>OY821765.1:21194607-22394607 GCA_963682095.1 Potentilla sterilis | reverse complement strand
TCCGCGATAATAATGTGACGCCGGGCAGAGTGGTTCGACTTCCTAGGGGTCAGGTGTCCATGTATGATGTTAATCCGAATCGTCTATATCAGGCAGACGATGACTCAGACGACGAGTACGAGCACCGGTTGCCAGATATTAACTACTATACTACGTCTGACTCAAGTGATGAGGATGATTCTGATTATCATCCTTAGTATACTGTTTATGTATGTATTTGTGTACGATGGTGCATGCATGTATGAATACATTTTTCGTCCTTAATTACCGTTTTCCGAGTTTATGGGAAATTGTATTGAATTGTTTGTGCGATGGTCAGGAATTTATCAGGTAAAATAGGCAATTTTCAGGCCCTAAATGGCAAATTTTCAGAAAGATAAGCATTATAGCCGACGAAATGGACCATACTTCGTCGGCTATAATGCCCATTCTGGGTAATTTAATATGCAAGTCGTCGCCTAACGACAAAATGTTGAAGGTCGTCAGCTAAAGTATAGCCGACGACCTGTAATTCGTCGGCTATAACCCCTGGCCCGGATGTTGACCGAAACCATTGCTTGATCCTTCAAATGCAAAAGTGTCGTGAAATAAGATACGACCGAAATATTAAAATACGACTACGGTTGAAAAATGGGAAGATTCCGACAAAATCTGTGTGCCGAATGTTGCGGTTAGCTGTTTTTTACTTCCGTTTTCCTATGGGTAGCCTGACGGTCGGTAAAAATTTTGAGGAAAATTTTCATACGATTAGTTGCGTCTCATCGATCTGAAACTATTCTCTGTTGAAGGTCAGGCCAAAAAACGTCATCTAGACGGGCCAATTTCCGTTTTAAAGCGTTTAGAGGTTTGACTTTGCAGTTTGACCGTACCGATCGAGCCTTTAACGTTGTCAGATGTAGTTGGAATTTTTTTCATACATGTATTTACTCTTAACGGTGATATCTGACGGTTGGAATAGATTTTCCAAACTTTTAGATTCGAAATCGGAACATATGCACTAATGTTCCTTAACTTGTTTACTAAGTGTTTAAGTGAATGTATAGTTTCAAATAGTTGCTATACGTATACCCTTCAAATGCAAAAGTGTCGTGAAATAAGATACGACTGAAATATTGAAATACGTCTACGGTTGAAAAATGGGAAGATTCCGACAAAATCTGTGTGCCGAATGTTGCGGTTAGCTGTTTTTTACTTCCGTTTTCCTATGGGTAGCCTGACGTTCGGTAAATATTTTGAGGAAAATTTTTATACGATTAGTTGCGTCTCATCGATCTGATACTATTCTCTGTTGAAGGGCAGGCAAAAAAACGTCATTTAGACGGGCCAATTGCCGTTTTAAATCGTCTAGAGGTTTGACTTTGTAGTTTGACTAAAGAATAGCCGACGACATACTTAACTTCGTCGCCTAAACTCTTGCGATCCGCGCCGTTTCATTGTCCGCCGTTGGATGGGCGAGATCTGACGGCTGCTGAGAGCGTGAAGTATAGCCGACGAGATTCAAATTATAGCCGACGAGATTCATATTATAGCCGACGAGATTCATATTATAGGTGACGACATAACTACTTCGTCGGCTATAACCGGCCCGCAAAGCCCAACTTCGGCCCGGCCCGGATTTCGGGTCATAGTATAGCCGACGAAGTTCGTCGTCTATGACTATAGCCGACGAATTAAAATTAAATCGTCGGCTATAGTCCTTCGATTTAAACCGCAACAGAGGCGCCTCTCCCTCATTTTCTGCCTAATTCGGATTCCCTCCCCACCCGACGCCGATCGACCCAGCCCACCCGACGCCGATCGACCCAGCCCCACCCGACGCCGATCGACCGATCGACCCAGCCCCACCAGCCGCCGCCCTAGCCGCCGTCGCCGCCCGACGCCGATCCAGGAAACGCCGATCCACCAGCCGCCGCCCGACGCCACCCGACGCCGCCCCCAGGACCCTCCCCCAGGACCCTCCCCACCAGTCGCCGCCCGACGCCGATCCAACAGACGCCGATCCGCCGTCGCCGTCCCCAGGACCCTCCCCACCCGACGCCGATCCACCCGCCGCCGCCCCTAGCCGCACCACCATGTCAGGTACAAAATGCTCTCCCTCATTTATGGTTTTTGGAAATTTTGTGGAATTTTGTGGTTTTGTGGAATTTAGGGAGTTTGTGAAATTTTATGGTTTTTGTGAAATTATGTGGAATTTAGGGTTGATGTGCAATTTTTGTTAATTTTGTGGAATTTTGTGGAATTTTGTGGAGGATATATATATATATATTTTTCGGAATATATATATATATATATATATATATATATATAATTAGGTATAAATATATTTATGTATATATATAATTAGGTATATATATATTTAATGAAGTTTTTTATTTTGTTGCGAAATTTATGGAATTTTATGGAAATTTTTTTAATGTTGTGGAATTTTTGTTAATTTTGTGTAATTTTGTGGAATTTTTAGGAGGATATATATATATATATATATATATTTTTCAGAATATATATATATATAATTAGGTATAAATATAGTTATGTATATATATAATTAGGTATATATATTTAATGAAGTTTTTTATTTTTTTGTGAAATTTAAGGAATTTTGTGGAATTTTTTTTAATTTTGTGGAATTAACAAGATTTTTTAGGAGGATATACATATATATGTATATATCTATATATATATATATATTTCAGAATATATATATATAATTAGGTATAAATATATTTAGGTATATATATAATTAGGTATATATACATTGAATGAAGTTTTTAATTTTTTTGTGGAATTTTTGTGCAATTTATGGAATTTATATACTAATTGTGCAGGAAACCGCCGCGCTGTAGACCGATGGCTTGGCAGACCGACCGAGAGCGACCCCGACGCTCAGGCAGGAGCCAGCCGTGGGGGGAGCGGATCCAGCGGTCGTCGGGGCCTAGGCCGGCCTATGAGTCGACGAGAGGAGACGTTGATGGGATTGACCCCGAGCGATCCACGTGGGGGCTCCTCGTATGAGTCGACGGGAGCGGGCCCTGAGTCGAGTGTCGGAGGAGGACGCAGAGCCACCAGACCCCAGTGCACTTCAGCACTGTTCCAGGATCGGCAGCCGACCCCACCGCGCGCCGATCTGGACCCTCCAGAGATGCTCCCTGTCCCCCCACAGCGACAGCGTCCACAGCTATGGGGCCCACCGTCAGGGGGAGCAGGCCCCTCAGGGTCCACTCCCCGTATGTCTCTGCCATCGGGGATGTACATGGTCCAGTTCCTCCCTGCCATCCCTGAGTACGACGCCAGGGGGAGGCAGATTTGGAGGCACGACCGGCCCCACGAGATTCCCTGGGAGGAGGCCTACCTCCACAGGCCTTTCGACTCAGAGGACTGCCGCGGCCTGTGGTGTGTTCGTGAGAAGGACAAGCAGTACAACGACGCAGGTAATTGGTTAGTTTAATTAATTATTTAGATTGTTTAATTAATTATTTAATTAGTTAGTTTAAATAATTATTTAACTATGTATTCATTTTAATTATGAAACAGGCGTCCTCGTCAATAAACCCGCGGGGACGAGACGGACCAGAGGGCCAGCGAACATGTCGACCCTGGAGAGGGAGCTCGCCGGTGGGATCAGGGAGATCATGCCCGGTCCCGGTGCGGATGGACGCCCGATTGAGAGGAGAGACACCACCACCAAGTATATCAACGCGACGGGCATGCTCGTGCGGGACAGGGTCCCACTGTTGTGGCCCGACTGGGGCTCTGTGCCCGATGACATCAAGGCGCGAGTGTACAATGCACTGTCGGTGAGTTACATCGTATTTTTATTATAGAAAATAAACATTTATGAATTCAGTCCTTATAACTATATAAAAATATTTTCTAATTAATTTATAATATTGCAGCAATGGTTTAGATTTCATCCTACCTTGGACTGGTGGAGAGACGAGCAGCTGAAGAACAGGTTATGTGTTTCGCTTTTTTTTGTATAAATATATTTATTGGCAGTGTACGAATATATCTAACAGTTGTGTTTTGTTAATATAGGTACTCCGAGTGGAAGAACGAGCTGTCGACGCACTACAGGACGTACCATGTGGAGCAGCGCTTGGGGCGAGGTGCAACCCCCCACGAGTTCCGGTACAGGGAGTATGAGTGGTTATGGCTGGTAGCCTACTTCGGGAGCGACAGGGTCTCGGTAAGAAAATTTAGCCTGCTAGTATATAACTTTTTAATGTTATTTAATAATTAAATTATGTAGTTACTGAATTAAATTAATTAGTTAGTTAGTTATTAGTTATTAAATTAAGTTAGTTAGTTAGTTACATAGTTAGTTAGTTCGTTACTAAATTAAATTAAATTAAATTAAATTAAATTAGGTAGTTAGTAAGTTAGTTAGTTACTAAATTAAATTAGTTAGTTAAGTAGTTACTAATTAAATTAAATTAGTTAGTAACTAAATTAGTTAATAATTTTATTTTGGTTAGTTCCTAATATTTTAATTTAGTTACTAATTTATATTTGCGTTTATATGTTCGTTCTTATAATACAGAAAATCTCGAAGACGAACAGCGACAACCGCAAGAGGAACGAGCACCCCCATCACGGCGGCGCCCGCTCCTGGAGGCAGTGGGCAGAGATTGCGAGGAGGGACCGACTGCTGAGGCTGTTGTCGTGGATTCATGCGCAGATGTATCCGGGGCGTCCCGACCAAGTGGTAAGTATTCGCCCATCTTCAATAAAAGTGTTTCATTAAATTAATTTATATATTTTTTTTATTAATTCGTTTATTATATTTTCTTGTCAATTAGGCGGAAATAGATGCGGAGACCGACGCGATCACCTTCGGGATCGCGCGAGACACCCTGGGGGAAGGGGCGTCCGACGAGGCGATCGCGGAGTTTGCCTCCACGATCGACACCCTTGAGCCGCGCTTGGCCTCTCAGATCATGCACGCGGCGGTAGGGACGGGCAACAACTACTTCTACCAGAGAGGCCTAGGCGCGGCGGGAGATGGGGTTCTCAAGTACACGCCGACAAACCCAGCACGCAGCGTGCGGCTTCGACGAGAGGAGATTTGCAGACGCAGCTGCAGAGGACTCAGGCGGAGTTGGCGAGGGCGGTGGAGGCGCTCGAGCAGGCGGAGTTGGCGAGGGCCACGGAGGCTTCGGCGCAGCAGGCCAGAGACGCATCTGTGGCGGAGATGTACCGATGGATGCAGCTATCTTGGGAGGCCCAGTAGGCTGGACTCCAGCCCCCGCCTCCGCCACAGATGCCCCAGTTCGTCGTCCCCACTCCCCACCCGCATCGGAGTACGCCAGGTGATCAGGATAGTCATAGCCACCGGAACTCGAACGATCCGGTCGACGACGCTACGCGTTTAGGGGGTGATGATGAGTAGATGACTAGTTAGCTAGGGGGTTAATTTGTACAGTAGGTAGGATATTAGGGATGGATTGATGTGGATATTTGTTGGATATTTGGATGTTTGTTTGTGGATTTTCTGCAGCCAAACCGAAGACGAAGTGAAATTGGGCTCGAGTTAAATTTTTTTTTTTTTTTAAATATTTAGGGGTTATAGCCGACGAAATGGGCCATATATCGTCGGCTATACCCTCCCGGCTTCCGGCAAAAAAAAGCCGTTCCTGGTACCGGCAATTGTTATGGCCGACGATTAATTCGTCGGCTATGCCGGAAGTATAGCCGACGATAGTGTCGTCGGCTATACTTCCGGGTTAGGGGCAATTACGTAATTGTTGAAGCCGACGATCCTGTCGTCGGCAATGTTCGAAGTATAGCCGACGACGCTTTATTCGTCGGCTATACCGCTTGGTTTATAAGACGACGACTTACCCTCAGTGTCGTCGGCTATACTATAGCCGACGGAGCATTCCCGACGAGATAATAGCCGACGATACTTCGTCGGCTATGACTATAGCCGACGATTTAATGAAAACGGCCGACGAGATGGCGTCGTCGGCTATAGCCCCTTTTCTGGTAGTGACTGTCCTAATTATCTAGTGTCGAATTCTTACAAGTTTTATATTACAAGTTAGCATGAAACGATTTATTATTACCGAAACTTATACTTAAATCTAAGCATCGATTCAAACAAGTCTTTATCATGCAAATTATAAAATCAAATTCCGAATCCGTTCATACATAGACATATAATCTAAAACTAAAAATACATGCAAGTTTCATCGACAAAAATAAACATAACTACATAAAAATTATTACAAACCGAAAGTAGGGAGTGGATCACACTTTTTCAAACACCTTTATAGCCTTCGAACTGTGTTGATCTGATGGAAGATGGATTGAATGGCTGCACATGCAGTAGGCAAGTTTCGGCAGAAAACTTGGTGGAGATGGGGGTGATTTCGGCTTGACTTTTATGTAGGACTTTTGGGGAATTTTGGTAGGGTTTATGGCTTTGTATTTTGGCTTAAGATGTGATAAGTTTTCTAGGTGTTGTCGGCCCCTATTTATAGAGAGAAATTAAGAGCAAAACCGGCAACAAGAGGATTTGTCAAAACCTAAACCGATATGGTTTAGGTTTACTTGCCGGCTAAGTTTCTTCTAGATTCTTCAATATTCACCAATGCGTTTTGGACTTGGACCGGCTGCAACTTTTCCTTGGCTCTCCAAGTGGATCGGTAGCCCTTGGTTGCTGGATTTAAAGCCCAAAAATCCGGTCACATGCTTCCTCATTCTCCTCGGCAGCAACTTTCCTTCTTCCGCTACATTTCCTAGTTCTTCTAGGCTTGGTTGACTTTTTGACTTTTTCTTGATCTTTCCCAGCTGCAACCATTCCTAGTATCATTAGGAGCAATGGCAGCCACCGGTAACCATGATTTTCCACGTGGAAAACTCCGGAGCTTGACTTGGTTGCTTCTCGGATGCAAGCTTCCTGGCACGTGCGCGCGCCCGCTGGCATGCTGGAGAGGCTAAGGCTGTGCGAGCAGGGGTAGGCGTCATGCTAGCGAGGCTATGCTGCATGCCAGGGTGTCGATGGGCTGGCAAGGTGTGCTTCTCGTGCGTGCACAAGGCTAGGGCGTGCTGGCATGCAAGGCTGCGAAGGTAAGGCTACAGCAAGGCTACAAGCAGGCAGGGATAATGCCAGTATCGGATACGTGATGCCTGTATCCGATACGGCGTGTCGGAGGTCAGAACTTCAATGGACATGTGTCGGATACAGCATCGGATATGTCTGGTTGAACTTTGGATACAGCCCGAACACGTCATGTCCGTGTCTGATACGTCTCGGCAGTGTAGGTGTCATCCTGCGCGATGCGCTGCGCTGCTGTGCGCAAGTGTGTGCGCTGACACTCGCAAAGTGTCCGATACTTGCATTCCTTCTCGGCAGATTTGACCTTCGTGTCTTCGAACGAGCATAACTTCCTCTAGAAAATAGCTTTTAATGTGATTCCAATTTCTATGTGTTCATACAAGCCTGAGACAAATCATTAGGGGCAATAGTATGTTTAGAGTCGTAGTTTAATTTAGTTTTGATAAGGGACTAGCAAAAGATAAGTGTGGGGTAGTTGATAGGAGTACAAAGTGCTACGATATTAATATGTTTATGCCCTCGTTTATGCTTTGTTTAGCCCTTATTTATCTAAGATTGAGTCATAATATAGATTAGAGAGTATTTAGTAGAGTTTGGCAAAAAATGTGCTTAAAAGCTGGATATTTACATAAAATTAACAAAGTGTTGAAAATCGAAGTCATATTATGTTTCGTTGATTCTGTAAAGCTTACATGTTGCTTTTGATGGATTTTCTTCTCTTATGAGCAGTACACATATATATGATCGAGAAATAGAAAGAGTTTGAGTGATTAGAGCTAAAGAATATGCCAAAAATTACCACGCAAATTCAGATATAATAGGTTCCAGGAATTTCCTGGGCATGTCACTCAACTTCCCGATTTTCCCCAGAAGAGCTCATTTGGAACTAGAAAACGTGCCATATAGGTCTGGAAAAATCTCTGAGTTTAGTTTCCATAGAATTTGGAATCGCATCACTAGCTATTTTCTAGAGAACGTTATGCCCGATTGAAGACACGAAGGCCAAATTTGCCGAGAATGAAGAAAATTTCAGCTTGCTCCCTGCTGATAGGCTGCAAATCTCCGGATACCAACTTGCAGCCTCGCCGCAACGCAGCGCGCACAGCCTAACATCCATGCTGCCGAGACGTATCGGACATGGGCATGTCGTGTCTGATCCATATCCCAGACTGAACCAGGCGTATCCGAGGCGTGTCCGCCAAAAGTTAGAACTATGATACCACGTATCGGATACCGGCATCACGTATCCAATATGGGCACCTATCCTGTGCACATGCAGCCCTCACTGCAGCCTGCCGTCGCGATGCCTTGCTTACCATTACTGTCGAAGACCCTCACGCACGCTCGCATGCCCACGTTGTGATGTCGAGCGTGTCCTGCTGCTACCAATGCCTTGTATCTGATACCATGTGCGCCAGCCTTGCGGATGCTGCCGAGAAGATGCCCCTCGTGCCAACTTGCCCAGCCCTGCCGAGAAGCTTCCTTCCTCCCAGACAACCCTACTGCCGAGAAGCGCATCCTCTGCCGATAAGCTTCCTGGTGATCTTCCGGGTGGCTGCAACGATCCAAGGCGTATCCTACAGCTATAAGGTGACTTCCAAAGCAAGTGAAGACCAAGTCAAAGCCTGCAGCCACGAGGAAGAGCAGTCCTAGATGAAAAAGGAAAAACCTAGTCCGGCTAGGAATGGAAAGGGCAACACCGGCTGCGACAAAGAAGGTTATCCGAGTTCAACTAGGGAAAGCCTCACCGAATCTTCAAAGGAATAGGAAGACAAGAATCTGCAATTTATCAAGACAAAATCGGCAAAGAACTCCTTGAAGAACAAGAAAAGGTGATAGGAGCACAATGTGCGACGATATTAATATATTTATGCCCTCATTTATGCTTTGTTTAACCTTATTCATCTAAGATAGAGTCATAATTTAGTTTAGTGTCAATTCGGTAGAGTTTTGGAAATATATGCTTTATAATCCGAAAAATGACTAAGTTTAAGAAATCTGGAAAATAATGTAAAAATTGTCTTTTTCGTGATTCTGAGACTCGTGGAATTGTAACTTATCCTATTCCAAATTTAATGAAACTTGGCTTGCATTTTTTTTTGGTAAGCTGATGTATGTTTTTTCAAAATTTCAGATCAATCGGAGTTCGGGAAGTCACCCAGAAGATGGCTGCAACTCACCAGTCCGAGCAAAAACGATCCAGGGACTTCCAGGATTTTTCCTGGTACTGTGTCCTGAATTCCGGAATTTTTGTGAAACGCATCGCTTGGAAACAGAGGACGTGTCATATGCCGTTGGAAAGCTCTAGGAGTCTAGTTTCTCTAGGACTTAGAATCGTAGCAATCGGAGTAATGAAGAAAAAGTTATGCTAGTTGCAATGCAACAAGGTCACTGCCAGCCGATTCAACCAAGTTTCTGCCTCTTTTCCTTTGTTTCTGTTTTCAATGGACATTTTGGCACACAATTACATACTTGAAGATTGCCCAAACTTATTGAAGGATAGAGGAAGGCATCGAGCTAAGGCAATGTGGAAAAGCATGAAGAAAGAAGAAATCCTAATCTGACTAGGAGAATGGCAAAAAGTGTGGAATCAACATGGAGTTTTGGTGTAGAGTGATGAAGAAGAACAAGTGTGGGGTGGACTTAGCTAGAAATTGCATAAAAATTGTATTGATGCCGTGCCTTAGAAAAAGAAAAGAAAAAGAAAAAAATTCGGACCAAGAAAAAAAAAAGGAAATATCAAGTCCCAGAAAGAGAAAAAGAAAGAGGCACGGTTTCAAAAATAAAATCGCTAAGTCTTATTCCTTGAATAAATGTTGTGAGTTTAGAGTTTAGTTCATATTTGAAGGTCTAGCATTGTTAAATTTAGACCTTTGTCCATGTTTATGGTGTTTTGGGAAGCAAAGAATGAAGGAATGGTCCAACAAGATAATATTCGACCCTTGGAGTGAAGCCATAAAGAGGATCAAGAATTACCAAGTCTTGGTGACGTTTTTAAGCACCACTTATCCTAAAAATTCCTTCCCTATAGCCGAGCCCCATATTTTATTCCCCTACAACGTTTTTCATGATTCTTAAGATGACATACTTTGATTTGTGGAGATTATCTCAAGAGTTGAGCATATGGTTTTGGTCCAATTGTGCATATAGTTATCATATGAGGTTTTTCCTTCAAATTATATTCACAAAGTGCTTTCGTTTCTTTGACATATGCAAGTTACTTTTTGTAATTCATTATCTTTCACTTGCATATACTTATGAGTGAATAGCCATGCTTCGAGAGAAAAGAAGAGAGTATGCCTAGTGAGGTGAATTGGATTAGCTTTAACATGTTTACATGCTTACTTTTTGCTCTTATATGTTCATATTGATGTACATGTTCATGAAGCTCGGAATTTTCGTGCTTAGCATTCTCATGCATTAACTTGAAAGCTATGTGTACATACGAGCCTGAGACAAATTGTTAGGGGCAATAGTTTGTTTAGCGCCATATTTTAATTTAGCTTTGCTAAGGCACTAGCAAAGGATAAGTGTGGGGTAATTGATAGGAGCACAATGTGCGACGATATTAATATGTTTATACCCTCATTTATGCTTTGTTTAACCTTATTGATGAGAGCCTAAACTCACACACAATAATAAACCCTACAATCGTTAGTAGTATAGAATAAGTAGGGATCGTTCTAAGCCGGGGATTAAGGGTACCTGAAACATGAGAATGTTAGAACAAATATAATCACAAATACATATGTACACAATTGTCACACTTATATAGATATATACGATTTTATCATGCGTGATGAAGTTGAGGTTCGACAACCCTAGGGCTGCCGCTAAACTAGTGTACGAAAATAAAAGACATGAAATTAAATTCTAAAGCTACTATTTACATGTTGGTCGACATTCTTCCACAAATTACTAGCACGAAAAACACTCAAAACACATAGCAAATTGATAAGACAAGACACGGCAAGAGCACACAATATCCTAGACTCGACTTAGCTCCAACCTAATTAGCTCCTTATCGGTTTACTAATTGATTAAGACTCTCAAGTACTTCAAGATTAACTTATCGTCTAATCCTAAAGTTATACTAAACATATTTGAGAACACTTATCGTCGAAAACAAACATGCAACGCAATTAGGCACAAGGTCTTTTTAGTTGGAAACATATCAATCAAGTAAGGTGTCACTACTTCTTATTAACATGCATAGTCATTTAAACCACTCTAGTCCTATTTATGTTGACGGATATAAGACCAATACTCAAAACACATCACGAATATGCAAAGTACCAATCTTTGAGGCACACGTATTTAAGGACTAAACAAGGACCGAGTTTATAGAATCAAAGTGAGCATGCTTGCCGAACGAATACTATCTTTTTACTTCATATTTTCATTATAGGTTAGCATGCAATCCGAAACTTATCCTTGAAAATCTTTATTAAACTCATAAGAATAAAATTAACATGCATCATTATAAAACCAAATTCACAATCGTTTTTCACATAGACATGAAAACACAATAACCAAACATACACATGAGTTTCATAGACAAAACTGTACATAACTACATAAAAACTATTACAAACCAAAAGTAGGGAGTGGATCACACTTTTGCAGACACCTTGATGACTTCTACTCATGTGGATCCTTGATGGAATAAGACTCGGTGGCGGCTGGATGAAGGGTGGAGAATCAGCATAAGTTTTTGTGATGGTGGTGGTGGTTTTTGGTTTGTGTTTTTCTGTAGGATCTTTGGCTGAATATTGGTAGAGCTTTGGCTAGGGTTTTTGCTTTAGAATGTGACAGGTTTTTCTGAGAATTTGTTTGCTTTATATAGAGGAAAACCCTAGGGTTGCCGGCAACAAATAAGGAATGAAAATTCCTTTTCCAAGTTGGTTTAGTTTTCCTTGTGGGCAAAGTAATACTTTTCTTGTACTTCTATTCTGATCTTGGACTTCAATCAGTATCAATGACATAGCATGGATATGTCCAACAAGTCTTTAGGTCCATTATATCCGATCCATGCTCCCAAAAATCCAAAGAAGAGTTATCCTGATGAAACCGGGAAAGTTCTGTTTTCCCGACAGAATGACCTTGCTCAAGTAAATCCGGCATAACTTCCTTCTCATTGCTCCGATTGCTACGATTCTAAGTCTCAGAGAAACTAGACTCACGGGGCTTTCCATTGATATGTGATTCGCCTTCTGATTCCAAGTGATGCGTCATACAGAAATTCTGGAATTTAGGACACAGTCTCAAGAAAATCCTGGTAGTCCCTGGATTGTTTTGCTCAAACTGCCAAGTTGCAGCCATCTTTTGAGTGACTTTCCGAACTCCGATTGATCTGAAATTTTGACACAATACACAATTCATCAAATTTGGAAAAAGATAAATCAGTTTAGCACGAGTCTCAGAATCACGAAAAAAAGACAAATTTTACTTTATTTCCTCAGAGTTCTAAACTTAGTCATTTTTCGGATTATTAAGCAAAATTTTCCAAACTCTACCAAATTGACACTAAACTAAATTATGACTCTATCTTAGATAAATAAAGGTTAAACGAAGCATAAACGAGGGCATAAGCATATTAATATCATCGCACATTGTGCTCCTATCACTTATTCATCTAAGATAGAGTCATAATTTAGTTTAGTGTCAATTCGGTAGAGTTTTGGAAATATGTGCTTTATAATCTAAAAAATGACTAAATTTATGAAATCTGGAAAATAATGTAAAAATTGTCTTTTTCGTGATTCTGAGACTCGTGGAATTGTGGCTTATCCTTTTCCAAATTTAATGAAACTTGGTTTGCATTTTTTTTTTGGTAAGATGATGTATGGTTTTTCAAAATTTCAGATCAATCGGAGTTCGGGAAGTCACCCAAAAGATGACTGCAACTCAGCAGTCCGAGCAAAAACGATCCAGGGACTTCTATAATTTTTCCTGGTACTATGTTCTGACTTCTGTAATTTTTGTGGAACGCATCGCTTGGAAACAGATGACGTGCCATACGCCGTTGGAAAGCTCTATGAGTCTAGTTTTTCTGGGACTTTGAATTGTAACAATTGGAGCAATGAGAAAAAAGTTATGTCAGTTGAAATGCAACAAGGTCACTGCCAGCCGATTCCACCAAGTTTATGCCTCTCTTTCTTTGTTTCTATTTTCAATGGACATTTTGGCACACAATTGCATACTTGAAGATTGTCCAAGCTTATTGAAGGATAGAGGAAGGCATCGAGCTAAGGCAATGTGGAAAAGCATGAAGAAAGAAGCAATCCTAGTCTGACTAGGAGAATGCTGCCGGTAGGCAAGCATTGATGCCGGTTCTGCATTCTTGCCGATTGGGGTATTTTCTATAGATCAAGTTCATTCAAATGGAGTTGTCAAGTTCACATATGAAGTGCATGAAGATATGCAGTCCAAGCCATGAAGGAAATTCAGAATAGAAGTCCAAGAAAGTATTGCTTTTCCCACAAGAAAACATAAGCCAACTAGGAAAAAGGAATTTTCATTCCTTGTATTGCCGGCAGCCTAGGGTTTTTCCCCTATATAAAGCCAATGAAATCTCAGGAAAAGGTATCTCATCTCAAGCATAAAGTACTAGCCAAAAATCTACCAAGTCTCACAAGCACCAAACACCAAATACTTAGCCAAAACCTACCATCACCACCATCCAGAAAATCAGAACCCTTCACCTTGTGTTCCTGCCGAGCAGCAAGCAAGCATCCATCACGTCTTGAAGAGTCTTCCAAGGTTCTAAAAGTGTGATCCACTCCCTCTAAAAGTATTTATTCATGTTTGGTTGTGTTGTAAGAACTTGTTTCAATTCTTGGTTTTTGCTAATCTATTGTATGAACTGATTTCATGTTTATTAATATAGTTTTGCAATTTTAACCTGTAAATTTGTATGTTGGATAATGAGGACAGTAGGTATCTTGCATGTTTAGGTTTGGAATTAGTTAGTATCTAAGGATTGGGCATAAAAATCGGTACTTAGTGTTGTCTTGAACATTGATCTAGGTGCTAGGTTTAATCGGCTAGAGTAATTACGAACTTGCTATACTCAAAAGGTTGCTTGGATTTGTGTTGCTCACTTAGGGTTTAATACTTTAGATACTTGCATGTTAAAATAAGAAGATTGACGACCTTACTTGTTTTGCTTGTCTCCAATTTAGACTATTGCGCACAATTGTTAAGTCTCAAAAGGATTAACATAATTTTAGGGCTCATAACCAAAAGTTCAGTCTTAAAACTTGAGAAGTCTTACAACTTGATTGTAGTTGGAACTAATTTTGATTCTAAACATGTTGATACTTGTTCCTTACTTTCTTACATGTGAATTTATTTGTTAAAGAGTCTTTTGTGTGAATTTCTTGGTGTGAGAGATGATGATCACTTGTATATAGTAAATTAGGACTTTAAATTCGTGTCATAGAGTTAGGGGCAGCAAAGCTGCCGATCCCTTTTTATCCCCCAATATGTGACGTTTTCTTGATGTATATATGTGTAATTTATCTAACATTCTCATGTTTTAGGTACCCTTAATCCCCGGCTTAGAACGATCCCTACTTATCATATACTACTAACATTTCTGTAGGGTTATTATTTATGTGAGCCTCGCGGTTCCCATCAAAAGAAAATGCAAACCAAAACATGTAAACAACAACCATGGCCTACAATTGCATCTAAACATCTCCTTCGGTTGCACACGAATTCAAACAACTAATTAAGAAGAAATCGAGAATCAAGTCCAGCATGCAACCCTAAGACCTAACCGGTTACAAATTTACAAATTGTGTTTGCATATTTTATCTTTCAAAGAACCATGAAACCGAAACTTTAGAGTTAGCAAGACACAAAGAATCGAAATAAAAAACTACTTTAAATATGCAAAACCAAATAAACAAATTGTTCATACATCGACATACAAACAAATACCAAAAGAATATCCGAACTACATAGACATAGCATCGAAAAATAAAAGAATTACAAGCCATGAGTAGAGAATGAATCACACTTTTAAACACCTTAGAGGCTTCGAAGTATGTTGATCGGATGAAGGTTGAAGGTGGTGATAGGAGCACAATGTGCGACGTTATTATATGTATTTGCCCTCGTTTATGCTTCGTGTAACCCTTATTTGTCTAAGATAGAGTCATAATATAGTTTAGTGTCATTTTGGTAGAGTTTGGTGAAAAATTGGTTAAGAATCCGAAAAATGACTAAGTATGAGAAATCTGGAAAATAGCGCAAAATATGTCTTTTTCGTGATTTGGAGATGAGTGAAACTGTGATCTATCCTTGTCCGAATTCTATGAAATTTGGCGTGCTTAATATTCATATGCTGAGGAATGTTGTGTTAAAATTTCAGATCAATCGGAGTTCGGGAAATCACCCAAAAGATGGCTGCAAAACGGCAGTTCTAGCAAACCAATCCAGGGGCTTCCAGGATTTTCCTGGGACTTTGACCCAACTTTGAAAAATCATTCCCGGTGACTCACAAGGAATTTGATGAGATATTTTATGGGGAGATGGATATATGTGTCTAGTTTATCTGAGACTTGGAATCGCATCAATCGGAGCTCCGAGGAGGGAGATATGCTGGAGTTACTGCAGCAAGGTCTTTTCAGCCGATTCCAGGAACCTATTACCTCCTTTTCACAATTGCTGCTTTTCGATGGACCATATGATGTACAAGTACATTTGTGAAGATAATCCAAGCTTAAGGAAGGAAGGAGGATGACACCAAGCCCGGGCATTGAGGAAGAAAACGAAGAAAGAAGTTCTCCTAGTCAAACTAGGAGAAGCTGCCGAAAAGAGGCAGATTCTGTGCCTTAATGTTGCTGCCGGCAATGGAAGCATTTTTGGTGGATCAAGACATGTCAATTGAAGTCCAAAGATCATAAAAGAAGTCCATGAAGATGTGAAGCCCAAGCCTTGAAGAAAATTTCAGAAAAAGAAAACCTAATTGAACTATGAAAGGAAGATTTCAAATCCTTATCCCACTTGGTTTTCTGAATTCCTTATGCAATAGGGCTGCCGGCAGCCTCCTCTCCTCTATATATAACCTCACTTTTCCATTCTGAAATTCATCTCATCTCTTGCAAAGCACTAGCCGAAACTCTATCAAACTCTCTACCAAAGTTCTAAACCGAAACCCTGAAAACACAAGTCCACCGATTCCACCACCATTCACCATCGATTCCACACCTATCTCAGCCACTGCCGAGCCTCATTCACCACACCAAGACGAAGCTCTCCAAGGTTTCTAAAGTGTGATCCATCCCTATGACTTGTATTTTTATTCTTGGTTTAGTCACATTTGTTGTTATAAAAATACTTTGTTTTTGTTTGGTATTGTATGATGAACATGAATTGCGATTTTTGTTGGAATTTATGTGATGAATTTTGCAAACAATTGCATGCTTGAATTCGTATGTTAGATTAGGGCAGTAGCATGTTCATGTATTTTTAGTTTTTATTCGATTAGTTTCATGAATTTGTGCATAAAAATCAATGTTTACATGATGCTAGGGCCTTAGCACTTGTGTAGGTTGCGATTTCATTCAACTTAATAATGTGGGATTGAGTTAGGCAACGATCGAACTGAATTCTAGGTTGTTAAAATCAAGGTTACTTAATTCATGAAACTTTCATGTTGATAGGATGAGTGACGCCATACCTAAAGATATGTCTCCAATTTATAGACTTTTGTGATTAATTACTCTTTGTGTTTGTCTTCGACGTTGAGTGTTTTCAAACATGATTAGTATAATGTTTAGGTATATGTTGGATGTGAATCTCCAACCATAATCCGCTAACAACCACCGGAGATCTCTTTGCTATGCGTTTCGCAGATTGTCACTTTGATGAGACACACTTCCCACCGTTAGGGGGAGATAGGAATGCTCACATTCCGAATGAAAGTCAGGAATTGACATGGTATGCCCCCAACGATTTGTCTTATCGTAATCCTTGCACTACTCAAAGTGAGTTAGAAAGTGACGAGATCGCACATACATACTGCAAATGTGCCGGTAAGGTTGGAGATCCCATAATATGGGACCGATTTGGCTGTCTTAAGACCTAGTGCCGTCGGCACCCCCTCAAGAGAGGGTGACGCCGGCGGTGGCGCCATCGTACGCCGTGGCGTCACTGTTGCTGAATCGGATCACAACGGTGCCACAGATGGACTTTGAAGGGGCAGCAGCATCGGCCTCGGTTCCCACCAAAAAGAGGGGGAGACCGTTTAATTCTAGAGATTCAAAACCTCGAATGAAGCGAGTTGCGAAGGCACAATTTAATCCACTCATCATCAACGAGATTGTGTCTGACTATAATTATGTCCATGATCAACTATGTGTTTTCTGTGGGACGCCACAGAATCTTTGTTGATGTCAGAGTACACATAAATCTCAATTACATAAGTGCGCACGTGTATTCTTCGTCCTTCAATAGCCGTCTCCCTTATCCAAAGACTCCTAACAATGTGTTAGTTGGATTTGCATATGCTGGGTATCTCTCTGACCCTCATAGTTCTTTTATAATGTGCAACAACAGAAATTCCTGAACATCCAAGTTAATCGAGTGAGTTCAGATGCAAATGTTGCATATTTGTTTATCAAGTCTTTGGGAAAATCTATGCATGTGAAGAGCCTAGGCATGCGCCATATATCAGAGCTCTAAGTTTGTTAGACATCAAGGGAAGTCTACATCACATGTTATTCACAAGTGTAGTGTTGGTGTGTTGTGCTCTTTTCCCTTCGTCCATGCATTTTATTTTTGCCTAAAAGGTTTTTGTTTTGCTGGCAAGGTTTTAGTGAGGCAACATGGTAAGCACCATGAAGACATTAGGCGCTCGACACAAGAGTAGGAAGGTTATTTCTGTAACTTCTGTGATGTGTCTTGACCTAATTAGACTAGATTAGATGATTATGTAATAGATAGGAAATCCCTGATTTATCGGGATACTTGTTGTAATGCCTATATAAAGGCCCCTCTATCAATCAATAGATGATGAGTTCTCCCTATTATAATTTCTCTTTAAACACATACACTACCAGAAAAGGCCTTATAGCCGACGAGGCCATCTCGTCGGCCGTTACCATTAATTCGTCGGCTATAGTCATAGCCGACGAAGTATCGTCGGCTATAGTCTCGTCGGGAATGCTCCGTCGGCTATACTATAGCCGACGACACGAGGCGTAAGTCGTCGGCTTATAAACCGCGGGGTATAGCCGACGAATAAAGAGTCGTCGGCTATACTTCGAACATTGCCGACGACAAGATCGTCGGCTTCAACAATTACGTAATTGCCCCTAAACCGAAGTATAGCCGACGACACTATCGTCGGCTATACGTCCAATATAGCCGACGACACTATCGTCGGCCATAACAATCGCCGGTACCAGGAACGGCTTTTTTTTTTGCCTGAAGCCGGGAGGGTATAGCCGACGACATATGGTAAACATCGTCGGCTATAGCCCTTAGGTATTTCGTCGGCTATAATATGCATGTCGTCGGCTATAATATGAATCTCGTCGGCTATACTTTACGCTCTCAGCAGCCGTCAGATCTCGCCCATCCAACGGCGGACAATGAAACGGCGCGGATCGCAAGAGTTTAGCCGACGAGGTTAAGTATTTCGTCGGCTATTCCCTGGTCAACTTTTGGTCAAACCTCTAAACGCTTTAAAACGGCAATTGACCCATCTAAATGACGTTTTTTGGCCTGACCTTCAACAGAGAATAGTTTCAAATCGATGCGACGCAACTAACCGTATAAAAATTTTCCTCCAAATATTTACCGACCGTCAGGCTACCCATAGGAAAACGGAAGTAAAAAACACCTAACCGCAACATTCGGCACACAGATTTTGTCGGAATCTTCCCATTTTTCAACCGTAGTCGTATTTCAATATTTCGGTCGTATCTTATTTCACGACACTTTTGCATTTGAACGGTCTACGTATGGTAACTATTTGAAACTATACATTCACTTAAACACTTAGTAAATAAGTTAAGGAACATTAGTGCATATGTTCCGATTTCGAATCTAAAAGTTTGGAAAATCTATTCCAACCGTCAGATATCACCGTTAAGATTAAATACATGTATGAAAAAAAATCCAACTACATCTGACAACGTTAAAGGCTCGATCGGGACGGTCAAACTTTTGGTCAAACCTCTAAACGCTTTAAAATGGCAATTGGCCCGTCTAAATGACGTGTTTTGGCCTGACCTTCAACAGAGAATAGTTTCAAATCGATGCGACGCAACTAACCGTATAAAAATTTTCCTCCAAATATTTACCGACCGTCAGGCTACCCATAGGAAAACGGAAGTAAAAAACACCTAACCGCAACATTCGGCACACAGATTTTGTCGGAATCTTCCCATTTTTCAACCGTAGTCGTATTTCAATATTTCGGTCGTATCTTATTTCACGACACTTTTGCATTTGAACGGTCTACGTATGGTTTCGGTCAATATACTTTAGCCGACGACTTGCAAGTCGTCGGCTACAGTATAGCCGACGAATTGTAAGTCGTCGGCTACAGTATGGGCGTTATAGCCGACGAATTATGGTCCATTTCGTCGGCTATAATGCTGATGTTTCTGAAAATTTGCCATTTAGGGCCTGAAAATTGCCTATTTCACCTGATAAATTCCTGAATATCGCACAAACAATTCAATACAATTTCCCAAAAATTCGGAAAACGGTAATTAAGGACAAAATTTTTTTTCATACATGCATGCACCTTTGTACACAAATACATACATAAATAGTATACTAAGGATGATAATCAGAATCATCCTCATCACTTGAGTCAGACGTAGTATAGTAGTTAATATCTGGCAACCGGTGCTCGTACTCGTCGTCTGAGTCATCGTCTGCCTGATATAGACGATTCGGATTAACATCATACATGGGCACCTGACCCCTAGGAAGTCGAACCACTCTGCCCGGCGTCACATTATTATCGCGGATGGTGGAGGATTCTGGAATGTCGCCGGCGTCCGGCTCTTGGTATGCGGTCGCTTCTTGACACTCTGTGCTCACACCAAGTGTGGTAGCACTGTATATGTCTCGCTGAGACACATGGTTAACTACCTTCCACGTGCCTTTGTTCAAAGGATCGTCAAGATAAAAGACCTTTTTGGCCGCTGTGGCGAAAACAAAGGGGTCGTCTTCATACACACTAGTGGCGGTATTCACCGAAAGTATGCCGTACTGATCGATCCGTATGCGGTGCGGCCTAGTATCAAACCATCGACACTTGAACAAGTGGACTTTCATGCGGTTCCCATAAATGAGTTCAACAACTGACTGTAGCACACCGTAAAAATCCACGCCCCCCTCTGCACCATCCACCATCACCCCACAATTCTGTGTTTTGCGTTCCCCGTCTCTAGCTTCACATATATACTTAACGCCGTTGACATCACACATTGGGCGGACTGTGGAAGATATCGGCTTCATCGACAACAGCCTCAATTCCTCTGAGTAATTTGTATGACCACCACTCGCAGCCACTTGCATCAGCTGAAAAATATAACTCAAATCACTCGGTGTGTTTATGATTAAAGAATAGGGAACTGTAAAAGAAAGCCATCTAATATATATATTTATACACTTACCCATTGTGGAAAATAGTCTGCAAACGTCGTGTTGTGGTAGTCGACATCACCGCGAACTTCCTTGCAGTGAAGATGGTGACGTTTCCAATATTGTACCTCCGGACAGTTTATTAGAACCCACCAGTGGGCAATCCCTACCTCATGGTCAGGCAACTTGTCCACACCCTTTTTCTTGAAGCTTCCGTATGGTACAACAGAGTTGGCGACGATAGATAGGTTGAACTCGGGGTCATCTCGACTTGGATGTTGTGGGGGGTCCTCCATCGCTCCCAAGTACAACTTGGCGTACGTTACACACTCATGCGCAATGTAAGCTTCAGCAATACACCCCTCAGGCGCAGATTTATTGTGCACATATTTCTTGTAGTCTCCAAGTTGTCTGCAAGGTTAACAAGTGCATGTTAAGAGCATGCAACTTTTATTTAAAAACATGTATAAATCAAATTTATGAATAACATGTACCTTTTGATGGGATACATCCAAGTGTAGTGTACGGGACCGGTAAGCAACAATTGTTGGGGAAGATGGATCATCAGGTGAGGCATGATGTCAAAGAAGTTTGGGGGAAATATCCTCTCGAACTTGCACAAGATAACAACGATTTCCTCATGCATTCTCATGAGGTCTGATTTTCTAACTTCTCTAGCGCATAACTTCTGGAAGAATCTTGACAACGCCACCAACGGCTCAACCACTTCATCCTCCAAGTACGCTCGAATGAAAATAGGGAAGAGGCGTTGAAGCAGTACATGGCAGTCGTGACTCTTCAATCCGTACATCTTGTTGTCTCGGTAGTTAACACACTTGCTTATGTTACCCGCATAGCCATAAGGATACCTGCATAGCCATTAACAACAATTAGATTTCATGCATATATAGTCGTCCAACAACAGATGGATTCTTTAGGGAATACATGCCTAATAAAAAGTTACCTGACATTACTCAGCCATCCAAAGATTTCATGTTTCTGGTCCCTGGTGACGGTGTAAGGAGCTTGGGGCATTTTGCTCCTGCCCTCTCTCAACCACAATTGGTCCCGCAGTCCCATATTTCTCAGATCAACGCGTGCCTTGGGGGTGTCTTTTGTTTTCTTCTCCCAATTCAAAACTGTGCCAACCACAGCTTCACCCACGTTCTTCTCTATATGCATGACATCCAGGTAGTATCTGGTAGCCAACCTGGCCCAATAAGGAAGTTCCCATAAGATGCTCTTGTGTGACCAGAACCTATACCGATCCGGCCTCTCTGGAATCATGCGCAACACATCGGGATGATTGCTAAGCGGACCAAAGTCATACTCATTCAACACTGCCAATATTTCCTCCCCTGTCCATTGCTCGGGTGCCCAGCCCCTTTCTTCAGTCCCATCAAAAGCCTGTGCATCGTCCCTAAATGGATGGTCATGCGGAAGCCAACGACGGTGACGCATCTGGACAATCTTGCTGCAATGAGGACTGGAGCAATCAACAGTCATGCACTCTGAACAAGCCCTGTAACCCCTGGTGACGCTGCCCGACAACATACCCCTCCCAGGAAAGTCACTGATCGTGCCAACAAGCATGGCATGCATCCGGAACATCTCATTTTTGAACCGGTCGTAGACCAGGTGGCCGTTCAGACTCAAGTACCGAAGCTCCTCAATTACGGGTCTCAAATACACATCGAGACACTTTCCCGGATAACCTGGGCCTGGAATCAACAATGTGAGCATGTTATATTCCTTCTTCATGCACATCCACGGTGGAAAGTTGTACGGAATCAAAATAACTGGCCACACACTGTACTGAAGCTCTTTCTTGCCAAAAGGGTTGAAACCGTCGGATGATAGCCCTAGCCAAACATTTCGAACCTCTGATGCAAATTCAGGAAACTCCAACACGTTCTTCTTCCAAGCCTCTCCGTCGGCGGGATGTCTAAGGGTGTCATCGTCAGGCACATTCCTCTCAGCCCACCATCTCATAGCTTCGGCCGTGAAAGCACACATGAACAACCGCCCAAGCCTATCAATCAGCGGGAAGTACCGAAGTATCTTCACAGCTTTCTTGTTCCCTTTAGGAGTGAACTTATACCGCTCTGTATTGCATAATGGGCAGTATTCAAGATCTGCAAGTCCTTCCCCGTAAAACAGAACGCAATCGTATCTGCATGCATGAATCTTGATGTAGGAAAGGCCGAGATCTTTAAGGATATGTCGCACCTTATGATGACTGGTAGGAAGCCGATGTCCGGGGGGCATCGCCCCACCCCATAGCCGAAGCCAATCATCAACCGATTTGACAGTGCCTTTGTTCTCCGTTTTGATCTTCATCACTCCCATGACAGATTCAAGGACAGTCTTACTGCATCCGGGGTACAACGGAGTCTGTTGCAATGCGATCAGGTTGTTGTACTTTTCCATACCACTTGTGTTGACCGGAGATCGGGGTAATGGCTCGAGTGACTCAATATCAGGGAAACACTCCATCTCCGGAGGTGGGAGTTGCACATCTGGTGCTTCCTCAAAGACACCGCTCTCACGAGGAAACATATCGTTGATCCAGTTCGTTGTCGGATCATTGGAGGAACTCCCTCTCTCGGCAAATTGTCCATGATCATGACGACCCGCAAACTCTGGTTCACCGTGATAAATCCAATTAGTGTATAGGACCCAAAATCCATATCTAGCCAGGTGTTGCTCCACTGTCTCTATGGAAAACCGGTGTCGTGGGGTGGCACACTTGCACTTTTTACACGGACAATAATGAAGTGTAGTGTCTCCACAGTTAGCCATCACAAAATCCAGGAAACTCCTAACTCCATCATGATACGCCTGATCCCATCTTCCAAGGGTAATCCAACTCTTGTCCATCCTGTAAATTCAAGAAATAAATATAGCTATATATAGATATGTATATATGCACGTACTACGTACGTACGCACGTACTAATTAATTAAAAAATTCATCATTACACACACACACATATATATATATATACACATGCATCCCTAAATTAATTAAAACATCGTCAATCTCCCTAATTAATTAAACACAATGTATTTTTTATATATACCAACAATATATTTTTAATTACAATTAAATTAATTAATATATATATACATTTTTTCATCAAATTCATCTAAAATCACCTATAAATCAACAATCAATCACTAATCTTCAACAAAACTTCAATTCTATCTAACCAATACAACATATATATCAACCCATTAATAATCTCATCTCAACACATATATATATATATATATATCAAATTAATCACACATTTATTCTAATTAAACTCTAAATTAACACACCTCTGCATATAACCAACTAAATCAACACACACAGCAATATACGTACCTTTCAAGCTTATGGCCGAGGTTTTGGACGATTTCAGAGCGTTTTGGACGATTTCATCGACGAATGAGCTCCCTGATGCAGAAGGTCGATCTGATATAAGAGTTATAGCCGACGAATACCCTCCTCGTCGGCTATAACCAAAAACTTTTCGTCGGCTATAACTCTTATAGCCGACGAATACCATTCTCGTCGGCTATAACCAAAAACGTTTCGTCGGCTATAGTTATAGCCGACGAGTTGTCGGCCGTCGTCGGCTATAATATTATAGCCGACGATGTGGCCGACGAAATAGTAATTCGTCGGCTATAAGGGGTTATAGCCGACGAGATACTATTTCGTCGGCCGTTTTTTCCCATATCGTCGGCTATAACCCCTTTTCTGGTAGTGATACCTATTTGAATTAGAATTCAAAACAGATTGCATAAATAAAACTATTTTCGATTGCAAGTTTTAATCAATACACTGACGTTATACATGAGCTCTAAAAGTCTTCACAACATCAGCTTACACCAAATGCTGATGTCTAGTTCCATAAAGTCTTACAGAGTTCTCCACCGTCGACGAGCCTCTATCAGGTGCAACCAAGCACACAGAGCAACCCCAAATCTTGAAGCCCTGTTCGATAACGTTTTTAAAAATAATTTTCAAAAATCGAGTTTCAAAAATGAAAATGACAAAAAGAGAATGATTTTTTGAGATTCGAAAATGTTTCCGGTAGTTAGTCCAAAAACAATATATGGACAAAACGACGAGCCTCTGAATAAGCTCTCTCAGCTACAGTTCCTAGTTTGGTCTTTGACAGAAAGGCTTGTAGATCTTCCCACGTTTCTAATTTACTTGAGATAGTGATGAGGACTAAAAAGCTCATGTGGTGTTAACATAGCTAGCTAGTCCTATTATATATGGACCCGCGATGTGCCATGCAGCAGATGCAGTCATTACTGCCATAAAGAACACTCCCTATTCCTCCCCTTAAACCCGACACCTCCCTATATTTGCAGCAACCATATTTGCCTAATTTCATATCTATCTCCTTCTGAGGCCCTGAGGTTGATCGTCAACATTTGAAACGGTTTGCTCTATGCACTACGCCAAAGGTCCTACCAGGCGACCGGAGAAAAACAAGGAAGGCGACTACAGAACAGCCGCACAAGACAATTTGCGACTGGAAAGTAGTCGCTTATAAGACGTCGCAAACAACATGTAGCTATATCTTAAAGGCGACTGGAATAGATAACCAGTCGCTTTTACCTCCCTCGCTAGCGACTGGAATATAATGCCGTCTCTTAACCATGTCCCAATTAGCGACTGAAGAACCCTGTCACTAGTGACGTTAGAGTAACTAGCTTGGGTAGTCGCTATCCCTGTTAGAGCGACTGGTTTCTTTTGTCGCTGAGTGTGTAGAGTGACAGAGGTTTGGCTCGTCTCTTAAACTGTTGAAGCGACTGATTTATGTTTCTTAGTCGCCTGAATCAATTCCCTGTATTGCAATGCAGGGCCTGTATCTGTAATGCCCAGTTTTGTGCAAAAAAACCTGCATTATTCCAAAAGCTTTCACAGCAACATTCAACTCAACACAGCCAACAAATCTCACACACAAAATTGCATTGATATAAAATAGAGTTTAAAACATTACATTGTCTTGAAACTCAATATCCATTACAAACCACTGTACAAACTCCTAATTGTACCATAAAACTAACACAAACTAACCCAAATGTTCTCTAAACAGTAAACCAGAAGTTTGGCCATTGGAGACTAAGTGTTAGAGGGTGAGGGGTTGTCATTGGAGGTAGTACCATTGCTTCTCCAAAAGTTTGGCCACAGCAAGAGCCACTGCTGCATCCACTGCTGCATCCACTTGCCGCTGCATTTGTTGCTGTAGTTGCTGCTGCATTTCCTCCTGCATAGCGTTCATTTGCTCCGCAACTCGCTCCTGCACTTTTGCCTCCACGATGGTATCTACGTCAACACGGGAGACACCTCCTCTCTTCTTGGGCTCTCGCCTCACGTATCTGCCGAGTCCTCTATATGTTGTGCCCTTTCCTTCACCAACTCGTGACGTTATGACGCTGAGCTGGGTTTCAACAGGCAGTGCCTCTCCATCTTCAGCATCCGGGTGGTCTCTACTCCACTGGTCGACTTTCTCTTGAACCTCCCGTTCCATTGCCTCCTACAACATTACAGAAGAGCTAGCGTTAATTACGTGATACAAAGTCGCTGATATAAAATATATGAATGAATCTTAGTTAAGTTTTAGGTAATTACCACGTATGTAGCGCCAATCTTATCCTTGGCGTATTCATCCTTAAAGGCTGCGACCAAGAGGGCTGCATGTCCCGCTAACGCATGCTCCTGTGCCCGGTAACTAATTGCAGTGGTCCCCGAATGGTGGTTCATCCGGATGGGAGCCCTTCGGATACTCTTCATCCTCAAACTTAACTCTGAACACAAATCAAATCAAGGATGAGTGGTGTTAAACTGGTTTCAGCAAAGGTATTAAATCAAGGATGTGCATATACTTGTTAATCCTGGTCCTAGCAATTTGCATAAATATATCAAGCAACTGAGTTTACCTTATTCTCGTCACTGCTGAATTCATTGACCAACCACTCCCACTCTTTAGGCCGTTTAAGGAACTTTAATGGAACGTCCGCCCCGAATTTTTCCCAATGTCTTCTGCAATCGTGCTTCCAATCCTTGTATCGAGAAGCTGCTACATCTTGAACCCATTGGAACTGGCCATCGTGTTGAAGGTCGATTGCATAGAAGCCCTACAGTTTAATCAAGGACAAATATTAGTAATAGTATGGTGACTAGAATGACGATGAAGATAATACAACACTGCTCCAGAAGCTGAGTCATTGTGTAACAACTTAGCTGATACTATGTGAAGTCTGCCTCAGTTTTACATGAAATAAATCAGTAGAGAAACTTTATTAGTATTATTACTAAACTGAAAAAAGACCGACCTATGACCAGCATTACTAAATTGTTTGGATGATCTTGTAGAAAACGAATACATCAAAAGGTTTGGATGCATCTTTCAAATTAATGGAGATACCAATATTAAACCAACAAAGTAAGTATTTGTTGCCGGCGAATCCAATACTAAACTTTTTAATCACTAGCTAGTATTCAAGTTGATGGCGGGTATTTAATCGATCAACAAGAGAGCCACTAGTCAAGTTTTGATTCATTCTATATTTTGAATCTTTGTTTACTAGATCTTCTAAAACAAACAAGGTTTTCTTAGATGACGGCAATTATGAAAGTTAAAGATACTTGTTGCCGGGAAAACAAAAATGCTTGCATGCATATGCATGGTAATGATGTTAATTAAGGCAAACTCAAGTCATGCATATGCAAAATATTGGTTTCAATAACTAGGTTAATGAATTGGCCTTAAAAATTGGACACTTACTGCAATGTAGGTGTACACAATGCCCTTGAAGTCATGATCAAGATCGCCGTAAACGGAGGCAAGCATTGGTACGTCGTCCTTCACCTTCATGCCTACGTCACGGGACAGTTGAGCTGCGACTTTTTTATCGGCAGGCATGTTGTGCTTATCGTCCCACTCCACAACAATTTTGGCTTTGGTAAGGCGCACCATCTCCTTCGTCTTCATACCGACCACCACACCTCTTCTCCTTTTGGGTGGTCCAGCTACACAAAATAGGGGACACTTAATATAATGCATAAACATCTAATATAATGCATAAACATCTCCTTCGTCTTCATACCGACCATCATTAATATAATGCATAAACACTTATCACTCCATCACTAAGACACAAAATGTGATAACTTGATGAAAAGAAGTTAATTGAGTTCAAAAAACAGAAAATGCGAGTCTCTTTGCACAGTTAATGGTTGTATCTCAATGCACAGGACTTGCATAAATAGGCACGATGTAATTTATTTCCTAGAACATGGAACAGTTGAGATAAACAGAACATAAACAACTACCAATTCAACAAGAAACCCAATTCATATCACATTCCATCACAACAACTACGATAAACAAGAAAACTCCCACAGCTCACTCGACAACTGTAATCAAGGACATTAATTCTACAACAGAAACTAACAGAAACTAATTCTACAACAGAAACTGTCAATTACCTTCTGTGTCGACGACCAGATTGCTGCGCACCATAGTACCGGCGGTGGAGTCCGTGGTGGAAGCAGAGTTCCTTGGAGTGGCAATTATGGGGTAGTTGGAGTGGGAGGCAGAATTCGTCGGTTGTACAGACTGCGGGTTGATTGGAGGACCCAGTTCGAAGTCCAGGTCGATGTCGTCGTTGGGAGCAGAACCAGTAGCGGCAGCGGAGGTGGCGGTGGTCGTGGTGGCAGTACAGGAACTGATGCGGCGAATTGGAAAGAGGGGTGGTTTCTGCAGATTCTGAGGTGGCGGCGGAATTGGAAAGCGGCGCCGGCGTCGGTGATCTTCGTTTCCGAAGAGTCGATTGAATAGCTGCATTATTGGCCAGGCGTTGGGCCCTTGTCTTCACGAAGCGTGGTTTAACGTTCTTCGGAGGCATGAGGGATTTAGGGATTTCGGGTGATTTTGAGAATTGGGGCTGAAATTGGGGGTTAGGGTTTGAGAATTTAGGGCTAAGGGCTAAGGGAAGATGAGGAGTGTGAGAAGATTGGAAACATCCTAGGGTTTCTGGGTTTGCGAAACTGGGTTTGAGATCGGAGAGTGAGAAACTGGGTATCCGGGTTTGAGATCGAAGAGGAAGAATGAGTCGAAGAAATTGGGCTTTAATTGAACCCTATAGGCGATGGCAAAATAATAACCCCGTCGCACCATGTATTACGAAATTTCATTTCAAATTTTGGCTGAAAATTTTCGCGGAAACCAACTGGCCAATTCTGAAAACATTTTAGAGCGACTGATATATACAACTTAGTCGCCCCACATACTCTGAAGTGACTTATTTAATAACATAGTGACTTCAAAACTTGTGAATTGAAACAAATTTATAATTACAAAGAATGGTTATATGCAACGGCCCTCCGATTGAGTCTAATACCCCTAATATATGACAATTACACATAGTGAGAGTTGTGGTACAAATTATAACCAAAATGGAGGTTGTTAGAGTCGCGGTCAAAGCGTAGTTTTAAAGTCAAAGAAATATACATATGCGATTTCCGGAACGATCGAACGGCAAAATCACACCCGATTCATTCCATATTTTAACCACATACTCTATAATACGTACGTTCAACATCTAATGGTCATTTTGTTCAAATGGATTACCTTGATAAATCAAGTTCTAAATGAGAGGTTAAGTTTCATAACTGTTTCATTGAGTTAAGAAAGTTAGTGTTGGTCATTAAAGGCGCTATATGCTACCGACATCCGATTGAGAAATTGACCGTTAGATATAATAAGTACGTAAAAACAATGATGTGGTTCAAATTTTGAACAAATCGGAGGTCGTTAGGGTCGCGGATAGTGAGAAAAACGCTTTGGTCAAATCGTAGTTGTGCGGTCAACATAGTCACATATTATGTTTTTTCGACTTTTGAATGGTTAAATAACATCCGATTTGTACCAAAGTTTAATTACTTACTCTACAATACATACATTAACATGTCTATCGTTCAAAACGTCCTAACGTTTTATAGTTTTGCATTCTCTATAAGTAAAATATATCTTATATAAAGGAAATAAGCGACGGGTATACATAAGATTAGTCGCTTAGAGAGGTTCAGAGTTAGAAACTTATAGCGACGGGTATACATAATATTAGTCGCTTAGAGATCTTTTAAGCTACCTAAGCAACATCTCAGTCGCTTAAAGTTTTCTATATAAATCTAAGTTTTCTATATAAATCCCCACGGATCCTACTTGTACATAAAACATTTCATAGTAATTGTGCAGTTTGGTGTTGAAGAAATAGAATGCAGTCTAGATCCTGTGACAATCATCACAAATAGAGTTTAGGTACATGAATGAATAAAAATGATCAATCATATTCATGTAGCCACTCGTCGTCATAATCGTCATCATCCTCCTCCTTATTCGCATCATCATCTTCTGTGTCATCGTCCGGATCTTCATACCCGACGTTATCGTCATCTTCATCATCATCACTATCCTCTTCATCTTCGTCACCATCCTCGTCATTGTCAAAGTCAGTGTTAGGCTCAATGTGTGGTAGTTCGCCGTAGTCCATTGTCAAACCGTCTATAGGAATGTAATTTGTGATCGAGTCTGGTGTAGGTTCTTGATCAGGTTCATCCACTTCAAGTCGTTTACTTTCATCCGTTGCAAGTGTACTAGCACTGTAAGTACCTTTATGTGACACCACATTAACGACTCTCCAAGGTTCACCGACTTTTGGGTCATCTAGGTAAAACACTTGTCTTGCCGTAGACGCCAGGATGAATGGTGAGTCCTCAAACACGCTAGTAGATGTGTCCAATAACAGAAGGCCGTAATCCCACTTCACTGTATCAGTATCGTACCACCTACACTTGAACAAAATGACTGACATGCATTCTGTATATAATAGTTCGACAACGGCTTCGAGAATCCCGTAGTACATGACGTCGTCCACCTCTACCATGACCCCGCAGTTCTGAGTTTTCAACCTCTGATCTCGCTGCCATGTGACATACTTCACTCCGTTCACAATACATTGTGAATAAATATTATGTGCATGAGGGAGTGATGCCAAAATGTCAAGTTCACGCTTATAAAGTCTAGATCCTTTAGATCCCAAACTTTCCATCTGTAAAACAATGTAAACAACAGTTAGTATCAACTCTAAGAAACTGTACCAACTATGACCTTAAACATCCACACGAAAGTGATGGTATACGTACCCATGATCTAAAATATGGATGAAAGTGCCCAATGCGTCTTTCATCAGTGATATCTGGAGCGACTTTTAGTAATTGTTGTTGGTGCTTTATGATGAATTTGGCCGCTTCTGTACAATGTTGCATCACACACCAATGAGCCGTCATGACCTCTTCCCTAGTGAATTGAGCACTTCTGACGAAACTTTTGGGAATGACAAGTTCAGAAATTACAGAGATGTCAAAGAGGGGTACATTAGGGACATTTTCCTCTCCCGTGCCGTCACCCATATAGAAACTGCAGTACGTCACACACTCATGTGCAATGTACTGCTCAGCAATACATCCCTCTGGATAGCGTGTGTTTCTAACAGACTTCTTATAGTCCCCAAGTTATCTATGAAATAAAGAGGTTCAGAGTTAGAAACTGTAAGTAGACTACATAAGGTAATTAAAATGTATACAGAAAAGACTTGTCATACGCACCTTTCCATTGGAAACATCCATGTGAAATGTACTGGACCGGTGAGCAAAACTTGATCGGGGAGGTGAATCATAAGATGAACCATGATGGTGAAGAAAGCAGGAGGGAAGATTCTTTCCAATTTACAAAGAATCATGACAATTTCTTCCTTCATGTCTTTGGCGTCCTGTTTCTTCAACTCTCTTGCACATAGTTTTTGAAACCATCTGGATAGCGCTATTAGCGGCTCAACGGCATAATGTGGCAAATACTCTCTGATAACCACAGGAAGGAGACGCTGCAGTAGTACATGGCAGTCATGCGTCTTCAGTCCATAGAACTTCTTATCCTCCACATTGACCTTATTCTTCAAACTTCCTGCATAATCGCAAAGATACTGAGCTTCTTTAATCCATTCAAAGATCTCTGGCCTTTGCTCAGGAAGCACCGTATATTCTGCTTGAGAGACCTTCTCTTTTCTTGAGGAAGACGAATTTTTCAATTTCTTCCACAACTTCTTACGTACCTCCAATTTTTTCAGACCTTCGCGGGCTTTGAGATCGTCCTTTGTCTTTCCTTCAAGACCGAAAATTGTCCCACTTATGTTGTCGTACACATTCTTCTCAATGTGCATGACATCCAATGTGTACCTTTGTTTAGATTCGGTCCAGTACGGCAGCTCCCAGAATATACTTACTTGAGTCCAACATAGTCTCACCCCACTCGAATGTACCTTGAACTTCTGATGTAAACTATGTACCGGGTACTCATGAGACATGATTTGGGCATAAATCTCATCCCCAGACAACGACCGCGGTGGCTGCCTTTCCTCAACCTTCCCATTAAACTTATCTGCTGCTTAACGCCATTTGTGGCATTCGCCTAACCACCGACGATGACCCTGGTATGCCATCCTCCCTGTCAAGTTATTTACATCAACATCATCCGAACAGAGGGGACATGCTTTGTATCCTTTAGTCTGGATGCCTCCTAACATCTCTAATCCCGGAAAGTCGCTGATAGTCCACATCACTACTGCTCTCATTCTGAATGTTCTATGCTCATGAACATCATAAGTCTGAATTCCAGTACTCCACAACAGCTTCAGCTCATCGATCAATGGTCTCATAAAGACATTCAAACACTTTCCCGGAGACTTTGGACCAGGTATTAACATAACAAGCATGTTAAACTCTTTTTTCATTGCCATTGAAGGAGGCAAGTTGTAAGGCATCGCCACAATAGGCCAACTGCTGTGAGAGAGACCCGTCTTTCCAAACGGATTAAACCCGTCAGTGGCTAGTTCGAGTCGCACATTCATGATCTCGCGAGCAAAATCTGGAAATGACCTGTCGAACTCTTGCCATGCTTCCCCGTCTGCTGGGTGTTTAAGAACTTCTGGATCTGCCATCCTTTCCCCGTGCCACCGCATGTCATTTCCTGTGTGAGGTGACATGTACAGACGTTGCAACCTCGGGCTAAGAGGAAAGTATCGAACCACCTTCTTTGGAACCCTCGTACCGTCCTCTGTGGATCTCCATCTAGACTCCTCGCATATGTTACATTTGTCGAGGGCTGCGTCATCTTTGTAAAACAACATACAACCATGCTCGCATGCGTGGATGATCTGATAACCCAAACCCATGTCCTTCAGGATCTTCCTCATAGCCCGGTATGAATCTGGATACTTGTTTGGTTCTAGGAGGAGATCTTTGATGTACTGACAATTTTGATCAAAGCTTTTGTCTGACCATTTATTCTCTATTTTCATCTTCACTGCTTTCAGGATGGTGGTCAAAACAGTCTCCTTACTACCCTCGTACACCGGAGTCTGAGCTTCAGTTAAGAGTCTGTTATACTTCCCAAAAGCATCTTTAGCAATAGGGTCTAAATGATCAACATCATCAACAAAGGCATCCCCTAAACTACTAACATTCTGTTCTGTAGCCCACCTATCTATAAACGGGAAAGTGTCGTACATAATGTCCATGGTTGGGTTCACGGCAAAATCAGTGGCCACGTGTGTACTAGAAGAAGCCATCTCTGCAACAATCTGCTGTCTTCGGTCATACATAGAGGGAATGTCTGCACGCTCACCGTGCTCTTCCTATATAGTATAACCACTCATAAAGCCGTTATTCCACAAATGATGAAACATGTCAGATAGTGGCAGAGGAACCCATTGTAACTGACATTTTTTACACGGGCACTTGTGCAATTTCGGTTCGGTCTTTCAATTGGAGGCCGCAAAATTACAAAATTCTGTTATCCCATCAAAAAACCTTTTATCACCTCTACATAATCCCATCCAACTCTTATCCCCATGGTATGCCATCTAGAGAAGAATAATTTCACAAATAGTTGATTTGCATTAATAATTGCCAAATTTTGTCAAATACACTACAATAAAACTTTCCAAATATTCTATATAATGATACTATAATTTTAACTATGCACATATTATACCAAAAACTCAAATTCTCAACCAAATTCCTTAATAATTCTAACACTAATTCACTAATCAACCACAAATAAACAAAAAATCATCAATTTAAATTACACTATCCACTATATATATAAATATATATTTATATATATAAATATTTCAACATTTTCTTACTCTAAGAGTCTAAATTTGAATGTAAACATATTATAACACAAATATGGTTAATCTAACACAAAATCTATACAAAATCTATCACAAATTAAAGAACCCAATCATAAATTACACATAAATACATCAAAATATGAAGATCAAACCCAAAATTTCAAAACCTACAATCAACATAGTAACACAAAAAATGGTATTAAAGATGAAAAGGAGAGATCACACTAACCTTCAAAGCAATTACAAGTGAAGACCCAATATTTACAACCCCAAAAGAGAAAAAAATCACCATTTTTCAGCAAATCGCAGCTAAAACGCAGACATTTTTCCTATTCAGACATTTTTCAACCACTTTTCGAAAAAGTGCGACCTAAAACATATATGTATTTAAAAGATATATGCGACGTAACAAGTATAACAATCCCTCAAAAATGAAAGCGACGGGAATATTGCTACGGAGAAAGGGGCACGGCAGTTTAAGTCGCTTAGAATGGTTTAAGGCGACTGGTAACGTATCGGTCGCTTATTATCGTGCACAGGTGCGACAGGTTGTATTTCGGTCGCTCTTGATATTGATAAGCGACTTACCTGTTTCCCTTGACTTTTTCTCGTCGCTTGACGAGCGCCATGGCGTAGTGATGGCATGCTAAATCATTTCCAGGTTCGAATATTTGTCTTCGAGCTTTGAATTTTGAGGAGAAGATGAATCTTTGGACACTGTTCGTCACTGCATCGATTCCAGTCGTGGAATCATTCTTGATCACTGGGCTTGGCTCATACCTTGCACTTGATCGCGTTAACCTTCTGGGGCAAGATAGCAGGAAGCACTTGAACACCGTAATTGCTTCCAACTTTTTTTTCAGTTTATTCTACTTATCTCCCTCTCATGTTTTGTTCTTTTGCTTATAGTAGAGCGAGCTACATATACACTTGCTTTTGTGAAGAACAGATTGTTTTCTACGTATTCACTCCAGCCCTAATCGTTGCCAACCTTGCAGAGACCATAACATATGACAGCCTCGTTAAGTTGTGAGTTTGATTTGTTTTATTAATCTCCCCACTTCAAAGCTTTTATAAATTAATGACAGTATGGTTAACTTTGAGTTAAGTTTGTTGAATTATTTTCCCAATTCAGTAGTTGTTAGTTCATTTGTTTTCTGATCCTACAATGAGTTACACCGTACAAAACAGAATAGTGTTCATCTGATTTGTAACTGATCATCGACTAAGCAAATATGTTCAATCATGCTTGAATGTTTAAACCACTGTACATAGTACTTGATGCCAACAACACCATGCTTTGTGACTCGTGTATCCAACTCTCAAACCTAACTTTTTCAACGAACTTTCAAGATCCAAATTCACCCGTATAAAAGTTAATAAAGTAATAAATGATTATTAGATTTTATTTTTTGGTAGGTAATTAAAAGTGGGACTGAAATTAACACCCTTTTATGGGGACTGATAGTTACACCCTTCTTTTCTTATAAGTTACATGTTGGGGAATTTTCAATGGTCTTGATAAGTACACCGATGAAATTATTGATAAGTTTAATTGTGTATGTAAGAGAGCTAGTCATATACTTGATGATAATTTTTCTTTAAAAAAAACTTTCCGATCCCCCTACTAATCTCTTTAAATTCTAGACCTCTCTATCACCATAATTCTTTCAACTTCCAGACTGTGGATACTCAGTGTATAGATGGTATAAGTACTAAAATTAATTCGTTTAAATGAATTTTTAGGTGGTTCATGCCGGTGAATACTCTTCTTACATTCATCGTTGGTTCAATATTTGGATGGATACTGATGAAATTAACAAGAACTCCTCCACATTTGCGAGGTCTAGTTTTGGGTTGTTGCGCTGCGGGTAAACACACTTGCATGGCATTTCATAAATTTGATATTAATGTATGAATATATATTATTTATATACGTCAATTTGTCACGCTTTGTATATACATCACAAACTGATTACTGAGTTGTTGTAAACGGGAAACTTAGGAAACCTTCTACTCATTATAATTCCAGCAATTTGTGAAGAATCAGGGAGTCCGTTTGGAGATGCTGATACCTGTGATACTACTGGGACGGCTTATGCTTCACTTTCAATGGCGGTATATATGAGCATTTCTAGCTTCTTCTTCCTCTCTAAATTGTTTAGATTTCTTTATCTGTACGTTGTGTGTTACTTGATAGGAAATTCTAAGCAAATTCAAGAGTAAGTAAGTCGCTAAGAGCCATTAAATTAGCTCGATCTTAATTACAACACGCAAGCATCCAGCGGTTCTCAACTGTTCGTGGCGGATTTAGCACCCGGCGAACAGTCAGCACTTGGGGGTGGAGGATGCGTGCTCCTCGCGTGTCTTCTGTGTGCTTTAGGCGTGCCAGCACCTTTGGAGTGGTGCGACTCGATTGCGGACGACCCCTGGTGCGTCCTATCGTCTGCTCCCAATAGACTCTGACTTCCTGATCAAGCGGTTGTTACGCGGGCGCTGACTAAGCCGGCGTACAGGACTCGAACAAGACCTGAATAGAACTCTCTAACAGGATTTTCTTCCCAACCCCTTGGAGGATTGAGGATCTTACTCTGATCCGGAGAAGAAAAGCAGAGTTATACCAAGACCACGGGTGTGTGCTACCGGAGTAGCGGACTGACTCGATTGCTACTGGAGTAGCGGACTGACTCGATTGCTACCAGAGTAGCGGACTGACTCGATTGGCTCAGCAACCGCTCGACACGAATGAGAGACGTGTTCGATCGCAGGTGGAGGCAAATTGCGTGAGTCGCTCAGCAACCGCTCGACACGAATGCGAGATAGGATCGATCGCAGGTGGAGGCAAATTGCGTGAGTTGCTCCGGAGAGGCTTTGGCAAGTTAGCGGTGCGCCAGAACTTGTGTGTGTTTGTGTTTGGTTGAGAACCCTTTCTTCGTTGTAAAAGAGTTATATTTATATGGTTCATGAAACCCTAGGGCTGGGAAATCCAACCTGGCGGATTCCGAGATCAACTAGGAGTCTCCTTCCTTATTCTGCCTCCAATCAAATCGACAACAAATTAAATGGGATTAGACTTCCTCTTGATTTAGGGAACTCACTTCTCATCAAGATCACCATTCAATTAATGCTGAGAGAAACCAAATCGAGTCTACAGCGAAACAATCACTGATTCGGCAAAGATATCTTTTCAGATGGATTGCTACCCAAAACAATCCCTAGTTATCCCAATCAGAGTTTACACCTTATTATCCGTTAAGGTAATTCGTATATTGTGTAATTGGATTATTACGAAATAACCCCGATCCGATTAGGTAATAAATCGATACTCTCCCTCCAAGAAATCTTCCCTAAACGAAATGGGAGAATACAAAAAACTGGATTCGGTTCAACCTAAACCCCTCTGGGCCTCGGGGTAAAAGCCCAATTGAAACCAATTCCAATTGTGGCCCAAACATTGCCCCCCAGTCTCCGATATTGAGAGCTTTAATGAAATAGAAGAGAGACTGAGCCCCAAACGCCGGCCCATCCGCAGCATTTAAATATTTGGACGGTTGTACCGTTTCCTCACCAATCACGACTTCCCAATTCGAAACGGTATCATTGTTCACCTAAACCCTTGATTGCTGCAAAAACCCAACGCTTCAAAACTCGAGAACCCCTTTCGGATTCTTATAAATCAAGTTGAGACCTTTGGTTTCTCCTTCAGACCACTCTTCTTCCTCTTCCTCAGCCCAAACTCAGAAGAAACCCAGATTTGAACCTAATGGCCTCATCAAAGAACTTCGTTATCCGCTGGTCCACAGCGAACACCGCCAAAAATCAAATCCTCCCTCTCATCACCTGCTCCGGGGTTGACGACCGGACCTGCCTTAGTCTTCCCCAAGAGGAACGTGCCACATTAGGTCCCTATGTGGTGGGCTATAATGCTGATGATAACGATGGAGCACACCAGATACTCGACGGCCCGGCACGCCCGCTGCCGGCGATTTTCCGCTCTGAAGACCCAGTGGAATGTCCAAACTTTCAAACCCACCACCACCAAGCCGCCGTAAACCATTCCGCCTGGCCTCTGGTCAAGCCCTATATGAAAGTCTGGTACGAAGCACGGCTCCCTCTCGACAGAGAGATTTGGAGGAAGGCTGGGGTCGCTGATGTGATCAAAATTTGCTTTAGCCTCAGCCCAAAAGGAGGCAACAGGTGCGCTCTCGTTCCGCTGATCAGCCTCTGGAACCCCACAGTCAACGCCTTTGAGTTCAAATTCGGTCATGCTTCCGTGACGTTGCTAGACCTCTATGCCGGCTTCGGGTTCCCAATTGGCCCTCAAACCTTTGATGAGAGTAACTACCCCGAAAGGATAGTTCCCCGGAGCGCTATTAATACGGTCGACGTCGGTGGGTTCGAGAAGTGGAAAGATGATACCTCCCAGCAGGATAATGCGCTCGGCGGAATAGCCTTTCTGTCTTTCTGGCTCAACAAGTTTGTGTTCTGCTCCAACACCAACAAGATGACCAAGCTCTACCACCGTATGGCGGAGGTAATTTATGCCGGCCACGAAATTGGCCTCGCCCAATATGTTCTAGCACACCTCTACCGCTGCCTGCACCAGATATCCGCCCAGCCAATGGATTGTGCTCAATCTGGCCCGCTCTGGATCCTAGATATCCGGTGCCAAATGCATTTTCCCCAACTCATTCCATCCATGAAGGGAGATCCCAAACCTGATCAAGTTGTGGGGCAAGAATATGTCGGCTGCGCCCCCAGTCCTGACCTCAGCTACGCTGTCTGCCTCGACATCTTCTTCAACACAACCGCCAGAGAGTTCTTCGCAGAGGCACAGCGGCTGATCCATTTGAAGTATCTGCGCGGACTATTCCGGGGGTTCCTTCCCTCCAGTGAACAAGGCACTAAAGGTCGAAGGATCTTCATTCACTGCACCTCCATGGTGGACTTGCCATTCCTCTGTAGTGACAAGAAATATCCTAGCCACGAGGTCTACGCGCCTCACTTCTTTGCCCGGCAGTTCGGCCTTACTCAAATCCTGCCATATCCGCCACTGAAGAGTGTGAATCTTTTTTCGGCTTGGCGGAATAGCAGAAAGTTCCCACCAGCGTCCGGTGTTAGCCAGAGACCACGCCTGGAGCTTCTTGACCTGCGAAACTGGGAATACTACCCACACCTGAAGGCCTCTATGGATGTTACTGGCTCATATCAGATATGGTGGGCACACCTGCGAGGCCCGCTCTTTAATCAGCCATTCGTCTTCTACTTCCGGAGGCTCTTTTGGAATCAGGGCGGGCACCTTACCCCAGCTGATCAAGAGGTGTTAAAGGGCGATCCGCTATATATTGACCTGCCCCCAGGGAAGGTAATACGCCCTGCTTCCCACTGATGTTTTGGTTCGCCAGAAAACCTTGTGTAACTCTTAATTGTTTAATGAAACAGGCATCCGGACAAACCCCGACGGATAGAGGCAAACGAAAAGCTGTAAGTGGGTCTCATCCGCCCCTGAAAAAGAGTAGAACTATCGTTGAGGCGGACGAAGAATCTGATGAGGAGGAAAACACACCTGTAAGTGAATTCAACTTCTCCTTAGTCTCCTCGCGTCTTTAGATACCAGCTCATAAATACCTACGTGACGTAGATATCCCAACTCTATCCCTCTTTGCAGATACCTCGGAGGAGGCCCTCCTCGTCTGCTGCAGCCGCCAGCCGAGGCCCCACGGTGATCGAAATTTCCTCTGGCGAGTCCTCTGACCCCTCTGAAGAATCTACAAGTTCTTCTAGCTTCGATGAGGACTACCCAGACCTCTATCAAAATCTTCACGAGATTTGCGGCGATAGTTTTCCTCAACCCGTCCCTCTGCGTTATCTTGATGCAGGTACTTCCTCCAGTTTAGCGCTAGCAGTTGGTCAGCGCCCTATTGCGCCAACCCTGACACTCTCTGCCGTTACAGAAACTAGACCGGAGGCGGGGCAAAACCCTGATGACATTGTGGCAGAGACCCCGGCAGACGAGCCTCTGCAATTGACAAGTGGTGCGCCCGGCAGCTCTTCAACTCCAAATCCGCTGGCCTCAAGCTCAACTCATGAAGTGGAGCAAGAAGAAGAAGAAGAAGCAAACCAATGCGCAGAGCAGCCAGCAGCTGATGAGCCATCCTCCCCTGAACATGATCTCTCACTAGCAGAAGAGGAAACAATTGCTGGTGTGGAATCCCTGCCAGATATTGCCCCCCGGGTTGAACAACTTCCAACCCCTGCGGATGACCAGGCTGACCTTGATCAGCAAGGACAACCAGGGCACCCAGGATCTCCTCTGGTCCAACCCGAATAAACCCCTCTGCCAGAAATTATTGAGGTATGATATATATATCCGCCTGCCTTGCCATTTTCCTTGGTTAGAACTGCTCCTAACCCTCCTTTTTATGAACAGGTGGACGATGATATTATGGCAACTGACAACACCACCCTACTGGCAGCGGACCTTGGCCCTGTGGAATCAACTGAAGCATTGATCCCCTTGCCACAGAATCAATCTCCTGCGAGATTGATTGTTGCTTCCCCAACTGCTCAGCCGTCTGCGACCCCTGGCGGATCTGGTTCTGAAATCCAGGACCAAACTGCCCCTTCTTCCATCCTGGCTGAAGACCTCTTCCTTCCCCCTCACAGTCCTGAAGAGGAACCCGCAGAAGTACAGAAGGCATGGGGATTCTTAGAGTGCCTGGGAGAAAAGGATCCTGCAGATGCTCAGGTGGCGGATGAACTCTTCTCCGCCCTTGAAGTTCTTAAGAGTCAGTTCCAGCAGCTGCCCCCCGAGCACCAGCCCGAGGCCAATTCCTACCTTCTTCGCCTCCCAGCAGAACTAAAAAGCCTGCATGAGCGCTTATCTGCGCCATCCCTTCAGCACGCCAAGCTCCAGGAAGCGGATGCAGCCCTTGCCCAAGCTGCTCGTGCCTACAAAGACATGGTCGCCATGGCTACTAGTGATCCGGAGGCGGCCGAAATAGCCAAGCTTGAGAACATGAAGGCGGCCCTAGAGCAGAAAATTTCCTTCCTCCGCCAGAAACAAGCCCAACGCACAGACGAAGTAAACCAGCAAAAGCTCCTGGCGACTTAGTTACAAGAAGAGAGGTCTCAAGCAAAGAAAGCAGCGGCAGAGCTAGATTGTTGGATCAGCAAGACCAAGGCCACAATCAAGAGATTGGGCCTGCACCTGTATGAATTTAGGCCCAGCCCTTAATAGAACTGGCTTGATATATTTACTTTGTTTACTTAATCAACAATTCGAGTGCACTAACCAAGCCCCATTCGGTCTGATTCAAAAGTCAAACCCTGCGCAACTGCCTCGTCATTACTGTTCAGAACTGTAGAACCGTTCCCCAAAAATTTGAATTTTAAACGTAAAACAGTTCCAACACCCAACCGCCTAATAACTGCGCGAGTTAATCTCAGCCCTTGGATTGCCTCCCAATAAGACTATAAAAGTAACACCCCATTGGCCGGAACTGAGAACCCTAAACCACCTTAGAATGTTATTCCTTATTTCTTCCCTTAGGTTCTCCTATCAGCCGCTATGGCTTCCTCAATCCTTTCCACCAGATCTAGTTCGGATGTTCTCTTAAACACCCCGAATCATAACACCCCATGTTAAACAAATCTCGAACCATAACATCCCATGTTATGTCCCGGGCGGATGTGATCACAGATTGGTAGCTGCCGATTCGGCACCTCTCTGCTCGCGTCGGCCGGAGGTCTAACACGGATGCAGTTTCGGGTACCCTCCTCACGCCTCATGCTACCATCAGTCTTCACCTGAATCGAGGCCACGCCGGTGTGAGGATGGTCAAGCCTCAGAAAACCCGCCATCTCCTTCGTTATGAAGGGAATTCTGTCTCCGTGGTCTTCTTCCGGGCCTGAGATATGCATTTCCTCTGCGGAGATAGATGGCGCTTGTCTAATGGGCTCCTGGAACTACAAAGGATTCAAGGCAGCGAGCCCCTATCCGCCACTCCGCTCTGAAACCAATACTGACTCTGTCAACCAATCCTTAAGCTCCATTCGCTCGGCGGAATTCCAGATTGAAGGGCTGACGGACATGCCCTAGATATCAAGATGGTATCAGAGATAGTTGGCGGATATGTCTCTTTATTTAAATTCTGCCTTTGTAATAGCCACGGCCGCAAAGCCCCTTATTAAGCAAATAAAATATCGCTTTAAAAACCAAGACTTGCACTAGATGTCCTATTACCAAAGGCGAGAATAAGGGTGCACCCCAAACGGGTGCTCCTTAAAACCCTAATCCAGGGGATGGAAGGGACTAACCCCACAGAGTGTCCAAAAATTCAAAAAGTTTCAGAATTCTGTCCTCCGAAAAGTCTGAAAAATACAGCGGATCTTGCCCTTAGGTTGCCCCCCGAGTTTACTTGGCTGCGCAGATGTGCGGAAGACCAGGCAAAGCCCAGTAAACTAGATAGTAAATATAAATGGTTTCCCCCAAAGTGGGTCAAGATCGAATAATTGAGGGAAAACCCGTCCGCCGTGAGGCAGGGATGGGAAATTGATTGATAAATATAAGAACATAGTCACCCCAAACGGATGTCTAGATAAGACAGAGAAAACAACAAAACCCTAACAGTTTTGTAATAAAAACTAGCAACCCCAAAAACACAGCGGAAACACCCCTAGCGGATGTACCGCTCTGACTCGATGCCCCCCGAGTCCGGTGAATTAAGAAGAACTTGGATCAGTGTCATCATCCGCCGGGGGCTCTTCATATTCCCAAACACTTGGAAAGTACTTCTTGAGATAGCGCCCATTAATTGGGTTTCTGTGAACTTCTCCGTCCAAGTCTCTGAGCTGGTAGGCTCCCTTGCCCACAATACGATCGATGACAAATGGCCCCTCCCAGCGAGGACTCCATTTGCCCCGTCCGGGCTCATCAAGGGGCAGAGCTACCTTCCAGACCAAGTCATCCTCACCATAAGATTTGCCCTTGGTCCGCTTGTCGTATGCCTTGGCGATCTTCTGTTTTTCCAGGACGATATTGTCCAAGGCCTCGAGCCGCTTCCCGTCAAGGTCTTCATGTTCCTGGAACATGGCATGTACATAATCCTCACCAAGCAGCTGGTGTTGCTCACGAACCCTTAAAGAAGCTACATTGATCTCCAATGGCAGAACAGCATCATGACCGTACATCAACGAATAAGGAGTAGTACTTGTAGGAGTCCTTTTGGAAGTCCTATAGGCCCACAGTGTGTTATCAAGCTGAGTGTGCCATGATCTTGGATTATCCGCCAGCATCTTCTTCATGATGGAGATAACAACCTTGTTAGTAGCTTCTGCTTGACCATTGGATTGAGCATAATAGGGCGAAGAATGTAGGAATCGAACACCATAATCCGCCAGCCATGTTTGGGTTTTCTCAGCCATGAAGGCTGCCCCCCGGTCCGCTACGATGCATTCTGGGATGCCATACCGGCAGATAATATTTTGGAACACAAAGCGGATGACAGTGTCAGCATCACAGTTCCTTGTTGGAATAGCCTCAACCCACTTGGTAAAGAAATCAGTTCCCAACAAAAGAAACTTGTGTTGTAAGGAGGAATGGGGGTTAATCTCCCCTATGAAATCCAATGCCCAACCCCTGGCGGGCCAAGGCTTGACAATGGGTTGGAGAGGAATGTTTGGAATCCTCTGAACTGGTCCATGTTTTTGACACTCCTGACAACCCCGGGCAAAACTATGGCAGCCCCTCAAAACAGACGGCCAGTGGTATCCATATCTTCGAATAAGCCACCGTATCTTGGGTCCGGATTGATGAGAACCACAGACCCTTAAGTGTACCTCCCTCATGATCCGCTTAGCCTCGAAGCCAAAGATACACCTTAATAAGACCCCATCGTCCCCTCTCCGGAACAATTCTTCACCCTTGAGAAGGTAATTAGTCGCTAAGTATCTGATCCTTCTTTCAGATGGTGCAGATGGGTCCTTTAAATATGCGATGATTGGTATCCGCCAGTCAGTATCGATAGGCTCGACTGTAGCGACCAACCACTCTTCGCGGTCCTCCCGGCGGATGGCAAAAGATGGTAGAGTTCTGCGTTCTACCTTAAGGATTCTTTCCTTTACTTCATGGGCTAGGCTGACCCCTGTGGCCAACTGCGCCAACTCATTCGCTGCAAAGTTCATCTCCCTGGGAATATAGTCTAAGGAAACATCGATGAACCGGTCCAGCAGCTCGATAGCCCGTTCGTAGTAACGCAGCAAATGGAAAGAAACACACTTGTAGACCCCCATAAGTTGATTAATGACTAGCATAGAGTCTCCAAGTACTTCAATTTCTTGTGCCCCCAGGTCGAGCAGTAATTCCAGCCCAATGAGGAGTGCCTCATACTCTGCCTGGTTATTGGTGCACGTCCACTCCAGCTGAAAAGAGTAAAGGTACTTGGTACCTGCTGGATTCTGGATACAAATCCCTGCACCCGCCAATTTACTGGTACTGCTACCGTCAAAGTGTAACGTCCAAGCCTGGTACCGGATCATGTTAGCAAACTTCGGCGGTTCTGTGAATTCCTCCTCGATAGGATGGTGGAGAAGGAAGTCTGCTATCGCCTGCCCAGTCATAGCCTTCAGCGACGCATACTGCAAGGAAAATTCAGAAAGGGCTAACACCCACTTGCCAATCCTACCCCTTAGGATAGGTCTCGTCAGCATATACTTCACCAAATCCGTCTGTGCCACCACTATCGTTGTGAATGAAAGCATATAGTGGCGGAGCTTAATACCAGCAAAGTACAGGGCCAAACACAGCCGCTCGATTGGTGAATACCTGGTCTCTGCATCTATCAGTGTCCTGCTGATGTACGACACTGCATATTCAATCTTCTTTCCATCCGCCAGAGTCTCATCTTGAGCTAGCAGACCTGCAATGGAAATATCAGATGCAGAAATATATAATTTGAGAGGAATACCAGGCGTGGGTGGCTGAAGGACTGGCGGACTAGCCAAGTATTCCTTGATCCTGTCAAAAGCAGCTTGGTGCTCAGGACCCCATTTAAACGCTTCTCCTGGTTTGAGTTTGAGCAGAGGAGAGAAAGGCGCAACCTTACCCGCCGAGTTGGATATAAATCTTCTGAGGAAATTAATTTTACCCAGCAAGTTCTGTAACTCCTTCTTGTTCCTTGGTGCTGGTGCATCTAACACAGCCTGTACTTTGTCGCCAGCCACTTCGATGCCTCTCTCATGCACCACAAACCCCAGAAAGTCGCCAGCACAAACTCCGAAAACGCACTTGGCTGGATTCATTTTAAGCTGGTGCTTTCTCATGATGGTGAATACCCCTCGAAGATGATCAACGTGGTCTTCCTTGTTCCTTGATTTTACTACCACATCGTCAATATAGACTTCCAGGATGTCCCCCAAAAGCTTGCTAAAAATAACATTCATTGCACGTTGGTACGTAGCACCTGCGTTGGTTAAGCCAAATGGCATGCTAAGATATTCAAATGCACCTGTGAATCCGGGGCAGCGGAACGCCGTTTTAGGGATGTCCGGCTCGTATATAGGAATCTGGTGATAGCCCGCCGTTCCATCCATAAAAGAAAGCAACTCATGCCCCGCTACTGCATCCACTAACATATCCGCTATAGGCATGGGATAGACGTCCTTAGGTGATGCAGCATTCAAGTCTCTGTAGTCCACACAGACTCTAATCTTGCCATTCTTCTTCCTGATAGGCACAATGTTGGATAACCATTCCGGATAAAGAGTTGGTCTGATTATCCCAGCCTCAACCATGCTTTGAACTTCTTGTTTGACTGCCATTGCAGTTTCAGCATTCATCCGCCGTTGCTCTTGCTTAACTGGTCGGCATCCCTCCTTGATGGGGATGCGATGGCAAACCAGCTCCTTTGATAAACCCGGCATATCTTGATACTTCTCTGCAAAGCAATCCTTAAACTCCTGCAGCAACCCTATCAGTTGCTGTTCCAAGGTACTGACTAATCCCCACTTCCATGGGCTCTGTATCAGTTCCCAAGTTTACTTTCTCTACGGGATCACGTACCTTGGGTGGAGTGTCATCCAACGCTGCTGGAGCAGGCTGAATTACTTCCACCCCTATGAAAACATCAATGTCTTCCTCCTCAATGCACTCTACTAACGCAACCCCTTCCCAGGCCATCTGCTCTAATTGATAGATAGACAATTGTTGCATTAGTGAAGCAAAGGCCTCTGACTCCTCTTGTGAGAGGGTGTCACTCATTGGATACGTCGGGAAGAAGCTCAATGGAAATTGGCCGGCCGTAATTTGTCATAGCCTGGGCAATTCCCCATTGAGACAATTCATTCTGGGTCACCCCGATTGGATGCCCCCTATGATCAACCTCCTCAACTCTGAGAGGTCTCATATTTCTGTTATAATAGCTGGCCTCCAAATGGACGGCCGCTATGGAATAAGGACGCTCATCCGCCTTGATGAGCACTGGTAAATCCGCGACTGAATCCCACATAATCATCTCTTGATGAAGAGACGAAGGAACTGCTAGTGCCTTATGGATCCAGTCTCTCCCTAGAATCATGTGATAGGGAGCGTCCACTTCCGCTACGAAGAACCCTTGATAAGTGTCGGATGGTCCTATCTTCACTTTGAGCATGACCACCCCAGCAGTAGGAGTAACATTTCCCGAAAACCCCTTCACCTTGGAAACAGTGTTAATGAGCTTCTTCTCAGGAATCTTGAGCTGCTCCTTGGTTGTGGTGGTAATAATACTCACCGCGGCTCCGGTGTCTATCGACACCTTGCGGACCTTGATCCCTTCCACCTCTGCTGTGACGTACAAAGGTTTCATGTGCTGGGACATGTTGAATGTTGGCTTAGCGAACATCACGCATCGCCTCAAAAAGTCTCCAGCCCCCTCAGGATACTGATGATTGGACTGGAAAACCCCAGGCTCGACCTCCGCCACACTCTCATCCTCAGGTTCCTGTACTAAATAAACAGGTCTGGCTGATTCCTCATTATCGATAAAATGAGCAGTGGGCATGGGTTCAGGCAAAGCATAAGCGGACGACAGTATGAAAGCCATGTTACAGTGATAAACCATAGCTTCGTCCTCGGCCTGTTCCTCTTCCATGGGCACCTCCTCTACTTCCGCCGCTTCTGGTTCCTCCTCGTAGTCGACCATTTCATCCTCATTGTCGAGGTCCACGTCTCCTACCTCAGAACCAGCCTTTACGCTAGATGTAACTGAGGATGGCCTTGTCGGCACATGCATCTGCAGCTTCTTGGCTGCATACTCCACGAAGTTGGTCGGCGCCTTCGGCTCCTTTGGCTTGGCCTGCGATGAGATAGTGAGCAGCCTGTTTGGCTCCGCAACTGTTAAACTGGATTCCTTGAGAATGGCACATTCCGCAGGAACCCCCACGCTACTCGTGCTTGTAGCCACTGACGTACTGCTTTCTTTAGGCATCCACCTCATAACAGTGGAGCCCCTCCTGGCGTCAATCACCATCACGTCCTCTTGAAGCTCTGCCACCTCCTGTCTCTGAACGGCTTCGGGCTGCACCCTCCCTGGGGAAGATTGTTCGGCTCTGGACCGTTCCGGAGAGAATGCCAGCTTCCTCATTGGCCTAGACTGAGGTGCTCCAGTGGATCTTGGCAGATCCGCCAACCTGTCATGAGCGTTCCTCCGAGGAGCAGGTGGAGCCTCCGTTGAGCGCTGCCGTCTGGAATCCACATAGGATTTGGTCCTTACCCTGTACCGCCTGTGAACCTGCTCCACATGCTCTACTGGCACCGACAGCTCTTCTTCAGTTACTTTCCCGGCAGCCAGCTCTGCCAGAGTCTTTTTCGCTTTGTCAAAGCGCCTCCTTTCGTTCCTGGTAGTCACGGCAGCAAGCTCGACTGCCTTACCAGCACCCTGGGTATACCATCTGTCCGCCTGAGGGTCATTCCTAGAAGCTGGCGGAATGTATACTTTCGCAGATGGCTCTGGATTCGCAGCACTATACGAATCCCCAGCCGTGGCTGACTTCACTCCGGAAGGCCCTGGGTCCTGCCTGAGCCTCGCCCTACTAGCATAACTGTCTTCAGAACCATGGTGATGTTTCACCCGCTTGTGACTCTCCCTTCCTGACCTTTCGGGAGGCGGATGTTCCAACTTAACCTTCTCAAAGGCCCTCTTTTCGGCCTTCTCCTCTGCCTCCTTTACAGCCGCCTGAAACTCATCGTAGGTGATCGGCTACCCTGTATTCAGCCTACAGGTTAAGCAAAGTTTAGACCGAGGAACTAACACCATATCCTCTTCTTCTATAGCCCCGACCCAGAACTCTGGGCACGGACTAGGTTTGTTCTCAGCAAACCCTAGCTTTCCATCGTTTAGCCACTCCTGCAGCTGATCCTTCATACCTACACATTGAGAAGTATAATGATCAGAAGAACGATGGAAAATGCATGAATGTCCGCCATCCCCACTATTGGGATGGCATTGGTAAAACTCTCGAATCTCTGGTGCCCCCTGGTGCACCATAGCTTCCCAAATTTCTTCCGCCTTGCTGGCATCATACGAATACTCCTGAAACTTGGAAGCTTGCTTCCTAAGCTGCCGTGTTGGACCCGGACCAACATTGATTTCTATCGCATTCACCCGCGGACTGGTCTTAGCCCATTGAGGCTCCTTAGGAATCTCCAGCTGCAAGGTGTTGTCGTTGATCCATATTTGCAGCTGATCCTTTAGCTTCACACAATCCTTGGTATTATGATTGTTCATATTGTGATAGCTACAGTATGTCTTCCCTGCCATGTAGCTAGGTTTGGGAATGAATCCATCATCATGATGCAGACGCCCCTGGTTGAACAACTCCTGCAAAATTTCCGGAGCCTTGTGGGCGTTGTAGGTATATGCCTCAAAGGCTGATTTAGTTGGAAGCGGGGTCACTATCTTCACAGTCTCCAACCTTGCGGTTTTGGGCTGTAAAGGTCTTTGATCAGTCATCTCTATGGCCGCCACTTCGTGTTCCAATTCCTCATCATCAACCCATGTCAGGATCGGTCTAGGAACTGCATCCGCCTGGATAGTTGCCACTGTCTTGGTAGCAGCAGGAAGTGGAGTTTTGGGCTTCAATGTCCCCGGATAATAGGACATAGGAGTCCCCTTTCTTCTTTCGTTCCTCTCCTTGGACCGATCAACATAATGCTGCTCTTGACCTAGCCGATTAGTCAGATCCGCCATGGTGGTCACATGAACCTGCCTGAATCCCTGGCGGATCTCGTCCACCAAGCCATCAATCGCCATCTTCACTGCGTGTTCCTCTGGAATATCCATCTCGCAACGGGTTAATTCCAGCTTGAACCTTCTTAAATAATCAGTGGCGGATTCGTCAGGTCGCTGTTCCGTTTCCGCTAGGTCCTTGACCCCAATCTTTGTTTCCACAACCCCAAACATGGTTCGGAAAAGAACTTCCATGCTTTTCCAGTCTGGTATTGATCCAGGCTTCAAACGCTTGTACCAAACAGCGGCTTCACCTGCCAAAGAGGTGGGAAAAAGTTTCAACTTCACGATGGGGTCTTCAGCAAATTGAACAGACTCATTAGTAAAACGCATAATGTGCGTTTCGGCATCCTCCGAAGTCTGGCCGGTGAATGGAGTGAAGCGGATTGGTTTGAATCCGGCAGGGAACGGTAGTGCATTAATCTCTCGAGTTAATGGATTCTCGTACGTCTTGTCGACGTCGGGCAACCCCTGTAGTTCCCTAAGCTTCTCAGTAAAAACTCTGCTGATATCCTCCATGGTCAGCTGGGCCACGACATCCGCTAGTGGCTCTGGCGGATTGTTGCCCACTGGCTCAATATGAGGGACATTGTTGCCCGCTTGGTTATTAACAGCCCCGGCATTAGGTCCGCATGTCCCGCCACGGCCAGCCGCTCATCCCCGCCTGTCTTTCGACGGATTTGTACGGTCAGACCCCTCAGACTGGTCGACCCGACCAAAAAGCTGTCCCATCAGAGTGTTCATGCTCTCGAGCGTAGCATTGGTAGCCGCCAACTGCTCCTGTTGCTGTCGCCAACAAGTATCGGAGTTCCGAACATGGGCAGCCATGTTATCCGCCAGACGACCCTGCTGTCCGGCAAGATAATTGAAATTGGCAGTGAACCCCTTCTGCTCTGTTTCCATTCGCTTCATGGATTCACTTAGATTAACGACCATATTGTTGGCCTTCTTCAGAATGTCATCCGTACGACAAGATTTGTCGATCAACATCCTCAACGTGTCCGTCACCTCGGTAGGAGATGCAGTCTCCCCGGTAAATGGTGCGACGGGTGACGCAGGCGGATCCGCGGACTCGTCCGCGAACTCCTCATCCAAAAAACCAAATGAGGCTGCCCGGTTGGTAAGGCCAAGAGAGCCGTTATCATCCCGAGAAGCAGCCTCCACCTCAACTATATCCCCCAACATCGCGACAACTGGTGCCGCGGATAACGGGGTTTGATTCTTCGTGTCTCGCACGACCTTGAGGGCTGCAGCAATAGTTGCTTCATCCCCCAGGGTCCCGTCAAACACTTCCTTAGCTTCAGCTTCAGTTAATCCCCTACAATCAGCTGTTCCATGCTTGATCAGCTCCTTATGGGAATTCTTCAAACAATTCATGGTTATCCTCTTGTAAGGATGACCCTTTGTAGATCCCGCAATCTTGCACTGTGTCCCACTGGGCGTGCCAAAATGTTCGTGGCGGATTTAGCACCCGGCGAACAGTCAGCACTTGGGGGTGGAGGATGCGTGCTCCTCGCGTGTCTTCTGTGTGCTTTAGGCGTGCCAGCACCTTTGGAGTGGTGCGACTCGATTGCGGACGACCCCTGGTGCGTCCTATTGTCTGCTCCCAATAGACTCTGACTTCCTGATCAAGCGGCTGTTACGCGGGCGCTGACTAAGCCGGCGTACAGGACTCGAACAAGACTTGAATAGAACTCTCTAACAGGATTTTCTTCCCAACCCCTTGGAGGATTGAGGATCTTACTCTGATCCGGAGAAGCAAAGCAGAGCTATACCAAGACCACGGGTGTGTGCTACCGGAGTAGCGGACTGACTCGATTGCTACTGGAGTAGCGGACTGACTCGATTGCTACCAGAGTAGCGGACTGACTCGATTGGCTCAGCAACCGCTCGACACGAATGCGAGACGTGGTCGATCGCGGGTGGAGGCAAATTGCGTGAGTCGCTCAGCAACCGCTCGACACGAATGCGAGATAGGATCGATCGCAGGTGGAGGCAAATTGCGTGAGTTGCTCCGGAGAGGCTTTGGCAAGTTAGCGGTGCGCTAGAACTTGTGTGTGTTTGTGTTTGGTTGAGAACCCTTTCTTCGTTGTAAAAGAGTTATATTTATATGGTTCATGAAACCCTAGGGCTGGGAAATCCAACTTGGCGGATTCCGAGATCAACTAGGAGTCTCCTTCCTTATTCTGCCTCCAATCAAATCGACAACAAATTAAATGGGATTAGACTTCCTCTTGATTTAGGGAACTCACTTCTCATCAAGATCACCATTCAATTAATGCTGAGATAAACCAAATCGAGTCTACAGCGAAACAATCACTGATTCGGCAAAGATATCTTTTCAGATGGATTGCTACCCAAAACAATCCCTAGTTATCCCAATCAGAGTTTACACCTTATTATCCGTTAAGGTAATTCGTATATTGTGTAATTGGATTATTACGAAATAACCCCGATCCGATTAGGTAATAAATCGATACTCTCCCTCCAAGAAATCTTCCCTAAACGAAACGGGAGAATACAAAAAACTGGATTCGGTTCAACGTAAACCCCTCTGGGCCTCGGGGTAAAAGCCCAATTGAAACTAATTCCAATTGTGGCCCAAACATCAACTTTGGAGTTTCGAACTTTCAGTCCTCATGAGCACTATAGAACACCCCTATAATAGGGAATCGTTTGGAGGATAATTGACAATTGTTTTCCTATACTAGCGAGGAACCTAGACATGGGAAATGTGTACGAAAAGCTGTTATACATTCAAGTGTCATGGACTTCTATTTTTATTTTTCCTAACACAACTCTATATGATTTGTTCATATTTCATCAATATATTTGTGGACCTATGTGTATAATATGGTGCGGATATCTGCAAAGACGAACATCCCAGATTCCACGCAGACCACTGGGAATTCATCAACATCCGACGACACAAGTCACATTGAGCCTCTGCTTTCTATAGAGGACAATGTGGATCAATCTGAATTTCCCAGTCTTGCATTTGAAGGAGAGGCTAAGGTTGTTCACTTGAACATAGTTTTTGACTGATCGATCTGTTTATTTATTCATGGATTGCTATAACATGGATTAGTGGATTATAATTTTAACATATGATCCATGTTGACACGATAATGTTACCTTTTTACTGTCTGTAACATGGTATATGTCGTTTGAAGGTGACACGCTTAGGTAAAATAAAGAAATGGATGGTGATGGTGAATAAGAAGCTCAATTTGAAAACAGTATTTTCCCCCTCAACTGTTGCAGTGGTATGACTTCTTTCATTAGCACTTCAAATGCTCATCGAAACAGGTATCAACCATATATACTAATGCTTTTTCCTTCTATAGATTATTGGGTTTGCAGTCGGAATCATCACTCCGGTTCGAAACTTCTTGATCGGAGACGACGCTCCTCTAGCGGTGATTGATGACTCTACTTCCTTGTTGGGGTATAAACTCATGCATAACCTGTATTAACTACAAGTTTACGTGTTCATTGTATACATTACTATCTAGCCTTCAAATCATGTCTTTCTGATTGTATGATTGCAGAGATGCTGCTATCCCGCTTCTTACTTTGATAATAGGAGGTAACCTTGTAAAAGGTAATATAACTCACATAACTATTCCTTAATCATTTTCAGTGTTCATGCGTAAAATGTATCAGTTCAACAGACTTGGCATGTATGTTTCAGGTTTGTGTTTCAGGTTTGAGAGTGGGAGGAATACAAAAATCTATCCTCATTGGCATCATTATCGTTAAATTTGTTGCCGCACCTCTTACAGGAATTTTGATTGTTAAAGGGGCAGTAAAATTCGGCTTTGTGAGCAACGATCCATTGTATCTGTTTGTTCTTCTGCTTCAGTTTTCTGTCCCTCCTGCAATGAACATGTGAAAATACTAGATGGAAACAAATAACGTTAATGCAGCGGAAATTTAACGAAGAAACTTATTTTACTATTGAATAAAAGTTTACAATCAATGATAAACTTATTCTCAAAAATAAATTACTTCACACTTGACTAAACACGCAAGTGTTTCTTACTTGACTAAACACGCAAGTATCTCTTACTTGACTAAACACGCAAGTATCTCACACTTGACTAACCACGCAAGTGCACGATGCCACGAAGGTCTTGATTGCCACGAAGGTCTTACGTTGAGAAGCCACGAAGGTCTTACGTTGAGAAGCCACGAAGGTCTTACACTCGAGATGCCACGAAGGTCTTACACTTTCTTCTCTTTTGGTTCGAATACTCAACACGATTCGACACACTTCTTCTTTGCCGATTTCTCCCTTTATAAATAGGGTTACAACTTTGCTTTTGATTACACAATTAATTAAATATGCTAACTACCTTTTACACCACTTATATAAAAGGTATATTCCATATTTTAATTCAATTTGAATATAAAATATGTCATATGCCTTAACAATATATTTCCTACCAAATTAGGTTAAGGCCACTCATAATTCCTTTGAATGAATTATATTCAATCACAATAGTCAAAGGATATATACCATAATTGTCACTCGGCCGAACCTTGATTATGGTGATAGAATTCCATCTTGAATAGGTTTCCATCTTAAATTCATGACTTTCCTAGGCCAACAAGGAAAGTATTCTTGCTTTTCATTTTCTTCCTTTCTGAAATATTCTTGGTTTGAAAGCTCCAAAGTTTCCTTCTGAAACTCCATGCAATTAGCCTTTGACCTTCATCAACTCATGGAGGCCAATATACCTTCAATCTCCCCCTTTGGCCTTCCATGCAACTTTCCATTCATCAAGCACCTATATGAAAAAGTTAGTAGCATGTATAATCACATATAGCAAGTAGCACGAGAAACATATATTAAGAGAATGAAAAATTTTAAAACTTTACAAATATTTTTCGACGAACCAACAACTATCACTTGATATCAAGAATCAACATTCATCACTTTCAAGATATCAAAGTGACGGGTTCATAAACATTTTCAAAAATTTATCAAGCATAAACATAAACATAGTCTAGTGCTTATGCACTTATTACACAACCAAATAAAAGTTCTTAAACACACCAAACATTAGGATAGTTCGACAAACCGAAATAGAAAGCATAATAAAAAATAAAACCATGCATTTTCAACTCCCCTTTTTTCTTAGGCTTGATGATTCTCCCCCTAAGTTGATGGAGGGCAAAGGAAGGAGTTATACGTCACCGAGAATATCTTGGATGAAGAAATAGTGATGCAATCAAATATTCATTGAGAGAAGGAAAGATTTACTTACCAAAAAAATTGCATGTCTTGTATGGGATGATTAGATGAAAATACACGGCAAGAATCTTACATAGGCTAATCATGTAAGTGTAGAAAGGAAAGAAAAAATTGCAATAGATGTAATGATACCGAATCTAATAGAAAGCAATCAAAATAAGCTTGATTGATAGATTGCTTAATATAGAGATCATTAGCACGCAATTTTAACCACAATAGGAAACATACTAAATATTCATTGATAGACAATCGATTTTATGACCAAAGAAACATACGAAATTTATTCTACTACCAAAGACAAATTAAGAGACCACAAAACAAAAGTAAAGATAGCATAGTTCAGGCAAAACATTAAGCCAAGAAAGTGTCATGTGAATGTCACTTGAATCATAACAAAACGATTTATTTGGTTGAACAAGAATCGATCCATTTTGACAAATAGAGCAATATGCAAAAATATTAGCCAAAGTGGTAATGTGAAGTGCAAAATTGATACTTCAATATGGGAAGAAATTTTTAGGAGTGATTAAATTCGCAAGCAATTATTTTCGACTCTCCTCCTTATAACAACCTTTGATATGACCACAGTTTTTTCTTTTTCTTGTACTTGGCTTATCATCGAGCCATCATTGATACGTGAAAGATAAAGGGATAACAACTCCCAAGTCAGATGACTTTAGGGTGCTAGACATAACAAGGATGTTCCGAGATCCACTTTACCGACACAGAAATTTATAGTTTTTCACCGGGGTGACCAAACCAGTCCATTCCACCAGATATCGAGTAGTTAGTCAACATCTGGAGAGGAGAACTAGCCTGGCCAAGGTCTGCATACAACGACATGATTCTTTTTAAGGGGTATGCAGCCCACACATTTTAATACTTTATTCAACTACACCTGCTCCTGATTAGGTGACTCAACTCAAAAGGTGTTTCCCCACAAAGAAGTATGTGTAAGGTGCGATTGAGACACAAAGGCTAATATAAGTAAAGTGCATCAAAAAGTCAAAATGAATAAATCCAAGAGTACCACAAACCACACACATATAGTGATTCAAGAAGATATACACACACACAAATCAAGGCAATTTTCGATCAAGAACTATGATACCGTACCTTGTTTGAGTTCCCATAAATCACATCTTCAATATTGAGAACAAATGTCGATGGCATTTCGTAAGGTCATGAAGCGTTCCATGTCCAACGGTTTGGTAAACAAATCAGCCCATTGATATTCTGTAGACACATATTCTAATGCAAGAATATTTTTATCAACTAGTTCACATATAAAATGATACCGAATATCTATATGCTTAGTTCGAGTATGCTGAACAGGATTTTTAGATATATTTATAGCACTTGTATTATCACAAAATATGACAAGTTTTCCTTGTAAGATACCATAATCATTTAACATGTTTTTCATCCAAATCATTTGAGTACAACAACTACCTGCCACAACATATTCAGCTTCAGTTGTAGATAAAGATGTGCAATTTTGTTTCTTACTATGCCATGCAACTAAGTTCTTACCAATGAAGAAGCATCCACCACTAGTGCTTTTACGATCTTGTAAATTACCTCCCCAATCAGCATCAGAATATCCTGCGATTTCAGCATTAGTAGCATATGTGTAGAAGACACCACAATTAATACTACCAGATATATATCGTATAATTCTTGTGAGGGCCTCTAAATGTGATTCTTTAGGATTAGCTTGAAACCTAGCACAAACACCAACACTATAAGCAATATCTGGACGACTAGCAGTTAAATAAAGTAAGCTACCAATCATACTACGATATTTAGTCTGATCAACAGATTTTCCATTTAAATCATGAGATAATTTTGTAGTTGTACTCATAGGAGTATTAACAGATTTCTTATTGATCATATCAAACTTTTTAAAAATATTTTCTGCATACTTGGTCTGTGTTTCTGCCTAAACCCGGGGGCCTGGTAGATACAGATGAATCCAACTTGATCTCCTGCAATCCTGCTCACTAAGGGGAATACCGGGCGGGTCGGTCTTCTCCTCTCCGATGCCTAAGTTACTATAGTTGGAATATATATAACCAAGGCACGTATGTAAGCGGGGAGAGAGATAAGTTACCTATTAAAGAGGGTAGTTGGGGCCCTTATATAGGTGGTTGGGGGTGAAGGCTGACCTCACCCTTCGATGTGGGACTGGTTCTCTTCTGTTTGTACATTCTGGTGCCCTCTTTGGTAGGCTGGCGCCCCCGGCCCCAGGGTCCCTGGAGGCAGGATAGAGTGCTGGACCCCGAGGCCGGGTGCTGGTGATCCGGTCCCGGGCCTTGGGCCGGGCCCTGGTGCGCTTGCTGCGGGTCTGTGGGCCTGCTGTAGCCTCTCTGCGGCTACTGTCAACAAGTCCCCCAAGTTCCCGGTCAAGTGCAATCTTGAATGGGGACTTAAATCTGTCTTGCTCTTGTCCCGCAGACCCGCAGGGTCACCAACCTACCGGTGCCCAGTCCCCCAAGTCCGCGTTAAAGATTGGACGTGACCGAGGTGAGTACCTGTTACCGATGGGAAGCAATAGTTTATAAGTACGTTTGTAATATAAGTAGTACTGTGCTCAGGTGTTGTGGTGCTATGAGCGTGGAGTGGGGTGGAACCCGGAGAGTGTATGAGATGATGCCATGATGCCATGCAATAGATGTGTGCATGGAATGATAATGGGGCGTTGAAATCCGCCATGCAAGAGATGTACATGGAATGATAATGGGGCGTTGAAATCCGCCATGCAAGAGATGTGCATGGAATTCCGGCCGGGCACTCTGCCCTATCGGTACGAAGCGGAGCTTCACTGGGTCACAACTGGGCGATCTGCCAAATCAAAACGGAGCGGAGTTCACTGAGCCTCTACCGGGCGATCTGCCAAAGCGGAGTTCACTGAGCCTCTACCGGGCGATCTGCCAAAGCGGAACGGGGTGGAGTTCATGGGACCTCGACCGGGCGTTCTGCCATATCGAGACGAGTCCAGGAGTATGGGAGCTCGACCGGGCGTTCTGCCATATCGAGACGAGTCCCATATTGCTAGGCTGCGGGGAGATTACCCCGGTGTTGCGGGCTGTTTAAAGCACCGGTGAACACTTGCTAGTTCTTCTCAGCTTGTGTTGAATAAGCGTTGAGGTAAGGGGGGTGGCGTTGAGGTGACAAGGCTCACCGTGCAGCCCCACGTTGATCGCGGTTCAATGCGATGCAGGGTTTTTATCGTGCTGGACAAGAGTACATGGGTTAGATGTAAACTCACCCGGGTGTATAAAGCCCATGCCGGTCGAATGTTCTCATGACCGGGGTCAAGCCATGGTACCGGGCGGGACTCGACCGGGCGTCCTGCCATATCGAGACGAGTCCTCCAGTGAAATGTCATGGGGCCGGGTGGATCCTGTTCCCGGTAGGGGGGGGTGGTGTTGAGGTGACAAGGCTCGCCGTGCAACCCCCGTTTGCCGCAGCTGGTGCGATGCAGGGTTTTTATCCTGCTGGACAAGCGTACATGGGTTAGATGTAAACTCACCCGGGTGTATAAAGCCCATGCCGGTCGAATGTTCTCATGACCGGGGTCAAGCCATGGTACCGGGCGGAACTCGACTGGGCGTCCTGCCATATCGAGACGAGTCCTCCAGTGAAATGCCATGGGGCCGGGTGGATCCTGTTCCCGGAATATGCTCTCGAGCCGGTCGGATGCGTCGTAACCGGTGGGCGGATCTCGACCGGGCGTTCTGCCATATCGAGACGAGTCCCCCAAGTGAGATGTAGCTGGGTGGACCTCGACCGGGCGACATGCCATATCTAGACGAGGTCTCCAGTAGGATGGCGTGCAGCCGGTTGAATGATACCTAACCGTGAACTGCTACGGACCGGGCGGATCTCGACCGGGCGACATGCCATATCGAGACGAGTCCCCCAGTGATATGCAACGAAGATGGTGCTAGAAGGAGGGTTCATACCCGGATAGATGCTCTCGAAGCGGTTGGAAAATCACAACCGGTGAGAGGTCTTGAAGATATACAATGAAGGAGCCATGCAGCCGGTTGAATGATCATAACCGTAAACTGCCATGGTGCCGGACGGACCTCCACCGGGCGTCCTGCCATATCGAGACGGGTCCCATATTGCTCATACCCTGATGGATGCTCTCGAAGCGGTTGGATGATCACCACCGGTAAGAGGTCTTCGAGATATACAGCGAAGAAGCCATGCAGCCGGTTGAATGATCATAACCGTGAACTGCCATGGTGCCGGGCGGATGGCTCGTACCTGGATAGATGCTCTCGAAGCGGTTGGATGATCACCACCGGTGAGAGGTCTTCGAGATATACAGCGAAGCCATGCAGCCGGTTGAATGATCATAACCGTAAACTGCCATGGTGCCGGGCGGATGGCTCGTACCCGGATAGATGCTCTCAAAGCGGTTGGATGATCACCACCGGTGAGAGGTCTTCGAGATATACAGCGAAGAAGCCATGCAGCCGGTTGAATGATCATAACCGCGAACTGCCATGGTGCCGGGCGGACCTCGACCGGGCGTCCTGCCATATCGAGACGGGTCCCATATTGCTCATACCCGGATGGATGCTCTCGAAGCGGTTGGATGATCACCACCGGTGAGAGGTCTTCGAGATATACAGCGAAGAAGTCATGCAGCCGGTTGAATGATCATAACCGCGAACTGCCATGGTGCCGGGCGGATGGCTCGTACCCGGATAGATGCTCTCAAAGCGGTTGGATGATCACCACCGGTGAGAGGTCTTCGAGATATACAGCGAAGATGGCGTGCAACCGTGGAACCTGGGGAAGTGTGGGAGGGCCTGACTCCTCGGTTCCCGCTCCTACCTTCCTGTCGCCAGCGTGTGGGACAAGTGGCTGACATGCATTTAAGGAAGAAGTCCATCAGTCCCGTCAGTTGTGATGGCATGGGCAGTTTACCAATGCTGGGACACGTGCCAGCAGGGGGCGGTCTTGAGATGGAGGGCCTGGATTCGCAGGCGTTTGAGTTGCTCTGATTACTTGTTTTTGGAGGGATTTCAATTGCCTAGGGCACCGGTCCCCTCTATAAAAAGGCCTCTTCTGCTCTTCTTTCTGCTGTTGCTTCTTGCTTTGGAGAAACTAAGAGAAAGAGAGAAATCCGGCGAAAACTCTGAGCCCTTTTGCCCCACGAGATCCGTTTTCTCGAGCGCTCCCTACTCTCTTCCTACCATTGCTCGCTGCTTTCGCAGGGCGGATTGTCCTCGGTTGAGCATACTAATCGGTAAGTTTGTTGATTTCTTTGCCCCGGTGTTGTTCTTGTTTTGCTTTTGTTGCTTTGCGGCCGGGGGGAGGAATCTCTGTCGCTGACTGAACTGCTCTGCGGCAAACTTGGGGAGAGGCCGTAGAAGGCGCTGTTGTAGCCTGTTGCTGACGAGCGCTAGGGTTTTGTTGTCTTCCCCTAGGTTAAGATGTCTTCTTCAAATTCTGACCGGGCTTCCGAATCGGCTGCCAGGGGTCCCATCGTGGATGATGCGGAGAGGCTGGAGGATTGGCTCGGTTCGGAATCCCCGGAGACCGAAGTCGCTGACTGCTCCGGGAGCAGGGCTTCGTCTCCGTCGTCGTCTTCGTCTTCCGTGGCTGAATCCTCAGAGACTGAAATACCGCACGGGGTGCGCCTTGCGGATGCTCCGGCCGTGAGCTACACCATTGGCAGAGGGAAGGATGCTGTGGTGTGTGATGAACCGGAGGGTAGCATGACCCCTGGAGAGATTGCAGCGTTCCGGGAAACGTGGGGTATCCCGGATGAGGTTCTGCTGCGGCCCCTGAATCCTGGAGAGTCAGCCTCCAACCCGGAGGCAGGTTGGGTTGCCGTGCATCAGGACCAGTTCCGGCATGGACTCTCGCTTCCGCTGCCAAATTTCGTGCAGTATATGCTCAGTGCGCTGCAAGTGTCGCCCGCGCAGCTTCCTGGGCTCCAGTGGAGGCGACTATTGAGCTTCGGCTGCCTATATGATCTGTCCGGAATGAGTATGCCAATGGTAAACGAATTCCGGTCCTTGTATAGGTTGTCCTACTCGAGGAAACAAGGGTCCCGGAGTTGCCTGTCCTTCAACTCCCGGAAACCTCCACCGATCGTCACCAATATGCCTATATGGGTAGACAACAGTTGGAGGAAGAATGTGGTGATGGTGGGCGGGAGGTGGCAGGCGAGGAGTAAAATGTACCGGGTTCCTGGCGCCTTCCAGTCCCTTAGCGACCAGTCGTTCGAGTTATCCGATCTGGAGCATGAGAGGATCTCGACCATACTCGGATGTTGGGACGATCTGGAACGGAGTTCTTTCAACTTCATCCGGCGAGAAGTGCTGGAATACTGCCAACTCGGGCGGGGTCCCGGTGCGTAGGAAGCCCTTTAGCGGTGATACTTTGTGCTAGCTCTGGCAAAATGCTAACTGTTCGCTTTCCTTGCAAGTGCATCTTCCCGGGCAGTTATCAAGCCCGAAACCACTCTCTCAATGGACGGGGAAGACCTCCTTAACAAGCTGAAGGAGAAAGGCGAGACCGTCTCGCGGACGTCGGTGGACGAGGAGTCCGGCCGGCTCACGACTCATCCGGAGCCGAGGGCCATAGATGTTGATGACGGCGCCTACCTCCTGAGGCGGGTGAAGACCCATCATGCTGCGGGCCCTGCGGTTCCTGGAAGGGGCAAGACTACCGGGGGGCCAGTGAGGATCCCCGGTGGAGTGAACAGGATCCCCAACCGGCCGGTGTCTCTGCCGCATGTGGCTCGCGTCGCCCGGGTAGGCGTACAATCTTCTTCTCAAGAAGGCCGAGGAGAGAAGCGGAAAGGCGGAGACATTCCTTCCTCCGCGCTGGTGACGCTTACCGGTGGGTCGGCACGGGAGAACCTGGCCAAACGGTTCAGGATAACCAGCGGTGCGCAAACTAACGCTGCCGGGGAGAAGGTTGCTGCTGCTGCCCGGCATAGTAGTCCCGTGCCTGCGGAGGCACCGAGAGGAAGCCCAGATAGTGCACTCGTCCGGCAAGTGGCGGCGGACTTGGCCGGCCTTGGTCTGGACAGACCTGGGGTTGCAGGAGCCCTGGCGGGCGGGAACCGCTCAAAATGCAAGGAATCCATCCTCCGGGTAAGCACTAACTGGTGCCACTATACTGCTTGTAGGTGGTGTGTCTTACTGCCCGATTAACTGTTTCTGTTGTTGCGCAGCTGCTGTACAGTCTGTACCAACCGGACGCGAGCGAGGAACTGTCGGAGCTGAAGAGACAGATAGCTGCTCTATCGGAGGCCCGACAGCGCTTGGAGGTGGAGAAGTCCCGCTCGGATCGGGAGAAGGCCAGATCGGAGGAGAGGGCCAAGAAGCTGGAGGAGCAGAACCGGAGCCTGGAGAAGGAGAGGGCCGAGCTGGAAGCCAAGGTGGACGAGCTCCAAGTGGGAGCTACCGCTCTGCGTGCCGCCACTGCTGGTGCGACCTGGGAAGATGACCCGGAACTCTACGAGCGGGTCGTTCTCAAATACCGCGAGAGCGATCAGTTCCTGGAGTTTCTGGTGAAGGCCAGGGAAGAGGGCATCTCGGATGCGTACACGGAATGGGCGGGGAAGGGATGGTTAGACACTTCCCTGATGCCGATTGCTGCTGAAGGAGATATCCATGAGCAGTCGGACATCCATCAGGAGGCGGTGGAGGGGCAGCCGGAAGAAGCGATTCGCTCGGACTTGGATTGTTTTACCAACGGTGCCGAGTCTCCCCGAGCCAGAGTCAACGCCGGAACTGAGGTCGACGACGAGGGTACTGCAGGAGAGGCTGGCGGATTGCCTGCTGAAGGCGGAGTCGTGGCTCCTTAGGGTTTTCCTTACTCTTCTCCTTGTAATCTTTCCGGAACGGTTACTGCTTGTATACTTGCTTGATTATGAATATATTTGAACTGGCGGAGCCGGTGAAATTTTCTCAAAAGTAGTTTGCATATATTTGTTTTTACAACGGTTTAACCGGAGATATGTCAAACTAACCGCTCGGAGTTAGCGGGTTTACCAGGCCTGGTCACGTTCCCGGTCGGGGTCTGTTCTTCTTTCCCCTACGTACCGCTGGAGCTGGCCGTTATTGATCAAACCCTGCACCGCTGTTTTGAGAGCGCAGCACTGATTTGTTCGATGAGTAGCCTCATCATGATAAGAGCAGTACTTGCCCGTCTGTGCCGTTGTAAGTTTCCCCTTCAGGTACTTTCTCTTGGGCGGTCGGGGAATGACGCTTCCGTTCTCAAGTAAGATATCCTCGTAGGAAGTGGTGAGAGCGGTGAAGACTTCTTGACTGGCCGGTGGTGCTGGCATGATTGTCAGGGGCGCTCTTGGCGGTACGGCGCCGGCTTGTGCTCGTTCTGGGGTTTATCAGAATAGGGCCTCTGCTGCCGCTGTGGCCAGTTTCTGTTGTTGGCGTTCCGGCTGGGTCGAGCGGTGCGGTTCTCGGTCCGCTGACTGGGCTTGGCTTCCTGGCCGGGCGGAGGGTTCTCTTCCTGGGGATGGTCTTCTTGCTGCTCATCTCGCTTCCTCTTCAGTAGGTGGTGCCCATAGGTCTCATGATCGGCCTGAGCATGCCGGATGGCCATAGCCATCAACTCGTCATACCCCTGCGGGAGTTCTACCCGGACGGCGTAGGAAAACTTACCCGCTCGGAGCCCCTGCTTAAACGCCATCTCGGCGATGCCTTTGTCCAGGTTCCGAACCCCGGCCGTGGCCGTCTGCCAGCGGTTGACAAAGGTTCTCAGCTCCTCACCGGGGGCTTGTATGCAGTTGAAGAGGATGGTCGACGTCCGGGCTCCCTCGACTCGGAGAATGAAGCGGCCTACGAACCGGTCGGCTATTTGCTCGAACGCCTCGATCTAGTTCGCAGGAAGCTCGTAGAACCAGCTGAGCGCTTCTCCAGACAAAGTCTCCTGGAAGATGTTGCAGCAGACTGCATCGGAGTATCCCTTGGCGCAGGTTTGGGACCGGAAACTGTCCAGGTGCTGATACGGGCAACCGGACCCTGAATAGGTGAGTTTGAGGGACTTCTGGTTGCCAGATCTCCCCGACTCTATGACCCGGTGTGAGAAAGGGCCCATGCGCTCATTAAACCGGGCGCCCTCCATCGGCCGCGCGGCTCTTCTCTCGCTGGCCTCCATTTGGGCCTTTAAGTCGGACACGGTGTTGGCTAACATCTGCAGCGCTCGTGCGGTCGGAGTCTCAACTTCATCCACAGACGAAGTGAAGGGAGGCTGACGTGCTCTTCGACGGGCCTGCGCCCGCGGGCGACTTTTCTCGCACGGGATCACCGGGCCGACTGCCCGAAGACTGCCCTGCCTCGGTGTGTTGAGGTTGGACTGGTGAGAGGGCCGCCTGCACCTCGGCCATGGCGTCACTACGCTGCTGTCCCCTCTCCAGGGCGGCTACTAGGGCAGCATTCACCGCTTCCATCTCTTAGTACCGGGCGTTGGACTTAGCTCTGTCCCTGTCGCTCTCCTCTCTTAGACGACTGACCTCTGCGGCCATTGCCCGTAGCTCTCCCGCCATACTGCTATGGCCGGGGCTGTACGTAGGGTCTCGGTCCGGGATCTCAGATCGATCGCTTGGATCATCTGAGAACGTCAGGGAGAATCCCCGGTGCTCTGGACTGTCTTCATCATCTGCCGGGTCTTTCCCGCGCGAGCTGTCGTGGTGGGGATCCGGCACGCCGGATGGTCCCCCACAGCTCCCTCCTTCCTGACCGTTGCCCCGGTCGCCGCGCGGCTCCCACGTGACGACTGGGGTGGAGGTGAGCGTCTGCACTAATGCAACACGTCCCTCCTCGGCGGTACCTTTCTCTCGACTCATTTCCGAATTCTCCTCCAACGGTGTTGCTTACACGGCTTTTCGTTCAGGCTTCCCACAGACGGCGCCAATTGTTTCTGCCTAAACCCGGGGGCCTGGTAGATACAGATGAATCCAACTTGATCTCCTGCAATCCTGCTCACTAAGGGGAATACCGGGCGGGCCGGTCTTCTCCTCTCTGATGCCTAAGTTAGTATAGTTGGAATATATATAACCAAGGCACGTATGTAAGCGGGGAGAGAGATAAGTTACCTATTAAAGAGGGTAGTTGGGGCCCTTATATAGGTGGTTGGGGGTGAGGGCTGGCCTCACCCTTCGATGTGGGACTGGTTCCCTTCTGTTTGTACATTCTGGTGCCCTCTTTGGCAGGCTGGCGCCCCCGGCCCCAGGGTCCCTGGAGGCAGGATAGAGTGCTAGACCCCGAGGCCGGGTGCTGGTGATCCGGTCCCGGGCCTTGGGCCGGGCCCTGGTGCGCTTGCTGCGGGTCTGTGGGCCTGCTGTAGCCTCTCTGCGGCTACTGTCAATAGTCTGAGATAGAAAAATTCCATTTTTGTCTTGTTTTATTTGAAGACCAAGAAAGTATGTAAGTTCACCGCACATACTCATTTCAAATTTATTAGACATGATAGTAGTAAATTCTTTCACAAGAAAATCAGAGGTGGACCCGAAAACAATATCGTCAACATAAACTTGAGCAACAATAAAATGATTACCAGCATGTTTCACAAATAAGGTTTTATCAACATTACCTTGAGAATATCCTTGTGAAATAAGATAAGTAGAGAGTTTTTCATACCATGCACGAGGAGCTTGCTTGAGTCCGTATACAGCCTTCTTTAATTTCCAAACATAATCAGGATGATGAATATCCTTAAACCCAGGAGGTTGTTCAACATAAACTTCCTCGTGAACATCACCATTCAGAAAAGCTGTCTTTACATCTATTTGATATAATTTAAAGTGACGAAAACAAGCAATAGCAAGAAGAATTCGAATAGATTCTAACCGTGTAACAGGTGCAAAAGATTCATCAAAATCAAGTCTTTCAATTTGAGAATAACCTTGAACTACTAACCTGGCCTTATTTCTTGTAACAGTACCGTGTTCGTCTATCTTGTTCCTGAATATCCATCTTGTACCAATGACATTTGCGTCTTCAGGTCTAGGAACAAGAAGCCATACATCATTCTTCTCAAATTGGTTTAATTCTTCTTGCATGGCGTTGATCCAATCATCATCTATGAGAGCTTCCTTGACATTTTTTGGTTCAATCAAAGAAACAAAACCAAAACAAGTTAGTTCGTTAGTTTCTTTGCCCTTTTCTTTGATAAAACAATGTAAAGCTTTATTTAATTTAACGAACTCCGAATTTCAATCATTTGTATCATCGTTGTCATTTTTGTTATTTTGATACTGAATCATATGACCTCTTGTTTTCCTTTCTTCACCAATGTCTCCAATAATGTCTTCAATGGAATGATCTTTGCGAACCTGTTTAAAACCAGTTTTATATTTTGGAGCATGTTGTAAATTTTTGTCTATTTCACCAAAATCATTCATCATAGAGACATTTTTATCCTTAGATTTAAATATGTCAGAATCAATAAATACAGACACATCAGTATTATCATCAACAGAGATATTTATAGATTCCATGACAGATTTTGTTTCTTTATTATAAACCCAGTAAGCACGACTGTCAAGAGAATATCCTATAAAAATACCTTTATCTGCTCTAGCCTCAAATTTTGCAAGTCTTTCACGGTCTTTTAGAATATAACAAGTATTACCAAAAACATGAAAGTGACTTACATTGGGTTTCTTGTTTTTCCATAACTCGTAAGGTGTGCATTTTGTACCTGAACGAAGTAAAACTCGATTTCCAATATAACATGCAGTGTTAACAGCTTCGGCCCAGAAGTTTTCACTAAGACCAAGGGAGTGAATCATGACTCGTGCCATGTCAAGAAGAGACATGTTCTTACGTTCAACAATTCCATTTTGTTGTGGAGTAATAGGAGCTGAAAACTCATGAAACACACCATGATCTCGACAATATTTAGCAAATTTAGAATTTTTAAACTCAGTTCCATTGTCAGATCTAATTTTCGTAATTCACAAATTTTCATGATATTTCTCATTTAAAAGTCGTTTACTTAGGGTGTAAAACGAGTCAAAAGTTTCAGTTTTATCACTTAGAAAATCAACCCAAGCAAAACGAGAATAATCATCCACTACTACTAAAATCTATTCTTTACCTGCTAAGCTTGAGGTAGCTGAAGGACCCATCAAATCCATATGAAGTAGTTCTAGAGGTTTAGTTGAAGGAGATGAGTTTATGACCTTGTGACTTGCTTTCGTTGGTTTACCTGTTTTGCACCCTCCACAAATAATATCAATACGACCATTTAAAGTAGGTAAGCCTCTTACCAATTTCTGAGTGGATAATTTCAGTAAGTCTTGAAAGTTTATATGTTCAAGTCGTTTGTGCCATAGTTCCATGGTTTCTTCGGATCAGCCCAACACTCGTCGACCCCGCTCAGCCCAACACGCGTCGACCCGGCCCAGCCCAGACCCGACCCGATCAGCCTAGTGTGAGTAGCCCAGTCAACATTGACCGTTGACTGACGTTGACCGTCAGTGTTGACCGTTGACCGGCACTGTTGCAGTCCGATCCGAACGCTGTTTCGGCCCGATTCGACCCGTTTCCTTCTCAGACCGACGTGGAACGGATATTTACCATTTTTGGTGAATTAAGGTGAGTAAATCTCACTGTGTTCGTATTTAATACGAGTTATTTTATAGTAATAGATCGTTAAATGTAAATTATTTTATGAAACGAAATATTTGTTTTTGAATTAAATGAACTTGATCGACTACGGTTCATTGGTAAGTAAAATGATTTTATTATAAAAATGATTTTTAAAGGATTTTACGATCAATGACTATAGTTGGTAGTAGTGGACTATTCCTGAGTGAATGTCTACGTATATATATTTACGTGAAATATATATTGTGAGTGTGTTTTTTTTTTGTTAATTTATCTTGTTACGAAATTGTCATAATTGAGTATGTGTGTTGTGTTACGTGTGTTTGGGTTGGTACGGACACCAACGGCCAATGAGAAATTTTTCCTGTGTTTAATGGGGATTTCTCATGTGTGGCAACTAGGATCCACCCTGTGTTTGATGGGGGATTCCTATGGCAAATATATCTGAAACCAAGTCTTTGGCCGGGTGATTGGTTACAATCAGTTAGAGCTCTAATCTGTCTGCCTTTGTGTGAGTTTCCTGGGAATGACAGAGGTCATTTACCCTGAGTTCGAGTCTTTTGATTGATTGTGGTTGTTTTGGGAAGTGTGTTTTCCTTGTGGTTGCTTTATTTAATTTTTTTTTATCCTGAACTTTATTGTTTTACTCACACGAGCTTTTAACCTTACCGGGTTTGTTGTTTACAACCCGGTGCACCATTTAATGGTGTAGGGGTTAGACCTGCAGGTGAAGACCAGCAACCAGAGGGAGTCTCCTGAGTCACGCGGCTAGTAGGTGTGATCTAGTGGCCTAGCTTATTTTTGTTTTTGGGTTAGAGAGTGTTAACGTGAGACTCTATTTTTACATCTATGTTTTCATTGGTATATTATTTTGAGTTTTTAGAGCCACGCATTTAAACTCTGTTGTTGTACAAAGTTATTTGTTTAATAACTTTATATATTTGAGTTTATTTGTGAATTTTCACATGGTCGAATTTGGATTCTTCTTATCCGAAATTCGAGGTGTGACAGGCTAGGTGGAAGAAACTCTCTCAGGAGTATATCTAGCTGAATGTGAATGCTGCCTTTAGATCTCCTTCTTGAGTTACAGGGCTGGGAGGCATTTTTCGGGATTCGGCAGGGGTATGCCTGGGTTCTTTTGGTTGTTATATATCGACTTCTAGTTCGGCTAGACATAGGGAACTCCTGGCTCTCTTAGAAGGGGTAAAACTGGCATTGCAGGTTGGTTTTTCACCTCTTATTATTGAAACGGATTGTCAAGTCTTAGCGGATGCTTTGGGGAGCAGGGCTCTGGATTGGTCAAATCTAGGTTTTCTAATAGTTGATCTTAGAGAGATGTTATTGTAGGTCACATCAATACAGGTTCTATATGTCTGCCGGGAAGCTAATAGAGTTGCTCATAGTTTGGCAACTACGTACTAATGCCTTGAATTCATGACTTAGTGAGTTTACTTTATTCCCTCCTCTTTTTGTTCTGGAGTTGATAAATGCTTATTATAATGATATTTAGTCAATGAAGTTATTCATTCCCCTAAAAAAAAAAAACTAGAATGATGCAAGAAAATCTAATGGGTTTCCACTTTCCAGCTACTTCCCCAAGCCTCTATTCAACATGGACAACTAGCATTTAGACTATTGATCGTTTGATTAAGACTTCCATTAAGTGAAGTGCTGGGCTCAATAGCACCACTGTAGAAAGTATTATACAAGTTTTTCCATATTTGGTTTATTTAAAAATATGTGACATGAATAGAATAAAACTAATGAGCTCTCACGGTTTATTTGAAAATCACTCAACTTCTCTCACCTACGGCTTAGTTTGGGACAGCTTTTGAGGCTGCTTTTGAGACTGGTTTAGCTTTTAGAATTAATGTATGGTGTTTGGTAAAGTCTCTAAAAGCTGCTTTTGGCCAAAATAGATTTCTCCAAAAGTTGAAATAAAAAAGCTAGGAAATAGAGCTTTGGAAAGCAGCTTTTGAAGAAATGGTGGTGCTAAGAAATATGATTGCACAAAGTTTAATGAATGCAATGTAGTTGCAATATTAATAGACTCTAATATATTTTGTGTAATGGTTCCATTTAATTATGGTGGAAAATACTTTGTCTAATATTATTTTAGATGAATTTGGTTTAATATTTAAGAATTCTTCGTAAATCTTTTATTTGGTCCAAACAACTAGTCATACATTGCAAAAAATTATACCAAAATAATTGCACAAAACCATAGTCTATAATTTAGAAAAGTAATATCTATTTTAATAAAACTTTAAATATTTAAGATTATTTTGATAAATACACCCACTCAAAATATTTTTTACTTAGAACTTACCAAACACAAAAAATTACTTTTCGTTCTCACACCACTTTTGAAAACAGTTTACCAAACACCTAAACTGCTTCCTCTCACAGCAAATTCAAAAGCCATTTTACTCACAGCTGATTCAAAAGCCATTTTACTCACAGCACAGCTGTCCCAAACTAAGCCTACCTCTATTCTTCATCCTCTTATTCATTTTCAAAGGTTCATTTTCTTTAAACTTCAAATGCACTATCAACTAAGAGATTATATGTGTTCCTCGCCCGACCATCAAAAATATCTCGTGGCTTTAAGCTCCAATAATCATTATCAAGATTCGAATTGGGGAGTGAAAATTTCACTGAGTTTATTGTATTTGGATTTGTATAGATATGTTTTAGTTCACAAATTTTTTCAAAAAATCCACAGACTATTTAGAAAGTTCATAGACTTCATTTGATTTTTAAAAACCATCGACTTTTATACAAACTTCAGACTGATTTATAAAAGATATACAGACTTTATTATAAATGACTTTTACAAATTTCTCAATATTAACAAAAAAATAAAATGAAAAAAAATTCATTTGAGTTGATATAGGGTGATACTAGCTCCAATCTGCCACGCATAATTGATTCAGTACCTAAAACTTCAATTGTTGTTGAGACATTACTAGTTATTTGTGCAAAGACAACATATTCATTGGGGATAACTCACATGTAATTATGCCCAGTAAGGATGACCTTTACTCTTATGTCCCAAGTAGAGACGTTGCAACGATAACTGTATCCAATAAAACCACAAGTCAATATTAACAGGAGAACTAAAACTCCTAGTCACAAAATGATTGAGCATCCGTCTTAGATAAAATGTTAGTCATGAGAGCCTTAAAGATCCGTCCCCGTATAAGATGTTAGTCATGGAAGCCTTATAGATCGACTACAATTATAACAAGTATCGTTGTTGCCAATTTTGAAAACTCCACAAATGGTCGATTCTTAGAAAGAAACAAATTAGATGTTTGTAGGTAGGTGCAGACGATAATATATAGTTGTATTTTAGGGTTTCATAAATAAATTGAAAGCCAAAGTAAAGAAAAACTAATTCAAAAACAATGAAAATGTTTTTTTGAATAAAATGTTTCATTAATATACACATGTCAAGATGACCATTACATATCCACATGTTATCACCTATTTTTAGAATAGAAAAAAGTTTCATGGTGTATACATTATAGTGATACATAGGATAGACCAACTATACTTAAAAGTACTGCCCATTAACAAAACATGGCTAATGCACACAATAAGCTGCTCAAATCCTATTACAGGAAATTAAACTAACTAGATTAAAAACTAAAAGATAAAGTTAGGACAAGCCCAATATCATGTTAGGACACCGCCTAACTCACATTCGAGACAAGTCCAAAATCACAAGTTAAAAACATGAAAAGAAAAATGAAAATAAATAAAGATCTAGGTCTAGGCGCAAGGCCCAGACCCTCTAAAAAGTTCAAACCAAACCATAGTGTTACATCAGTCCTACCGCCACCAGCAAAACGACTCTGCCCATGACTCCCACCACCACCGCACCATCATCGCCACCTACCTCCTACCACCACGCACCATCCCTACCCAAATTAGCAACTAAACGACCCTTGCCGGATAAAAAAAAAACCTCCAATCTGACCCGAGAAATAGATTGATGCTACCACCAAACTACCCCGGGGTCGTTCGTTCTCCATTGAAGGTAAGCCACCATCGCACCGCTCTCCCACCACCAAAATGCAAGTCATCGGCGCACCATTGAAAGCAACCACGATACCACGAAACACCATTGCTAGCTGGACCCCTCAACATGACTCAAGGCCCCGAGGACGACAAGGCCGAAGTCGTCATCGGCCGGTTGGGCGCCGCCGGAAGAGCAAGTATTCACGTAGGAAGAAAAACCTACTTTTAGGGTTAGAGGAGAGAGAGACCCTCTTGATTTTGACATATATGCACAACGTTGGTATAAGAGTTTGATTATGTAAAATAGTTATAGAAAATATGGGAAGAAAAAAAAACAAAAAAGAGAGATATGATTTATTATTTAAAAAATAAAATATAAATAGTGACGGGTTAAAAAAGTCTGTCGTAGATTTTTCAAAATCTTTACTCTAGAGGCTGTAAAAATATTGGAGTTTGGTATACATAATTTACACTACAAAGTCCACCATAATTATCCATGAATTACTAATTTCATAAGTACGATGAATGATATTTTAAAATACCCTTAAACTTCTATTCTGAATACCCCTAAACTTTAAGAATTTCATAAAGACTTTTTAAGAACCTAATCGAATACACTCAGACTTTTATGGATAAGTAAAGCCAATATTGAATACACCTGGACTTTTAAATTCTATGGATTTCCTTAAAACTTCCACTAAACACTATACAATACATGTGTAGTGGTTCTCTTTTTCATATTTGGTCTTTTATAACTTTCCTCTTTCATAAATATAAAAATTCACTTTTTATTAATTACAAAGCAGAAATAAAAAATAAATAAACTTTGTTATGAATTGCATATTACAATTAAAAAAATTATCAATAGATACAATTTTCAGCCTATAATTACTAATAACTAGATTGTTTTTTAAAATTACCACTAGCAAGTTTTTATCCATAACTAACAGAATATGTTAATTCATAAATTACGAAATTACTCTTTTTTAAGACACTATCACAAGTCAGTAGTATTAGATTACAATAAGGGTCAGCAGTATTACCTCATTTTTTATGGGATCCGGATTCTCTCCTCATGGATCCACTCCTCATATCTCCTCATAAGATCTGGGCCGTCCAATCTTAATTCGACGGCCCAGATTGCTTTACAGGGGGAGTTGTGTGAATAGTAACAGAGGATTGTGAGCCGTCAGATTAAAATTGGACGGTCCAGATTGCTTTATGAGGAGATATGAGGAGAGAAAGATGAGGAGAGGATCTCATTTCTTTTTTATGGTTAGTAGTGTTATATTAATTTATAGAAATTTATGAGTTGTTAGCTATTGTCATATCCTAAAACATATATTAACATTCAGTGTAATGTTGTTGACCATCAAAAATCACATAATACTATTGATCCTAAAAAATTGTGTAATGATATTGACCCTCAAAATCGCGTAATGCTACTGACTCTCAATAATGTCGTAAAAAAAATAGTAAAATGGTACTTTCGTAATTACTATTTAACAGATTCTGTTAGTTAAATGGGAAAATGGCTGGTTTGCTCACTAAAGTATGCCCCCATTCTAAACTTTGCTCACTGAAGTTTGTCCAATATCACTTTGCTCACTATCGAATTACACTTGTATTCACTTTGATCACTCCGTCTAAATCAGACGTTAAAATTTTGCTTATGCCGTTAAAAACAATGACACGTGCCACTCATGTGCAAATCTTAAGGACATTTTGGGAATTTCATTAGTTTACACTTGTATTCACTCTACTCCCATTGCTTATCACTTAACTTAATTACCGTATCGATATATTGGATCACTGTCCAAAAATTATGTAAAAACTAACTGGTTTCTGGGTTCTTGAAGGTGGAGAAATATCAGAGATGGTGGATAGTACTACTGAGGTTTATGAAATCGATTACAGAGGCCCAGAGACTCACTCATCAATTCCACCTCCTGGTCACTTACATGGGAAGAAGAAGCCTTTGCCTAGTGTGATCCACAAAGAAAGCGTCACTGGGAGCCCCAAATCTAAGAGGTTTAGGGGTGGCAATTATAAAATGGGAAGAAAGGTAAGATGAAGTTTATATTTCCTTCCGTTGTGTTGATCCAAGTTTGGGTCTTTGCGTTTGTAAGCTTCCGTTTATGAAATGAAAGTTTGTTTAAACTGCCAAAAAAAAAGAAAAAAAAAAGAGATATATTGATAAATCCAAGCTTTGTACGAAGTTAAGAGTATGCTAGCTATTACGTACTGAAAGCACTAGGGCTTTTGTTTAGAGTTAGAAATGCATACTACTTCACATCCGGAATGTCGAGCATTCCTTTTTTTCATCGACATGTTTTAGTTTTAAGCCTCTCTTGAGTTGGATGCCCTAATACCATGATGCTTAATTACTAGCTATTACTTTACTTTTGTGTCATCGATCATGATCATGTGTGAGCTGGGCTTTCTTATTTTGAACTCGTTTGTTCTAATTTGCTTTGCAGGCGAAGAATATACATGGATGATCAATACTGCATATGTTAAAGTTTCGCCAGTTAAGGGTTCCTTTTAGTACATAGATATGAAGAACATGTACTGAGATTCATCATGAATATTAAGCTATGATGGAATAACAGTATTTAATGTGTTAGTTATGTCCCATGTATCTTCCTAGCTTCTCGTCCCTAGTGGAATTAGTTATTCTTTGATCATCCTCTAGCTGCTACAGTTGCTTGGAATCTCGAAAGTTCTATTGTGCTCTAGACTGAGTAATATTTCTTCATTCTTGATCTGTGAAAGATTAGATGTGTAAGTATTAGAGTGAGTATTGAAATTCCTGATATGTAAAAGGGTTAGATGAGTAAGTGTTGGCGGTGTATCTCATGCATTGAGCTAATTTAACAGCTCGCATATCTAAAACTTCAATATAATGTGAAGCAACCTGAAGTTGAATATAAAGAGGCCTGCTGTAGAGCATATGCATATGAAATTCTCCCAGCACTATGCTTCCTCCAAGAACATTGAAGAAGAGCCACTCTTCCACAATAACAGTAGTGGTGTCCATGGTGGTGTCCCAGAAATTCATCCATATTTCAGATCCTCTCTTGTTCCCAGCTTCAATATTAATGACAAGGGACAACTGCAACACACTTTTTATAGGTGGAGTAAACTGCATTTGGAGGGAAACAACTAGTTATTGGAGCCAAAATACCCCCACGCAGTAAAAGATGGCGCCAAATATTATGTTACTAAAATAGCCCTACTGCTAACGATCGTTTACAAAGTTTTTTGAATTTTAACGTCTGATTTAGACGGAGTAATCAAAGTGAATACAAGTGTAATTCGATAGTGAGCAAAGTGATATTGGACAAGCTTCAGTGAGCAAAGTTTAGAATGGGGCATACTTTACTTTAGTGAGCAAACCAGCCATTTTCCCTTATAAAAATGATAATTTCGTAATTTATGAATTAACAGATTCTGTTAAAAATAGATGGAAACTTGCTAATGGCAATTTTTTAAAATAATTTTACAATTGGTAAATTATATATTGAAAATTATATCTATTGATAAAAATATAGTTTATAAAACAGACTTGTTATTGGTAATTATGAACTCAAAAATATAATTATTAGTAAAAATCTCTATTACAATTACAAAATGTTTAGAGAATTTTTATATACACTCTACAAACCACTTAATACACACCTCTTTTTTATATATATCTCATATCAGATTCTATAAATAGGTTAAATGACCCAAACAGACATCTATTATCATAAGAAGAAAAATAAATTAAAAATCAATACATATGTATACCTAGACATCTTAATTTTGACATTTTATTTTCTCTGACTTATTGATTGATGTTAGAGTTGTAACAACAAAATTTTCAATTTAATTATCAATTGGTTAATGATATTTTGAAAATATAATAAATTTTGTAGATGAAACTAGTATAAAGTATGTTAAAAATATTCTGAAAATATATATATTTTTAGATCAAGATATATCAATTATATTAAATAATATGATATTTTATTATTTTTTAACATAAGAGTATTTTAGGTACTTTGGGATGTATATCTAGTCTAATATTGAAATGAAAATAATTAACGGGTAGTGTATTAAATAAGGAGTGTGTATTAAGAGATTATAGTATTTAAACTACTCAACTGTTTATAAAAAGAATTAAAAAAACAAAATAGAAAAGAAAAGAAAAGAAGAAAAAAAAACGTGAAGACATGCTAGGGTTTTATTGGAATTTCGTTATGGGTCATTCACTCATTTAAACAAACAAAAACTCTCAAAAGTCCCTCACTACTGGCAGCCCATTTCCAACTTCCTCTTCACTCTTCGTCACAGTCCTTGAGTTCAGGTTTGGTTCTTATTTTGCTAAAAAATTCTCTGTTATACTAAAACTTTCTTATTTATCCAATTAATTCTTCTCTGTTATACTAGAAATTTCTGATTTTGCTGTCTTGGGTGTTCTTGTTTTGCTGTTAGGTTCTCTTTTCTAATTTCTTTAATTGCTTCTGTCGGGGTTCTGGCTGATCGGAATAGGTCGAAGATTGAGATTTTAGATCAGTTGTTGATGATGGGTTAGTTAATTATGATCGTTTGGACCGGTATGTGTCTAAAGCTCATAACAAAACCATATGAAGATGGAATCTGTAGAGTATCATAGAAACTATGTATCTTATGGCGGCGATATAAACTGTAAGGGTATCAATCCAAAGTATGATAAAAAAAAATTAAAAAAAAACATGAGTTCGGAATCCATTTGAAAGGTCAAATAGGTTTTGGGTCCAGTTCATCGTGACATAGTATGAATAATGTCGGCATATTCTGAAATGTACATAAGAGGGTTGGACTGTATGATTGGGAAGAGCTAATTGTTGTGTACTTATGTTAGTGTTGAGAACCCAATGGAGAACTTGTACTTAAATGGGCAATCCTGATTTGTAGTCGATGGTGTACATTGGGTTGAGAACTAAGTTGCATAGAATCGGGTACGGGTACGCGGAAGCGAAGCGTTAAGAAACGCGGAAGCGTTTTTTTTAGAAAAAAATAGGAAGCGGGTGCGTTTTGGAAGCGTCAGAATAAAATAATCTTCCTTCTCCAGCCAAACCAAACCAACTCCCACCTAGCAAAATCACAAAAACCAAAAACATCCACCCTTCTTCCTTCTCCAACAACACCCACCCTTCTTCCTTCTCCAGCGATTCTTCCTTCTGCAACGAAACAACACACACCCTTCCTCCTTCTCTAGCAAAATCACCCCAACCCCCCCAAAATCAAAAACACCCACCCTTCTGTCTTCTCCACCGAAACCGCCCCCTGTTCTCTCTTCTCCACCGAACTCCTCTCCCCCGCTCCGCCGAAACCGACTCCCCAACCCCCGCCCTTCTTTCTTCTCCGCTGAAACTCCTACAGGTAAGCTGCTGACGCCAAGTCGTTTCCTATGCGCTTCCGATTTTAGAAGCGGCGCTTCCGTCGCGCTCCCAAACACCACTTTTCTCGGAATCGCGTTTCTGAGCGATTCCGGCCGCTTCGGAAGCGCGAAACGCAAGGCGGACGGCGCTTCCGTGCTATGCAGGTTGAGAATATCATTTAGGCTCTTGAGCTCGTTTGCATTTGCAATTGGGATCATGGATAGAGTTGGGAGTCAAGCCCCCGGAAATAAGGCTTGCACTGCTTAATCCAGGTAGATGGCCATTGGCTTGAGGAGTTGATTGCATAATCAATATTTGCAATGTATTTTTATTCTACCAATTTTTTCGTCAAGCACGTATATTGTATTTATAACAAGCAGAGTTATTAGTCATATATTTGCAGTGTTTCTATGTTGAAGGAACTTGCTGCTTTGTTTTCATGTTGTTTTGGTGCATTGTTGTTAGTACATTTGATCACAGGTTCTTTTTTATCAGTGATGGTTTGCTACATCTTCTATGCTTTCCTATTTTTATCTCATATGTTGGTTTGAAATTTAAAGTATGCCATCTTCCAGCAACCATTTAAAACGTACAATACAGACATGGGAACCCAACTCTCTAACCTAAGATTGTCTTAGGACAAAAGATCTTCTCTTTTTTCTGTTCCTTAAATTTCTAAATGTGACAGAGGATTTTGCTATAAGTGTTACTAATAATTCTTGCTAAAACAAAGAACGGTTTACTGATTGGGTTGGAACAGTCCAGACATATACGGGCAATGGCTCAAGCAACTGTCCGATGGCATACTCTTACTTTTCTTACCGTCTTCATCATTATGTGTCTAGCAATAGGTGTGAACCATTTGCTGGATTGTTAACTCACTTATTCAACAGTTCATTTTTTATTGTTTTTTTTTTCTTAGGTTAATTATGTGAAAAATATCACTTTAGAAGGTGCTATAATTCATATAGTCAAATAATATAAGATGAAAATGTGGTACTTTATTCTCAAGTTGTATCTGATGATGATTATACATTTGACAGGGTGCAAGTTTGCATCTCCAATTGGTTGATAAAAACCAATGGCATCTCTACAGCGCTTATCGAGCCATGCCCGTGTTTCTCAAACCATTAATACTATCTTAGGGTCCAAAGAACATCTTCAAAGTAAGGTACATCTGTCTTAAAATGACATTTTACACTTTCTCAGAATTGATTATGCTTGGTAATTGTTATTTATTTTTTCAGTTTTTCTTCCTTTAATTTGTTGCTTTACATATATTCCAGGCTGTAAAACACTCATCTACCAGAACTGTGGCTCATCAAATATCAGGGTAAGTTTGGGAGGTGGAAATCAGCTTCATGTCCCAAAAGTATGTTCCTTTTATTGTTTTTTTTTCTTTTCTCTTTTGTTCGTCATAATTTTTGTTATTATTACTTTTTTAATAGAATTTGGATATGCTTTTGGTTCACTGGTATTCTGTTTAGTAGCAGTAGGTGGGTTTTATAAGTTTTGCGTCCAGTTTCTTGTGCACCCGATGTTCTGCTGAATGATGAATGTAATTTGTAGAAGCAATTTACATGTTCTAGTGATATCTTGAATAACCTATGTATAGTTGTATACATGGGAGATAGATAATGAATGTCAATGTACGTAACCTGTTGTTATACTTGAGCTTCTATTGTTAAATTTCGACTGAACTACTTGGCTTACAGGAAATATAATTATCAACTGGTCGTCTTTTCTTTTTCTTTGGTCAAGTAATTATAGGTATGTAGTCCCGCTAGGTAATGAATCTCTGTTGCACCCCAATCCCTTTAGTTTTCCAGAATGTCCTTAACCACAAATGTTGCCTGCAGGTCCCAATCCAGACCTACCACATGCAGTCTGGATCACACTCTCCACACAGCCACTGCAGCAAGTGAGTCTCGGTCAAAGAATCTTGAGCGCATTGCTGACAACCTCTTGGACCTCACTAAAATTGAAAGGCATGACTACTCCATCCTCTTCAGGCTAAAAATGGGCCTGAACCGATATGGTCCAGCAGTCTCCGGGATAGGCCCAACATCTTCTGAATCTGGGTCTGCTTCAACAGACTCCAAGGTGGTGGAGAGGACCGCATTTGATATAAAGCTTGAGAAGTTTGATGCATCCGCAAAGATCAAGATCATAAAGGAGGTTAGGACTTTCACTGATTTGGGACTAAAGGACGCTAAGGACTTGGTGGAAAAGGCTCCAATTGTGTTGAAGAAGGGTGTTACCAAAGAGGAGGCAGGGCCCATTGTTGACAAGCTGAAGGAGTTGGGTGCTACTGTGGTATTGGAATGAAGGGAATTGTTTGATTTGTTTTGCTTCTTTTAGAACTGTGATAAATGAGTTCAATGATAGATGGATTGATTTATAGAGCTTGTTGAATTGGGGGATCCTGTATTTTCCTGTTAAACAGGGAGTTGGCTGTCAGATTCTACAGTGCCCGCAGCTAACGATTTACAGGTTAGGATTCTTCCCAAATGTTTTCGCCTACTTGTTTTAGTTCTCCTGTCACCACCCTTCAATAGAGTGTTTGCTGCCAAGAACTTCTGAGTTCTGAGGATAACCTATCAGAAGATGATGGGGAGAGAACAATAGGTGGTTCTTTATATTGAAATAAATAAAAAAGTTGAAATAACATGAATTTTGTTTAGATCTTGTATATCACGTTTACATGGAATAAAGGTAAAATGAATGAGATAAATTCATGAAGATATAGTTCTAATACTTGCATATATCATCTCAGAACAAATTATGAAGGAATGAGAGTTTTCTTGCAATCAATAATTTTATATCGTGGACTGATGGTTTGCCGATAAATGAATGCATTTGTCTTACTTGAGTTTAAATTTTGTACAAGTGTTTTATAAACAGACATAAAAACTGCACAGCTTATATATTGTACTGTTGTCTGATCAAAAGAAAGTGAATGTATTTAGCCATTTAGGTTGATAGGTGATATTAATTTTAGATAATTAGTTTTGAATCCTTAGCATCAACATTCTTTTAACTCCGCCAGTCAGTCGATTGTTTGTTTTTTTGGTCTCATTGTTATCGTATTATTGGTTTTTTTTTTTTTTTTTTCAGATACACGGTTAATATGACAGATCTCTTTTCCATATTATTATAGATTAATGAAAAAAGAAAAAAAATGAAACAGTGTTCCTAAAAGACTAATCTGTTGTAACAAAAACAGACCTAACTATCAAATGGAATAAGTTTCATAATTCATAAACATCTTATATTAATTAGAAGAAATATGATCCGGTTTGATATATCTCTTCGGAAGTTGTCATAATTTGAAAACGAGGGCAAAGGCGAGTGTTGTTTTTCCTTGGGAGGCTTTGGATGGTACCTTGCTTGTGGGTTTGTGGGTTTATGTTGATTACTACTTTAGTAGTAATGACTAATGAGTACTAAACAAATGAATGGTGGAGGGGCTCAAGTCTCTTTTCCTCGTAGACGGATTAATAATTGGAAGAAGAGACGACAGAGCCACAACTCTAGACTAGTACGTCTCTTTATAGGATTGTTGTTGCTTTCATGAGCCGCATCTGAGCTTGGCATTTTGCTTTGAAACTCTCCAGCAGCTATCTGAGCAGCTAAATCAACTTTGACTTGCTTGGTTATAGTGCAATGAGTGTAGGGGGTTTAGGATCATACAAATTATTTCCTCACAAGAATTTATCTAGTGGCTTGAGTTTTTTTTTTTCTTTGTAGGCAAATATAACTTGCAAGGACCCCTTGTGTCTATGACAATGAATTGCGATTCCTCGTCGTCATCAAGGATTTTTGAGGATTACATCCTGATATGGTGATACCATGACCCCATTCACAAAAAGGAGGACGTTAGCATATTCACATATTCACAATTTTGTTAGGGTGCACTTATACAAAACATTTATAGTGTATGAAAAATAATGTTCTTGCATACAACAGCTACAAAATTGAAGAAAAAAAAAACAAAGGAACATTGCAGCTCTCTTATATACATAATCATTGGCCAAGCTACGGAAGTAAATAAAACGAGCATCAGACCCGAGGATTCAAAACACAGACGTATACTTGACGGTCGAAAACATTAAATTATCTTTTTGAGTGGAAAAAAATACATATCGAGAATTGAGATCACCTTAATAAGGGCCGAGTCGTGTAACACCAAATCACCAATAGTGCTCGACGAGCAAACAAACAAATGAGCCACTCGATTACATCCTTTTGTTTCAAGTGCTTCAAAGTTTGGGAACAACAGCCCAATTTGTAGGGCACACCTTGTAATTCGCCCAGGAACCTACGAACTACGAAACCCTCGAGAGCTAGTTTGGTTCACTTTCACCATGGAAAGCGATTGCGGCATGCATGCATCAACGACGACTGCAAAAACAGAAGGCAAAATTGTATTGAAATAGTACAATTGTCCTCATCTGAGATTCCCAGCCATCCATACAATCAGCCCACCATCACCAAAACAAATCAAACACGTGACGCATATTATGTAATTCCATGTTGTTCATCTACATCTATCATATTAATGGTGCCATTATCTCTATGAGGGCAGACTACTAAATGCTCCTTCTTACTTCACTTTATCCCACTTGCTTCCTTACCTTGTCATTCTATGATTCAGAACCAATTCCAAGATTTTCAGCTTCTTCTTCGTCATATCTTTAAAGGGTTCCTTTAGACCTGAAATTTCTGAAGAATTCTGTGTATTTTTGATTTTTTTGAGGCAAAGGAGAGGAGGTAGCTAGGTAATTGAAGCTAATCATATTGATTTCTGGGTGATCAGTGGTGAAGAGCTTGTTGGTTTCAACAATGGCCGAGGTTTTGCAGCTCTTCATCACCGCCTCAATTCCGGTATTGAAAGTGCTCTTGATCACTGCACTTGGCTCCTATCTTGCACTTGAGCGCGTTAATATTCTTGGGGAAGAAACCAGGAAGAGCATGAATACTGTAAGCTTTTATTTCCTTGAAAAAGAATTATACTTTTGGTAATGGGATTATGTGGATTTACCATATGGTTAGTTTTATGTAACCATCATACAGTTATTGTGTTTATGAACAGGTTGTGTTTTATGTATTCAGTCCTGCCCTGGTGGGAGTTAACCTTGCCCAGACTATTACATATGACAGTGTTATCAAACTGTGAGTTCAAATCCTTTGTAGTTGGTTTCAAAATTTACTCAGTATGCTGTATATGACTGTGTGACTATATATAGGTGGTTTATGCCTGTGAACATCTTGATCACATTTATTGTTGGTTCTGCACTTGGATGGATACTCATCCTATTAGCAAGACCTCCACCACATCTCAGAGGCCTCATTTTGGGTTGCTGCGCTGCTGGTAAGTTTGAATTCCCTTTTGGAGTTCGGAATCTTTATTTGGTCTAATGATTTCTGAAGTTAGTACCTAATTTGATGTGAACAGGAAATTTGGGGAACTTGCTCCTCATTATAATCCCAGCAGTCTGTAAAGAGAAGGGAAGCCCATTTGGAGCTCCTGGTGTCTGTCACACCTATGGAATGGCTTATGCATCACTGTCAATGGCAGTAAATAGTACACTTCTTCGCCGTCTGCATCTTCAATCTCATTAGTACGGTGGTTCTTTATCTTGTTTGTGTCTTTTGTTCTTCAGACAGGGACCATTTATATTTGGACCTACGTGTATAACGTTGTGAGGATATCTTCAAAGAAGGGTATGCAAGACTCCCCACATTCTTTGGAGGAAGCCTCCGAATCAAACCAAGTAAGTTGCACTGAGCCTCTGCTTTCTTCCAAGGAATATGGGATAGTGGAGGACAATGCCGATCAGTATGCACTGCCCTGCACTATATCTCAACAAGACTCTAAGGTTGTAAACTTGATTATTAATTTGCATGATTTAATGCTCTCTGATTGTATTTATGTACTTCATACCATTTCAGATCTGTTCAACATAGTCTCGCATGTTATGTTACTAGAATATCAAACTAGAATATCAAACTAGACTTCTCAGCAATCAGCTGATAGAGTTTGAATGTAGAATTCATATTGATAGTTTCATAGTTTCATAGCATAATATGCTTTTGGCAATTTGGTATTTACCTAAATTCTAACTCACCATATTGTTGTCGTTTGTCATGGCAGATAGAACCTCCGAGTAAATCCAAGAACCGTATAGTGAGGATGTGCCAAATGCTTAATCTGAAAACGATATTTGCCCCTTCAACTATTGGAGCGGTATGTATGGCCTTTCAGCACTGCCTTTTCCTGTGTTCCAAATACATTTTGTTGCTAAATGAGCAGTGATTTGGTGACAAATTGACTCACTTATGTTTTTTTCTTGTAAAGATTGTAGGGTTTGTAATCGGAGTCATCCCTCAGATTCGTAAACTAATGATAGGAGATGGTGCTCCTCTACGGGTGATCCAAGACACTACTAGCTTGTTGGGGTATATAACATATACAGAAACTGTACCAACTCTATGATTTGAAAATAATTATGGAGTGCTTACAGATGATTCCAGAGACGACTTTACTGAAGTGCATTGACATCAATAAGAACCTACAACTATTGTGTATAACTACTTAGTTCTATAACTCATCTCTTTCTGACTGCAGAGATGGAGCTATCCCCGCTCTCACTTTGATAATTGGAGGAAACCTTCTTAAAGGTATTCAATGCCAAATACTAAGTCTACATTTCCTGTATTCATGCATTATGGTGTAACTTAGTTTACATTGTTCTTCCAGGTTTGAGAGGGTCAGGGATACAGAAATCTATCGTTGTTGGGATCATAATAGTTCGTTACGTGTTCCTGCCTCTTACAGGCATATTGATCGTTAAAGGGGCGCTAAAATTTGGCTTAGTGCACTCTGATCCATTGTATCTATTTGTTCTTCTGATTCAGTACACACTCCCGCCTGCAATGAACATAGGTAATTCAGTTGCAAGATTTATATAATATTCGCAACTTTTAATTACTATGAGCTTGGAACATAATCCCTCCCAAGTCCTAACAACACTTATCCGAAAATGGCAGGACCATCACCCAATTGTTCGGAGCAGGAGAGAGCGAATGTTCAGTAATACTGCTGTGGACTTATGTATTTGCTTCAGTATCACTCACTTTATGGTCTGCTTTCTTCATGTGGTATCTGGCCAGGCTAGTGTGAAACAGCTAAAAAAGCATCTCATTCAGTCACAATCTAAATCATTCATCTCAGTTCTCATAAAATGTAGGAGATCTGTTACATAAAGACATATTTTCCAAATTGTAAGCAACAGGGACAACTCTAAGTGTTGTAATTAGGTTCTGAATTAAATGCAAAGTAGCAATACGCTTCTACAGATCAATCCTAACATGGATTTAACACAACTGCAAATATGCTTGAGGAAAGCAAAGAAAGTTCACTACAGAACATCTGTTAGCTAGCAATTCGAGAATCCATCCAAATTCCACATGTAGTGATTCTGTCATATGCTTTCATTTTTCTTTTCAGAGACCGTCCTTGTTCAAATCATCAAAGTAACTGTGTTCCATAGCCTTCTTTGCTGAAATGCGTTTACCAGGCTCATATTGCAACATCTCCTGTACATGTTATTTATTCGAGTAAGTTATTTACAGTGCAGAGTAACAAGAAACAAGACCAAGTAAGAATAACTGAGTAGATCAACATACCAACAACAGATGCAACCCATCAGCATCCAAATTCGGAACAACCTTAGCCAAACTCTGAGGGCTCCACTGGGGGTACTCATGCCAGTTCATGAGTTTGCTTACACCTGGCCACACAGTTTCGTTTGGGGTACCCAACAACCTACATCACAAATACCCAAACAATAAGCACAATTGACAAGAAAGCCAGAAGGCACATCATCACTACAAAGAGAGAACTGGAAGCCATCTTGGTCAACCTGAATATATGTAGGAGCTGCTGCAGTTCAGAATCCCCAGGGAAGAGTGCTTGCTTTGTGACAAGTTCAGCTACAAGCCCGAATAAAACATACTATTAAAACCAATGACGCAATTGCAGAATACAAATACTAAAGACCAAACATCAGTGCTTGAGAATTAGGTCTGTACCGAATATGCAGCCAACAGACCAAATATCCACTGCTGTCGAGTAATGTGTGGATCCCAGAAGGACCTCAGGTGCCCTATACCAAAGAGTCAATATCTGCAATCACCAACTTGACAGATAAGTAAAAACGTACTACTACCTCACTACTGCTACACCTCAACAAGTTGAAATCGAAAGCAATTGAAGGAAACAAAATACTACCTCATGAGTATACTTCTTGATGGGCACAGTATATGCTCTAGCCAGTCCAAGATCCGCAATCTTAAGTGTCAAAGTCTTGCGGTCCATCAGAAGATTGTGAGGCTTAAGATCCCTGCAAATCGTGATAATAGAGACATTAAGCCAACTAATTCCACTACAATATCTCGACCAAACTGAAATTCGAGCAACCAAAATCGACGAAACCTCTACCTATGCAAAATTCCATGACCATGGCAGAACGCCACGCCTTTGCACAGCTGGTACATCAGACTCTTAACAACAGGAGGAGGAATCATCTCTCCGGATTGCCGGAAACTGCGAATGTACTTCTTGACATCAGTCTCCATATACTCAAACACCAAATACAGCACCGTCTTGCCTTCCTTGTTAGTACCTTGCTTCACATCCATCAACCTAATCCATTTCCAAAATCAATCAAAATCAAATTCTCAAATCCCTAACCCTAAATCCCCAAATTCGAAACCCTAATTTCACAAAGAAATCGAGAATGGAGCGGTACCTGACGACGTGAGGGTCGCGGGAGAGCATGCGGAGGATGGAGACCTCGCGGAGAGTGGTGGGAGGGACTCCTTCTTCGTCTTCGTGGAGACGTGTCTTCTTCAGGGCCACGATTTTCCCCGTGGCTTTCTCTCTGGCTCTGTAGACCTTCCCATAGGTTCCTTCGCCGACCTTCTCTAGCTTCTCGAAGGCGTCCATTGCCGACACTGCGATCGTCGCTGGCTTCTCCATTCTCTCTCTCTCTCTCTCTCGGGAATTTGGGTTTGATTTTTTGGGAGTGAGTGAGGAGAGAGAGAGAGTTGGGGGATTTATATAACGGTTTTGGAGTGTGGGGATATTATTATGCTCTAACGGCAACTCTTTTGAAATTCAAATTGTCCGAACCGGAGGCGCTGCTTCTCTGTGTTGCCTCTTTTTACTTTTTTCCATAAGAGAACCGTTTCACTGTTTGGGCCTCCACCCATCAAAGTCCAACTTCAACGGCCCAAAATAGTTAAATATTACAAGGATTTAAATCTATTTGTAATTATCGAAATTATGTTTTAGATTTCCATAATTTGACTTTGCTGAGAGTGTTGCTATTGGGACCTCTCAATTTGCTCATTTTACCTCTCATGTTCTCAACACCTCTTTTTGACTTTTAAATTCACACATTTGCTTACTATACATCCTCTTAAATACCCAACATAACCGTGAATATATTAAGTCACTTAATTACAATAAATTACTTATTTTATCTTTTATTCACTCATTAAACCTCTCTATTGCTTGAATTTTTTTCATTTTTTTTCTTTTTGGAAGAAAATTTTCATCATTGATATGTTTTTTTTTTTTGTTCTATGAATGTATACCTTATGATTTTTTTAATAGTTATTTAATTTATTTTAAAATTAAAGAAATTTATTACATCATCTTGAATAATTTATATATGAGTTCAACCTATATAGTATATATTTATATAAAATTATTTTATGTCACAAACTAGTTCTTTAAATATATAGAACTAAACTGCAGGAAAATACATACAAATAGATAAGGAAATAAATGTGAATGTAATAAATTATAATTAAATGTGTGTGTAGTCAAATCAGAAAATAAAAATAGAATGGTGGTACTGATTTAAAAATAGTGAAACGTAACTTGAATACTCCAAATACTCTCTAAATTACATTCCTCAAGAAATCATGTCGAAGATACATCTCCTTTTTTTTTAACTGCCCCTTAGAGGGTAGAAAGATATCATCCAAGAAACTTTTGGAAAATGGCTCTCCGCCTCTCTCTTTCTCTGCTAAACCCTAGCCGTCATGGTTTGGGTCTCCAATGGTGCTCGTCGCCTCTACCAAGTAGATCACTTGTGTCTATCAGTCGTTATCTCTCTGCAGCAATCCAACATCGGTTTTATCCGACGAAAGTTCATTCTCTTGCTATCTCCACTCATACTTTTCAATCTGATTTTGGAACCAAGACCATGAAAATTTCAATTGGTTTCTCGAATGTGGTCGCAGCAAATCTGGCTAGGGTTCGACCAGGATGAAAGCGACTGAAGAAAAAAGGGCTGAATCTATAGAGATCCGAAGCTCGGTGGGTGCGGGATCTGAGTTAGTTTGGTCTGCATCGGGTCCGAATCAATTCAGATCCATCGTGGATTTGTGAGAGGACAAGGAGGCTTTGGAAATCTGTCATGACTTTGACCTTAGCAGAGGGGTATGAGGCGAGATTGTGTTGCTTTGCAGGCGCGATGGTGGATGATCAGCCGGTGTATGACAGACAACGCTATGCTAAGGGTGATTCCCATATCTCCGATTGGGTTTGGGTGCCCAATCATTTTGGGTCAGCCCAACCCAGTTTGGAGACCCAACACTATTGGAGTGTCCAAATCAATATGGGTGCCCAAGATTTTTTACAGAATCTTGTGGGGGAAGCTTTTAGCCTAACTATGGACCCAACAAATAAACTCTAGCTCTCTAAGGTTTCGAATTTGGGATCTCGGTGGCTTGATCCAGCATACTAAGTTCTATTTTGACATTTTTGGTACCATCGAATCTTCTGGAGTAGTACTGAAAGATTATTCGAACTATTCTGTAAGAGCGGAGCACGGAATGTTCAATGAATGGACTTATTTCTATATACCACCGTATGTACTACCACTACTTCTTGTTTAGTCTGTATATGACAGCGGGAGGATATGTAACGGCCATTCTGGCTTGAAGTTAGGACAAGTTTTTCTTGTTTTGATGATGCTCCAGAAAGTATTCTGGATGTGTTGCGATATCATTGTATTCGACTCACTCGATTGAGTCATTTTATTATATTTATAAAGTTCTTTCTTTGATTCAAAAAAAAATAAAAATTAGATAAGAAAAATAACAATATTGTAATTTATTATTTTATAGAATTAGAAAGTTTAGAGAAAATAAATATAAATATAATATATTTTTAATAATTATTGTCCTTAATAGTAAGAGGACATATATGTAATCTAATAATTGAAAACACAATAAGGTCAAGTGAACAAATGTAGAGGTTCCAATAGCAACATTCAAAAATTTACTATATAAAAAGGGGTAAAAGTACGTTAGTAAAACATGAAATGTAAGTTCTACCGCGTTATCATGAGTTGATTCATGAATAATCTCTAACTTGGTAAACATTGGGGACTATATGAGTTTAGGAATTATTTCCACGACTTTTCTTTTTTTAAAGTTAATAGATGTCATTAGTTTCTTAGGTTCCATGTGAACCAAGAATATTTTCGGGATACAACTGGTATTTGAAATTTTTCATTAAATTTCCATTTAACTAAACTATCAAAATTCCAAAGCATAGTTCAATCTCACTCTGCACATATTTTTAAAAAGAACACCAAAATATTGCCCAACAACCAGTGGCTCAAAGCTGAATCCAAGAGTTGCAGAAGAGAACATCAGAGCTCACTCAAAACAGAACCTGTATATACAATGTAATTGAGAAAAGGTTATTTGTAATCTCCAACCTCTATTCTACTGTTACATCGAACTATAGCTCTGCATAATTTACATTACAACAGGTAAATACTAAATAGCAACAAGAAGGGAGAAAAAACTCTTCCTTACTATATTCTTCCTATCAGTACCCAGTAACTAAAAGTGGGGGGTTAAAGATGGTGAGAGTTAAACCAGTAGTCAAATGCGCCTTCAGTTTACAAGAATGCGGTGGAAAGGTCCTACATTTTTAGATTTAGCCTTACATTCCGAACATTCACTGATATCTTTAACTTCTGCTCTTCCAAATCCTTCAAAATAGCAATTAGTTTTGCTTGATATGCTTCACATCGCTGACTAGCAATTTCCAACTCAGCTGTCAACTCCTCAATTCTCTTATCCTGATCCTACAACATTCAGAAGAAAGGATGGTAACTAGTTGCAGCAAACATGCATGTTGGTGCAAAGCAAGAAAAGAAGAAAGAAAACAAAATAAATCAAACGCATAAGACAACCACCACAAGGAAACTGATCGGCCTATTAAACTGGAATTGTCTGAAACTACATAGTTTGGAGAATGTCTACTTCTATGCGCTTTCAGTAAATATTCTACAATTGCTTTCAGAATTACATTCAATACCATCAATGTATAGATACTTGGATAGTATATTCTGAAATTTAAGCAAGAAGCCACAATGACAGAATCTCTTAATGATTATATTCTGCATCAGCTATAAAATGAAATCTACATTTCTATAACAATTTATTATAATACCAATAAATCTCCGAGCTTATGGCTAGAACTTTAATTTGATTAAAACAGAATGACAGTTTGGGGAAAGAAAAGACAAGCAGAAAGTTCCAAAAGTGTGACAGAATAAAGCGTACACAACAGGATACACACAGACTTGGTGCACAATTATACTATTGAAGCATAAAACAAAATGTTGCAATGCACTGGCCAAACAGTGGGAAGCTTCTTATGGGAAAAGAACGTACCATGGTACAAGAAAGTAGCTGCTGGCTGCAATTCATTGGAGTATTTTGTACAACACCGGGACCCTGCTTCTTCGCAGCAGCAACCTTGTTTGCAGCCTCATGAAGAGCTGCCATTGCCACATTATAAACACGCTCAGATTCTGCCCCTTCTTCTACATATCTGGCCACTTCCCTTCGTAGATTGTCACACCGAGCAGCAGAGGAATCATGTGAATCAATTGGCAATCCAAGAGCATTCTCATCCAGCAGAACTCCACTTTTGGCATTTCGGGTCCACCGTTTCAATATATAGTGTGATGGAAGTGTAAGAACATTGGTTACTTTGAAAACTGCTAGTATATGCCTGCAAATTATACCTGAAAACTCAAACATTTGGCAGCTACAACTAGCTTTTTTCTCAAAAATATTGAACTTAACAAAGTGCCCTTTGTGGTCTTCCCCAAATTTTGCAACCCGAAACATGGTTTCAGATCCCGTATCATCAACCACAGTTGCCGGATAAGCAAGTGTTTCAACCAATTCCTCTTGGAACTTCATGAATATGATCCTCGTATAAAGTTTTGCAGCTTGCTTTTCCATAGGAGATGGAGTCCTTAGAATTGGAGAGATGTTTAATGTATCATAATCAGCCTTTACTTCCTTTTCATGGCGAGTAGTGATTGCTTTTTCATACTGCTTTATCAGCACCTGAATATTTGTTGATGCATTTATATAGCCATCAAAGTACGCGTTTATATTATCACTTCCTTGGGTTACGAACATCTCCCCGAAAAATGTATCACGAAGGAAAACTGGAACCCATTGCTGGCGAGCATAGTACATTGACTGAAGCCATTCATTACTATCAAGATCATACCTTTTAATAAGGGACTCCCAACATATCTCGAATTCATCAATCGTCTCAATCACATTAATGCACCTCAAGAACTCAGCTTCAAAGGTCGGGCGTGATTGATAAATGTGGGACAACTTCTCCTGAGCTTCCCTTAACATACTCCATTTACAGAAGCGGTGGCGGGTTCCAGTGAATACTTGCATAACAGCAGCCCTGATGATTCTATCCTGGTCTGTAGTGATTGAGATAGGTTGGCAGCCAGACATAGCAGCTAACCATGTCTCGAACAGCCAAACAAACGAGGACTCTGACTCATTAAGGAGTAATGCACATCCAAATAACACCGGCTGTCCATGATGATTCCACCCAGTAAATGGAGCAAATGGAACCCGGTATCGATTTGTTCTATATACTGTATCAAATGTAACAGTGTCTCCAAAGTAACTATAATTCATTCTTGAATTTGAATCAGCCCAAAATACATTACCTGTTGAGTTCTCAAAATCACCCTGGACAGCACAAAAGAACCCAGGATCCTCATCCTGCTTCCGGTTCAAATAGTCAAAAACAACCCGACCCCCACTCCCGAGAGTCCTCTGCCGGCTACTACTCATGTAATTCTGGCAATCAACTTTCGTAAACCCAACATTATTAACTCCCCCCGATTCCTTGATCAGCACAGACATCACCCCACTGGGACCCATCCCGGCCGCTTGAAGAGTATCAATCAGACTCCGAGCAGGGCCAGACACATGCCTATGCGAACGGAGACAATGCACCTTATCCGGCGGCACAAGCTCATGATTATGCTCCTTCACTAACTTCGAAACAGCCCACCTCCCTGAACTCTGCTTCTTCACAGTCATCTGAGCCTTGCAACCGACTCTAGTAATTGTCCTTTGCCTTTTCGACCTATTCTCACCTCCATCACGCCGAAAACCCTCCCGAGAACACACAATCTGCCTGCAGATTATAGACCCATCGCGGCGTGACCGCTGGTACACACTGACCCTAGTACTAAAACCAACTCTCCTAGCATAAGAATTGTAGAAAATGCGTGAGGCCTGTTCAGAATCAAACTCCATCCCCTCGTAAGGTTCAAGATTGGGGTCCACATTGCCCAAATCATCACCAAACCTAGTTGAACTAGAGGCTAATTGGACTAAATCGTCTTCGAAAAGATCATAAGCATCATCATCTGGGTGTTCTAAGTCGAGGGCAATAGTGTCATCTTCCCCAGAACCACCGAGGTCAAATTCCACCACATCATTCAGAGGCTTATAGTCCATAGTATAATTTACAATGAATAATGATGATGATATTTAGAGTCTCTAAATTTCCATGAATTTCGATAGTTCAAAGTTACTGTAAGAAATTAAGAACCCAGATGAAAATAACTGACCATAAAGAGAGGTGAGCTTGAGAGGATCAAAACGACGCCGTTGAAGTTGGAGTTGGGGGTTTGGCATTTGTGGTGGGAATGTGTGAGAAATGATGGTTTTGAGTTGAAGAGAATAAGGAGGGAATTTGGGGGTTTGAGTTGGGAGGGTTCTCAGGTTTTGGGGGAAAACAGTTTTGGGTGTGAGAGAGGAAGATGGAACTTGGTTCTTGTTAAGGATGGGGCAGTGATCTGATGCTACGCTTCGTTCTTTAGTCAACTGCGACCCTTCAAACCAATGGGATATATATATATATATACTGAACGGTGGAGATGTAGAAATTTGATCAGAAAGTAGGTCAAATAAGGAGCCCTTCTCTTTAATTTCAGAGTGGAGCCCTCCTCTTAATAGAATCTATATATATATATAGTTTCTACAGTAATGCTCACATGATCACTAGTTGACCAAGAGTTTTATGTTCAACTACCCTTCACATGGTCACTAGTTGACCGAGAGTTTTATGCTCAATTACCCTTGGATATAAATCCAAGGGTGAAGAGAATTATTTTTAAATTGAGTTGTTTTATTCTTAACTCTTGGATGTAAATTTAAGGGTGGTTGAACATGAATCTCTTGGTCAGCTAGTGACCAGGTGAGCATTACTCATAGTTTCTAACTTTTTACATCCGTAAATAAGTAGAGTTTCTAACTTTCTATTCTTACATCCGTAATCGTAAATGAGTGAAAAATGAAGGAAAGGGGAGAATCAAATTAGAAGAAAAATAATCATTTAGAGAAAGAATTATAGATACTCTAGTGCTGAACACTAGCTAGTGCTCTTAACAGAAAAGCCCTGAAACACCAAGAACCTAAACCAGCTTTGCCGCCGTTAGTTATTTGCCCTTGAAAAAATTAAAGGTAATGACACCAGCACCATAAAGAAGTAAAGCGACACCATTCACAGCACGTATGAAACATATGTGGGAGCGGTAGAATTGAACGTAGCTTGGTTGAAAGTCTAACAAAGCAACTACATAAAGACCAGTAGTAGTCTTCACGGCTTCTTGGAACTCGTCGAATTACATCCGGAGCAGCGTCACTGAAACCTGAAGCAGTCCCTTGTTCTCCTAAAATCCCAGCAACAATGGTGGTCGTCCATCCATCTTAAAATGCTGATGCTGTGTGTTCCTGGTTACTCTTGGTTACTTTCGGCTTACTCATGGCCTCACTACTTTCTCAATTGTTCCATTTGATTGTTTATGGTACTTGTTAGTTGAGTTGTTAATCTGGATACTGGTTACCCAAGAGGTTACACACTTATACTCACTAGACCAAACAAGACCAACATAGTATTAGGTATTATTTTGGAAAACGTTAACAAATGAGTAATCGATTTCAATATTAAGTAATCGAGAATAATATATTCCGACTAGGCAGGACTGCAAGTGAGCTGTTTGACTACACTCCAGCAGAGAAGGCAGCGATTTCGTCCCCGATTAGCCATAACGTAAGTACCTCCTGGAAAGGTTTCATTACGAGAAGACCTGGATCCTTCTCAAAATGATGCAGAGTAGCTACCACATAACTGCGTAGGCAATATAGGTAAAAAAAAGTATGAAGTCCCTCATATTGTGAGTGTGTCTTCCCTTCTTCTCTCCCAGTGTAGGAGATTTGCATATGTACGTAATGACAATTACTTGACATTACACCAAGTTGGCACTCAACAATTAATTGTCAACTCAAGAAAAGAAGCTCAACTATGATTAAATAACAGCACTTCACCTTATTATCACAAGAATCGTATTCTCTGTGCCAAAATTTAATATAACTCAGATTATTTTGCACAAAATGTCAAATCGCAAAAGGGAACAAAAATCAAAATCTAGTTATTGCCATAATTTGACACTTCCAGACCTATAGTTCCTCATATTAGACATGGGAGATGCGAAAACAGTTAGCACACTCCCTGTAACAGCTTGATTGAAGAACAAGAAAACTGCTCTTAAAGAGATGACGGGGCATTCAAAGATGATGAAGACATAACAGTTAGGACTTCTGTTACGGAGCCCATGACACTCAATGCCGCTTTCAGAACCTCCTGTGAGCAGCCAGGCTTTACAATGGTTCGAATCTGAAAAGAGAAGGGTAAAATCCATCAGAACTAACTATAAATCTCAAAAGAAGCCACACCAAAAAAATAAACAGCAATTATGTCTACAAAAAAGTAGCAGGAACACATATTTGCAACCCAACATATAGGAATAACAAGACTGTCAATAAATGATTACAATTGTCATGGTGAATAAATAGCAATTGATTGTAATTTCATGATTGAGTTTATTGTATCGAGTACCAGGTCAAGATATTCCTGTAGTTTCTTGATGCGCCCCATGTAATCCTGGTCTTCAACGCACAGAGTTACAGCCTTCGAATCAGCGCCAGGACCTTCAAATTGAAGAGGCCCTGGATTTCTGTAAATATCATCCAGCAGAAATTTTGTAGCATTTTGCCTCAACAGCCTGCAACCACAGTCAAAACAGTGTAGAGTGAGCGAGGGGTTGAGTATTCTAAGATTGGAATGCTTGCAAACAAGGTTTCTATCAATTACTTACTCATATGCTTTGCCTTTCAAATCTACGGTAGCTGGAAAAATGCCAGGTTTTCCAATAGATGCAGCAGACCCAGGATTTTGAGACCAGCGTTTTACGCTCATCATGGCCTAAATGTAATCAAATGTGGTCAAAATAAAGTTTACATCCTATTATTTGGTGGATGAAACAGAGTTAATATCAACACTGAGGAGGCAAAATAATATACAAAAGCCTACCGTTAATGGGGCGGCACCACAACGCCACTTGTTCAAAGGATTCTTCAGGTTAGTTACAGTTGCCATGTAACCATTCAAACCAGCTGCAAGCATGTGGTAGCAGATGTGCCCTAGAACCTGTACAAGCAAAAATCATATTCAAATGAAGCATAATACTAAAAAATAGGCTGAGATGAAGTGACAATAGGCAACATACATATGCATAGTCACAGTCGAATTTCGAAGGTAAAGACCCCCGAGCCTGATAACCGAAAAAGTGGCAAATAGCATTAAACTTCTTTCCCTTGTATGTGCCTTCTTTCTGTTGAAAACCAGACATTTCAGAACAATGAGTTAGACAAAATATTGCATCTTCAATGAAAATTCAGTATCTTTCTACCGGAAAATTTTGAATTCAGATGGAAAATAAAAATATCAAGTGAGAGAGAGATGCAGGAACAGTACCTGTCGCTTGTTCATCTCCACCTCCACTAGATGTGCAAGAAGTTTCTCTGTCTCAATCTATAAAAGAAAAGAAAATGATCAAGAATTTGTAGTTGATAATTTGACTGCGAAAATAGGTATTATTGCAGTCATTTACCTGAGATAACTGTGCAGAGTCATCTGATTCAGGCAAAAGAAGCAGTTGTTTCTTGATAAAATGTGGCAAAAACTCAAATAAAGCGGATGCCCATGGTGAGAGTTGAGATGAAATCTTATCAGCAGAAACTCCTTGCCTATACAAACCATGAATTTCCTGTCCAGTATTAACATATAAGTAACATTAGGATATAAATTTCACAAGGAAAAATATGAACAAATTTCAGGTATTGCACTAAATGATAACCTAAGGTTCTTGGTCAAAACCATAACCAAGGGAAGATTCATTACAGACTTAAACTTTGGATGGTTATAAGAAAGCCACATGAAAATAATGTGTTCAATTACCTTCAAGAGAGCATAAACTTCAGGAATGCTTTCTATGAGACCTTCTGGTAATAAGATAACACCATGATTCTTGTCTGCACAGAATAAGAGGAATTAGGATAAACACATGAGCCGACCAATGATAAAAAAGCAACAGAACTTATTAGGAACCTTGTGCGCCACGATCTTGGACTGCATCACAGATTCGAGTTGTAATATCAAAAAGCGTTAGCTTGGATGCAGCCACCTCCTCACCAAGAATTACCTGCAAAAAGCATATATTTTAATACTGAGAGATTAATTAAGAAAACTAAAGGATGAAAAGATATAAAGAATACTAACCAAGTTTGGATGAGATTGGAGGGTGCACTCCAAGGCAACATGTGATGCCTTCCGGCCCATAAGTCGAATGAAATAATAATACTGGAAAAGAGACATTTACAGAGGTTCAGTGCATGAGCAAAATTGATCACCATAAAGAGAGAGAACAGAGAAAAGAAATTAAAAACACAGAACAGACTCAAAATGATATGTTCACTTTGGAAAGAAAATTATGCCAAATATTTATACCTTTTCAGCAGAAAGAGCATCTGTGCACATATTGCTGATAAGCTGGGAATTGACCTATGTACAGGCAGGAGCAGAAGTTTCAATTATCAAACGAGATCAAAGTGTTTAATATGGAATAATTAAACCAAATACCATATGAGAACAAATGGTTATGACTAACATCAAAAAATTTATCAGCGTCATGGAGAACTACCCATCCTCATTTTTTTAAGTCATTTCCAAAGAAATGCACAATACTATAAAGAGTGATACAGCATGAAAGAAATCATCTTGGAAGGAATTGTATACCTTGCATACTGTATCAAAACCAACATTAGCTTCCACAAACTGGTTTTTAAGATCTCCGTTCATAGTGACAGGAACCCCAACCACCTGCAACAGATTTGGAAGGTGCCAGGTAGAATAATAAGATAATTACATTGGAAGGACTAAATTTCAACATATGACAAAAAAAAAATGTTATATTAGGAAGAAAAAGAAAAAAAGTCGCAAAGTACCTTTGTCTGGCATTGTGCTTCAGCAAATGTCTCAGCAAGCTGGGCCGCATCAGTGTTTGACGTCACACCTACAAGAATACCAAAGATCAGGACTTATCTCATGTGTGTATAAGCCTATACATGAACTATGAGAACCTTAAACATTAAGTTTACCTCCAATTATGACAAGGCCATCCAACTTCAGAGCCTTGCATGCGGCTAATGTAGCGTTGACTTGTTCCTTAGTTCTAATTTGATCTTTTGTCCGTCCAAGCAAATCATAACCACCTGGTCACACACAAAAATACCATATAAATCATAAGTTTCAAAGTACAAAACAATTTAAAAAGCAGTCAAATATCCATGCTGTCACTACCAACCTTGATTTTTGTACGTGGCAAGTACATCATCTGTTATCTCAAGAGTTTTCTGTGCAAATAAACCTTCGGAACCACCTATTAACAAATAAAAGTTTCATCTTTAGTAATGGAAATATCTTTGATGAGAACATATGCATGTCAAAATACAGTGAAAATAACAAAACTAAAACAGTAAATACAGCTTACCCAGGAATCCAAGTAAAGTACTGTTGGAGTTATGGATTTTGAGAGCCTTGAGAAGGCCCCAGATAACATTGTGCCCTCCGGGAGATTGTCTCCCGCAAAAGACAACTCCGACTCTGTTAAAAACTTAATATTAGCATCAATTGAAAATATGGATCAAACGGATTTTTAAACACCACCACAGTATATCCAAGATAGGAAGCCACGTGCCTATACACAAAAAAAGAAGAAAAAAAAAAAAAAAGAGACTGAATGAGAGTAAATACTTCAGTACTGGTTATAATGCAACATGTGCCCATACCTCAGAGCTGGATGCTCAGAAATAACCTGAGCACCAGCAACCTTTGCATTTGCCCTAAGAAAGTGAGCCAAGGGCTGACCATAAGTGTGTGGGAAGTATCGACCAATAGTATTGGCGTCTGTGGGGTCTGCAGCTGTCGTTGTGTCCCCAAATTCAACTCTTACAGTAGTACCCTGCAAAACGACATTTAACCACAACCTCAGTAAAACTTCAACACTCTGGAAAAAAAGTTGCACCACATTCAATTACAGTTGATCATCATCAAGCCAAAAATAAACAAAACAAAAACATTGTGTGGAGGAACCAAAAATTCCTCGAAACGTTTAACAATTGCTTAGGCAATACGCTCAACTGTTGCGTAGTAATTCAACACATCTTCAAAAATATAACACTAAATCAAACATGCGAATCTCATTATATTCAACTCGAATCCTTGATCACTGCTTTCATACAATCATCACCTTTTCATTTTTGACAGTTTACAATGTTAGGTAGACACTGTAGAACAGTAAATCATCATACTATAAAATTCAAGCATACAACAGTATTTTCGTAACACTCAAGTCAATACACACAATGCAGCAGACGTAATATCATGAAGAAATATCACATCCAAAAACCAAACGATATAGTAAACCAGTAAAACCACAGATTCAATCACAGCGTTCGTTACTAAACCGGATCTAATCACAACTTTTTCGTTACTAAACCGGATCTTAAATCCAAATAGAACAAACAACACCGAGAACAAACGACGACGACGATAAACGAGAGAGATTGAAATCAAGATCAAAACGACGAAAGAAAGCAGGATTGAAGAGAAGAGAAGAGAGATGGACCTGGAGGCAAGGAGGAAGCTCCGGCTGGTACTGAGATCGGAGCTTCTGGACGTCGGAGAGCTCACGGGGAATGCCGTAGTCGGAATCCATGGGAGTATTGAGTGAGACTGCGGAGAAGGAGAGAAAAGAGAGAATGGGAATTGGTCGGTTTGGTTGGAAAGAAAGGTTAGTAGTGGCACTAAAGAGAGAGAGAGAGAGAGAGGGCGTGGGCTTTAAAACAACGCTTTTATAGGAGGCAAGGACAAATTGGACCAGGCCACCCCTGGCGATACAACCAACAATCTAATGCGGACTCCGGTTCTGGTATTTTACCCATGGATTTTCCAGATATGCCCCTAGTTTTTGGTATAGCTACGTCATTTGCCATCCTCTATTGCCTTATTTGCCCCCCATACCATTAATCCCTTTTTTTTAGGCTTTACTTTACCTGCTGACCAAGAAAATTCAGACAAAAAAGAGAAAGAAAAATCTTACCAATCGAGGGTCTTATGGGCTCACAAGTCATTAGGTGGTAATAATCAGGATTTCTTAATGTCTCAAGATTTTAGATATTACATCTTTCATTGTGTCACTTTATTAGCCTCGTATTTTTTTTTATATTATTAAATGTTATGTCAGATCCGCTATTTTTTCTTTGTTTACTAGTTAAAATAGTATTTAGTTGATTGATTTATTTATTTTTGTTTTCTTTATTCACATCTGTTTTTTTTTTATATTTTGTAATTATATTTTAACATGAGATGATATAAAAAATAATTAATTAGTAGAAAGTTCATCTCTAGCTAAGTACGTATGTGTCACTTAGGTTCTTCCTAAACCTACCAAAAGTTTGACAATATAAAAAGATGTTTGTGGTTCTTCCTATTTCAAACAAATTGTCAATTTATTAGCATGACATAATTGTCATCAGATTTAGTCTTAAAGTTTTAACTATTACAAAACTATGATACCAGAGACATAGTTTTGCATAACATAGAAAATTATAACAGATGAAACTATGAAAGAGCCAAATAGAACCTGAAGAAACAAACCCTTTTCATTTTTAATCCTCAAGTTGATCAAAAAATACATCAATAAAACGCGTGCGGTGCAAACCTTAATTAATTAGCTACGTTGAGGCCGGGAGATTGACGGCAGAAGAGCACAAAAACCTTGACGTAGAATCATCGATCCGAAGGGCAATATCGTAATCATGTGAACAACATTAGAGGGCAATGTGGGAAATAGGCTGATTTCATGGTGCCAGGTCATCAGAAACTGACTGGAAGATGGGGGGGGAATTTGGGAGTTGGAAAGGGCAGAGCCGCAAAAGGGCAGGGAGCATCTAGATACGCAGATTCGGTTTGAATATGCCGTTAAGGGTATTTCGGTAATTAAATGGAGCACACCGTCTTCTCTTACTAACTGCGTTAACTAGAAGAAGAAGAAGAACACTCGTCATGCATCTGTATGATCCACCTAACTTAACACTCAGCTATCAATCAAATTTTCAAATCTCGCATCACATATTTATATCGAATATAAATCTAAGTTTAGAATAATTTTCTCTCTTTCTGAATTCAGATGGCAATTCTGTATATTTTCGGGTGAAAATGCTAAGAGCCTCAAATAATTATTGATATGGTTGTATAGGGCACACTATACATGACAAACTAGATGTGTAAGAGATCTATAAAGTAATTTTTTTTTAATTCTCTGCTATATTTATTTTAGGGTGAAATTTATACTCATTCTTTACAAACTAGATGTGTATGAAAAATGTTCAATTTTCAGTCTTATTAACTGATCTCACTTAGGTGACTTAACTATGAAACTCACTTAATAGGTGGAGGGGGCGAGGTTTTGTCAATTTGTACAGTGTAGTGATTGATTGATTATTGATTGTTCAAGCTTGTCAAACTACCCAATGAGCAATGGAAGAAGCTATTCGATAATTATGGGATAGAGCTTGGTGTAGTTGTTGTACGAAAGAATAATTTGATTAGCACTACCAGATCGAACAGAATAGCCGACGAAAAAAATTTCGTCTACTATGTCAAATTTTCGTCGGTTATTCCTTTTACCGACGAAACTTTCGTCGGCTATAATTCGTCGGTTAAAGGGCGTCGGTAAAACGAATGGCCGACAAAAATAACGAAATCGTCGACCATTCCAAAATTATCACCAACAAAAATTCATTTTGTCGACCAAACCTTGGCAAAATATCCGACGATATCGTAAACTATAGCCGACGATATCTTCTGTTTCGTCGGCTATTTGTTCTGAAATATAGCCGACGATTTCATCTATTTCGTCGGTTATTTCGTCGGAATATATTAATAGGCATTAATTAGTTATAGCCGACGAAAATGACATTATTTCGTCAACTATAACGGTTATAGCCGACGAAATTTGGTAAAAATCGTCGGCTATAGCACTTATAGCCGACGAAATAATGCCAATATCGTCGGCTATTCTTACATTTTGGGGAAAAAAATTAAATTAATTTCTAAATTACCATTTCAAGCAACCTGCAATTCACAATGACAATCCATGCATTTACACCAACAAGAAACACGTCTAAATGACTTATTTAATTTGTTCCAATATACATAAAATATAACCATAATCATCACCTAAAGCACTAAAGTTCACCACGTCATCCCCAGCATCCTGCTGTCCATCATGCTCGTCATCCTACTGAATGAACTCGGGAACTTGAGGCATTGGAGGTTCATCTAACGGCTCAAATGGGGGCGGGGGTTCAAGGCCTTGTTGTTGTGCCGCGAACATAGCATACCACCAGTTTTGTTGGTCGGCGTATTTCTGTCGCCGAATTCTCTTGCATTCAGCATGCCAACTGGACATTTCCAAATGATACTGCTGTGTTCTGCGTTGTTGCTCCTGTGATCTGCGTTGTTGCTCCTGTGATCTCTGGAACTGGGCTGCCAATCTTGCATTTTCTTTTGCCAATCTCTGCATTTCCCCCCTCATCTGTTGGGTGTCCCTGCCTCCCTTCTTTTGAGCTCCCTTAGTGGTCTTCAGGATCCCTATTCCAGAACTTCCCAAACCCCGGCAGTAGTAGTCGTTTGACCGTTGTGGGAAGGCTGCGTCGAATATCCTCGCTGTAGTTTGGACATTCGATCGGTCGACCTGGCTCAGGGCTTCTTGCAGATCTTCCTCTGAAATGTTCGGTTGTGTCTCCCGAACTACTTCTTACAACACTTCTTCTTCGGCCCGGTTCACCCTCTCCTAATTGAAAGGGAGAAAAAAAATTAATATTCTAACAAATATATAATTAAGTAAAATTAATAATTAAAATTTTTAAATCGTAATCAACGACTTACAAGCTGTTCTGCCGCTAATGGATAATCCTTCTTGAACGTCTCTACGAATGGGTTGCTATCAGAATGATCTCTAAGCGACTCCTCCTGATATTGTGAAAATGGCCTAGAACCACCATGATGGGGGGTTGTGTTACGGCGGCGGTTCGCAGAGTTTATCCGAGACCGTTCCTTCAAACAAATAATAAAATATTAGAAAAATACATAAAAAAATATTAGTGTAATAATTATAAAATAATTAAACTAATAATTAAAATATTAACAAAATAAACATTTATAGTTAAGTTTAGTATTTACCTGCATAACTGGGTTGTTAAAGTCTACTGTCTTCAACCAACGCCACTCGTACTCCCTGAACATGAACTCTCTTGGAGTACCTATACGACCATGTTTGTCGTATTCGGTAAAGTGGGTACGGAGCTCGTTCTTCCACTCTTTGAACCTACGGAAAAAACAAAAGTGCATTAGAAATATTATTAATATCATAAAATATTTCAAATTATAAGATGAGGAATTTCCAACGTACCTCGAGTTCTGCATCGCGTACGCCCAAGCCTGCTTGTGTTCGGCAATCTCGAAGTATGCCTGAAAGATAATATTTTATTAGTTTTAAAATTATAACAATACCGAAAATTATTAAATATTACGATAAAGAAATTAAGTTTTTTAAATTACTAACCGACGCCGCGTTGTTGACCTCCCTCTTGATCTCTTCCGGCACATCAGCCCACCGTGTCCACAGCATAGGGACTCTATCCCTAATTAGTGCCCCCACGCAACCCGCGTAATCGCGGCGTTTTTTCCCCTGAACATCCTGATTAGGGGGTTCGTTGATCTGGATCATCCCCCTACTCTCAACAGTTTTCATGAGCGTATCAAAACATATGACACCTCTCGTATTCATGCTTGAACTGCTAGCGGCTGTCTCTATCACATAAATGACGATTGGTTAATAAAATTAAATATTAGTGTGTTAATTTTAATAAAATATTTAATTAATAAAATCAAATGTTACCTGAACTCGATGACCCGTCTGTCGACTTTCCTTTTAATCTCGCCGAAATCAGGAGCTCAGGTTTCTCAAATGGCTCATGATGGTATGCTTCCGCAACACTCACGTACTGAGGCCTATCAGGCCATATGGGCACACCACGCTCGTCGACCTCGGGTATGGCAGGAAAGTTGTATGGCAGGTACAGCTGATTAGGGAGAGTAGGCCCCTCAGTAGAGTCAGCAGCAGACGGTGCAGGACTCGTCATCGGCTCTCGATGAATCTCAGGCATACGGACCTGATGAACATCTGGAGCTATGTCATCTTGAAATAGCTGCGTACTACATCTCGGAGGATCTGGCCGGAGAGGGGGATGTGAACTGCTCGACGGCCGCCCCTCCGATAAAAGGGTCTGGTGCCGGCTGCTCACACTCCTCCGCGGCTGGGATGAATCGATCCTCTGAGGCTGGCTGGTGGTCCTCTCAGGCTGGCTAAGGGTCCTCTCGGAGTCTCCGGATCTGCCAGAACTTCCAGAACCCCTAGATCTGAAACGACGGCCTCCGAATAACTGTCTAAATGCATCGGCCATCTGCAGCTGGAGGCATTAATACATTAATTAATATTAAATTATATTACATTAAATAACAAATTCTAATTAATATAATAACCAATAATACTAACATATTTTAAAACATACTAACAAATTAATATTTAAATTTTAACTAATTTTAAATAATACTAACCATTAACATAAATATAACCATTTATATACAAATATAACTATATTTCATCATTAACATATATATACATACAAATAACCATTTATATATTAACATAAATATAACCACTTATATAATTAGGCTACCAATTTATATATATTATTAATTTAACAATTAAAATATACATTAACATATAACCAATATTAACAAATATATAACAATTTATATAATTAATCTACAAATTTATATATATAATTAATCTAACAATTTATACATATAACCAATATATATATAACAATTTAACACACACTTAAATATCTAAATTATATACCTAAATTATAAAATTAAAATAAATTGAAAAAAAAAAAACCAAAAAAAATCTTCGGGATCTGTTTTGGCGGAGGAGGAGGAGGCCGGCCGGAGGAGGAGGGGAAGGAGGAGGAGGAGGTCGGATGGAGGATGAGGGGATCTGGCCGGCGCCGATTTGAGGAGGAGGAGGACGAGAGCGGCGGATTGGAGGAGGAGAGCGGCCGATTTGAGGAGCGGAGGAGGAGTTTTTGCGGAGGAGGAGAGAAAAAAGTCAGAGAGAAAGTGACTTTCAGATTTATAGCAGAAAGAATAGCCGACGATTTAGAATATGTCGTCGGCTATTCTATGAACATCGTCGGCTATACTTTGGAAGATCAACAACCGTCTGTTCTGAGCCATCCAACGGCGGACAATAAAAAGGCGCGGATCGCAAGAGTTTAGCCGGCGAAATATAATTTTCGTCGGCTAAACTTAGAGAATAGCCGACGATTTAAAAGATTTCGTCGGCTATTCTTTGAACATCGTCGGCTATACTTTGGAAAATCAACAGCCGTTGGATCTGAGCCATCCACCGGCGGACAATAAAAAGGCGCGGATCGCAAGAATTTAGCCGACGACATATAATTTTCGTCGGCTAAACTATAGGTCAAACCACTAAGTCAAACCTCTAAACGCTTAAAAATGGAAATTAGTCTAGTTAAACGACGGTTTCTGGCCTCACCTTCAACAGATAATAGTTTCAAATCAATGGGACGCAACTAATCATATAAAAAATTTACAAAATTGATTTAACGAACGTCAGGCTACCCATAGGAAAACGAAAGTAAAAAATAGTTAACCGCAACATTCGGCACACAAATTTTATCGGAATCTTGTCATTTTTCAACCGTAGACGTATTTCATTATTTCGGTCATATCTTATTTCACAACATTTTTGCATTTGAAGAGTCTACGTATAGTAACTATTTGAAACTATACATTCACTTAAACACTTAGTAAACAAGTTAAGGAACATTAGTGCATATGTTCTGATTTTGAATCTAAAAGTTTAGAAAATCTATTCCAACCGTCAGATATTACCGTTAAGATTAAATACATGTATGGAAAAAAATCCAACTTCAGCTGACAACGTTAAAGGCTCGATCGGAACGGTCAACCGGGTGAGTCAAACCTCTAAACGCTTAGAAATGGTAATTGGACTGTCTAAATGACGTTTTTTTGCCTGACCTTCAACAGATAATAGTTTCAAATTGATGAGATGCAACTAATCCTATAAAAATTTTCCTCAAAATATTTACCGAAGGTAACGCTACCATTAGGGAAACGAAGGAATAAAACCTTTGACCGCATCTTTCGACACTCAGATTTTATCGGAATCTTGTCATTTTTCAACCGTAGACGTATTTCATTATTTCGGTCATATCTTATTTCACAACATTTTTTCATTTGAAGGATGAAGCAATGGTTTATCGTTAGTGATAGAAAATGGAATATGATCATTTTTTGTTTTTTTATTTTAAATCATAGCCGACGAGAGACTCGTACTCGTCGGCCAAAATTTCAAAAAGTTTTCGTCGGCTAATGTTTCAGAGAAAGGCCGACGAAAATCCAAATCGTCGACTGAAATCTGAATATAGCCGACGATTTTTGTTTATACCAATGAAAAAAAAGGATCGTCGGCTATTCCCAAACTATGGCCGACGATTTTGTTTTTCTACCGACGAAAAATAAAATCGTCGGCTATTCTATGGAATTACCGACGAAAATTTGTAGTCGTCGGCTGTTTTTTTTTATTTCGTCGGGAAAAGCCTTTTTTCTGGTAGTGTAGTGACTTTCTATATCTATTTTCTTTAAAAAAATAAAAAATAAAAATAAAAGTTATGAGAAAATCAAAGTATCTTACCAAAGTTTAGAGAGGAATTCGTTTATAAAGCTCCGAATTTGAAGCCTGCAGCACGCAAAAGAAACCCTAGTGGGATTCAGAATTAAAAAAATATATATAAAAAAATTAAAAAATAAAAATAAAACTGCCCCAAACGACGTTGTTGCGGTTTTGTATATTAATTTTATATAATTTTGTTTTTTTTTTTTTTTAGAGAAAACAAAAGTGATTAATTGAAAGCTTAAATAATGTTTGGGCCTTTGGGGTAGAGTTGGACCGACTGTCGATGAACGTCAAATTCTTTGTGTTACCAGCGACTTCCACTTGGCCTCCGACCCTGGCAGGAAAATTTCGGAATTCTGTTAAAAAATTGTATTAGGTGTCAAATTTTGGATTAACACAAATGAAATTTTCTACCTGCTACCATACAGTGTTGCAGGTATATGATACTACAATAAATTGTATGCCATGGACAGATTCAATGCTTGCTCATTAGCCATTAGAGGTAAGTTGAAGACTTGCATGAATGGGTAATAGTCGCAAGGTCAGATTCATACAAGGTGAGAATGTGAGATGGAACCAAGAGTTAAGAATTGTGTGTGTGTTCAAGTTTGAGCTTGGAAATGTTTCTATGTAATGAATGGGGAGTCTGAGTATGCCTCTGTCTTGGTGTTAGCTTTGTGACCGCATGCATGGATTTATTTGAGGAGTTTATAAACATCGTCCCATCAGTGTCTAATGAAGTCTGTATACTTGTGCTTTGAGAGAAGAAGAAGAAGAATAGCACATGAACTTGAACTCAATGCAGATAAGGATTCTAAAATTTCTAATCAAACCATATATATATATATATATATATATATATATATATATATATATTCTACTGCTTATATACTGGTGCTTTGAGAAGTCCTGTGTGTTTTTATCCTGAACCGTTGTTGTCCATGGTCCATACTTCCGTGTTGTGGTTTATCAGTACCTTCAATAATCATATCCATTTTCCCTCAAACTTTCATAACAAAGCAACCCACGAGTCGTTTTGAATCTTAACAATTATGAGATCCACTGTCTCTCTGGCCTATGTCGATCCTCAAAAGACATGCATATTTGTGAACTAAGCTCACTGTCATCATCAGTTTTTCCCTTTTTTTTTTCTTTTTTTTTTTGAATTAAGTAATATTGTTTTGTGCTTATAGTATATGTGGGTTTGTCTTTGCTATTTATATAAGTTTAGAAAGCTATCTAGTAATAGGAACTGGGTACCAATTTGAACCGTTTATCAGTGTTGTTCGTGCTGAGAATCTGCCTGCAATTCCTGCAAACCCAAGACATTGATCTAAGCCAAGAAATTGAGGCAAACCCAGATGCTAATTCAGCTGATATGAAGCAATTCAGGTCTGTTTTCGGGTTAACTTATTGTTGTTTTGTCTCTTTCTCTCTTTGGCTACTGTATTGTAGGTAATAGTGGATTCTTGCTTGTTATTAGATTCCATATCTTCTCCAGAAGAAAGACCTATACATTTTATCTAGCTTTATACATGACACAAATTGGGACAGAGTGACTTCTACTCTATTTGCAATATGAATTTATACAACTCTTGTCTCTTGCAAAGCAAAAGGAACTATAAATTAGAAATGTCAATTGGTTATAAGAAAGATCATCCTCATATTGATATATTAGTAAACTTGCAAAACTGATTTTTGTTCTTGAATAAGGTAATGGTGTGATTTTGTTAAAATGTCGTAATGCTGTTCTGTAGACATCAGGTTCTAGGTTTCTTATATTTCAAACTTACAACAATGTGTTGCTTACAAAGTTATCTAGCTTACTGAATGGTTTTCATACATTTGACAGCTAAAAAATTAAACTGAAAAGTTGGGATAACAGTTTAAATACATTAAACCAAAAAGGAAACACCAGATTAAGCACGCTGACCCTTCTCTTATTGTTTGAATCTCAATAGCCAAATGAACAAAACTAATTACAAGATCAATATATCTGTATTCTATATAGCATAAAAAAGAACAAATTAATATGATCCTGTAATTTTCTAATAAATCAAAGTTTTGTTATATTAATTATTCCAAAATGTACAATCATTTTTCTTGTATTATATTTTACAATCACCTCCCCAACAAATTCCAATATGTGGAGCTACTGAAGGCCTCAGCTGATCTGCCTCAATGCTTTGCTCAGTTGCTCAGTTGCTCATTTGCTCATTTGCTCATTTGCTCATTTGCTAAGAAAAGATGAGGAAATGAGGCAGCTATTCTTGGGGCTCAAGTCATTGGAATTTCTTTAGAGATGGATGATTCTTGTAGATGATTTCAATAGGAACAAGTTTTAGCAATTCAATGATGTCATTGTAAAAGTCATATAAGTTGAGTCTAATCTAGTTAGACGCACGGTGACAACAGTTATAGCAATTGGTCCCTGTTTTGGGAAAGAATACTATTTTGTATGTAATTGCATATTTTCACAGTTTGATAATAGCATACCAAAATTGTTCATATGATGTTTGTGCCTAAAGCTATCAAATAGAAGAAAAACTATTCCTTGATGAGAAAAAGGACAAAGCGATATTTAAAGCAATAAGATAAATAGTTTAATAACCAGCAGCAAGCATAAGATTTTGTACTTACCTGGTTTTTGAGTACTGATCTAAAATATGAAACTGCTAGCTATTTTGCTATGTGCATATGTTGATCCAGTAGAAGAGATACACTTAAGATAAGTAGAAACAGTGCACCAACAATATATAGTATCAAACATCCAGAAAGTAGAAACAGTGCACCAACAATATATAGTATCAAACATCCAGAAAGTAGAAACAGTTTTTACCCTTAAAAAAAAAAACCACTAAAGATTTTGATTCTTTCAAACAAAATGATCTATATGTCAACTCCAACAGTAGTTTAACATCGACATGTTCTTTGAAAAACTAAACCTTCATTGTTTTATCTACATTGTCTCTTTTGGAAGAGGAGACCTTCTTGCTGTTACTCACATTATTGATTACATGTTCTTTAGTGGGTAAATAAAATATGGACATCTTCAAATTCTGAGCATGCTCGAGAGTAAACCTTGCCAACTGCCACAAATTGTTACCATTTGAAAAGTCTATTGCTACCTCCTCAAGCTGATTTACAAAATCCAGGTTTTGGGATTTCCAGTATTTCCCATTAAATCCGCACGACTGGAGAGGTAAGAAGCAAAATAAATTAGAAGTATTCTATAAGGAACATGCTATTTCCCAGAATTGCTAAAATCTTGCAGTGGGTGGTCATACATTACTGCAAAAACTATAATGTCAGCTATATAAAATCCAATTCCAACAAGCGAACTTTGACCAAAATTAGTATTTGTGTATGATGTGTGAGCAAGAGAACAGAAAGATATACTGTTAACTTACTTTCAGTTCGAGGAAGAAGTAGCTTGGGTCACACTTTATGTCCTATTCAAATTTGACATTCCTCTCATAAGAGAGACCATTGCTGGGACTAGAGCATTATTCAGGTTTGAAGAATTTATACGCAAGTAAGAAGTATCAAAGATTGGTGCAGCCATGGAACCTTCTCTGAACAAAGCCTGCAGAAATGTAAAGGCAAACTATTATACTGGGAAACGTACATCCACTCTTAAGTCATAAACCCTAAAACAAAAACCAGTTACATCTAGCTACCCTATTTCCAAAATCACAAATAGCCCCTGATCAGTCGATAGCATCATATAACAACCAATGCCATCAATTGATTGGAAAGAATCAAAATCAAGTATTGGCGACCCTAATATACATTCAATGGGCTCATGGACAAGGTTTGTTCCTTGTAAAAGGCTTTAAAAAGATTGCAAAGCAGATTTAAACATAATCAGCATTTCTAACTTAAAAAAATAAAAATAAAAACTTGCTTTCGCTAAAAGAGGATATTTTTGCTGTGTAAATTGCATACCTGAATGGTCCTGTCGCTTAGAATAAGTGTTTTAACCCTGCATATACTACAAAGAAACTTAAATATGTTGTGAAAGTCACAGATACTGTCTGATGGGGCCTCCAGTTTAAGCTCAGCCCTTTCTAATCAAAATAAGTCCCCCAGATTTTGGTCACTCAACAAATCCCCAATCCACTTCAGATACTTAAGATTTGGAGCACAAACATGTAACGATCTGCTGCCAGGGTCCTAGAATTTCCACTTTATATGCATACTTTCAAGTTTCTCACCTGAGATTTTAAGAGAGCAGAGGTGGAACCAGGCTCTCAATGGTAATATTTTCTGCGTGAACCGAGTTAAGTTTTATTTCCTCATTACATTTGCAGGAATATGAGATCCATGTGGAAAACCCCTCCTCTAATTTAACACAGGTCAAGTTCAAGCTTTGGAGATTATTGGGACAAGGAAAGGATGGCACTTTGAAAATCTCCTCCATATGGGTTCACCAATAGTGACCTCAATGATCCACAACGAAATTGATAGGAGCATAAAATGCGACGTTCCTAATATGTTTTTATCCCCATTTATCCAATGCTTAACCCTTATTGTTGTAATATAGAGTCACGTAATTGAATCATGAGTTTTGGTTGAGATATATGTGAGTATGTGCTAAAAATAGAAGAAAATGGCAGAAAAATTGTCAAAAGCCGAATTGCAAGTCTCAGAGATAATTTGTTGAATCTGTAAAACCTAGACTATGCTTTTGATAGATTTTTCTTCTCTCATATACAGTAAACATGTTATGGACTGAGCATTGGAAGGAGTCATAGCAATTGGAGCAAAATAGGATGCTAGGAATTACAAGTACTCATCAGATGCAAATCCAGAAAGTCCAGTAAAATCCTGTGCACATTACTCAACTTTTAGAATTTCTGCAGGACGATTTACAAGAAACTAGAAAGCAAGCTACATATGCACAGAAAGCTCTATGAATCTAGTTTCCAACCGAGAAGAAAAACCTATTTCCTGCCGAAAGACAAAGGTTTTCCCGGTCCAACAAGGGAAACTTATGGCAACTTCATGAATTATTTATCCAATAAGGGATGAGCTGAGTCCAACAAAGAAGTCCATAAAACAATTACCCATGAAGAAAATCGGAAGAGATAATTTAAAAAAAGAGGAAGAAAATTGTAACAAATCCTGATTAAATTCGGCAGAATTCATGTGCACGTCATCCAACTTCCACGGACTCTCCAGGACAGCTCACTTTGAACCAGATGGCGTGCCATATATGGATGGAAAGCTACGGGAGTCTAGTTTCTAACTTAGTTGGAATCACCTCAATATCTATTTTCTAGAGAGAAATATTCTATAATCTTTACACGAAGGTCAAATCTGCTAGCATGATAAGTTTGAGAAAAACTAGGTTTTGTGAACCCTAGTTGCTGCCGAACCTCTCAACCTTTGGCCTCTATATATAACACAATTTTTACACAGAAAATCATCTTCTCTTCCTCACTTTCACAAGGCCAAACCTCTGCCGAAATTCCACCAGAAAATCCCACAAAAGATCTAAGCCGTACCATCACCACCACTCCCAAAATCGTACCATTCACCACCATTAAATCCACCATTGCCGAATTCTACTTCAAGGTTTATCAAAGTGTAATTCACTCTTTTCTTATGACTTATATTCTTTTGTATAAATACAGTATTTTGTCTATGAAATATGTATGGATTTATGGATGTATATTCGGTTTTATGAATTATACTTTGAATTTCCGAAATTCTGTTATGTGTTTTGGTTTTCTCTTTATTTAATTTTCGAACTATGCATGTAATGAATTGAATTTAGATTTTTAGGGCAGTAGGTAATCGCATGAATTTTTAATTTAGTTTGGTTTATTTTCTGAATTTGTATGCACAAAAATCATATGCATAAGGGCAGCCTTGGCCATGGCCGTTCCTTGTGTGTTGATTTCATATGCCGATTGAATATAAGTTGAATCATACGAGAAGTTGGTTTAATTTGTGTTTATTCTAAGGGCTAGAATAATTCTGAAAATTTACAGGTCGATGTGAGATAAGGTGACGCCATACTTGCTAACATGTTTTTAATTCGACTTATTGTGCTTATGTGTTTTTTGTGTTTAATTTCTACATGAAGTGTCTTTGAACCAATTAGTATCATGTTTAAGATTATACGCGAAGTTAATTCTAAATACTTGTGAAGTCTTGAATGATTAGAATAACCGTGAAGGCTCTATTAATTAAATTGGAGCTAAATATGATCTTGAAATTAGTTTTTAACTTGCTGTCCTATTTCTTTATTTGAATTTATTACATGTTTAGGGAGTTTTGTGTTATATGTTATGTGTGAAAGATGTTGATCAATTGTATATAATAATTTAGATTTAATTTTAGTAAAATTCAGTAGGTTTTAAGTATATTTTTCAAACCCCCCATATATGATTATGTGATACTTTATGTGATTGAATGTCCTTGATTTCTCATGATAGAACAATTCATACTTGTCTTATACTACAATTGACACAAAAATAGTAATATATGTATGAAGTTGTTTTGCAGCTATAATGTGCTTGGATAATAACTCCATCAGAAATATGGAAGACGGCAATGCTAGCATATTCCCCTTATTATATAGCATATTCAAATCAAGATCAACTACTTCAACACTGCAGCTTGCTGCTGTATCTATCCAGCTCATGACTTGGGATACCTTACAGGAGAGGCTTTTCGGGAGACACAAATCAATAGCAAAAAGACGCATCTTATTATTCCCACGACGACACAAGAACTGATCGAAACAATTCATCTTGTCTGATTTGATCTTCATATTATCATAACACCTCTGAAAGCTGAATGACAGAGTTAAGAGATAAAACTCATAACATCTCTTAGACACAGCACCTACTCAAGTGAGATCTCCAAGACCCAACGACGAAAGTATATGAAGAGCAACCTCATCTCGAAGAGCAGTGAATCTATCTCTCATAGTATCAGGACAAACTCCTAGAGCTTGAGAACTTTCAGTTTCCAGTAATTTATGCTTTTTTGCCATCCTATTTGGCTTCTATTTGTACTTTTATGATCACCTTACACCTACGAGTATTAAATTAAAATAATGAAAACCAAAATTATGCAACTGTATATGACCATCTGACATCAAGAATATCAATCCTACAATGCTACAACTATTATTCTCTCTCTTTATCTCTTAAGCGGGTCATCGAATTTATTTCCAAAATTTGGTAGAACAAATTAAGAAACTACAAAGGGGCATTTTCTGTATGTTACCCTTATGGCCAGAAACTACAAAGATTAAGTCTTTTACTCTCAATACATACAAAATAACAACAAATATTTGTCAAAACCAAACCCAGAAACTCAAAGTATTAAATCAAAACTTACCAAAGTTTATGCAGCTCCGAATTTCAAGTCTGCAGCCCACAAAAGAAGCCTTGCTTATCTCTTTGAAACCCATAATGTCAGATTCAGAATCAAATACCGAGCCGAAAACAAAAGGAGCGCCAATTCGTCTTTCATTTAGGCCTCAATCCCGCTCAAATGAAAAACTAAAAAACAAAAAAACGACGTCGTTTAGTTTTCATTTAAATATATTTTAACAAAAAAAGAAGAAGGGAAAAACTTAAATAGTGCGTGAGTAGAAAATTTAGGAGGAGATTGGAGCTGTTTCTTCTGATCCAGCGACTTGGATTAGCCGTCCTCGCTTTGTCGACTTGGTTCGGCGCCGCTGTCCAGGAAATCTCGCAGGTTAGTTTAATATTCTGTTCAACTGTTTATGGCTTTGCCTTGTTGTGATTACAAGCCTCGTAATCTAGCTTTCAAAATTGTTCTTGTTTTATAGTGTGTCTAGTTAAGTTATGCCTTGTACAATGTTGTTAGTCTATACACTGTTGCAGGTATGCTTGATGTGATACTATCTTAAATTGCATGCCATGGACAGATTTAATGCTTTCTTACTAGCCATTAGAATCTAAGTTGAGGACTTGCGCACTAGTCGTAAGTTTAGATAATAGTAGGTGAGAATGTGAGATGGAACCTAACAGTTTAGATGGAAGTCCTGTGTTTGTAGGTGTGTGAATTTTAGCTTAGAAAGGCCTCCATCAAAATTGGAAGTCTGATTTGAAATCAGGAGTGTATGAAACCCGTCCCATCAGTGTCTAATGAAGTTTGTAGCTAAGGCCTAAGAGGAGAAAAGAAGAAGAAATAGCACATGAACTTCAACTCAAACCGTCTCAACATATTGTCTACTTTTATATACTTGTGCTTAGACAAGTCCTGTGAGCTTTTATCCTGAATCGTTGTTGTCCACGGTCCATACTTCCATGTTGTGGTTTATCAGTACGTCTGCATTATACTTGTGTTTCTTTTTTACTTTTATGGGCCTCATGTGAAGTCATGTTATTGTAAGAATCCATTTTCCCTCAAAATTTCGCATGAGTTCTTCTGAAATTTAACAATTTATAAGATACTGTCACTCTGGCCTATGTCAATCCTCAAATGATATGGATATATGTGCAGTTGTGCACTAAGCTCAGTGTCATAATTTTTTCTTTTTTCTTTTTTTCAATTAACAAAGTAGTGCTGTGCATATGGTATATGTGGGCTTGTCGTTGCTGTTTACTATAACTCAGCCAAGAGTATTGAGCAGAAATACACCTCCTCAAGGGTGCATTAAGTTTAAGAAGTTATATAGTAATAGGAAAACTGAGTACTAATACTGAACTGTTAGTTTGGTTTTGCAGGGATTCTGCCCGCAAACTTACTAACACCTTGCATGATGAAATATATTGATCTGGATAGTTATTTTCAATAATGAATTCAGTATACGAATAATTTGTTTGGTCATTATATAGGAAGAATGAAGGATAGGTTCTAGTCTTAGTAACAAGGAATATTGTATTGGGTATGAAAACCCTTTTTGTCTTTCCATGTTGATGGGTTGAGGTTTACTGCTCGAGAGTACGATGTGGAAATGGTTAATCATATTCCTATAGTCTGCTTTGCCCTTGGTGACTGGGGTTGTACTCTTTTTGGATGAACAGACAGAGGTCCTGGAACAATAAACGTTCTTTAACACACTCAAGTTAAATTGTTAATGGCTTAAATGTGCCATAATAAGGTCTAGAGAGCCTAGATAGTTCTACTATTTTGGTCTCCAATAACCATATAACTAATCAGTAGAGTAAAGTCTTGTGATTGTCATTAATTTTGGAGAATGTATATCTTCTTGCAGTTACTTTCATTATATTTTTTCTGACTATTTATTGACACCATATTTTTACCATGTTGTAGAGGCTTTGAGCATCCATGGAAGGTGCTTCCATCACAACTGAGCCTAACTCTTCCAACTCCACACTTCCACTCCCTTCCCAGCAAGATGACAGCCAATCAGAGAATGCCAAAGAAGAAGTAGAAGAAGTAGAAGAAGATGAAGAAGACGACGAAGAAGAAGAAGAAAAGGGAGATGAAGAGAAAGGTGAGTGCGGGTTTTGTGTATTCATGAAAGCAGGTCCGTGCGGAGAGGAATTCACAGCTTGGGAACAATGCGTTAAAGAGTGAGAAGAACAAGGATTATGCTGCTGTAAGGTGTGTTGAGGTTTTTAAAACTTTGAATAAGTGTGTGACGGAAAATCAAGATTACTATGATTTTTTCTTGAAGGCCGAGAAAGCAGAATTGGAGAAGGAAGAGGCTTCTATGAGTGGGAGCTCAGAGCACAAAGCTAGTTCAACTGGGGATTCAACTGACAAGCAAGAGGGTTAGCCAGACCGGTGCTTCTTGATTTTGCAATTTGCATTGACAATAGGAAATAGGCTATTCCTAGGATGGGGCGGTATTTAGATTCTCAGTCATTGTTAATTGCTGTTCTTGCTGAGATGAACTGTTATTAGTGGCCAGTATTACTTTTCGTATTCATACATTGAAGAGAAGACCCCCTGGGAATCAGTTTGCAAAGTTATCAAATGCTAACAAAGGCACCGCCGCATTGATAGAGAAATACTTGTTTGACACTTCACTTCACCAGTGGAATGTATGAATTATGAATACAGTGCTTCATGTGAAGTAAACTCATTTCAAATACTCAATCTTTTTTTTCTTTTTTGAAGTCGACCCTAGTTGTTGAACCAGGCAAATAACATAACCAAAAGAATTTCCCATCTAACGGTTGGAAAAACTGATTTAAGTGTCCGAGGGGGCATTAGGAATGCTATACCGTGCAAATTGGCTCAATGGTTAAAGGACAAAAGGCTTTCGTCTCGTCCGAGCAGATGGCTCAGGCAGCTTATGACAGGGAGCTTGAAGTGCCCGGTTTTGAGTCCTTTGACATTGCAGGGACATGTACATAGAGAAGATGAGAAGTCTGATGAACTAATACGAAACACTGACTAAGGATGAAATACTAACTGGTAAGCACGAAACAGTGCAGCCCACCTGCTATGCTATATGCCTATATCAGGAGATGCTTCAACTTCAAGGATCAGATATTGCTTTGACTCAACTCCCTGCAGAAGGAAGCAAAGCAGTCGTTCCAAAGCAGCGACAATGTAGACAGCGAGCAGCAGCTGTTCGCCTCCGCATAGTTCCCTGTGACTCGCAGCACATCTTTCCAGGAAGACATAAACTGCCTGAGCCTTCCATAGCTTGTGGGCGACATTATGCTCCGTCTCTATAATGGTAAATAACTATCCCCACAATAAATTAACAAAAAGGAAAAGACATTCACAAGTGGTCAATTGGATAATTCTGTAGCTGGAAACACTTTCCATGAGCAACAGAGAATGTTTGCAAGGTGCAACACACTCGAGGCTTTCCAAAGTAGCAACATCATAAATACAAAGAGAATCAAAATCCATAGTGATTACTAGCGGAGTTGAAAGATTCCATATACACATAACATAGCATGAATCAAAATATATTTGACATATCCCAAGTTATTTAAGAGCAGAGTTGAAAGATTTCATATATACCTAACAACATAGCATACGCAGATGATGGTTCAAATAGTTCTCTCGATAAGGCCAGCTGCCAGAGTTTAAACCTAATACACCTAATGCCTAAAGAACCAGCATTGAAGGAAAGTAAAGAACCAACATAGAACAAGGCAACCAGCTGAGTTCTTCACAGTAGTTCTTCATGTTTGAGGGAGAGGAGAGTGAAGCTCACTCAGATACTCAAGAGACAAGGAACATTTTTCATCTTTGTCCTGGACGCCTTGCACCTCCTAGTCATTACAAAAGATTGAGATTGAAGTGCTAAAACCAACTTACTTGCTTCCCCTCTTACTCTTGGACCCACATCTTCTAGAGCTTTGTTTGCCTGCTCTTGATTTAGAGTTAGTAGTCGCAGGTGGGGCATTAGAGGCAGGGTAAATAGGCACGTGAGGTCCAGGAACCAAAGCAGGGAACCCAACAGCAGGAGTTCCAAAAAGAGCACAGCAGACTCCTGCTTAGTACCAGAAACATCACGGCCATATGCATTGCCCATCTGTAGACTAAGTCGCAGAGCATGGTTCTCGGCATAGCAGCACTGAAGCAAACGCCCCAGTCTCCTGCATTCGCCTTCCAAATACTTGCTCTTCAACTCCAGATCTGTGACATACATTTTTCTCCTCTCTCTTGATCGCATAGCAGCATCCTTATTTCTCAGCTGCCTGGAATGATGGCAAACCACATCCACTAATATCAGATCATATCGTTAACTTAACCCTATCATCAAATACATCACAATTAAATTCATATATGTTTGCATTTAGATCATTTGGAGAGCATCTTTACTCTCAAATTCATCCCCCTTAGTTTTATCATACATCATCCTTTTACTTGCTCAATTGATAACGTATAATCATCACATTCTCCTTTGATTTCTCCAATAACCAAAGCAGAACAATCAGGAAATTATTTCAGCTTAACAACAATAAAAAATTAAGAACAATCATCAAATTATTTACAAAAGACATCAGACTTTAAAAAGCAGATAAGTTATAATCGAGTCTATATCATATCATTGAGATCATAATCTCCGAACGTGATTAATCCACATATAAACACAAATCGTCAAAGCACTTCAAATAGCTTACATAGCCACACAAATAAATAAATGTATAAATAAAATTTGAAATATAATTTTGAGTAATAAACCTATTAATTTCACGCATTCTTCAATAATTCAATAATCCAATTGAAGACTGATAAGAGTCATAAATTAACAGTACCTTCTCCTTTTCTTGGAGACAGGATCGTCAGCATCTGCGTCAGCATCCGTATCGTTATTGATCGGCGATCCACCGCTTTTCTCCTTCTCCGACTCGGCCGAGCCGTTGTTCGAATCCACATCGGTCGGAGACTCCGTCGACGGCGAGTCCACGAGCACATCCGCCAGAAAATTCTCATAGTACTCCTTAGGCGGCTCCTCCGAGGCGACCTTGCTGACGTCGTCGTCTTTCATCAGCATGTCCTCGACCTCGCCGATCCACGTGTCCATCGATCCCGCCTCCGCGTTCGCCGGAGCATCCTCCACCGTCGATGACGACGACGAAGAAGGCGAAACCCCAGGCGCCGCCGCGACGGCCGAGTTATCCAAATCCTGGAAAAAACCTAATCCATTCGCGTCGTCGAATACGAAATCCCAGTCGATATCTCCGATGACGTCAACGCCGGCGTCAAGAAAGTCAAGGTTTCCGTCGCATTCCATAAGCTAAAAGATGTGTATTTACAAAACCCCAATTCTAAACGGTGGTGACATTTTGGGGGGGTGGAATTTATAGCAGGCAGTAAAGTCTTGTTTTAGAAAACGCGTAGTATGTCACAAACTCCTTCTCCGATCCTTCGTGGGGAAGATAAAGCGCTGAACGGGCACGTGATGACCACGTGTTGTGACTTTTCGCTTCTGCCACGTAGGATTTGACGATTTTAAAGCGATGTTGTCATTGAACCAATAAGGTTGTGCCACGAAGGTAAAACCAACCTCTCTCGTTTGCCTGACACGTTACAAGCATTTTCGTTTCCTCCTTTTTCCTTTGTACTTAATTACTCCACCTCCTCACTTGATAATGAAATTGTGTATAGGCTTTATTAGGGCTGTTAAATGGTTCAAACGGTTCGGTTTTTACCCCGAATCGAAATTTTTAAACGGTTCGGTTTTTTTTTTTTTTTTTTGAAAACCGATTTGAATCAGTTCAGTTCGGTTCGGTTTTTTTTCGATTTTTTTCTTTTCTTTTGGAAAAAAATAATCTGAACTTTTAAAAACTGTTTTCACTTTTAAAAGTGATCGAAAAGACGAAAATTCGTAACTACATTTTTTTTCCTTTACAAATATAACTACTCAATACTTAATAATCACAAATCACATATTCAAAATTTTAAACCATAACAAATAGTCAAATACATACCGAATTAAAGTACGAAAGTTATAAAGTCCGAAAGTTTACAACACAAATTTAAAGTTTCAACTTTCAAGTTTCAAATATAAAGTTATCAACCAAATTCGTAACTACATTTTTTTTTCCTTTACAAATTGTTTTTCAAATATAACTACTCAATACTTAATAATCACAAATCACATATTCAAAATTTTAAACCATAACAAATAGTCAAATACATAGTTACATACCGAATTAAAGTCCGAAAGTTATAAAGTCCGAAAGTTTACAACACAAATTTAAAGTTTCAACTTTCAAGTTTCAAATATAAAGTTATAAACCAAAGTTAAAAGTCTACAGTCCATTCGATAAAAAAAAATTACAATCGAAATATCACAAACACTTCATTCTCAAGTTGTCCACTCTTCTCACTTTCATAAACCTACAACACCAATAAACATTGTTAAGAATCAAACTATAGTACATAACTACATACTAAATAAGCAAATATTTTCGTATGTAATAAAGAGAGATACTCAACAACATACCCAACAAGGCACCAACATCAAGCTTGATTGACACTTGTAGGAGGTCCCATATTTGATGAAGCCTCAGAAAGTTCCTTACGGATTTCTACGTAACAAAGTAACAACAAAAGACAGAGAAACAATTAAAATGCATAATAACAAAGCCAACTAATCAAATAAAAAAATAAACGATATTCAAGCCATTCGTACATTCCATTACAGTATCACAAAACTCCATATCATCAGCCGTTGGTTCTTCATTTAAGGCAACATAAGTACCCGTTAGGCAATTTTGTGTACAAATCAAAGCCTCCACCATCTTTGGACTCAAGGAACTACGGAATGGATTGATGACACGACCACTTGTGCTAAAAGAAGATTCCGAAGCTATAGTTGACACCGGAATAGCTAGAACATCCTTTGCAACTTTCATCAAAATTGGGTATTTAGAAGCTCCACTCACTCTCCACCACCCCAATATGTCAAACTTCTCATCCTCGTCTCCCTCAATGGCATCAGCTAAATATTTCTCCACATCATTACTAACAACTCCAGCTTTCATTGCCTTTCTCCTTTGTTCCTTTTCAGCCAACCTTCTCTCTAATTTAGTGGAACCAACAACTGAAGTTGACAAGATCGGTTGAGAGCTTTGAGAACTAGAAGCACCATCTCCACCATTTGTTTGCTGCATAGCTTCATTCTCATACACTTTAAACAACTCAAGTAACAAATTCTTCACCTTCTTCAAATTTTCTTCAACCCTTTCATCAAACTCACCAAACAACTCATCAAAATAATCAGTGAGCTTCTCCATTTTATAGCGCGGGTCAAGAACAACTCCGATAAACATGTACGGATTAATAGTTGACAAATCCCCCCAATACTTGTCATACTTTTCTAGCATAGGCTTAGTAACTTCACCAAGTATGTCACTAGTATTTTCTTGCAACAACCCAAGAATTTTAAACAAATCCTTGAATGTGGTATGGATTGTTGGATGACTAGAGCAACACACATGCAAAGTAACATCATAAAATGGCTTCAAAAAGGCAGCAAACTCATCTGCATAAAGCCAATCTCTAGAATTAGGTGGCCCCTCTCTCAATTTCACTCCTGTGTCACTCTTAAAATACTTACTGTAGTGACCATCATCTTCTATCAATCTATCAAATGCTTTCCGAAACTTCAAAGCAGATTCCAACATCAAAAATGTAGAATTCCACCTAGTCACAACATCCATCACCACAAGCCCTTTACTCTCTAATTTCACACTCTCAACACACTTCTTAAACATGTCTAACCTTTGTGAAGAAGATCTCACATACCTAACAGAATTACGGATGCTTGAGATGCAATTATTCATTATACTCAACCCATCATTCACAATTAAATTCAAAATATGGGCAACACATCTCATATGCAAATTTGCTCCATCACCCACAAGTGCATCCTTACATTTCCACTCACTAATTCTCCTCACAATATCTCTCAAAGCAACATCATTTGACGAAGCATTGTCAACTGTTACTGTTAGAACTCTATCAATTTCCCACATCAACAAACAATCTTCTAGAAGCTTAGCAATAGAATCTCCCTTATGGTTTGGAATCACACAAAAATTCAAAACTTTTTTATGCAAGACCCAATCATCATCCACAAAATGACACGTAAGCACCATATAATTTATATTCTGAACAGATGTCCAAGTATCTGTTGTTAAGCCCACCCTCTTTCCCTCAAACTTTTCATTAACTTTCTCCTTTCAGACTCATAAAGATGATAAACTTTCTTTGCAATGGTTTGACGACATGGAATATTCCAATCAGGACAAGCAACTTCACAAAATCCCTTAAACCCATCCCCATCAACAATTCTAAAGGGCAACTCATCAATGACTATCATCCTAGCACAAGCCATAGTGATTTGTTGTTGAGTACTAGCTACAACAGCCAATTGACCCTTCTCCCCAAAAACAAAAAATTTCTGATTCTTTTTCTTGTTTATTTCAATATTAGGGAGATATTTTCTACAGCGAGAGAGGTGATTTCTAAGCCCAGATGTACCAGTTGACCCAGAATCAGCAACAATTTTCCTAGTACAGTAATTGCACACACCCTTATATACTTCACCCACATATACCCCTTCAAAATGATCCCAAATATCTGACCTGTGTCTCTCCTTCTTTGCTAACAGTTTTTGCTCCTCAGTCATTTCAACCGTTTCAGCACCATCTTCTGATTCTTCTCCGTCATTATCCAAATCAACAAGATCAGGACATGCACTGGCACCATCTGTTGGCAATCGAGAACTTTGGGTTGACGTTGGTGTGGACGAGTCAATAACAGGGGGCTGCATAGAGTAAAAAAAATAAAACAAAAAGATTAGAATTCAATTGTTCACAAGCAAGAGTACAGGTTAAACTGTTGAAGGTTGAAGTTAAAGAACAAACCAGTGATTGAGATTGAGATTGAGATGATGAAGTCGCCATTTGAATTTTACCACGTTTATTTGGTAACTGCAAAGAACCTCGGGTCCTCTTCATTTTCTTCTCCTATAAATCGCAAATCACAAACTTTTCAGTTTATACAGTACACAGATTACCCAGAAGTGCAAATCACAAACTTGTCAGTTTATACAGTACACATATTATTGTTAAAACCAGTTATTATTGTTAATTAGATTGTGTGACTGATATTAAATTGACATAATTACACATATCAGTGTAATTATGCTCAGATTGATCTAGTATGGTTACTGCAAAATGATCTTGTCTGTTTCTACAGATACAGTAGCTACTACAGATTCAACCAGATACAACACAAAAGCAGATAAGTAATCCAACCCGATTTCCTCTGATGCAATACTGTCTATGTTCCCAGAAACAAGTTCATATTGGTAGGAGCACTTTGCACACGATGCTATATGCATGACATTTGTGGCATGAGTAACATCTTTGAACAAAGAAGCCGATCTTAGCCATTCCTAAAAAAATGAGGAGGCTATCAACATGCCTACCTGAATACCATGTTGCGGTTGTGCAACAGCAACAACTATCATACAGCTTGGACACCTCACAACTTTTCCAAAGGGGACCTGAAAAACATCCATGCAAAACCCCATCGAGAGTTTCTAGTCAATCGGATGGTTTTCTATAATGTGACCAGGAAACTTTTCTTAATTCAATCAGTAGTAGTGGCCAGGTCAAAATGAATAAAGGAAAAGAAGACAGTACAATTTCCTATAAATTACAACTCTAATCACTGGTCCGAATACTAAATAACAATAATAACTGGTTTTACCTCCTCAACAGTACACAGATTACCCAGAAGTGCAGAACACAACATGAAACACAACATGAAAGTGATGAAACCCAGATTACCCAGAACACAACATGAAACCCAGACTTAGTTGATTACAGATTACTGATTCAAATCATTCAATCATCCAAAGTTCCAAACTCCAAAGTTCCAAACGATTCAGTCATTTCAGTGGATTCAAATCATTCAATCATCCCAATTAAACAAATTCCAACTACTGACTCAAAAAAAAAAAAAAAAAACAATTACAGTAAACTCGGTTCGAATTTGATCTGCTCACCTTTGTGAGGCCTGAGCAGTGGATTTGAACAACGAGCCGACGAGGAGACGAGGAGATTGAGCGGGTTGTGATGACTTGTGAGTGTCGCCGTGAGTCCATGAAGGTGAAGCCCGTGAAGGTGAGGGTGACCGGCGACCGGAGACCGGAGGGAGGCTGTGAAAGGCTGAGGGCGGTGAGCACTGAGCAGCAGCGAGCCAGCGACGGTGATTTGAGATTTTGAGGCAGTCACAGACTCACAGCAAGTTGCGAGAGAGAGAGGGAAATGAGGGTTATTGGCTGCGCATCAAGCCATCAACAAAATTTTAGGGTAAAAAGTTCAAAACGTCAAAACGACGTCGTTTTGAAAAATATGACTCGGTTCGGTTTTTTCGGTTCAGTTCGGACCAACAAACTGAAACCGAACCGAATATATCTGGTTCGGTTCAGTTCGGTTGTTTCCCTTTCGGTTCGGTTTTTATTCGGTTTTGGTTTTTTTCGATTACGATTCGATTTCGATACGGTTTTTTTTCGGTTTTCAGTTCGGAAGTCACAGCCCTACTTTCGGTTAGTCATGAGATCATAAAGTTCCTTCCTTATGAAAACACAATATTCAAACGTAGAACAATAGAACGACTTGTTCAATCAACTTGTAATGTTTTTGATTTACAACGTAACCTGCACATTTAGCACTTGACCATCCAGGCTTGGAAAAGCTTAGATTCCTAGAAGGTTTTTGCATGGACGGATTATTGTAGACACTCGACCTCAACGCACATTCTTTGTTCCAGGTATGATTTTTGTTCCTCCAAATTGGCTTAGTGATAACTTTCAGTACCGATTTGTATCAACAAGTGTGGGTCAAAGATCGGTTAAATGTCACTGTGCTGTGTGCTATTACCGTTCATATGCTATTACCGGTATTGCTCCTCTGCGATCAACCAAAAGAAAAAACCTAACTGCACTAAAGCATCAACTTATTTGGTTAAGATGGGAACAATTGGTTTGATTCCACACAGTATGATGAAGAAAATTTAATATCTCACATATACGGAGCCAGCACACAGGGTTTAAAAACTAAATTACATTAACTACCAACATCAATATTGAGCCTGCAAGCCATCATCTAAGACCAATCTATTGACTAGCACTCATCGTTTATTATGATTTCTAGATTTACCATCAACCTACTTGTAGTGGCACACTTGCACAGCCTATGTTTGTAATGGAGCTACAGATAGGCACCAACAATTCTTGATATACAGGGTAAATCAGTTACGAGGTGAGAAAAACTTGACACCAAACACCAATAAACAACCTGTCAAGGTCACAGTCTGACATATTATTGATGTTCAGATCTGCTGGTAGAAATGGTACGACTAAGGGTTTATAAGTGCGGTCTGAAGAAGAGGTTACTAACACAAAATATAATTTGGCATCATCATTTTATTCATTTCACCGCATTGCTCATTCTTCATTAGAACTCTAGGCATCAGAGAACCACCTAGAAATCATTTCAATGAAAAACATTTAAGCCCTGTCACCAGTGACTGTTGCATTCTAGACAAATATAATCTAAAATCTAAATGATTAATGATGTGTTATATTTGCAGAGCACCTTTTGGGACAGGATGATGATGTATATCCTGCAGAAGAAAGTACCTAGTACCAATCAAACCAAAAGGAGTAACTAGAGGCAGCCTACACCATAGCTAGTCTGTTTCTGACCTGTTTTCTTGTTCAGCTAACCCTAAAACCATACACGGCAATAGTATTAGTTAAAAGAAAAGGAAAAAAGTAAAAACTTGCACTTAATAAAATCAGGAAGAGAAAACCGAATATCACTCTGTCAAGCACTAACATCCAGGTCCCCTGGATACCTACACAATGATGCGACATTTATAAAAAGCAGAAAAAACTGGCCAGCCAAACGTGATATAAAACTGGTAATTGCGGGTCTGATAGAGAAGAAATGCAAATGCTAACCTATAACCATATCACCAGTGTACTGATTATCTGATATAGATTCAGCATCGGATATTCTATTATCATGGATGTCATTATGATGTGTAGACTGTAGAACAAACACCCAGCCTAAGAACCTAAACTGCAAATGCTATCACCTAGATAGCAACATCCTGTAATATCAGAAGCGGTAAAAAAAAAAAAAAGAGAGAAAAAAGAACAAAGAGAACACAGGGTCGAGCTAGCTGTGTGATATACATACTGCATTAGCAGTGGAAGTCATCAAAACTAGAGTCCACGACATGAGCTTTTAAAGGCCACTAAACGCTGTAAAGACAACAAAGGAAACCAAAATATAATCATATTCACCAGAAGACTTTTTCAAACTCAGATAGAAACGATTACTTTATAAAGATTCCATTTTCTTAATATCTTTTCTTTGTCTTAATATCTTTCTTTTTCAAAAAAAAGTACATTTGATTGCCGGGAAATCAGTAAGACAGTTTCGACTTCTCAAATCTATTGCAATGCAGAAAACTCATATGGTTTCCATTTCTCTTTAAAAAGGTATGCTGAAAAAGCTAAACAAAAGCATAGGTAGCACCTCAAGCAACAAGCATCAAGGGCAGAAAGCAGTAACAACTGAACACTCATGACAACCAGAAGTAGAGCAGACAATGGTGATGATACTAAATGAGTGGAAACACGAGCACCTTTACATGCCATATAAAACAGTGAAGTAGATTGTGTTTGTGCGTTCCCTAGGCCACACTATCTATACAACAAACTTTCAAAGACTCCAGAATGGCCAATTTAACTATAATCTATTTAGAAAAATTTGAATATAAAATCTATCAGTTCAAGAGCTTTAAAAGACTCATGCTTCTTCTCTAATCTTTGAAACAAGTTTTAAAAAGCTCACAACAAATGATACTAATACGTGAAAAAGAAACACTTCTCACAAAGAAAAATTATGAAATGCAAAGAGATACTGATGGAATGAAAACAATATAAGCTACTTCTCTGCTACAAAGTAAGTGAAACTATTATATTCAAAGGAACTCTTTTTTACAATGAAGCATCATGAAAGAAGAGAGAGATAGTACAAGAAGACATAATTCTAAAGCTAGAATTAAATTGAGTACTCAAGCATTCATTAAAGCATTCATTAACCAATGAGAATGAAAGCCTAAAGACCGACACTAGTACATCAAGTTCACACAGATACAGAAATCTTCTAATCCTTTAACCAATTATAAACCTATGCTTAGGGTGCTATCATCTTATGTTTATGCATGGACGGGTTCAGACTCTTGTCAAAAAGAAATTTGGCGCCAACATGATCAAAAAACGCGTGCTTTATATAAGGCAGTGGGTTATGGCACATCCTCTTTCATCAAAGACTATTTAACACAGCAAAGTCTAATGTGAAATCTATCCATTAACAAAGTGGACCAAGTCCTAAGTCAAAGACTACCATCTACAAAGTACAACACCTCTTCGACCATACATTGTCCAGAATTGAATTGAAACAAATAAATAGGTGACAAAATCATCCTTACAACCTCTAATTTATGCACAACAAGGCTGAGGATATAAAGTATTATCAATTTAAGACCAACTTATATAAAGAAGCAAAATAAGCACAGAGAACATACAACAAGTAAACTAGTCGAGAAAAAGTACAGCATCACAAAGAGAATCAAAAATGAAAATTCTAGTACTCCGGTGTTCCTTCACCAATCAAAAAGATTCTAATTAATACTACTCTAGGCAAGCAAACAAAGCACACTAGTACATTAAAGTTTAAAATGACAAAGATACAGAAACATTACCAAAATAATCCAATGCCACAAATCACTGCTTCTCCTCCCTCTCTCGATTCCACTGCGCAATTCTAGCTCGCCGCTCCTCGCTCCCTTCCCTAGCCACTGCCACCGGGCTCCTGCTTCTGCTCCGCCTCGGAGTGCTATGTCTTCTCCTGTCCCTGTCATACCTGTCCTTACTTCTCCTCCCATTCCCTCTATAATCTCTCTCCCTATCCCTCCTGTGCCGCGGCGGGGTCAAACTCCGGCTCCTGCTCCGGCTAGCCCTAAACCCCCTGTATCTCCCATACAGCTTCCTCCTCAGCTCCCTCCCAATCAGCTTCACATGCATAAAATTACAATATCCTCCTCGATTACAGCTGTTCTCCTCAAACTGCCGACACGTGGCTTCCCTAAAGTCCGTGACGGGCGAGAAATCCGCAATTATCGGGCGGCCGTTATAGAACCTCCCCTGCAAGGCCTGAAGCGCCGCCGCGGCCTGATCCTCCTCCTTGAACTGAACGTAGACGTTGCCGATCATGTGATCGGCGAGATTGTCGCAGACGTTGAGGCTCTCGATCTCGCCGAACTTGTCGAGCTCCTCGAAGATGTCCTCGTAGAAGTCTTCGAAGTGGTCCTGGATCTTGCGCGGGTCGATGGGCTGGCCCGTCGGGTCCACGCCGGGGGTGATCATGTCAGGGCGTTGGTACATGTTGGAGAGGAGGAGAGTTGGGCTGATTGTCGGCCGGTTGTGGAGGCGGGAGCAGCGGTCACCGTGGCGGCACGCGCCGATCTTGAAGTAGAAGGGGCAGTTCACGCGGTCCTTTTCGGTCCCGAAAATCGAGGCCAAGTGCTCCGCCATTGCTCTCGGAAGGTTCTATTGGGCGGAAGTAGTAGAAAACCAAAACCCTGAGCACGGTGCCCGGTGATTGACGAAAGCCTTCTTCTGTGATCCAAATTTAACGACCATGGACTTTCAATGTTAATAATATTGTGGTCGTACACGTGTTCCCTTATGACAAGATTAACGGCAGGTCAATCAGTTTAAACTGGCTTGGAAACGTCGTCGTTTGACGTATCAATGAGAAGCATGCACAATTTTTCTTTTTCTTTTTTTTGGAAAGGGATGCAAATTAAAATGTAAGATCTTTTCTCTTTTATAATCCCTTAGACCATCTTAAGTATCAAGGAGGGAGGTGATTTTGGCCTGGTCCCTCCTTCCTTACAGTTTATTAATAGATTTTCGATTAAAAACGATGAGTTAGCCTTTTAGTTGTTTATGAAAAAAAAATATTTCAAAATCGAGAAACAATCTCACACATAAGAAATTTAAAAAAAAAATACATGAAAAATAAATACCAGTAAAGAAAGCAGAAAAATAAATATCGGTAAAAAAAGCAGAAAGATAAACACGAAGCGAATAATATGAGAAGCTCAACTGTATTGTATTGAGATAAATTGTTGAAATCGCGCAGGGTGTTTTGTTGGGGACCCCTAACAAAGAAGCACTACCAGATATGGGAGAATAGCCGACGAAAAAAATTTCGTCGGCTATGCCAATTTTTCGTCGGCTATAAGTCGTCGGGAAAACTCCGTCGGTAATACAATGGCCGACGAAAAAAGCAAATTCGTCGGCTATAGTAGAGTATGGCCGACGAATTTACCGACGAAAATACTTTTCGTCGGCCAAACCTGGGAGAAATTGCCGACGAATTTCGTCGGGTATTTTCGAGTATGGCCGACGAAATTCAGTAACTATAGCCGACGAATTTCGTCGGCTATAAGTTGTATAGCAAACGAATTAAGGAGGGGAAGGAGGAGGAGGAGGAGGAGGAGGAGGAGGGGAAGGGGGGGGAGGAGGCCGGAGGAGGGGAAGGAGGAGGAGGCCGGAGGAGGAGGAGGAGGAGGAGGGGAAGGAGGAGGAGGAGGCCAGAGGAGGGGAAGGAGGAGAAGGAGGCCAGAGGAGGGGAAGGAGGGGAAGGAGGAGGAGGCCGGAGGAGGAGGCCGGAGGAGGAGGAGGAGGAGGAGGGGAAGGAGGAGGAGGAGGCCGGAGGAGGGGAAGGAGGAGAAGGAGGCCAGAGGAGGGGAAGGAGGGGAAGGAGGAGGAGGCCGGAGGAGGAGGAGGGGAAGGAGGAGGAGGAGGCCAGAGGAGGGGAAGGAGGAGAAGGAGGCCAGAGGAGGGGAAGGAGGGGAAGGAGGAGGAGGCCGGAGGAGGAGGAGGAGGAGGAGGGGAAGGAGGAGGAGGAGGCCGGAGGAGGGGAAGGAGGAGAAGGAGGCCAGAGGAGGGGAAGGAGGGGAAGGAGGAGGAGGCCGGAGGAGGAGGAGGAGGAGGAGGGGAAGGAGGAGGAGGAGGCCAGAGGAGGGGAAGGAGGAGGAGGAGAAGGAGGAGGAGGAGGAGGAGGGGAAGGAGGAGGCCGGAGGAGGGGAAGGAGGAGGAGGCCGGAGGAGGAGGAGGAGGAGGAGGCCAGAGGAGGGGAAGGAGGAGGAGGAGAAGGAGGAGGAGGAGGCCAGAGGAGGGGAAGGAGGAGGAGGAGGCCAGAGGAGGAGGAGGAGGAGGAGGGGAAGGAGGAGGGGAAGGAGGAGGAGGAGGCCGGAGGAGGAGGAGGCCAGAGGAGGGGAAGGAGGAGGAGGAGGAGGAGGAGGAGGAGAAGGAGGCCAGAGGAGGGGAAGGAGGAGGAGGAGGAGGAGAAGGAGGCCAGAGGAGGGGAAGGAGGAGGAGGAGAAGGAGGAGAAGGAGGCCAGAGGAGGGGAAGGAGGAGGAGGAGGCCAGAGGAGGAGGAGGAGGAGGAGGGGAAGGAGGAGGAGGAGGCCAGAGGAGGGGAAGGAGGAGGCCGGAGGAGGGGGGGGGGGGGGGGGAAGGAGAAGAGAAAAAAGGCGGGAGGCAGCGATTTAAAAGATTTAGAAGGAGAATAGCCGACGAAAATAAAAACTTTCGTCGGCTATACTTAGAGAATAGCCGACGAAATTAATATATTTCGTCGACTATACTTTGGAAAATCAACAGCCGTCAGATCTGAGCCATCCAACGGCGGACAATAAAAAGGCGCGGATCAAGAGTTTAGCCGACGAAATACAATGTTTCGTCGGCTATTCTATGAAAACATACTAAACTGCCGTTTTGAGGCCCTAAACGAACTCGAAAGCCCGAAAAAGCCCACACGTTGTGGCAAAGCTACGAGTTTGATTCCTGGCGTCGTTCCCTTTCCGGAATGGTATCACAATCATCATTCGGACGCCGGACGCCAAATCTGCAGTAAACCGGGTTTTGACTGATTTCATTATTTCGGCACACGGATTTTATCGGAATCTTGTCATTTTTCAACCGTAGACGTATTTCATTATTTCGGTCATATCTTATTTGACGACATATTTGCATTTGAAGAGTGTACGTATATTAACTATTTGAAGCTATACATTCACTTAAACGCTTAGTAAACAAGTTAAGGAACATTAGTGCATATGTTCCGATTTTGAATCTAAAAGTTTGGAAAATCTATTCTAACCGTCAGATATCACCGTTAAGATTAAATACATGTATGAAAAAAAATCCAACTACATCTGACAACGTTAAAGGCTCGATCGGGACGGTCAACCGGGTGAGTCAACCCTTTAAACGCTTAGAAATGGTAATTGGCCTGTCTAAATTACGTTTTTTTGCCTGACCTTCAACAGATAATAGTTTCAAATCGATGAGACGCAACTAATCGTATAAAAATTTTCCTCAAAATATTTACCGACCGTCAGGCTACCTCATAGGAAAACGGAAGTAAAAAACAGTTAACCGCAACATTCGGCACACAGATTTTGTCAGAATCTTGTCATTTTTCAACCGTAGACGTATTTCATTATTTCGGTCATATCTTATTTGATGACATATTTGCATTTGAAGGATGAAGCAATGGTTTGTCGATAGTACGTGATAGAAAATGGAAGGTGGTCTGTTTTTGTTTTTTTCTTTTAATCATAGCCGACGAAATCAAACCTAGTACTCGTCGGCCATACTTCCAAAAAATTTCGTCGGCTAAAGTTTCAGAGAAAGGCCGACGAAAATTCAAATCGTCGGCCATTCTAGGGGAATAGCCGACGATTTTTTTTTTTTACCGACGAAAAAAAATTCGTCGGCCATTCTTGGGAATAGCCGACGAAAATTTTATTTCGTCGGCCGTTTTTTTTTATTTCGTCGGGAAAAGCCTTTTTTCTGGTAGTAAAGCCTATGGTCCTTTTTATACTGAAATATTACAGTACTACTGAAAAGGAAAACCTTCAATCTTAGCCTTGACTGCCGAGCTTTATTACAAATAAATTGTGAATTCAAACAGTAGTAACCAATGATTCCAGGTTTAATGCCATTTTAAACTGATTCCCAAAAATTTGGTGACAACTCCTTGAATGCGTTGTCTCGCACCTCTGATTGCTCCAACATTCAATCACGGCTATTTCTCCAAATTAATAAAAGCGCACTGAATGTGCCATTTAGCCACAATCATCCGTTATTAAGCCAAGACTATTCAGCCACGGCTATTCAGTCGCGGCCATCCATGGGTCTACCCCACTTATCTTGCCACGTGGACCTTGCCAAATTTAGGTGCAAACAGAAAAATCAGAAAAATTAGAAAAATGAGAGAGAGACCTAACATCAGTAAAAAAAGCATGGCTTGTCAAATATATGCAATTGGTTTTGCATCTGGAGTATGTGGAGGCTTCAACAGAGAATGAAGAATTTCGACCTAGGAACAACGTTCTGTTCCCCAAATCTGTTACCTCCGACCAATTTTCATCATCAAATGGAACCTCAAAGGCCCTAAACTCCCATTCCCTAAAGTCCACTGTTCTATAGTCCTCTCTTGTGAACTGAATCGCCAATAAAACCCCTCCTGATTCCACCAGATAGTAAACCTGAAAATGATGTTCATGTTTCTTTGGGAACAGTTGACCTTTAATCACCCTTTTCCTTGCTTGTTTAGGTTCTTCTATGGGACAAACCCAGACTTGTCCGGTACTATCCACAAGATAGAAGTGTCCCTTATAATAAGTTATATCATGGTAGAACTGATGATTTATATTCTCTTCATCTACTAAGGTCCATCCATCATCTCCCGGTTTACAAAATGCCAATCTGTTAAAATTGTGAATGGCCAGGACTACATAAGCCGATGTTGTAGAAGGGCTCGATGATAAGGCAAACTTGTTCCAAATGACAAAAATTTCCTCTGCATTACGTTTATATGCCATGATATTTGGCAGCTTAGCCATGGGATGATGATTTAAGGAATGCAACAGACCAATTCCGAAATCTTCAGATTGAATAATTAGCCATCCTAGAGAAGAAGAACGCACCTGGATTCTTTTAGAGTCTGCTAGACTAAACTCGTGAGTCTTACCATTCCTCAGGTTGTAAAACTGACTGACGCTATTGTTTGAAACATAGATGTATTCCTCTCTGGATAAAAGCAACCATGGAACTTGCTGTGTCAATTCACCAGTAAAGTTTTCCTCGGCCGCAGCCAATCTCCATGCTTTACAAACGAAGCCGAAAGCAATGAAGTCCTCAACTAAAACCATCAGATTGGCAATAGAAACAAGGACATCTAGGGATAAATCTGACCAGTTAGCTATCGAAGATCGGTTTGTTGGGTCAAACGCCATCGAAGCTAGATCACTAGGCTAGGGTTTGTATGGTGGTTTCGTATTGTAACTTTTTGGTCCTATATAATTGCCAGCTCAATAGGGTATTAGGGTTGTATATATGGTGGTTTCTTCTTTCCTTATTAAAAAGGGAAATGTGCTATTTTTGTTTTCTCAAGATGGTTACGATGGGAGAATATTGCAAATTTGCAATACTGTATATGAAACCAATTATAACACGGGTGGTCACTCAAAGATCTGATAAGTAGAGGCAACCCAACGGAAATTGATATCAAGATAGAGCAATAGGACACTGAAGAAAAGCTTTGATCAGTCGATAGGTGAAATGACTAAAAGGTTAGGTAGAGCAAGCCAAACTGGGAGAAAAACAAAATCATGACTAAAAGCGAAGATCTTTACTATGATGTGACTAAATAGGATGATGATTTGGTTCGAGAGGTTGTATCCCGCTAAGAGGAAGCATAAAACTCATCAGAAGATTGAACTGGAACCCACATTTCAAAGATGAAGGTGAGACACTAACTGAGAAGGGAATCTAGGACAGCAAGCAGATCCAGACAGACCTCTATGATCTCATTACCTGCACTTCTACAAAGAAACAAAACCAATTGTCACACCCTAACCAAGAGTTTAGATTCATTATAACAAAAGAACACTGGTTCCTCCTTTTTTTAACCAAAAAACAAAAAAAACACTGATTCCATGAAAGTATTAATAAAAGGTGGAAGGATATCTCTATACTTGAACAGTTTAGTCTAGTAGTGACTCTTCACACTTTGAACTTGACTTCAAAAACAGTCAATACACACATCAGAAAAATTGAATTCCATCAACCACATCAGTGACATCGTTTCTCATCCAATGAGCAACGGTTTTGAGGAATTTCTCAACCTTGAGAAATTCATGTGAAACTAAACAAATCCAATACGAACATTAAAAATTTGATAAACCTGGATCAGACTTTAGAGATATAAAGTTGATCCACCAATATATCGTACAGCATAAGCGTAGAACTTCTGCATTCAATCGTCACCTGGGAACTTCTGCATTCATTATAACAAAAGAACACTGGTTCCTCCTTTTTTTAACCAAAAAACAAAAAAAACACTGATTCCATGAAAGTATTAATAAAAGGTGGAAGGATATCTCTATACTTGAACAGTTTAGTCTAGTAGTGACTCTTCACACTTTGAACTTGACTTCAAAAACAGTCAATACACACATCAGAAAAATTGAATTCCATCAACCACATCAGTGACATCGTTTCTCATCCAATGAGCAACGGTTTTGAGGAATTTCTCAACCTTGAGAAATTCATGTGAAACTAAACAAATCCAATACGAACATTAAAAATTTGATAAACCTGGATCAGACTTTAGAGATATAAAGTTGATCCACCAATATATCGTACAGCATAAGCGTAGAACTTCTGCATTCAATCGTCACCTGGGAAGACTATTTAGTGGGAAATTGCGTAATGGTTCCCGTCTCAGCAATTCTGTTTCCCTGCACAATACAACATTAAAATATGTTTACTATTAGTGGCCGAAACAAACATCTAAACCAATTTGAAACCTAAAGTCTCATCAAACTAGACAAACTAGAGCTTACTTCTTCAACTCATGCTCTTCACCCTGTCTAGGCTGCATGGTCGAAGTCTTGCCACCCTCCACATTCATTTTATGTGTTCTGCAGAGAATTTTACCCAGTCATGTAAGTAATGATTGATTAGAGCAAACTGATGCAACAGAACCTCACCCTTACAAGTTACAACTACTGCAAAAGTCAAGATTGGTATCTAAAATGCAAAACTGCACGAAGATGGGGGAAAATGTCATATAACTTACCTTTCACATTCTTCATCGACGAAAATCTCAATGTGGGCACTAGTAGCAGCTGCTCCTCCAACTCTAGGCACAGGTCTTTGTCGAATCTGAAATATTTAAACCCAGTTAGGATTTAGAAGTTTGTGAGGTCACTTGCAGAATATCACACTAGAAGATATTGTATCAAATATATATTGGAACAGGAGAGAATAGAATGCCTTGTATGATGTCCACTTGGAAGGGATCGCAGTATTTTCTTTATTTCTCTCTGCTCTAGGTCCAAGTGTGTGCCAAAAATTCAGTTCTCTCTTTGGCACTTCTGATTGCTCAACGGAATTTGAATCTTCTTTATAAATGCTAAGTGGAACACGGCCCCTAAAAACCCAGTAAAACATGAGGTCTCATGCACAAGTCTGATAATAGATCATACAAAACTACTGTAGTATGCTCACATGTAGTATGCTAATAGATCATACAAAACTACTGTAGTACGCTCACATGTAACACAAAGGATGCATATTGTATAAGCATCTCAAACTGAAGGAAGAAACTCGTAAAACAACTATACAGAAGAATTATAATACAAACAGAAACAGGCAAAGTGAAGTTCACATCAAGAGATGAAAATAAAATTACACATGCTGGAGAGGAGAGTCACCATAATTATGAGAAATTTAGAGAAAAACCCAAATTTGAAGCCCTTTTTTTAAGATAAACCCACACCCATATCTTTTTTTAAAATACACCCAATTACATATTTCAACCTTCATTATAGGGTTTACTTCTATGATTAACATTATATATATATATATATATATATATATTTTTTTTTTTTTCTGCGCTTCACCGTTTTGCCCTTCTTGTTAAAAAAGGAAAATCTCTCAATTTCATTTCCTTAATTTTATTCTTAATATATGCTCAATACATAACGTACTATTTCATTTCAGCAATGAAAAACAGTAGTCCTTTCCTCATATGTAGGTTTTTTACCTTTTGAAGAATTTTCACTTGTTTTCTCAATGTGAGCTAAAGACGAAAAGAAACTTTGAAAATCGAGAGATGCAAGACGAAGACAATCATGCATGGATTTCTAAGTTCTAACCCATATCTCTCAATAATAGCAGAAGAATTATTCGAAAGAAAAGAAAAAGTTGGAAGACAAGATCAAGAAATGAAAAAGGGTGTGGAAAATGTTCATGCTAAGTGTTCCTCATCGTAAAGTACCTATCTTTTTCTTTGATTATTTTATCTTCCTTGTATATATATATATATATAGGTTTTCTTAGTTAAGGACATCCGCACCAATCCTAATGGTGCGGATTTGATATTTTGACTAATTTTTCGATTGAATTTTTACATCTCCACCGTCAGTCTTTAGGTACTTAAGGCATTCAAAAGTGCGATTTTCTATCATAAACATGAACGATTCAGTTTTGACAAAATGCAGTCTGTCCATTTGTTTTAATCTAGTTTGATATGCTAATAGTTATCAAATTGCCTGAAAATTTGCAGAGATGATCTATACATGAGTACCTAAAGACTAGACGGTGGAGATGTAAAAATTCAATCGAAAAATTAGTTAAAATATCAAATCCGCACCATAAAGATTGGTGTGGAGGTCCTTAGCCAAGAAAGCATATATATATATATATATATATATATATATATATTTCTAAACATATCTTTAGAATAAGACATCAATAATATAACTTATGAGGTATCTAAAACAATACACATTTTGACAAGGTATAAAAAACTAAACTCCTACGATTCAAATTACCCAACTCCAATAAGTTATGTAGTTTACCCATCTTCTAGAAGTAAGGTATTTCATCAAATTCCTATCCGTTAGGTAATTTTTTTTTAATTTTTTTTTAAAGGGAGTTAGGTATTATAAAATAAGCTCCTATCAGTTAGGTAATAAGAGCATCTTTAGCATACTATTTTAACTTTTTAACAATTTTTGAGAGTCTGTTTAGTTTTTTATCAAAATTAAGAGCTCCACCAGACTCCCAAGTGGCTAGCCATTTTAACTCTTAGCTATCTCGCTAGCTAAGGCTCTCTATAATTTAATACATTCGTTTTAGATGATTATATATATATTTTTTAAAATTTAATTAATATGTAAGTTCAAAATAGGTAAAATAGAGAAAACTGATACGAATGTATTTTTAAATTGGCTAGCTAAAATGACATTTTAGCTATTTTGGCTAAAATTTGACTAAAAAATGGCTAGCATTGCTAAAGCTGCTCTAATACAAATTTGACTAAGTATGGTGTAGTCGAACAAACCTTTATTTTAGGTATGTAACTAAAAAAAATTAAACTGACTAACTTTCTTAACAAATAATCTTCCTATGTGATAGAAAATTTTAGAACCCAAATAGAAAGATTTGCAAAATCTGTTATATAGAGTATCAATCAACTCATTTGAATTTATGAAAAATTGTGAACCTATAATTAAGATAATAATGAAATGAACTTTAATCATGGAATACATAACATTAAATTTTTAAAAGGGGTAAATTACTGTGTAATAAATTTTCTTTCAGTGGCATTTTAGGTACGTTAGATTAGAAAAAAGTTTAAGTATTTATTCTACATGGCATCCTAATTAATATATTTTGAAAAAAATCTTATAGGTGGGTTTAATCTAAAACGTGTATACAAAATTGGGTGTATAACCAAATCCCCCTAAAATTATTCAACACATAGTAGAACTGTGACACTTTTGAAATTATCTTTATGCAAGAGTATGAATCCTGTGATGTAATTTCATCACAATTAAAAATCACTTTCGCTGAATTTTGATTATTACAGAAACCAAACAAAATGGCTGTTTGCATAACAATAATTTTCTATTTTCAGGAAATAATAATAATTAAAAAAAAGAATCATTAAAAAAGCCCTTCAGAACCTTCTTATGAAATCAATACAATATCCATATTGTGTAATTCAACTGATACTGGACAAGTGGACATAAAACTTATTTGGTTTACAGTGACAGTATAAGTTTCCAGGGTTCATACCAGTTCAGGAGAAGTAAATTTACTTAAAATAAACAAACTACTATATAGAATTTCATATACTCACCTATCTAGCTTCACGTTCTGCTTCAACAAACCAGAGCTTTCAGTTGTCTGCATACCTACAACATCTCTAAGATTTCAGCTATGCATGACAACAGTTTTTTTTTTCTTTTTTTTTTCTGAAAGAATATCATAATCCAGAAAGTAGCAATGGAACTTACGATTTTCTCCCTTGGCAAGGACAGTTCCAAAGCTTCGGGTGGGTAATCGTTTCTCTGCTGAATCCTCCTGACAAATCAAAAAGATCGACTTATAAATGGCTTGTACAAAATCAGTACTAACATATACCCCGCAAAACGAGTATAAGAGTAGCATACCTCTGGTGCTTTTGGTGGTCTTCTCATTGAGCGTGCAATAAATTTCCTAAATGCATCATTCAACTTTTCTTTGGGCTCAGCATTCCTATGAACAGAATAATGATGGCTTAATGCATAAGTAAGAAACAGAAGAAATGCAATCTTAAACTTAAAAAGAACATATGAAGACCTTGATATCCCAAGATTTAATATGTCATTGGCAGCTTTCACTTTATTCTTCGATTCCATGAGCATAGCATAAGCTATGTAAAACTGAGAATGTGTCTTTCCAATTTCATTTGCATCTAGAAAACTGAATATGACTTCAGCATCTGCACAGTTTTCGGCCTGCAGAACAATTGCATTCACAACATTACATTAGATTGAGAATAAAAGATTGACACCTAGAAGGCCAGACAAATAATTGTAGATTTAAAATGTGAAAAGAAAAAAACCCACATATTCCAACCAGACTTTCAGATAACGGAGATCATCCTTGTAGCGGTCCGAATGCCAAAATGTACGCACACATTGCTCAAATATAACAACTAATCCAGAGAAATCTCCACCAGGGGGAAATGATTCCTGAACCCACTTGATACACCTATCAGAAAGATAGGAGGACAAACAATAAGGTACCATTTGGATGAAATTATTTCAAAAAGAATTTGCTTTTGTTCTAGATTCAAAAAAGACTATTAAAGATTGGATAAATTTTGATGTAGCTTGATGCAGCACATTTAAAATGGGTCTATAAACTATACACAATGCATCACTTACTGCAAAAGTTCTAACAAGCAACTTAACTGCATATTATTATACGAATACCGAGATTTCAAATCAATTCCTTTGAAGAAAACCCTAAACAATTGAAAAGGATGCAAAACACCTCAAATCTACTCTTACGAAATGAAAAAGATGGAAATGGAACCATTGACATGTGAAATAAGAGAATAGTCCATACTCAGTAAACTAGTTTGCAATACATTTTATTAAGTCCACAAATGAAATGCAACTCCCTGCTCTCTTCTTTTTCCTCTTATTCAGATCTAGATTTAAATATAAATTGCAATAGTTAATTAAGAAAATCAGCTATCTAACTTTAACATAATCCCTATTTCAATCAATTCTTCCCAATGAACAAAACACTAGCAAAAAGAAGAAAAGTAAACATTGAGAAATAAGAGTAGTCTGTACTCACTCAAGCCATGGCTGCAGAGGGTCTTCTCCTTCATACTCATCAATTGCTTGAATCAACCGCCTGACCATTAAGAAGAAGAAAAATCAAAATAAAAACAAAAAGTGAGCATTTAATACAATAATGATAGGAAGTTTTCGAGAAGAAGATAAAGACCTTCGTCGTTCAAAGAGGGACTTTTTGAGTTGATTGTCAGTCTGAGCTTTGAGAGCGTCGTTCAAGATTTCAACTTTACGGCCTCTTTTCAATGGCCTCACGTTCTCCTTGAACATCTCCCACTCATTCCCCGTCTCTCGATTCGACGCCAGGAACTCTGATTCTGGATCCAACGCCTCTATTCTCTCTATTTCAATTCCACTCTCCGCCATACTAAAATCAACCAAATTTTCAAACTTTATCATTGAATTTACAGAAAAATCAAAAACCCAGAAAGTTTGGAAATAACCCAAATCAAAAGTACAAGATTACATCATTATTTTCATGTTTTGTGCTCATAAATTTCAAGAATCAAGAAAAGGGGGAAACTTTAGTTGAATCTGAAGATACCTGCAGGGACCGGCAACGGAGCAATTAAACGGAGATGGGAGAGAAGAGTGAGAGGAAACTCCTGTAGATAAATGTAGGAAGAGAGGATGAAGAAAGATGCGAATTTGAGAGAGGCGGTGTGTGTGTGTGTTTGATTTGTTTTTTCCTATTTTAGGTTTTATTTCAAGTTTGAAATAAAACGGCTAGTTATCCCGCTCCCTGGCCCCAAGATGCAATAATTTGTTTTCAACTTGGTTCGATGTAGAAGTAGAATATGAGACTGGAATATCCTTAAATTATAAATTCGTTGGTGCCAATTGGGCGGTCTGTGGACTTTTGTCGCTCTCCACGGGGCTTTCGGACTAATAGGTTTCATGTTACGTTAATTTGAACTTGCTCGATCTGTTCAATTGCGACCTTATAATGCAATTGCATTCTCCGGTCTAATTGTTGTTTTTGTTTCTGTATTCCTGATTTATCCGCTAGGTCAGTCTGGTTGGTTCTTTGCACCTCGTGCGAAAGGGCCACGCTCACGCTCGCGCTTATTTATTTTTTATTTTTTAATAAAATATTAATATTTTGAATCTACCATCTCTTGATATGTTGTTTTAGTTATCGCTCTAGAGCGTAAATTTAATCAAAATATCTTCAATTTTAGTCTCATTTATTTATGGTTTAGCCACTTTAGAGCGTGTGAAAGATTTGCATTGTGCGTGCAGTTTTTTTTAGTTGCATAGGGAAACCTGCATATTGGAGAAGCTGATACATTCAATATTTGAAAATTAAGATTGTTTCCTTTAAAAAAAAATTATTGGAGAACCTAACACATTCAAGGAACAACAGTTGTAAGTATTTAATAAGTAAATCCTGACTTTAGCTTAAGAGAATATTGAACGTTTGAATGTGCATACATCATCCAGAGATCATAATCATGTAGACACATACGAACTAATAAAATCATTTATCCATACTAGCTAGTTAATTATGCAATTATGCACCAGCCTTTGATATGAAATCATGGTTTAAGTTATATATATATATGTATCAAGTCTTGACTCTTGATGCTTTCTTGCCTGACAGAGGTAATCACTGCTTCATTGACACTTACGCGCGTGCGGAAGGGCCGCGCTCACGGGTCTGAACTATCGTTTATCGACATCTCTTAAAATTCCAAGTATTAAACTTTCTAATGTGATCCTATCCTCTCCTTCAACCTTTTCTAAAAAAGATAATAAGTGAGCACATATATAACGCATTAAAAAAAAGCCTAAAACTTCTTGACTACTCGAGCATCTTACATCAGTTACATGGTAGCTCTAGAAATAAAAAAAAATTAAGAATAGATACATCCACGTATAATTTGAATTAGAAGGACTACAAAGGCTAGTAAGGAGCAATGAAACTTTCACCAATTCATGGCGCTCATAGAGAAAGAGAGCTAGGCTTAGCGGTGGCTGTTCTTTCCCTAAAATATTCAAAGCTTGCTTGCTATATTTTATTGTTTCTGCAGTAGAAGAACTCATTTAGAAGAACTCGATTATCAAAAGCATTAATGAATGAAAATTTAGCTAAAAAAGAAACAGAAAAGAAAATGGTCAAATATCAACAAATACTTTTTGGTAGTGACACATATGTAGCATTATCATAGTTGTTACCTATAATGAAATTAAATTTGCTTTACACTTGTGGTATGATTTAAGAAGTGGAGTCTGCAATCTCGCAAGTTCTATCCATATCGAACAGACCTGGAGAAGAGAAGAAAAAAAATGAGTGCACACTCATTATTATTCTTTACTAGATAGAAAGTTGTATACCCTAATACTAAATTTTTGGACTGAAACCCAACTATTAAGAACAGGTAGTCCTAACCATAGTTAAAAACAAATTCAAAACTATTGTAATTTGCATATTTACTGAGAAGGAAAAAAAAAACTTTACAGCTGAAAGCCTAACAAATTGAGAGATGCAGTGCTTACATATCATAGATCAAGTTTGTGTTTGTTCTCTGTTCTATATTTTCTCCCTTTGCACCAAGATTGGGGAAGGCAAACCTCCACATTTTCATGAACAAATTTAGTAGAACAGGAAAAAGGTAAGAAATTGGAGGATTGAGGCTTTAAAGCAATGATTAATAAGCATTGAAGGTATAAATTTTGCATCGTTTTACAAGTTCTCCTAACAAAAACTAAGCACATGGCAAGAGAAAGCAGTCACATTTTTTGTGGGGTTGTCTATGATACGGGGATGTATATGATATAATCATTTTACAACTAATTGAATACCACTTTGACAACAATCTATTGAGCTAAATTACAACTTTGACAACAAAATTATCACATTCATTTTACACATTTACATATAATTGAATAAAATTACCATATTGAAAACAATTTGTCTATAAACTTGTAAAACTGTTGTAAATGATGTAATTACCTATTGTATAACTAAAATCATTTTTACTATAATTATGACAAATTCGTTGTCAGATATGTAAATGTAGGTATCACATACATGTACGTACCTAAGAGACTTCCCACATTTTTTACTCATCTTCTCTCAATTATTTGTCATCTTGAATTCCTTGGAGCACACTGTACAAATAAGAGAATAGAGGGAATCAGTTAGATTAAAACCATAATCCATATATACCTAACGCAACTAAACTCGTTCCTCATCTCTTTTCATACTTCTCGTATGGGGATGCATGTTATAAATTTAAGGGGACGCATGTTATAATCCACAATAACTATATCTTAGGTGTCGAGAAGAAGATAAAGTAGTTCCACGATTATGATCTTTGGTTGGTAGATGACCATGGTGATGAGCCCCCACGGGAGAACATGAAATTGAACAACCTCATGATATATGTACGCCAGTTTTGGTTGAATACATGTCCAGTCCAGTTAGAAATTGAGAAGCCAATTCTTGCTACCAAGTCCAGTCAGGAATGCGCGTGCATGTTATAAATCTATTAACCCACTGTACATAGAAGAAAATAGGGCTGATTAACTGAAAGGAAATTCAATTTAGCATGAATTCATTCTCCAATTGCCCGAATTATGATCCACAAAGAATTGATATGATCAACAACATCCTCCATGTCTAGAACAATACAACAGACTAAAAAAATTAATCACAGAGTATAGTATGAGAAAAAAGAAAAGCTGATATGGAACGTCAGATGAAAGGAACCAATTGAGTATTTCCAAATAAAAATTACCAGTTTAGACCTCAGCCGAAATGGTAGCAACTTTCTCCACAGGAATGGTTTCTTTCTGCGCTGCTCTGCGTTTCTCCCGCTTAATCACAGTTTTTTTCTCCTTTTGTTTTCTTTCTGTATATTGAAAGAGAGTTGAATGGTTAATCAAGTGAACCAACTCCCATGATCATGCCTCGGCCGTTTTTTCCAACTATCCATAATCGCTGGTGTTTCTGCATAAACCCGTAGGCCTGGTAGAAACCGGTGGATCTTGATGTGACTAACTAAGGGGAATACCGGGCGGACCGCTCTTCTCCTCTCCGATGCCTAAGTTAGTACCGTTGGAGCAAATAGATAACTTAACCGGGAATGATAAGTAGTAGGAGAGTTAAGTTACCTATTAATGAGGGTAATTGAGGTCCTTATTTAGGTGGTCGATCGTAAGGTCTGGTCTTACTCTTCGATGTGGGACGGGTTCCCTTCTGTTCGTACACAAAGGGGCAGCTAAGATGACCTGTTCGGCAGGCTGGTGTCCCCGGCTCCCGGGCCCCTAGTCATAAGTTAGACTGCTGGGCCTCGGGTCCGGGTGCTGGGGACCCTGCTCCGGGCCTCGGTCCGGCCTCGGGTATGCTAGCTGCGAGTCTGTGGGCCTGTGTAGCCCCTATGTGGCTACTGTCAACAATTCTCCAAGTTCCCGGCAAAGTGCAATCTTGAATGGGGACTTAATATGTCTCGCTCATGTCCCGCAGACCCGCAGGGTTACCGACCCAACGGTGCCTAGTCTCCCAAGTCCGTATTGAAGATTGGACTTGGCCGGGCGTTCGAGCAGAAGGGCTGTTATGATGTGAGTACCTATTAGTGATGACGTGTGGCAGTTATGAGTATGTGTTTGTAATAATGATAGTGTTGTGTTGAAGTCTTGCCATGCCATAAGTATGGAACAGGATGAAACCCGGACGAGTGCATGGGATGATGGTATGGCGTTGAAATCCGCCATGCGATGAATATGGAGCGGGGTGAAACCCGGACGAGTGCATGGGATAATGATGTGGCGTTGAAATCCGCCATGCGATGAATATGGAGCGGGGTGAAACCCGGACGAGTGCATGGGATGATGATGTGGCGTTGAATATGGAGCGTAAGGACTCGATCGGTGGAGTGCCATGTTGGGACGAGTCCCCTAGTGAAAGATTGCTGTCAACGGTGGAACAGGCCGGGGAGTAGCCCGGTGGGGTGTTTAGGCCATGTCATGGTACCAATCCACACCCGCTGATTCGTCCCAGCTTGTGTTGGAGTAAGCGTGGGGTATTGTGCAGGGTTGCGAGCCTGCGGGAAGGCCTGATGGGTGCAAGCCAACAGGTCCACCGATGGGATGTTGCGGTCATGTTTAAGCACCGGTCAACATCTGCTAGTTCTTCTCAGCTTGTGTTGGAATAAGCGTGAGGCTGTGTAGGGTTTCTAGCCTGCGGGGAGACTTGTTCTGTGTTAGAGAAACAATCTGCCTGGTGGGGTGGTGTGGAGATAACAAGTCTCGCCATGGATCCCCATATTTTTCACAGCTTAGTGTGATGTAGGGTTTCTAGCCTGCTGGAAGAGTTTGCATGTGTTAGAGGTAAACTCTCCCGGATTTATAAAGCCCGTGTGTTTGAAGCCTTGAGTTGTTGCTGGCTTGTCCGTGCCCGTAGGCGCGAAGGAAAGTGACTAGACCGATGGAGTGCCTTGGATCTAGTGGAATGCTACATAACCGATGGGATGCCTGTGAACCGGTAGAATGCCTGTGAACCGGTGGAATGCCTGTGAACTGGTGGAATGTTTCATGACCGATGGAATGTTTTTCCTTGATTTGAGGTTGGCTTTTGGGGAAGTGGGGGGGGGGGGGTGGGGGAGGGGGCTGAACGCCTCGGTTCTCGCCCCTATCTCCCTTAACTGCCGCTTGTAGGCGGGACAAGTGGCTGACATGCATTGAAGGAGAGAGCCCGTCAGTCCCATCAGTTATGATGGCGTGGGAACTTTATCGATGGTGGGACACATGTCAGTAGGGAGTGGTCTGAGATGGAGGGAATCTGCGGCTGGGGTTGCTTCTCCCTTTTGAGTGCCCTAATTATCAATAAGGTGAAGTTTTGCCGCCTATAAGATCCTTCGCACCCCCCTCCTCTCTTCCTGTCGTACTTTGTTGAAGCTTGGCTCCTCGTTTGTCTGTGTTGTTATCTTGCTAGGTGTTTTGTTCGTTCTCGTCAACAGCTAACTCTGCGTAGGGTAAATTCTGTTCTTAAGTTTATGGAGTCTGGGAGGTCAGCCAGTTCTGTCGGTGCCAGCCGTGCGTCGACGGGAGGGCCCGTGAGGCACCGTCTGTTGGATGGCGACAGGGTGATTTTGTGTGACGAGCCGACCAGGAGCATGACTGCTGGCGAGATAAGGGATTTTCGGGCGAAGTGGGGCATTGACTCCTCCGTTAAGCTCCGGGGCTGGATCCTGGGGAACTGGCTTGCAACCCGGAGGAAGGTTGGGTTGCCGTTTTTTAGGATCAATTTCGGCACGGGCTATCTCTGCCGCTGCCTAAGTTTGTCCAGTACGTGCTGAACCTGATAAATATCTCCCCCACCCAGCTTCCTAGCAACCAGTGGAGGTAGTTGCTTGGTCTTGGGTGCTTGTTCAGTCTTAGCAACATGGACTGGCCCACGATAAATGAGTTACGGGCGCTGTACAAGATTCTCTATTGCAAAAAGGCCCAGGCCACCGGCTGTGTAAATTTTGCCGCGCGGGACTTCGATCCTCCCATCACTCATCTGCCGTCATCGGTTTCGAATGTGTGGAGGAGACAGGTTGTGATGGCCGGGGGTAGGTGGCAGCGTAGTTCGAGGAGCTTCCGGGTGCCCGGGGCTTCTCAAGCTATCGGGGATCAGTCGTACCGATTGGTCGACTTGGAGAGGCAACGGATAGCCCGGCTTTTCGTTTGCTGGGATAATCTGGGCCGGAGCTCTTACAATTTCATCCGGTGGAATGTGTTGCAGATATGCGAGATGGGGCAAAAACCTGGTAAGGTGCCTTGCACTGTTGTTTTGTGCGGTCGTATTTTATTCTAACCGTTCGGTTTATTGATTTGCAGCTAATGCCCCCCGGCTCGCTGTTCGGAGCGAGGAGACCATCGAGTCGGATGACGAACTTGTGGCCCAGAGGTTGATGGAGATGGGGGAGACGACCTCGAAAACCGTTGTAGATCCTGACACCCTAGAGAGGACGGTGCATAGTAATCCTGTGCCGCTCATGTTTCCGGATTCCCACTACCGTCGACGACCAGGCGGTGAGGAGAATGCCCCTCTTATTATTCGGGATGTAGGACCGGTGGGCTCACCAGGTCCGGAACCTCTAGTGCGGCCTGTGGGGGCACGAGCCTCACGGGAGAGAGAGACAACATATATGACTCGGTACCGCAGAAGCGGTCTTGGGGAGGCTCCGGCGAAAAGGGCGAGGATGTTTGATACCGGGGCGTCCAGCTCGACTGGGGGGGGGGGGTCAGCATTCGTTCTGGCGGAGGGAACTGGTGGCCGAAGGAGTAAGGAAACAGGTGAACCGGAAGCTGATCGCTGCTCTGGTGATGGTGGTTTTGGTAGATTCATGGTTTCTACCATCGAGGCTTTGGGACTTGACCGGAGAGCCCCCGGGGATGTGCGGCCGGGTGAGAGCAGGAAGAAGGCTGGGAATTGGGTCTTCGGGTAAGTCTGATTGCGTACCTGTGTGAAACTGAGGTTCTTCTGCGCTCCCTCTCCCTTTTTATTTTTACGAGCTGACGTTCTTCTTTTGTGTACTTGTACCAGCTGGTTCACAGCCTTTACGCCACTGAGCCTAGTGAGGGGGCTCCGGTTCTGGAGAAGCAGGTGGAGGACCTCACCATGCAGCTGTCATTGATGGAGGTTAAGCTTGCGCAGGAGAGGGAGGAGGCCGGTAGACTGGCGGCCGCTCGGGAAGAGAGGATTATGGAATTGGAGGCGAAACTGATGGAAGCTGGGGGGCGGGCAACCGTACTGGAAGCCTAGTGTGTCGAGGCTTCTGGGAGGGTAACGGTCCTAGAAGCGAAGAATTTGGAGCTACGGACCCAAGTAACAGCAGTCCTAAAGGGAGGGGAGAAGCTTGTAGAATCCCAACTTGCAAAAGCCGCTAATAAAGCTATTGACGATTTCCGGGACTCGGTGGAACTTGCAGAGATGCTGGAGACCGCCCGTGCGAAGGGTATAAATGATGCGTATCTGAAGTGGAGGGAGAAAAGGTGGCTTGATGCCGAGCGGATGGAGGCTGAGGTAGCCTTGGCTGAGAAGTTGGAGCAAGAGCGGTCTCTCAAGGCTGGTGGGTCAGGGATTAGGGGCTCCGGTGGCGCTGATTAACGGTTTAAAAGGGGTAGCAGCGGCAGATACTTGGCATATATATTTACTTTGTAACTAGCTGTAGTTTACTTTGTAACCAGTAACTATCTGTGTTGCAACGTTGGTACTAAATACAACATTGTCAATTTTCTCAAATATCTTATGAAACTGTTTGCTCACATATATCGCTATTCTAACATTCATGATAATACGGTGGTACATTATCATCTTTCATCTTTCACTTCATTGATTTCAATTGTTGCAACACATTTGTCTAAATTATAGTATATAAGACATTTGTTCACATGTATTCATGAGGTATAAGTGATCACATCCCTTTACTTTTAGTGTGAAAGTCTAATCAGTCATGCCATATAGAGATGTAAACTCATGTACGAAAATTGAATCTTATTTCTCGCCCGAAACTATGTATTGAAACTTGAAAGAATTGTTTCCCAGCTAGCCCTGTTTTCATCCAAATTCAAAGTCTTTATATCGTAAGCTTGATAACTTACCCTCTTAGTCATCTAAAATTGTATTTCATACATCTTTAATAGTTTAGAGTTTCTTTTACATTATCATATTACTGTCACATATGTTTTCACGTACTAGAACGCAATTATATTTCATTGTCCAAACTTACATCGACTATGGTAAATGTTTATTTTGAATCAAGTGACACATGACATGCTCTTCTCCATTAAAACCAATCACCAGTGTGTGTTAAACGGCGATAATTATGGTCTGTAGATCACAATTGTACTGATATCGTCTCAATTTAACCATTTTTAAGGTATTGATTAATCATGAAATGTCTTGATACATTAAGTATTATACTAATACGTGATCTCTCTTCTTCAAGAATGTGCAGGGTGCGTTATCACTTATCACAAAAAGAACAAACAGAAAAGGGAAGGGAAACCGTGGGTGACGAGCATTATGTGCAGGAAAAGACACGAGGGAAAAAGCTATCGGATCATTGGAGATTTCTAAACGACAGGTAGTTGCTGTGGATAAGGATGTCGTATTGCAATCACACTTGGAACACGCCGCAGCGTCTCTATCATGAACTCATGAATAATGCAAGAGACTGTTACCTACCCCTACCAATTATTCAGAAGAAAGCCCTAGAATCTCTGGGGTGTTTACGTAAACTCGTACCCAATTGAGTTAAATATTAACCATGGTTAAGCCCAACCAAGCTCTTCCATTATTAATCTGTTACTTACACCAACATAGAAACAAGAAGCTTTCGGATCAAAACGAAAACCATGGCGTGCTTATCAACTCCATCACTTTCGACTCTGCGTTTCTCCCACGATCTGACGTCGGCGCCGACTGTGTCGTTTGCGGTTCGGGTTACGAATCCGATGGCGCAGAAGAGGAAGGTTGGGATGAGAGTGATGGCGGTGGCCAAGTTCAAGGGGACACAGATGAGGGAGAAGCGGCTGACGGAGATGATCGAGAAGAAGGTTCTAGAAGCCAAGGAGGTGTGCGGAGAGGGAGATCCGATCACTGACGAGTGCAAGGTGGCGTGGGACGAGGTGGAGGAGGTGAGCCAAGCCAAGGCCGATCTCAGGCTGAAAATGAAGGACAGTGATCCTCTCGAGTCGTTTTGCGAGGATAATCCTGAAACCGACGAGTGCCGAATCTACGAGGATTGATGATCCGCCATCTCTAATCTCCATCATTATATTTATATTGTGTGCTGCTCTGCTAAAATTTATTTAACTAGGATTATCATGATGCATGAGTATGTTTGATGTATTAGTTTAATTAATTGTTTAATACCCGATTGTAATATTCTAACTGTTACTTTGTTCGATCAAAACAAACCATTATGTTGTCAATTGGTGTTTCTTTGGGCAGCGACCGACTTACTTCAACAACTAGTTAGATTTCTCTTAGTGACAACATGAAATCAAAGGTATTACTGAATAATTTCACTGATTTCAAGGGAAATATACAGTAGTGAGGAAGTTGGTATAATTAGTGTTTTATGAGTTATTCAGGGACCGGTATTTTACTAGATATGGCGCCCGTCCGTTGCTGCGGTTAGAAGCATGCGGAGCAAAATTGATTAAATTGGGGTCTGATAAAGGATAGATGAGAAAAGCTAACTGAAAGATGTAATGAGTAGGAAGATGTAATGGAAATAATAAGAACCAATATTATGTATACTAACTGAAAATTGAAATTTAAAAAAAAAATTAAATTTCACATTATATTTAGTGCAACAGTGGATCTAGGATGAGTAAAGAGATAGTGGAAAAGGTTATAATACACAGTGGATATATTGTAATACAAAACACAGAAGTTGTCTGTAACATTATTGTGTAAATTTACATACTATATACAAAAGCTGTTAGAATCTAATATACTGTGCGAACATCATTATGTCGATCCCCAAAAACTTTAAGAAAACTACTTTTGTTGGCCGAAAATAGCCGTGACACATTGGAGTTTAATATAGTGTCTTCGACAAAAAAAAAACTTCATGTAAAGATCAGCACTGCACAAAATCTCAAAGACAGTCAACATGTAGCTGGAAAGGTAGCCTATCCAATTACCAAATTAAATGCCAATGTTGACATCACTGAAACAAACAGATTATTCAGAATGTAGAAATTTTAATGGAGATCAATCATATATTTGTTCTTCATTATGGACAATGAGCAGAAAACACAATCTTTATTTCCAGTCCATACTTGTTATTACAAATGGAACCAATTACCCAAAGTTTAATAACAATGACATTTAAGCTTATCCCAGGTATAGATATACTGCAAAATAAGAAAATTCTAAACAACCGATACAGTACTGCCAATTAAATAAAAGATCGCAAACATCACATCACCTTTACAATGGAACCTCCAGCAACAAATTTTACTTCCTGAATTCACTTACTTTCACACCTGAAATATAGTCAAAGACACTAATAATAACCAAATACCACAGCTTGCAAATCATGAAATTAAAGTGAAAGTTGAACAATATACATAGGCCTAAAAATACTATTATTGCAGGAAAAAAGGTGGTATCAGCTAATTGCTGTGTTTTTTTCCAATGCCAATTTTTTGAACCAAGTGAAATAAAAATTAAGAATATGATCATTTGAATGTGTATCTTAAGTTGTTTAAAATAACATTAAATAAGTAAATCATTGCTTATCAGATAGAAAATGGGAATTAGAGAAAATTAAGACTGTCAACACTTTGAAGTTAAAACAGTTGAGGCTTTTTTGCATGCAGCGTGCGGGACAAAAACATAAAGAAATGAATATTATATGATTTATAGAATACAAAAAATACTAAATGATTTATAGAAGACTAAACAATTCATACAAAAATGAAGATTCAAATTCGTTTCAATACTCCCCAGAAGAGGGGAGTGTTTCTGCCTAAACCCGGGGGTCTGGTAGATACAGATGAATCCAACTTGATCTCCTGTAAACCTGCTTACTAAGGGGAATACCGGGCGGGCCGGTCTTCTCCTCTCCGATGCCTAAGTTAGTATAGTGGGAATATATATAACTTGAGCACCTATGTAAACAGTGAGAGAGATAAGTTACCTCTTTATGAGGGTAGTTGGGGCCCTTATATAGGTGGTTGGGGGTGAGGGCTGGCCTCACCCTTCGATGTGGGACTGGTTCCCTTCAAAGGGCAGTTCTGGTGTCCTCTTTGGCAGGCTGGCGTCTCCGGTCCTAGGGTCCCTGGCAGCCGGATAGGCTACTGGACCCCGAGGGCGGGTGCTGGTGGCTCGGTCCTGGGCCTCGGGCCGGGCCCTGGTGCACTTGCTGCGGGTCTGTGGGCCTGTTGTAGCCTCTCTGCGGCTACTGTCAACAAGTCCCCCAAGTTCACGGTCAAGTGCAATCTTGAATGGGGACTTAAGTCTGTCTTGCTCTTGTCCCGCAGAGCCGCAGGGTTACCAACCCAACGGTGCCCAGTCCCCCAAGTCCGTGTTGAAGATTGGGCGTGACCGAGGTGTTGGGCTGTGCTTGGTATGAGGCGATGAACTTGCAGTCTGGACCTCGACCGGGCGTCTTGCCATATCGGTGCGAGGCGGAGTTCACGGGACCTCGACCGGGCGTCTTGCCATATCGGTGCGAGGCGGAGTTCACGGGACCTCGACCGGGCGTTCTGCCATATCGAGACGAGTCCCGGATGAACTTGCAGACTGGACCTCGACCGGGCGTCCTGCCATATCGGTGCGAGGCGGAGTTCACGGGACCTCGACCGGGCGTTCTGCCATATCGAGACGAGTCCCGGATGAACTTGCAGTCTGGACCTCGACCGGGCGTCCTGCCATATCGGTGCGAGGCGGAGTTCACGGGACCTCGACCGGGCATTCTGCCATATCGAGACGAGTCCCGGATGAACTTGCAGACTGGACCTCGACCGGGCGTCCTGCCATATCGGTGCGAGGCGGAGTTCACGGGACCTCGACCGGGCGTTCTGCCATATCGAGACGAGTCCCGGATGAACTTACAGTCTGGACCTCGACCGGGCGTCCTGCCATATCGGTGCGAGGCAGAGTTCACGGGACCTCGACCGGGCGTTCTGCCATATCGAGACGAGTACCGGATGAACTTGTAGTCTGGACCTCGACCGGGCGTCCTGCCATATCGGTGCGAGGCGGAGTTCACGGGACCTCGACCGGGCGTTCTGCCATATCGAGACGAGTCCCGGATGAACTTGCAGTCTGGACCTCGACCGGGCGTCCTGCCATATCGGTGCGAGGCGGAGTTCACGGGACCTCGACCGGGCGTTCTGCCATATCGAGACGAGTCCCGGATGAACTTGCAGTCTGGACCTCGACCGGGCGTCCTGCCATATTGGTGCGAGGCGGAGTTCACGGGACCTCGACCGGGCGTTCTGCCATATCGAGACGAGTCCCGGATGAACTTGCAGACTTGACCTCGACCGGGCGTCCTGCCATATCGGTGCGAGGCGGAGTTCACGGGACCTCGACCGGGCGTTCTGCCATATCGAGACGAGTCCTGGATGAACTTGCAGTCTGGACCTCGACTGGGCGTCCTGCCATATCGGTGCGAGGCGGAGTTCACGGGACCTCGACCGGGCGTTCTGCCATATCGAGACGAGTCCCCCAGAGTGCGCTAGCCTACGGGATGGCCTGTTGGTGCGTGGACTAAGCCAACAGGTATCCCGGAGAGTGTTACGGCCATATTGGGGCATCGGTTAACACTTGCTAGTTCTTCTCAGCTTTTGTTGGTTAAGCGTTGAGGTAATGTGCAGGTTTGTTAGCCTGCGGGGAGACTTGTTCTGTGTTAGAGAAACAATCTGCCCGGTGCAGTGGCGTTGAGATAACGAGTCTCGCCATGTATCCCCAAATGTATCACAGTTCAATGTGATGCAGAGTTTTTATCCTGCTGGACAAGAGTACATGGGTTAGATGTAAGCTCGCCCGGGTTTATAAAACCCATGCGTTTAGAAGCCTCGAGTTGTTGCTGGGTCGTTCCTGCCCGTAGGCGAAGGAAAGTGACAACCGGTAGAATGCTTTGGAGTTGGTTGAATGCCATATGTTCGGTGGAATGCCATGGTTCCGGGCGGAGCTCGACCGGGCGTTCTGCCATATCGAGACGAGTCCCAAAGTGAGATGCCATGCAGCCGGTTTGAATGATGCGCAACCGGAGATTTGCCAGGGTACCGGATGGATGGCTTATACTCGGAACGATTTTCTCGAGGCGGTTGAAAAAGCATAGCCGGTGAGAGGCTGCGGAGCCGGTTAGTTCGAGGTTGGCTTTCTGGGGAAGCGAGGAGAATGGACGCCTCGTTGTGCGCTCCTATCTCCCCCAACTGCGCTTGTAAGTGGGACAGGTGGCAGACATGCGATAAAAGGGGGGAGCCCATCAAACCTATCAATTATGATAGTATGGGATCCCTTATTGATGTTGGGACACGTGTCGACAGGGGGCGGTCTGAGATGGAGGGGATCCAAGGCTGGGGTTGCCTCACTTTTGTTGTTGCCCTATTTATCATCCCCTCTGTCTTCCTCCTGCCGCATCTTGCTACTCTTTGCCTGTTGTTTGTCTGTGCTTCAGAGGTGAATTCTTTTGTTTAGGCTTTATGGCGTCTGGGAGATCTGCGCATTCTGCCGGTGCAAACTGCGGGCCCATGCGGCATGAGCTGCTGGATGGTGATAGGGCGATTTTCTGCGATGAGCCAGTCAGAAGTATGAATGATAGAGAGATCAGGGAGTTTCGGGCAAAGTGGGATATCGACAACTCTATTAAGCTTCGAGGCCTGCATCCCGGGGAACTGGCCTGTAATCCGGAACCGGGTTGGGTTGCCGTTTTCGACGATTAGTTTCGACACGGACTATCGCTGCCGCTGCCGCCATTTGTTCAGTACATGCTGAGCTCGATAAAGCTTTCCCCGGCCCAGCTTCCGAGCAACCAGTGGAGGCAGCTGCTTGGGCTCGGGTGTCTGTTCAGCTTGAGCTATATGGACTGGCCCACGGTTAATGAATTTCGGGCGCTGTACAAGATTTCCTACTGCAGAAAGGCCCAGTGCAGCGGTTGTGTGAATTTTGCCGCGCGGGACGTTGGTCCTGCCATCACTCATCTGCCGTCGACGGTTTCAGATGTCTGGAGGAGGTCGGTGGTGCTGGCCGGTGGCAGGTGGCAGCGTACATGGAGGGGCTATCAGGTGCCCGGGGCTTATCAATCGATCGATCGGGAACAGACGTACCGGTTGGGCGACTTGGAGAAGCAATGGATATACCGGCTGTTTACTTGCTGGGACCACCTGAGTAGGAGCTCCTATAATTTCATTCGGTGGAATGTGCTGGAGATATGCGAGATGGGGAGGAAACCTGGTAAGGTATCTTGTACTGTTTGTCTCTGCATGGTTGCTTGTATTCTGACTGCTTGGTTGATCGGTTTGTAGCTAATGCCCCCCGGCTCGCCGTTTGGAGCGAGGAGACTGTTGAACCGGACGAAGAGCTTGTGGCCCCGAGGTTGATGGAGATGGGGGAGGAGGCCGCGAAAACCGTTATTGATCCGGTTACCCAGAGGCGCAGGGAGCATGACAGGCCTGTGCTGCTCGTGTTTCCGGACTCTCACTATGGCAGGCGGCCTGGCGGTGAGAATAACTCCCCACTCCGTATCCTGGAAGTGCGCTCGGTGGCCCCGCCAGGCGCAGAACCTGTGGCGCGACCGATGGCGGTACAGACCTCGCGGGAGAGGGAAACGGTAGAGACGACCGGGTATCGCCGAAGCGGCCACAGCGAAGCTCCGGCGAAGAGGGCGAGGACCTTTGATGCCGGGGCGTCAAGCTCGGTTGGACCGATCGAGCGGGTAGTAGTTCCGGCCGTGGAAGTGGGCGGCCGAAGCAGTCGAGGACCGGAAGCCGATCGTAGTTCCGGGCGTGGCTTTGGTGGGTTTGTGGCCTCTGCCGTCGAAACCTTGGGACTTGATCGGGAGGACCCTGGGACGGAACAACCGGGCGAGAGCGGGACGAAGCCCATGGAACTAGTTCTTCGGGTAAGTGTTTCCTGTGCTTCTTTTTCCCTGGAGTGATATGAGCCAATGTTCCTTTGTTCACGTTTGGCAGCTAGCTCATAGCCTTTATGCCGTGGAGCCCAGAGGGGAGTCTGCTGTAGTTTTGGAGAGGCGGGTGGAGGAGCTGAGTGTGCGGGTGGACGTGGCGGAAGCCAAGCTTGCGGAGGAAAGAGAGGAGGTCGGTCGGTTGGGCACCGAGCTCGTGCGGGAGAAAGAAGTAACCGCTCGGTTGTACCATGAACTGTCGCAGGAGAAGGAGGAGGCCGATCGACAGACTGCTGCCCGGGAAGGGAGGATTGCGGAGCTGGAGGCGAGGGTTTTGGAGCTACAGACCCAGGTTACAGTAGTTGCCCAAGGAAGGGAGAAGCTCACGGAATCCCAGCTTGCGGAAGTGGCCGATAAGGCTGTCGACGACTTCCGGGAGTCGGTGGAGCTTGAGGAGATGCTGGAGGAGGCTCGGTCAAAGGGCATAAGTGATGCCTATTTGGAGTGGAGGGAGAAAGGGTGGCTTGATGCTGAGCAGATGGAGGCCGACATAGCCCTGATCGAGATGGCGGAGCAAGAGCAAACTCTAAAAGGTGGCGGGCCAGGGATTGGGGGCTCCGGAGGCGCTGACTAGCTGTTTCTTTTTTTGCTTCCCTATATGTGTGTCTTGTAACCAGCTTTATTGATGATGAACAAACTACGTATTGCAATACTGATGCCAATTTATACTATTTCCCCTTGATGAGCGATATTACTTAGGATAGAACCGCAGGTGCTGAATATTCCAGGGGCGGGTGGAATAGATGCCATTGGTATCTATGATGTGGAATGTTGCTGGGCCCACAGCTGCGGTGATTTGGTAGGGTCCTTCCCAAGTTGGTTCTAAGGCCAACGGTTTTTTCTGGATTTTCTTCATGACCCAGTCCCCCACTTGTAGCTTCCTTTCCCGGACCCTTTTGTCATAGTATCGGGCGACCCGCTGCTTGTAGGCTTGGTTTCGCATATGTGTTTGGTCGCGCCGCTCTTCTATAAGGTCCAGGTTGAGCCGTACGCCCTCGGCGTTTGTTTCGGCATCGTAATTCTCGACCCTGCCGCTGGGTATGCTGGTCTCCACAGGGAGTACCGCTTCGCTCCCAAATGCCATGCAGAACGGGGTCTCTCCTGTTGCCTCTGCCGCTATCGTCCGGATGGCCCATAGTACCGCGGGGAGTTCCTCGGCCCAACATCCCTTCTTGGCATCCAGCTTCTTCTTGAGAAGGGTTTTGATAATCTTGTTGACTGCTTCTACCTGGCCATTGGTCTGCGGGTGTGCCACTGAGGCGAACAACATCCGGGTCCCCATGGAAGCTGTGTACTGGATAAGATCGGCATTATTGAACTGTGTTCCATTATCCGTGACAATAGTCTACGGTACCCCGAACCGGCAGTAGATGTTCTTCCATAGAAATTTTTTCACTCGCTCCTCGGTGATCTTTATCAGAGGTTCCGCCTCGACCCACTTAGTCTGATAGTCTACTGCTACGATGGCATACTTGTATTGTCCCACAGCTATAGGGAAAGGGCCAATGATGTCTAATCCCCACTGCGCGAACGGCCATGGTGCTAACAGGATCGACAATGCGATTGCCGGGGCATGGGGGGCAGAGGCGTACATGTGGCATTTGTGACAGCCGCCTGTAATTTTTCTTGATGTTGCTGCCATATCTGGCCAGAAGTACGCCACCCGGAGCGACTTGTGGGATAATGACCTTGTGCCAGAGTGATTACCGCACACTCCTTCGTGGATCTCTCGCATGATAGCCTCTCCTGCCTCTTTTGTCACACACCTCAGCTGGGGGAAGCTGTGCCCTCTTCGGTATAACTGGCCATTGAGGAGACCGTACCGGGCGTACCGGAGGTGTAGCCTCCTGGCCTCCACCGCATCCGGAGGGCTGGTTTTGTCAGTCAAATACTTGACTATTGGATCCATCCAGCTTGGTGGCGCTTCTTCCACCGCAAATATTTCGGAGATGGTCTTGCTTATACTCGGCTTCTGGAGAGTTTCAATTTTAGCTCTCCGGTACTCTGGAGGGTAGTTTCCGGTTGCCAACCTTGCGAGGGCGTCCGCATGCCTATTTGCCTCTCGGGGAATGTGCTGGATCGTGGCGCCCTGGAACGGCCCAATCAGTGTTTTGGCCAAAGCCTGGTAGGAGGATAGCTGGGGTTCCTTGACCTCAAACGACCCGTTCATCTGGTTCACCACCAAGCTGGAGTGGCTGTATATGTCCATGGACGGGATTCCCAACTCCTTGGCCAGCTGCTAACCGGCTATGAGGGCCTCATACTCCGCAGCGTTATTTGAGGCGTTGAAAAGGAACCGTAAGGCATATTCGTACGATTGGCCATCGGGCGAGGTTATCATGACACCGGCTTCGCTCCGCTTGCTCGTTACGGATCCGTCGACGTAAAGCTTCCAGCCGTTGGGGAGTCCTGGTTCGATTTTTACGGTTCATCCTGCCTCAATGTCGTCGCACTGGGTGGGGTGCGCTTCTGCCACCATTGGGGTGAGCTCGCATATGAAGTCCGCAGCAGCCTGTCCCTTGATGGCCGTTCGCGGGGCATAAGTGATGTCGAATTCTCCTAGTTCCACTGCCCACCGCACCAGCCTACCGCTGGTGTCTGGTTTTTACAGGATCTGCCGCAGAGGGTGATTGGTATATAAGGTGATGGAATGAGCCTGGAAATAGTGTCGGAGCTTCCTGGCACTAACAATCAGGGCCAGAGCCAATCTCTCTATGTCGGGGTACCGGCCCTCGGCTCCAGTAAGTCCATTTCCCGCATAATATACCGGAAGCTCGAGCGTGCCTTCCTTCCTGATGAGAGCCGCGGAGACGGCTGTTTCGGATGCGGCTATATAGAGGTATAGCATCTCGCCCGGCACTGGTTTGGACAGGAGAGGCACTGCAGACAGATATGCCTTGATAGATTGGAACGCCACTTCATGCTCCGCCGCCCAGTGGATTTTCCTGGTCTGTTGGGCCTTGAGCAGTTTGAAGAACGGAGCGCCCTTATCGGTTAGGCGGGAGATGAATCTGGCAAGAGCGGCTAACTGGCCGGTCAGCATCTGGACCTGGTTTCTCTCCCCTGGCGTTTCCATATCTAGAATTGCCTGGACCTTCAGCTGGTTGGCTTCTATTCCTCGCTGGCTGATGATGTGGCCTAGGAACAGGCCCTCTGAGATCCTGAAAATACACTTCTTCGGGTTCAGGCGCATTCCGAATTTGAGCATCTTGCCGATGACTACTGCCAAATCCTGGACGTGGGCCCCTGCAGTCAAACTTTTGACTAGCATGTCATCTACGTAAACCTCTACGGTTTTACTCATTTCTTGCTCCAGCATTTAGTTTACCATCCGCTGGTAGGTGGCCCCGGCATTCTTTGGACCGTAAGGCATCCTCTTATAACAGTAGGTACCTCGGTCGGTTGTGAATGATGTGTGCTCCTCATCATCCGGGTGCATCCTAATCTGATTGTACCCCGCGTAGGCGTCCATGAAGCTGAGCAGCTTAAAGCCGGATGTGGAATCTATAAGCTGATCAATTCGGGGGAGCGGGAAGCTGTCCTTTGGGCACGTCCGATTTAGGTTAGTGAAATCCACGCACATGCGCCACTGGCCGGTTCCCTTCTTCGGCACCATGACCACGTTAGCGAGCCTGCGACACTGGCCGGTTCCCTTCTTCGGCACCATGACCACGTTAGCGAGCCAGCGAGGGTACTGGACTTCCCGGATGAAACCTATGCCCTTCAATTTCTGTATCTCTCCTCTGATCGCCTCATACTTTGCCGGGTTGAAGAACCTCCTCTTTTGCCGCACCGGGAGAACGCTGGGCAATGAATTTAGCTTATGGACGGCTATCTCCGGGGATATGCCCGGCATGTCCTCGTAGGACCATGCGAAGACCGAACTATTGTCCCGGAGGAAGGCGATGAGCTCTTGCCTGACAACCGGATCGAGCTGCGTCCCCATCACCACATTTCTCTCCGGGTGGTCTTTCGAAATGCAGATCGCTTCGGTTTCTTCCACGGCTGAAGGCTGCTCTAGCTTTTTCTTGACTGAATCGGAGTCATCGCGGGGGTCGATACTTAGATCCGGGACTGGTGCTAACTGAGTGGCCGTGAAGATCTCGACCCGCTTCCTCCCGTGGGTTAGGGCCTCCGCATAATATTTACGGGCGAGCTTCTGGTCCCCGCGCAGGGTGATGACACCGGCCGGTGAAGGCATCTTCAACATCAGCATATGGCCGGCTATAAATGTCTTCAGCTTCCATAACCCTGGCCTACCGATTATGGCATTGTACGACGACAGGCAGTCTACAACGATGAATTCAAGGTGCTCCTTTTTTGTCTTGCTTCCCTCGCTGAAGATCAGTGGTAGGTAATCCGATCCCAAAGGCTGGACTACCTCACCGGAGAAGCTTATAAGTGGTTCGTTATCCTGGGATAACTTATTCCTTCCCCTCTGCAGCCCTTTGTATGCGTCTCGGAACATCACGTTGACAGAGGCTCCGGTATCGATCAGCATACGGCTGGTTATCCAGTGGTCTATTTGGACCGTGATGAGGAAGGGGTCGTTGTGTGGTTGGACCAGATCCTCCGGCTCTTCCTCCTCGTAGAAAGTGACCGACTTCCATCCGGTTTTGGCGGCTTGGCCGCTTCCTCCACCAAAGGCATACACTTCTTTCCCCCGGATTGATCTTAAGCACCGCTTCTTCGAGCTCTGGGTGAGCTGATCTATATGGCCCCCGCCATGTACCATGATTATGCTTCCGTGCACCTCGATCCCTCCGGGAGGTCGGGTGCTTATGGTTCCTACTTGCCGAGCTACCGGTCGGTTCTCTCTTGGTTCTACCGGGCGGGATCGACCGCCGACAACCGCTCTCTGGGGTCTTGGATCGCTGGTCCTACGGGTTGGATCTTCTGGCTTTTCTACCGGCATGATGGCTAGGGCCCGCGGTGGTCGTTCTACTGGCGCAGCCGCCGCTGGCTGCGTCGGTCGTACAAGCGGCGGTCTCCTCCTCGGCCGAGAACTGTTATCACTGCTTCGTCGGGGTTGCCACTCCTCCTGTACCTCTGCTTTCCTGGTGGCTATAGGCGCACGGCTGCGATCTAGCCGCCTGGTCCTGCTCTCACGTGGAGGTGGCGACAGTAGGTCATCCGGTCTTCGCTTGGGTGCCTTATCCCCATATGTCTCGTGGTCCGCCTGAGCGCGCCTGACGGCCACGGTCATCAGCTCATCATACCCCAGCGGCTCCTGCACTCGCAAGTTATACGAAAGTTCTCCGGGCCTTAACCCCTGCTTGAAGGCCATCCCCGCGATCTTCTTGTCCAGGTTTCTGACCCCGGCCGTGGCGATTTGCCACCGGTTAACGAAAGCGCGCAGCGGTTCGTGGTCAGCCTGCATGCAATCGAAAAGGATTGTGGATGTTTGAGCTGTCCCGGCTCTGAGGATAAACCGGCCGACAAACTTGTCGGCCATCTGTTCGAAAGTTTCAACCGAGTCCACTGGCAGCTCGTAGAACCAGCTCAACGCCTCCCCCGAAAGCGTCTCTTGGAACACGTTGTAGCACGTGGCATCAGAATAGCCCCTTGTGCCCGTCTGTGACTTGAAACTGTCCAGGTGCCGATACGGGCAGCTCGTTCCTGAGTACGCTAGCCTTAGGGGCCTTAGGCTACCAGACCTTCCTGATTCCCTAATCCGGCGCGGAAAAGGTCCGATACGCTCATTGAATCGCGCACTGTCCCGCGGTCGCCCTGCTTCCTTCTTACTGGCGTCTAAACGGTTCTTCATATCCGACACTGAGGCGGAGAGCGTTTCGAGCGTCCTTGCGGTAGAACTGTCCTGCTCGCTTGACGCATGGCTCGTGCGGTACGGTAGCTCGACCGGACCGGAGTTTTCCAAAGCTTCCGAAAAGAGAGGCGTGGGTACATACACGGTCCTTCTTCTTCTCGTGGGCTGTCCCACTTCGAGTGCGGGAATTCGCTAACCTTGCTCGCGGGCCGTGACGCCGCCCGAGGAGTGCTCGGCTGGCCTCCTTTTCCCAGGACCGCTAACAAGGCGGCGTTTACTGCTTCCAACTCCTGGCACCGGGCATCTGCCCTTAGCCGGTCTTGGCCGCCCTCTGCTCGCAACCGCTCGACTTCTGCCTTCATCTTCTTTATTTCCTCTCCCGCACCATACCGGTCGGGGTTCCCTGAATCTTGGCGATCGTGATTTCTGTCATGGTCTGGAGAAGGGGCGAACCTCGCACCGACCTCAGCCCCTGTGTTACGGGCCCGGTCGGGGATCTGAATTCGCTCTTTCAACCATCCGGTGCCAGTTTTTATCTTCCTTCCTTCCATGGCTTCTAGACCGCGTATTTACCTATCTTTCAAAGGATCGATCGGGCTCTACTCCCCGGTAGAGCAATGCTAACTTTTCTCGTGGATCAAAAAATCGTTCCCACAGACGGCGCTAATTGTTTCTGCCTAAACCCGGGGGTCTGGTAGATACAGATGAATCCAACTTGATCTCCTGCAAACCTGCTTACTAAGGGGAATACCGGGCGGGCCGGTCTTCTCCTCTCCGATGCCTAAGTTAGTATAGTGGGAATATATATAACTTGAGCACGTATGTAAACAGTGAGAGAGATAAGTTACCTCTTTATGAGGGTAGTTGGGGCCCTTATATAGGTGGTTGGGGGTGAGGGCTGGCCTCACCCTTCGATGTGGGACTGGTTCCCTTCAAAGGGCAGTTCTGGTGTCCTCTTTGGCAGGCTGGCGTCCCCGGTCCCAGGGTCCCTGGCAGCCGGATAGGCTGCTGGACCCCGAGGCCGGGTGCTGGTGGCTCGGTCCTGGGCCTCGGGCCGGGCCCTGGTGCACTTGTTGCGGGTCTGTGGGCCTGCTGTAGCCTCTCTGCGGCTACTGTCAACAGGGAGAAAATATGAAAGAAGGTAGACAGCATGAAAGGGCAGAAGAGCAACAAATGCCAATCATTAAGCCTAACCTTCCCTGACGAAATTTGTCAACCATATAAGCAAACAGCCTGTAACAATCAAATGAGGAACACAGGAGAACAGGTTTCCAGTAAGCACTTGTATCCCATCTTATGGGGAAATATTATAAAATCTGTCAAATTTAAAATTGAATATTCGAGTTCAATCTAAAGCACCAATAATATATGCATTAAGAGAAATCAGTAGCAGGATTACACAACTATAAGACTTAGAATGTTAAGAAGCATTACAAATGTATACATATATTGACTTTGAAAGATGGAGTTCAATCTGATACGACATCTAAGCATTTCATTCGTGTATGAGAAACCCTACATAAATTTCACTGATCTTATAACTGATGGTCGAATTGTAACAGAATATTTATATTTATAGTAGCATCTCCTGATATTCCAAAACTGCTTTGTGGCACTTTCTTTTCATCACCTACGCTGACCTTTTGAAGGGATTTGAATACGGTTTAGGTGTGCAAGTAATTTTTCTTTTCTCAGAACACATTATATATAAATGAAGAAATATAAATCAATCTAAGCAAGGAAATAGCTTGAAATATGTGAAAGTTTCAAGCATCGACAATCGACCCAAATAATCACTAATTCATAAAAAGAAAACCCAACCTGCAACTGTGGCACCAAATCTTTATACTTTGAATCCTTGACTTGTTCTTTCTTTGAAGCCTTTGTCGAATCTGAAAAGGTACAATAAAAGAAATTATTATGTTTTTTTTTTAGACGAATTAGATATCAACTGGGAATCATCCAAACATACTTTTCTCACCATCGACCATTCTCTCTGAAACCACAAAAACTAAATCAAACCCATAATCCAAAAAGTTAAAGCAAGTAAGCATTACCTTTGAGTTGAGTACTGCGCTTGGTTTACTCCACCCAGCTGAAATCAAGAGGGAAAAAACCCAATAAAATATTGTATGTGTAAATTAGCGAAGATAAAAAGCAAAAAACATAAATCATATACCACTTACCCAAATTCTTGTTCGTCTCAGTCAGAACGAAACTCAGTAACCAGTTCTTTTTCAAACTATTGTGACTGATTACAAAACTGTTGATACAGAAAGAAGAAAATCAGAGATGAAGAAAGCAACTCCAAATTCACAAATTAAAAGCTTGAAAGACCTCTTCCAATACGAATTATATGATAAAGGGAGAGCCGATAGTGAGGAGAGATGGCGATTGCACTCTGAGCATAGTGGATTAATTGGGGCTGGTGGAAAATTAAACCAAGAAGCTTAAGGATGGAGCAGGAGAGCGAGCGAGCGAGATAAATCCTGACGTCATCGTCGACTTTTATACTTAAGCGAATGGCATAATTGAAATTAACAGAGAATTGAGGGTAAAACGGTAATTTCTACGAAGCTTAGCTATAGTGCGGGGTAGGCCTCATCATGGGCCGGGCCGGGCCAAGCCCTACCCTAAAATTTAGGGCTTAGGGTAGGGTCGGGCCGGGCTTTGACTAAGTCAACATAGCTTAGGGCCGGGCCGGGCTGGGCTGGGCTAGGGCTTTGATATGTAAACCCTTACCCGCCCTTAAGACCCATTCTATTAGGGCTAACAGGACCGGGCCGGGTTGGGCTTTTAGGGCCGGATATGAAATAGAAGTCAAATTTTATAAAAGAAGTCAAATTTTGAAAAACGCTATGAAATAGAATTTTATCTTTATGATGAAATACGGTGATGGTAAAAAAATCACTTAAATCCGATAAAATTATATCCCCGATCGATGCGGTCAACTTTATTTAAACTTATCTCTCTCTATGTGAAGTCATAGTATCGGGAGTAAACGTTCCCAAATTTTTACATGGATGATTACGTCTCATCTATTTGAGAGTTTAATGTTTGGAAGAGTCGACGAAACAAGTTCATCTAAAGGTACGTAATAGCGTTTTCGTGTGATAAGTTTTATGAAAATATGGTTGACCGTTTCGATCGAGCATCGAACGTTTACGAAACGAGTTGATTTTTATATTCTACTCATATTTGACTATAACGATCATATCAGACGGTCAAAAATTTTATTTTTTGAATTTAGACATTATAATGACAACATGCTTACTAATGCGGTATAACTTGATTGATAGATTATACTCAAGTGTACAACTTTTTGAAACAACTATATACAAGAAGTCAAATTTTGAAAAACGCTATGAAATAACATTTGATCTTTATGATGAAATACGGTGATGGTAAAAAAATCACTTACATCCGACAAAGTTAGAGCCTCGATCGATGCGGTCAACCTTATTTAAGCTTATATCTCTCTATGAGGAGCCATAGTATCGGGAGGTAAACGTTCCTACATTTTTACATAGATGATTACGTTTCATCTATTTGAGAGTTTAATGTTTGGAAGAGTCGGCGAAAAAAGTTCATCTAAAGGTACGTAATAGCGTTTTCGTGTGATAAGTTTTATGAAAATATGGTTGACCGTTTCGATCGAGCATCGAACGTTTACGGAACGAGTTGATTTTTATATTCTACTCATATTTGACTATAACGATCATATTAGACGGTCAAAAATTTTATTTTTTGAATTTAGACATTATAATGACAACATGCTTACTAATGCGGTATAACTTGATTGGTAGATTATACTCAAGTGTACAACTTTTTGAAACAACTATATACAAGAAGTCAAATTTTAAAAAACGCTATGAAATAACATTTGATCTTTATGATGAAATACGGTGATGGTAAAAAAATCACTTACATCCGACAAAGTTAGAGCCCCGATCGATGCGGTCAACCTTATTTAAGCTTATATCTCTCTATGGGGAGTCATAGTATCGGGAGGTAAACGTTCCTACATTTTTACATGGATGATTATGTTTCATCTATTTGAGAGTTTAATGTTTGGAAGAGTCGACGAAACAAGGTCATCTAAAGGTACGTAATAGCGTTTTCGTATGATAAGTTTTATGATAATATGGTTGACCGTTTTGATCGAGCATCGAACATTCACGAAACGAGTTGATTTTTATACTCTACTCATATTTGACTATAACGATCATATCAGACGGTCAAAATTTTCATTTTGTGAATTTAGACATTATAATGACAACATGCTTACTAATGCGGTATAACTTGATTAGTAGATTATACTCAAGTATACAACTTTTTGAAACAACTATATAAAAGAAGTCAAATTTTGAAAAACGCTATGAAATAGCATTTGATCCTTATGATGAAATATGGTGATGGTAAAAAAATCACTTAAATCCGACAAAATTAGAGCCCCAAATCGCTTAGTGAAGACATTTGTATGTATTATGTAATATAAAATAGTTAAAATTTTAGGGTAGGGCTGGGTTGGGCTTTTAGGACAGGGTAGGGTATGGCCCTAAAGGGCTCAATAGGGCAGGGCCGTAGGGTAGGGCCGGGTTTAATTTGCTCGACTCTCACCCTACTCTACTCGAAAAGGGCTAGGGCCGACCCGCCCTAATAGAGGGCCGGGCCGGGCTTTGGCACTATAGGGTAGGGCGGGCTTTAGGGCGGGCCAGAGCCAGAGGGCCAAATGATGAGGCCTAGTGTGGGGAACAGTGAACCGACCAACTCATCCTTAGTATATTATAAATGTCACCATAAATACAAAGAAACTACTCAAAATAAAGTAAAAGATTGAGCACTCTTTGACGCACTTCTGAGATACTTTTAGTTCTGATTTGTGCCACAATTATGTATTAGTGAGATGAGATGGGTTTGGATGCCAATTGTTCTTTAGCGGGCGAGGTTAATATTTGGTGAGTAATTTAGAGATTTCATGGTGATGTGGTTTACAGGATACCATTGTCTTTCCCTTGCATTTCATCTAAATCAGTTGAGGATGTGAGTAGAATAAAAGTTTTGTTTTTAGTTTCTGTTGTTTATTTTCATATATTGAAAAATAAAAATTTAGTTTGGTATTGAATTTTGAGACAAAATAATCACTTATAATTGTCATTATGAGTTGATTATATGTTTTGTAACTTTTTTATAAGGTGTTTTTTTTTTAAAGGAGATGTTTATTTATAAAATTTAGTTTAAATACCCACAATTAAAAAAAAAAAAAACGGGTGAGATGTTAATTATTTAAAACTCAAATTTTCTATAGGCAGAAATACCACTTTGGTCATCGAACTATGTATCGCTCGACACTTTGGTCACCTAATTTTTAAAAACTTCATTTTGGTCATTCAATTATACCACCGTTTATCACTTTGGTCACTTTGTCTCTTTTCTCTGTCACCCTGTCTTTTTTCTCTATTAACTCAAGGGTATTGAGCCTCACGCGCCTAATAGGCAAGGGGTATATTAGTCATTAAGGAGTTCAGTTTTCAAGACGGAGAGACCTCTCTCTCTCTCTCTCTCAATGGAAAGTCAACCAAATAGACGGAGATATTTTCGAATTGATGGAGACGCACCCACATATGAAGGTAAATTTGGTTTATTGATTATATTTACTGTTCGTGGTGCCCTAGGATTATGGGTTTTGTTTTGGAGGCATTGGAAATTAGGGATTTGATTATTGTTTCATAAAAATTGAGTTACAGGGAGGCTCATATCTTAAAATATGTTTTGTTAATGGCTTTTGTTTATAAGAATTGCTAGGCTCCTTTCTTCCAACTTCGTAGGTTCCAAAGAAGAAAGGTGAAGCAAAAGAAGAATTTGGATAACTTTGTTTAATTTGCAAGTGGTATCCAGACTTTGTTTAATAAAAGTTGAATTTATGATAATTTACAATTTTTATAATAAAATTATTGTCTAAATGAATTAAAATTAGCTGTATGTGAGAATATTGGTTTATGAGACCTTTTGGCTGTATTTGAATCATTGTATTTGAGTTGGCTTTATGTGAAATTGTTAATCAATATGCGTTTTCTTTTTTCTACAGATAATCATTTCACATTGGAGATTCATCATGGAGATATATTTTATAGGTTAGGCAGTGGCAGTCGACATTACAAGGGAGGAGAAGTGGTATGGGTTGATTATAATAATCTAGACACCACATCATGGACATGTCTTAATTGCCTGGCAGAAGACTTAGGCTACAGAGAGCCCCCAATGACATATTAGTTCAAGATTCTGAAAGTAGAGATGGTGAAAACTTTTTGCCAATTAGGAATGACAAAGAAGTTTACCAAACGTTGGCCTTTGTTCAAAATTTCAGGGTGCTGCAATTATATATTATACGTGGAGGGACGAGGAAAAAAGAAGCAGAACTTGAAGATATATAATGGAAAGACTATTACTTGTGGAAAATATCTAAAGCCAGAGCATAACGCGATGAGTTGTGATAGGCACAATCAACAAAGCAGTACCTTTCAAGCTGTTAGTTGTTTACGTTTTGAATATAGGCTTTTATTGAATCTTAAATTTGGAGGCGTTTTGTATTGCTGCAAGTGTAAATGTTGGGTAGAGTAACGTAAAGGTTGACAACAATGCAAATACTTCTCAGAATGTTCAGCAATATGACAATAATGCAGATGATGAATACAGAGTGCAGAATACTCACCAATGTAGCAATTCAAATGGACATAAGCCTGAAAATATTCATGCTGAGGTAATCAAAAATTTTAGTGGCTCTGCCATGACAATAATATTAATTCAGTTTATGGATTGACCTAATTATCATGTTTTTATTTTCTAATTAGCAGGTGCATTATGATATTCCATCACAACAATCACTTGTGGAAGCAACTTTTGTTTCATCACAAACACTTCCATCACCTCTAAATTTCTCACAAGCAATTCCTCCGGTTCAAAATTCTCAACGTATAGGATCATCATTAGTAATAGGGAAGCCAAAGAACCAAGTTGCATTCAGAAATTCCAAGAATTCTAAGTCTATGTGGAGACCTTAGAACTGTTGTTTTTTCTCCCTATAAACTCTTCAGGCTCTTTGATCAATTAAGATTAAGTGTTTCTGAAAATTTGAGAAATTATTTTGAAACATACTGTGATGTGTTTGTAAGGAATGTTCGTGTAATTTGTAATTTGATTGTTGGCTTTTCCATTATCCTGAGCATACAATTGTATTTTCCATATATTCTTCTTCAGTAACCGAAGTAAATTTCACATTACAAAAAAAAAAAACAATTAAAACATATTTAGGTGGGAGAAAAGATCAAATTACTATTTATTTGAGGAGGGTAAAATCACTACACTTAAATATAGCGGGAGAAAAAAATCATATTTAGGAGGCTAAAATTATTCATCCCTAAATTATCTTTGAGTTTTTAGAGAAAAGAGACAGATTGACCAAAGTGATAAACGGTAGTATAGCTGAATGACCAAAATAAAGTTTTTAAAAGTTCGATAACTAAAATGTCGAGCGAATCAGACGACGAAACTTAGTATTTTTTGAGTTTAAAGTTACCATTGGTAAAATAATTGCTTTAAAATCCCGGATATATAGGTTGCAAATTCGAACGTCTATCATGACACCATGGCGCTGCTTCCACCACCAGCTTCCCCTTCCTCCCTTTCCTCTCTCACTCCTCCTCCTCCATCTCTCGCCCTAAAATCCACAACCAACCTCGCATTTCCAAAACGCCGTCGTTCTCTATGCACAGCTTCATGGCAAGAGGTATGCTCCTCACTCTCTCACTCCTAATTTCCATTTCTACACACTGATTTTCACTCCACTGCTGACGTAATCATCCATCTCAACTCTGAAGCTTGTGGGCGTGGTGGTCTTCTCGGCGGTTCCATTCACCGCCGTGAAAGCCATAGCCAATAGCGCTCTGGGAGAGTCGCTGCAGCGGCGACTGGAAGAGAGGAAGAAAGTAGTGGTTGAGAATTCTGACAGGTTTAGGGCCTTGGCCCAAAGTGCTCGAAATCGGAGGTAATTTTTTTTTTTTTTGCTTTTTCTGGTGAGCCATTCTCTTTGTGTGTCAAACTTTCTTACTATTATTCTTCTTCTTTTTTTTTTTTTTTACTGGTTTAAGTTATATATATCATGTCATTCAATCTTGTAGTTGTGTAGAGGATTTTGATGAAACTGTTGTCTCTAGTTTGTAATGTGTTAGCTATTTATATGGTTTAAGAAAGCATCAATGGCTTATATGATGTCTGATTTTGTAATCTGCTGAAGGATTCGTTCGAATATATCCCATGTAGACACCAATGACAGTTTAGTTTAAGACCTTATTTGGGGACAGTTTGGGACTACCAACTAGGCAACTGTTACTTACTAACCTATATATATTCCTAAACATATAGTCTGGGTTGTATTGACGTCGTAGAGAAATCATAAGCTATTGTTGATCAACTTTTGTGCTAGACTGTCAAGTAAAAGATCGTAAAAGAAAACTTGACTAAGCATAAATATCGTGTATTTTACAGCGTTTGGTATGGAGAGGAGCGTCCCCGCTGGCTTGGTCCGATTCCATATGATTATCCTGCATATCTCACTGGAGAACTACCTGGGGATTATGGTTTTGATGTTGTAGGTCTGAGCAAGGACCCGGAGGCTTTCCAAAGATATTTTAAGTAAGCTGCATTTTCATTTCTGTCTGCAATATAATCTTCTTCTGAGTACTTGCTTGTAATATACCAAAGAGTCCCATTTGATTTTACCTGAGATTCGTTATATCAGAATTCACAATTCACAATAGACAGGATTGTTAAATTTTTATATAGAATATGCACTTGAGCCAAGGGAGACATGTTGAGCAGATTACTCGAAAAGGCGAAGGAGATGAAGCTTATTGAAGCTTATTGAAGCTTTGATAGTAGGAAAGGAGAGGGTTGAGTTTTCTCAATTGCAATTGGCAGCTCAATACTTTCCCTATTGGGATGCACTGTTGGGTCGTGGCTTGAAAGTGCTTGGGTCTTCTGCTGGGAGTGATCCTAGAGCACTGATCTTTTTGAATCTGGTTATAGAGAAGGTGGAGGGAAGATTCAAAACTTGGAGGTTGGGTTTCCTCTTCAGGGCTATTTTACTATTTCGTTGGGTTCAAGGTGTTCTAATGATTGTGCCAACCTACTACTACTCTTTGTTGAAGTTCCCAGATGGGTGGCCAGGAAATTGGAGATAATAATGAAGAACATTCTTTGTAGAGTATTAAGGAAGGCAGCTAAGATCAACTTAATTAAATGGAAATGGCTGTCACAGAGCAATCAGAGAAGAGGTCTGCGTTTGGCTTTGTTTGCGAAGTGGTCATGGAGGTTCCATTTAAAAATTGTGAATCCCTCTAGTACATTGTGATGAGTAGAAAATATGGGGTTCAAGAAAATTGAGGCAGCTAAGATCAACTTAATTAAATGGAAATGGCTGTCACAGAGCAATCAGAGAAGAGGTCTGCGTTTGGCTTTGTTTGCGAAGTGGTCATGGAGGTTCCATTTAAAAATTGTGAATCCCTCTAGTACATTGTGATGAGTAGAAAATATGGGGTTCAAGAAAATTGAGAATGCAGATGTGTTGGTAAGAGGCTTTATGTAAGTCCTTCCAAGATTAAGATTCTATCTTAAACTCTGGCACATAGTAGGGTATATATTTGCGTGGTGAAGACTGGTATTTGTTGGTCCCCTAACTGGTGCATAATAGGCAAAAAGGTAAAAAGGAAGTCCTTCACTCAGTTCTTAAAGCAAAATATAATAATAAAAAAAGGTTACTGTAGGAATATAAACTAAAGACACTACCCTTTTAACTTTGCTGATGGGTAATGACAATGTGCTTACTGCTTCTGCATCAACTTGCTCCGAGTGCTTTCATATTACTCTATGAAGCTAAATTCTCTGTTCTGCGAAGATTCATTTAATGGATGATTGTTTTCAAAGTGTATTTTTCATAATTAGAACATTCTTTGTTAACCTGCAGCTTTGAAATACTCCATGCGCGTTGGGCCATGCTAGCTGCCTTTGGTGCTTTGGTTCCAGAAATTTTAGACCTATTAGGAGCCTTTCACTTTGTTGAGCCTGTATGGTGGCGGGTTGGCTATTCAAAGCTTAAGGTCAGTACTTTCTGTGTTGGAAATCAATACCATAGATTTGCTCAATAAAGTGAAGACCAGTCAACGTCCTTGATTATTCTAGGAATGATGAATGCATCTAGCTGAGATGATGGATACTTTTATTTAGAAATTTGGTTGTGCTGATTTTTTGTCAAAACAATGGATAATGGAACTGCCGTCGGAAATTCAGTTGCAGTGTGTTTTATGGTGGAAACTGGATGCTCTTTTGATAGTTCCAATATGATTTTCAACCTGGATTTACCATGGCCACTTATCTAAACAAAATCCTCATTATCATCTGTCATGTGAGACATAGAAGGATTATCTGCGTTCACTCATTCAATCAGGAAGACTTGATCAGTCTTTTTCAGTAGTTTTAACCCCAGTCTAAGAGTGTGTCTGTTCTTTTTTTATTTCCTCAAAAGTGAAGTCAAATCTACAAAATAATAGGACAGTACTCTCGGATTTGACTTCTTTTCATGTAGAAAGTATTTATCCCTGTAATTATTATCATCCACTGGGGTTGGGGTATATATATATATGACCATACCTCCTACAGACATGGGATGTAGTTATGGACCAAATGAGATTGATGTTCAATCACATATGTTTTAGACATTTTATTTGTTAACAGTAGTTTCTATTAAATCCTCTTATTAAGGTTAGATTTATCAGCCTGTACCTGTGTATCATTGCCTTTATGGTAGGACATGTGTTTGGCAAAAATTGAAATATCTCACTGTAGCTCAACCTAGCCAGTTTTATAGAACTATTTTGTGAGTTGTGTGAACCTTTTTACATCAATCTAAGTTACCTAAACCCTACAGCATATGACCATGTACTTGCAGTAAAGCTTGCTGTTAGGCAAAGGTTGGTTTAGAAGTGATAGGGATAGATTTTGCCAATCTTGTTTTCTTGGCATAATGTGCAATATTATGGCATGTTAGTTTCTCCATGAAGTGGATACCACATGATAAATTCTCAACTATATCTTAGGCATTGTTGTAGGGAATAACTGTTACTATACACCCTGCCCCAGATATGCTGTTATGTTATGTGTTTTCTCAATGGATTCAAATAAATGTGTTATTTATTTTGGTGTGAGCATATGCAAAGTGCATATTTATTAACTTCTTCCTTCTGGCTTATCGATGTTCACCAGGGAGATACACTGGACTACCTTGGCATCCCAGGACTTCATGTAGCTGGAAGCCAAGGAGTAATTGTCATAGCCATATGCCAAGTCCTCTTGATGGTAAATAATCATTGAAACTCCAATCTTGCAGTGCAGCTAACATTTTTCTTATTCCTTAGTTTCAACAAGTTGTCAATGGTGCTTGGTTCAAGTTGGCTTGTCTGCAGTGGGAATGTGGGATTCCCGGGGCATTCATATTTGGTGATAAAAGATGGAAATTTAACTCTGAAAATGGCTTATTCTTGTCATCCACCAGGATAGTATAATGTACTAAAACGAACCTTGTCTCTATGGCATAGTTAGGAACCATTCCTTATCTCAGTGACTTCATGTTCGTACTTGGAGATCATATAAAGTTGCAGACTGTTGGTATGCATTAGGACAACCATATCATTCCAAAACTATATCATCATTGACGTTTCTTAGGTTCCAGAATAATTTTTTTTGCTACTGGTGGGTAAAACATAGCTCTTCCTAACATGCTAGTCATAATTTTGATTGTAGCTTGTGTTTCCCAGATTGTAAATGCCAATACCTTCTTCAGGTTTCACTTACTTTAAACATTGATGGTGACTAGGTTGGACCAGAATATGCAAGATATTGTGGGATTGAAGCATTAGAGCCACTGGGGATCTACTTGCCAGGTGATATTAATTACCCAGGAGGAGAGCTTTTCGATCCCTTGAACCTCTCCAAAGACCCTGTAGCTTTCGAGGAGTTGAAGGTGAAGGAAATAAAGAACGGACGTCTAGCTATGGTTGCCTGGTTAGGCTTTTACAGTCAAGCAGCATTGACAGGTAAAGGTCCTGTACAGAACCTACTTGAACACATTTCAGATCCCCTACATAATAATCTATTGTCAATACTCAACCTAATGTAATCATCTTGTTAATATGTAATGTACATGTTATAGACAACTGGGCAAATCCAACTGACTGTAAAGAAAACCAGTAATTTTATATAGGAAATTAATTAGCTATTGTATCATAGTGAACTCAATTATTGTAATTCTGTAATATGTACTCATTAGTTTCCTCCTATGTAATCTCAAAGTCTCAATAAATTATCAACCACTACAATGGACTCTCTTGTCCTGGGACTTAGGAGGCCCAAACCTGCTCATATTGGGTCAAAATAAAATGCATTACATTCCATGATGAAGACTAGGAAGAGCTAAAGGGGTATGTATAAGTCGCTTGCTTTTCCATACTGGAGGAAAATAGTGTACAGAAAGGTTTTTTTTTTTTTGTGTTTTTTTTTTCTGAGAATGTAGTGTACAGAAAGGTTGAGCACAACTTTTGTCTAAAAAAGCAAAAGTAAAAAGGGTAACTAGCACAAGGTGCCTGAGAGTGGGAGTTGGGGAGTATACTTTTCGGGTCTAGGGGTTCCCTTACAGTTCCACTTTCCAAACCCTTGGTTTACAAGTGGTCCTCAGTCAGAACCTCCGATTTTCATCCATTCTTTCTGTGTTTGATTTGCCGAGTACGAGCTGGAGTCCGGTGCAGTGATTGTCTAACAGATGCGCATAAAATGATCCGTCGTCTTACATTTTGTGAAAGAACAATGTTGTTGTGAAGTAATGGCAAGGGAATTAGTAGAATTTGAAGAGGGTAAGATAATTTCCTCTTACCCTCATAATGTCGATTAACTCCAAATTAATCGGCATTATGATAGTTTCCTTGATTTAGAGTTAATCGTTTTGTTTTCATGACTTTTTCGGGTGTAAGACGCTGTAATGCTTTTGGAATACATCGTAAGAGCAGTCACCTTCTGTCTTAGCTATTCTCCATTAGGATTAGGTAGTAGTGCTGAGAATGCGATGTGGAGAGACTAGAGAGGAGGAGAGACGTGCCTAGAATTTGCACCTTGTTTTTGGAAAGCTTGAACTATACCTTGAATTGGACCAGTTCCAATTCTAGAGCTCAAACATGTGGTGTGCTAGTCAAACATTTCAACACAAATAGATATTGAATTGAATTAGGATCAAGCAGGAAGAAGCCTAAAAGCATTAATAATGAGGGAGACAACACAACTACACAACTGTACACAAGTAGTGCTATTGTGATGCCTTTGAAAACAAGCCTCTCAGGATGGTCATGTGGAAGAAGCAGAAACCCATGTTTGTTTTGTTAAGTAAATACTAAACAGTGACCCAAATTCATTTCTTTCTTTAACAAAACTCATCTAGTATTCTAGTTTACTACATTACATATTTACATGCCATGTGGAAAGCTAAGCCTGCAGCTTTCTAGTGCTACATTGCTTCTGCTATATCATTTTCTTTATTTCTTTCTCATAACTTCATTTTCCAGCTGCATCACTTTGTTTATGGCATTATGGGCACGCGGTTACCCTTCTTTTACTACAATTCTCTAATTTTGGCTTCTCTTTCTTTTGTCAATTGAGTAATAGGGACCTTTTTTTTTTTTTTTCTAGAAATGTTAATAGGGAACTTGGATGGCATACATCCTTATCAAATTTGACAATTCCATATGTGAAATTGATGGGCACCAGCTAGCAATTAGCCATTGGATTATTAGCAAAAGAAGAAGGGGAATCGAGTCAGAATTTTATAGCTTAAGCAAGGGATCGATCCAGATCTGAATTCGGCTATAGAGTATATCATATCACAAAACGAATTTAAGACGGTGATGGATTTATGAATTTTTCTCTATATGGTGGAAAGAAAAATTTGGTGACAACCTCCATCCTTGACAATTGTTGTTGTTTTGTTGTGGCGTTGATTTGTGTCAAGCTAATTGATGTAGTTAGGATTGGAAGGTTGAAATGTAGTGTGTGAATGTTCTAGTCGGCCGATTGCTTGCTGGATGGGACTGGTTGCTTCTATTTTTTGTTCTTTCGGCCACAAAATGTTGGTTAACGATGGCAATCCAATTATTCCAATCCCATTCTTTGTGTATTTTTCCGATCTAGAGAAGGTCCTATCCATTGTCGTTTCAATTTGCTCCTTTCTTCTTCAACATCTTCTATTAGCTTCTGAAAATGGCCATTTTCTTGATATACAAAATGAAATTATTCTCGAAAAAACATTATTTTTTTTATCTTACCCGGCTTAAATAGTAGTAAACTTAATAACATAATGAACATTCTCTACATATATAGCAGAAATTAGGTGTTGAAAATTTTTCACCAAAGTAATTTTACTAGAATATATGAAATAAGAATAGGACGATGTGATGTGATGTGATGTGATGTGAAGTGAAAGTTTGAGGAGAAAGTTGGTGTTTACGTGGGCAAAATTATGTGAACACTATGATATACATTGGTCTCCCATCAACAAAGCATGAGGTTGGCCTAGCGTAATAAATATAAATATGCATTGTGACATGGTATTAATGTTAAAGCAACACCAGCGTTTTGATGGGAAAGGAATATCAAAATAAAAATCACAGTCAAATAGAAATGGCAATGAAAATGGTCCATATCCAAATCAAAATGGCCATCACTTTTTTGGGTATATTTTAATTTCTGACAGGATGTTGTTGATATAATAAAAATAAAATGAAAAGACAAAAGATTTGAACCATTCTTTAAATTCAATGGTGGTCTAAATGATTAGACACTGACAGCCATTACATATTATGGTCTTATTTAGCAGTGAAAAAATCTAATATCTTACATTGACAACCATACCATCATATCGTGCATTAGAGTTTTCACGTTTTGAATATGAGAAACAATACGAGACTAGATATTTGCAAAGAAGTCTAGAGGATCCTGGAGAAAAATGATAGAGGTGACCAACCACTGAAAGTTACATATTATGAAATGTGAAGATGCCATGGACATTGTCCTTACTTATAGGTTAGATTGAATAGATTCTCATTGAGAATTTAAGGACCACACGGACATCCATGCCTAAAATTTAGACTTGAGCATCATTCCCTTCCCCAATTTTGTAACACAAATCAATTCATACATGAACCCAACACAGCCTTAATTGGTAATTTGTGATTAACCCTAGGCCAAAATGCTAAGTGTGCTACTTCCAATAATTGTACGTCTTTGTCAAAAAAAAAAAATGGCACGTTTTAGAAAGGGTAAATTCCTCTTATGGTACTTAACGTATAGCCAATTGGACACTTTGGTACCCAACGTTTTAAATAGGACAGTTTGGTACTAAAATTACGTTTTATGTGATACTATAGTACGTGTAAGGGGTAAAATTGACATTTAAGTATAATCTATAAAAATAAAATAAAAACTTATATTTTCTTAACATTTAAGGTTAAAAACATTCATTTTGTAATGGTTTTTAGTTGTGTCGGAAATATAGGTTAAGAAATGAAATCATGGTAATGTAAACACTCACAAGACTACTTCGTGAAGTTATATCTAATCAACCAAATGTATTATCGTGGGTGTTCTAATCACAAATACTAGATTTATTAAACAAAATTTCAAGTATTTTACCTTCAAAAGAATTCAAAAGTTTAATTCATATTTTTTTTGATAAAAAATTAAATCATATTTATTTTCTCCCAAAAGATAAAAAAAAATGAATATTAAGATGATAACCAATAGCCTTATGCATAATACTCATGCTTTTAATTTTTTTTTTATATAAAATATCTAAATTGTTCAAGGAGAAATTATAATAGGGAGAACTTCTACTTTATTCATTGATAAGGAGACCTTTGTATAGGCATTACAATAAGTATCCCGATAAATCAGAGATTCCCTATCTATTACATAATCATCTAATCTAGTCTAATTAGGTCAAGACACATCCAGGAAGTTACGGAAATAACCTTCCTACAACACTCTCCTTTGTGTCGAGCGCCTAATGTTTTCATAGTGCTTACCATGTTGCCACACTAAAACCTTGCCAGCAAAACAAAAACCTCTTGGGCAAAAATAAAATGCATGGACGAAGGGAAAAGAGCACAACGCACCAACTACTATACTTGTGATTGACATGTGATGTAGACTCCCCCTGATGTCTAACAAACTTAGAGCTCTGATAACTGGCGCATGCCAATGCTCTTCACATGTTTCACAAACATAGATTTTCTCAAAGACTTGGTAAACAAATCTGCAACATTTGCATCTGAATTCACTTGATTAACTTGGATGTTCAGGAATTTCTGTTGTTGCACATTATAAAAAAACTATGCGGGTCAGAGAGATACCCAGCATCTACAAAACCAACTAACACATTGTTGGGAGTCTTTGGATAAGGGAGACGGCCATTGAAGGACGAAGAAGGGCCGAAATCATCACCTATGCCGGTCTCCACGTCGCCAGTGTCGGCGGCAGTTTCGCGGCGTACAGCGGCGCTAGGTGCTAAAGAGGTAGAACAAACCCAAGTCAATGGAACCTTTCAGATGTTTAACACCATTCCAATGACGACGCGTAGGCGCTGAACTAAATCTAGCTAATAAGTTCACAACGAAAGGGATGTCTGGTCTAATATATTGTGCTAAATACAATAGCGCCTCAATTGCACTAAGATACATGTATTTAGCTCCAAGCATCTCTTCATCATCCTCTTTAGGACGGAATGAATTCTTGTGTTTAGACTTTGTCTTTCTTATGAACACGCATAGGCATAAATCATTGTTCTTGTATCCCCTCCAAATCAAGTATTACAACAGACGTTAAAATCTAGTTGCACAATGACTTTGTGGTTTAAAGTCACTTGATCGAGGTATTAGAAGTCCTTCAAACACTTTCGTGTATATATCTGCATCTATATCCCTATATAGGTATACATTAACCACATTCATAAGCTGCAAACTTCAGTTTTTGGGACACTACTAAACTGATTAAGTAGTGGAAAGTAATGATGTCCATTACGAGAGAATACATCTCATCGTAGTCAATACCAGGTCGTTGAGAGAAACATTGCGCCATCAGTCTTGCTTTATACCGCATGATCTCATTCTCTCATTACACTTACGAACAAAGACTCTCTTATGTCCAACAGGTTTAACGTCTTTCCGGATCAACTCAACAGATCCTAAGACTTGCCTTTTATTTAACGAGTGTAGTTCTGCCTGTATTGTTTCTTTCCACTTCGGCCAATACATTCTTCGTTAACACTCTACAACGGAATAAGCGATTACGTCATCAACATACGTGGAAGTTCTATCCACAGAATACACGTGCGCACTTGTGTAATTGAGATTTATGTGTACTCTGACATCAACAAAGGTTATGTGGCGTCCCACAGAAAACACATAGTTCATCATGGACATAATTATAGTCAGACACAATCTCATTGATGATGAGCGGATTAAATTGTGCCTTCGCAACTCGCTTCATTCGAGGTTTTGAATCTCGAAAATTAAACGGTCTCCCCCTCTTCTTGGTGGGAGCCGAGGCCGAAGCTGCTGCCCCTTCAAAGTCCATCAGTGGCGCCGTTGCGATCCGATTCAGCAACAGCGATGCCACGGCGTCGATGGCGCCGCCGCCGGCGTCACCCTCTCCTGAAGGTATGCCGACAACACTAGGTCTTAGGACAGCCGAACCAGTCCCATATGATGGGATCTTCAACCTTACCGGCACATTTGCAGTATGTATGTGCGATCTCGTCACTTTCTAACTCATTTTGAGTAGTGCAATGAGACAAATCGTTGGGGACACACCATGTCAATTCCTGACGTTCATTCGGAATGTGAGCATTCCTATCTCCCCCTAACGACGGGAAGTGTGTCTCATCAAAGTGACAATCTGCGAAACGCGCAGTAAAGAGATCTATGGTGGTTGGTAGCGGATTATTGTTGGGGATTCACATCCAACATATACCTAAACGTCTTTGTAGACCCATCTTTGTACGCAGAAGAGGCGTAATAGGCACATAAACAGCACAACTGAAAGTACGTAAGTGCGCAATATTGGGTTTATAACCAGTAATCAGCTGGTATGCACTAACACTACCAGCTTTGACAGAAGAGCCGACGAAATTTTTTTCGTCGGCTATTCCAAATTTTCGTCGGCTATTCCTTCTACCGACGAAAATTTCGTCGGCTATAATTCGTCGGTAAAAGCCCGTCAGTAAAAGTAATGGCCGACGAAAAAAACAACATCGTCGGCCATTCCAACCTTGGCCGACGAATTATGGCCGACGAAAATGATTTCGTCGACCAAAGCTTGGTCAAATATCCGACGAAGTTCGTCGGCTATTTTCGAGTATGGCCGACGATTTCGTCGGAATATATTAATATTTTAAAGTTATAGCCGACGAAATTTGGTTTCGTCGGCTATTTGTTCTGAAGTATAGCCGACGATTTGGGCTATTTCGTCGGCTATTTCGTCGGAATATATTAATATTTTAAAGTTATAGCCGACGAAATAATGTCAATTTCGTCGGCTATAACTGCATTTTGGGCAACAAAAAAATACCAGATCGGAGGAGGGGAAGGAGGAGGAGGAGGAGGCCGGAGGAGGGGGGGAAGGAGGAGAGAAAAAAGGCGGGAGGAAGCGATTTAAAAGATTTAGAAGGAGAATAGCCGACGATTTAATATATTTCGTCGGCTATACTTTGGAAAATCAACAGCCGTTGGATCTGAGCCATCCAACGGCGGACAATAAAAAGGCGCGGATCGCAAGAGTTTAGCCGACGAAATATAATTTTCGTCGGCTAAACCTAGAGAATAGCCGACGATTTACAATATTTTGTCGGCTATTCTATGAACATTGTCGGATCTGAGCCATCCAACGGCGGACAATAAAAAAGCGCGGATCACAAGAGTTTAGCAGACGAAATCTAATTTTCGTCAGCTAAACTTAGAGAATAGCCGACGATTTACAATGTTTCGTCGGCTATTCTATGAAAACATACTAAACTGCCGTTTTGAGGCCCTAAACGAACTCGAAAGTCTGAAAAGGCACACACGAGTTTGATTCCTGGCGTCGTTCCCTTTCCGGAATGGTATCACAATCGTCATTCGGACGTCGGACGCTAAATCTGCAGTAAACCGGGTTTTGATCTGAAAATATATAAACTTATAGCCGACGAAAATGACAATTTCGTCGGCCAAACTTACTAAAGTTTTCGTCGGCTATACTTTCAGAGAATAGGCGACGAAATTTTTAAATCGTCGGCCATTCTAGGGGGTATAAGCCACGAAATAATTTTTTTAGCGACGAAAGAAAAAATCGTCGGCCATTCAGTGGGAATAGCCGGCGACTTTTTTTTTTAGGGACGAAAAAAAAATCGTCGGTCATTCTAGGGGAATAGCCGACGATTTTTTTATTTTTAGTGACGAAAACAATTTTCGTCGGCCATTATTGAGAATAGCCGACGAAAATTGGTTTCGTCGGCCGTTTTTTTTTTTTTTCGTAGGCAAAAGCTTTTTTTCTGGTAGTGTAAACGTCTGGTTGGCATTGGGTCTGAAACGAATAAGCATAGCTGCATGCAGTATTACATATTCCCATGCAAAAACTGGCAATTGGTTCCCATAACCAAAAACCCTAGCTAATAGTCGGAGTTGCTGAAGAGTGGCTTCTGCAAGGCAGTTCTGAGAAAGAACATGAGAAACGGGATGGTCAACTTCAATCCTTGTGGATATGCAATAATCAACGAATGTCTTGGAGTTAAACTCTCTAACATTATCCAACCTAATAGATTTAATAGGATGGTCAGGGTGGTGAGCCCTTAACTTTGATGATTTATGCTAAAAGCTTGGCAAATGCAGCTTGTGGACAGCAAATCGACGTGACCAACACATCGATGCATCAACCAGCACCTTAGAATACACAAAGGGTCCGCATTCTAATTGATAGGTCCACACATATCATCTTGGATTTGTTGTAAGAATGGTTTCTTTAGTGTCCATAATAAAAGAAAACAATGGATTCATCTTTGTTAGTGTACAGGCTTTGCAATAAGAGCATTATGCATCTTAAAATACAAATTCGCGCTGAAAATCAGATTGACGCGCAGTATGACCTTTGTATACTAAAATGGTTATAACTTCTTCATTAAAGAAGGTATTGGAAAACCATAAAAAGTTTTGGAAACTAGACATCGGTAGCTTTCCATTGATATAAAGTACACAACGTAGTTCGAACCGAGCTGATCACAAAGCTCTGTCGAAGTTGATGGATTTATAGATTTCTGGACAGATCCGTCCTACGTTGCTGAAATGGCCATAACTCACACAATATGATAGCTATGATCAAACGGTCAGTGTCTCTGGAAATTAGACACATATGCCTTTCCATCGGTATAAAATATACTATTTTTGAATGAGTGAGCTATGATTTATAGGTCATGCAATATCAAAGCTTATATGAGTCATAAGATCCAATAACAAGAATTGGAATGAGGTATTCTCATTGAATCTGACTCAACTTCTTCTCTAGAATGATTCATTAGAGGAAATACACAAGTAATTGTTACCATTCTCATATATCCAAGTGATAACATATGGCAATTAGGTTTTGGAAAACACAGCAAGATTCGATTTTTTCTTGGTACATAGAATACATTCAATGACATCGATAACTGTACCCTTAAGTAACATAAGTTTAATGAATCCACGCTCTTTAACAACCGGCGAGGTTCTAATCGATATAGTTATTGATCATCTATATTGCACATAATACTTAAACGACTGCCTATTCCTTAGAATAGTATGGGTTGTCCCACTATCAGCTAGACACTCAACTTCACCGCGAGACATCTAAAGAGATGAAAAACTATGGGTGGTTTTCTCGCAGGACACAGTCTAATCACTACGCCGTAGGATAGAGAAATAAAGGAGATGAAATCCCATCGAGTGTATCACATGGCATTTGGACTTTATAACTTCGACCAAAGTTGGAAAGTGCAAGGTTGAATGTTACATAACCGAGCAATCATTATCAGAAACCAAAACGAAGCCGAGACTTCGCACGTTGTGGTGTTGAACACCTTTGGTGACCGGAAGAATGGAGGCCTAGCCTCCTAGTATCGGTGCTAAACACCTTCTCGAACGGCAATGGAACCAAGGCCGAAGCCTCCTTGAAAGCACGGTGTTGTGGCACCTTTGTGCTGCCAAAGTCGAGGTATCATCACCATGAGGCCGACGTCGGCCACTAGGCTTGTGACGTCGAGTCTAGCTCCAATTATTCTTTGATTTTGATTTTGATTTGAACTGAGGTGGAATTATAAGTCCAATATACTAAGCCAATGTGGCCCAATAGTGTTTCAGAAGAACCACGTGAGTCGTTAAAATACGAATCTGGATTGCTTAAAAACATAAAATTTCTCACAATATGGGAAAACAGAGAAATTTTATTGACTTGCCAACTTTTAATACATCAAAAACAAGCTTCTAATTCCAAAGAAAACGACTAAGAGATCAAAGTCTATAAGATATGGCAAAGCCATTACAATACTTGAAAAATTCTTAATGAAAAGTCAAACATAAAGACTAATCAAAATCAGGGACATCTAATGCTTAAGTAGGCTCTTGAGTCTTAACTTCAGGAATGAAGTGCTCAGCCACGAGATTAACGTGAGGTTGTCATCACTAAGTCTCACTCAGCATGATAATTCTCTTTGCTAGAATTATCTCTTGTAGGCATTAATCATCTTCTTGCTAGAATTATACACGTGGTGCATATGCTTAGAGGAATCACACTTGTAACAAGGAGCAAAACTAGTGCTTTTGTTGTTGTTGTGAAACGAGGGAGGAGGTGGCGCGTGGCCACCTTGACGGGTTCTATGGCCGAATCGGCCTCCCCATGAAGGTGCGGCATTGCCGCCATCTCGTCTCCAAGTGTTGGAGCGTCGTGTCACACGGTTTCTACCATTTTGATTTCCTCCACGTATCGGTTTAGAAACTTGTTGATACGGGGCATTCTGATTCTTATTTCTTTTATTTTGAAGCCTTCCCATAGTGAGCCTGTGGTTCATGAATCTTTTTAATTCCAACAAGTCTCAAAATTATTGTTATTTATTCAGCCTAATCAACAGAATTTCGGTATGGGTGTCATAAGACATCATATGCTATGGGGAATTTATCAAAAGTCTTATTGATAAGATCTCTATCATTTTTGTTATGCCAACAGTGTCAAGGTCATCATCTAAAGAACCGAATGGTTTCCCATTTTAATGAAATCTCTGGGATAAGTATGTCATTGACATTATTTAATCACTACTGGAGCGTGTCTCTTAATTTTTTTTTTTAGGGATCTTTTATCGACAGATGTTGTCGCTTCAGAGTTGGATGAATATGGCGTTCTAAAAAAATGAGTGCCTAGGCCTTGACATAATCCCTAAATGGGGTAGTGGCTACTGCTTCATTCAGAATGACTGAGAAACTTTTGCTTTGAAAAGCAAGCTACACATCGGAAACTCATCGATGGTATTGTTTGCCCTCGAGATTAAGAATCTCAAAATCGGGTCGTGACTATGTGACAGGACCCGAACCAGATTTCACCCCGAAACCCGGATCAGATCCTGCGGGGACCACCTTAAGAGAGATTTTACCGAAAAATCGACATGACCTCTCTTAAAATGGACAACCCTCACCTGTCAAATACACAAAACACTTCTATAAAAACTACCCTGACTTTAGGAGCCACCTGCTCCCCCAAGATTCCAACAACTTCTCAACACAAAAGTAAAATCACTTTTAAAACATCTACAATTTATCAGAGCATTCTACAGAAAGTAACTAAGGATACAAAAAAAAACAAAAAAGATAAAGGATCAAAAGATCCTACCGAGCGGAAACAATACCGACGCTGACTATGCCTCGACCTGTATCTTTGACCTCAACTACTAGTCTGCACACTGGGCATTTTAAAACGAAGGGCCCAGGGGAAAGTAATTTAAAAACGTTAGAGTGAGTGGATAAAAATAAAATAATTTAAAAACTAATCCTTTTAGTTAAAGACATTATATCACTTTCCCACATTTTCATACTAATTGGAAAATCACAATGCATGCATATGTATATATAAACGTACCACATTTTATGAAAAACTCTCTTAAAACAACTCAACCTCGCTGACAACTCAAATAAACAAAACTCATTTGTTTATATATATATAAAAAAAATCATAACCATTTGAAAATCAACTTATAATACATCTCGATCAATCTCTTTGGTCATATAAAATCTCAGTTCCACTGGTTCGGGAATTTATGGAATACCGAAAGCCTCATAGAGGAAATATTCCCGAAACTAGATAATATAACAATATAGAAATCTTAATCCACTGCTTCGGGAATCTATTAAAAGCTGAAAGTCTCATAAATGAAATATTCCCGAAGCCACATCATATAATCGTATAAAAATCTCAATCACGTTATATAATCATATAAAAATCTCAATCGACTAATGCGGGAATTTATTAAAACTGAAAGCTTCACAGAGGAAATATTCCCGCAATCACAGTGAAAAACATCCCCATGACCAAATCTCATTGGTCATGCAACAGGGAAAAGTCTACCCACCACTGGAGCCTCGTCAGGCTCTGGTCCGAGAGTCCTATTGACTCCCCCCGTGTCTAAGTCTACTACCTAGACACGTCACCGCCTCAATATATACCACCCTACGTCGACCACCGAGCGTGAATCTGACCTATATGGTCAAGTCGTCACCTCGCGTGGGATGAGGCTCCGCTAGCTAGCATCAATATAATAATAACGTGGACCCTCGTGTGGTGAAAACAAATCTCGAAATACATTTCCCCTGATAAATCATCAACCATCTGAGGCTCATAATCACATAACAATATTCTAGCCTCCAGATATAACCATGAATCCCCGGCAAATCAACATGCCGTAAAATCAAAAATACCCGGCAAATCACCATGCCGTAAAATCAAATCAAATATACGTAAATCCCATCGACATGTCTCGCATGTCAGAAAAATCATAAATAATAAAATCAACAAAATCCCCGGAATTTCATTCCGGTCTACTGATTAACATACTCAAAATATTTCGAAAATATAAAACCACATGGAAATCTCGTTTCCCAAGGAAATAGCAAAATCCAATATAAATATTATTACTGTCGATAAAACAAAACCATATATTCCTTAATATATCTTTTTCTTTTTCTCATAAAATCTTTCATTTTTAAAAGAAATTTCATTTCAATTAAAATAACCATGCATGCATTTGTTTTAAAAATAAAAATCCACTCACAGTCTTTTCCGAGCTGGTAGCCGTTTCGGCTCTCGTCCCGTCGAGTACCCTCTCGACATGCCACATGGGCGATATCGTAAATTTCTAAACCTCAGAAAACAAATATAAAACCCAAACCACGGACGTCCTCGCGCGTCCGAATTATCCCCACTTCTATTTTATTTCCGGTATTAGAATTTCGTCTCAAATACCGAAACGATCTATAACCAAAATTACTCTGGACACCCACACCGTGTCCGATCAATTCCTTTTCTAGTAAATTTGTCATAAAACCCTTTTTTAATCAGCTTTTAACCCTTTTACGGTAAGTCAACAGTAAAAACTACTGGTCAAACAGTAATTATTCCAGGTCAAACAGTAATTCTGAAAGTCAAACAGTAAATGGTTAAAATCCAATTACTATTTACCATTTATTGTTTACTGTTTACCATTTACTTTTACTAATTACTGTTTACTGTTTATTTTTACTGTTTTACCATTTACTTTTCACCTTTTACCGTTTTACCTTTTCACTTTTTACCACATCACTGTTCATCTTCTTCCTCAAGCCGCCGGAACAGTGGCGCCGCCACCACCGTCGCCGGAACAACAGCGCCGCCACAGGAGGCCGAAACCACCTCCAATCAACGCCAAATTCATCCAACACCAACGCCACCACCTCGGGGACTCGTCCCCGCCGCCAAAAACCAGCGCAGCCGCCGCATACGGCGGCCCGATTTCCCCAAATCCAATTTCTCCAAAAATCCACCAATTCAACACCAAATTACACTAATTCCACTCCTTTCAACCTCCTAAACACGAATTTAACTTCAAAATTCATCAAAAACATCAAAATTACAACCTCCACCGATTTGACCTAAAACCCTAAAATTTCAAATTCTACAATCTCCTTACCTGGATCGATTTGGATCGATTCCTTTGGGGGGATTACTACACAAGTTCTTGTCTTCATTTCCCCCCTAAAATCGGGCCAAGAAGTGGCCGGAGGAGGGAGAACCATCCGATCGGGGGCGATCGGGCTCGGGCCTCGCACGGCCAAACGGCAGCGAACGACGCCACGCCGCTGCCACCGTCGTGACAAGCAAGCCGAGCCGGTCCGAACGTGACCGGTGCGCCGGCCCAGTTCGGCCAGACGGCGGAGATTCGGCCGGAGGCCGAACCGGATCGGGGGAGAGGAGAGAGAAAGAGAAAGAGAAGAAAAAGAAAAAAAATGAGAGATTTCCCTTTCGGGAAATTTTCTCCCAGCTATTTATACTCGCCCAAATTCGGCAAGTTTCAGTTTCCACGTCACAACTTTCTCGTACCAACTCCAAATAAATCGTGCCGCGTGTCCACGAACTCGTTTCGACGACTCCTATTTCGTCGCAAAATAAAATCCTCGGTCAGGTCAACTTATTTAAAAGTCAACCTTTTGAATTTTCCGAATCGTAACAATTCTCGAGGAGTAAAAGTACACGTAACACCGTAAAAAGGTAATTCCATATTCGGGTCGTATCACTATGACGACATCTACAAGAAAAGAGATATGTCGGATTGGTATGAATATGACATATACCATTCAAGTATGTAGAACGGAATTAGAAGGGCTATGACGTATATAGTCATAAATTTATCTTTTCGATGCATAAAACCGGCGATATCATATCGCACCTTCAAACAGTGGCGTACTCAGACATCCACATAAGCATCTTTTTTTTTCTTTTAATTTCCCTTTCAAACGTAATTCCCCCAGGACCATCACTTAAAAACTTCGATCATAGAGGTAATGACATCCCCATCTTAGGTCTCATCGGCGATATAAGAATGGCCGGAATCAGAGTAGAGGAAGGCTAATAGCGCCCGATATATATATCGTATATGTTCAAAAGCTGGAACTTTAATTAAAAGCTTACTTGCTAGTTCGCCAATGAACTGCGTTGTAATAAATTTGCTTTGAGATGCTCTTTCATGTACGTGCAACGATATAATTCTCGCGATTCCATCGGGATGCGTCGTGCAATAAATTTCATGGAAAAGAAAACGCTTATGGTTAGTCATATTCACCATATACAAGGCAGTAAAACTAATAAAGAAATACTGCAGTAACTGTTTTAAACCCGTAGGGTAAAAACTTTTTATCTGAGCTAAGTACAATTACCGTTATGCCCCTCTTCCCATTGAATCGGGTCGCCGATTCGGGTCGGGTCGAACTCCAGGAACCGGGTCGGGTTCGACGAATCCAGGTTGGCCTGGGCTCTGGGGCGTGCGCACGGAGCTGCGATGGTCGTCGGCGCTAGGGCTGGGCCGAGAAGCGGTCAACGAGGCGGCGTTAGGCTTCGTCGACGATGGACTGGGGCGGCGCCGATCGCGCACTCGATCTGGGCTTCTTCGAACACGCACTCGAGGGGTGCCGCACGGGGCTAACGGCGCTAGACGTGGCAGGCATCGTCGCTGGATTGAGGATCGGCGCAAGGCCACCGCGGCGGCGCTGGCTTTGGGTCCGAACTGAGATCGGAAGAGGAGGATGCAGCGGGTGGGTGCCCAGAATAGATTTTTGGGTGCCCTGAGAATTCCAACTCTGCCGACAAAGATGTCGTCGGCAGAAGTGCATTGGGGAGTTGCTTTTCTTTGCCGACAAAAGAGGTGGCGGCAGAGCTTGGTGCCATGGGAATTTTTCTTTCTTCCGACGATGGGGTTGCCGGCAGAAGGTGAATTCTGGGGAGGGCCTTCTTTGCCGACAAGCAGTTGCCGGCAGAAGAAAAAGCTAGGGTTTCTGATTTTTTTTTTTTTTTTTTTTTCAGATTGGAAACCTAGGGTTTATGAATTTTTCATGGCTATTAGACGAAAGGCTAGAGCCACGTGCTGATAACGTGTTCAAGGAGAAATTATAATAGGGAGAACTTCTACTTTATTCATTGATAAGGAGGCTTTTATATATGCATTACAATAAGTATCCCGATAAATCAGGGATTCCCTATCTATTACATAATCATCTAATCTAGTCTAATTAGGTCAAGACACATCCAGGAAGTTACGGAAATAACCTTCCTACAACATAAATATCAATTTTACCCCTTACATTAATAAAGAAGTCAACATAAGTACCATAATATACACATCAAAACTATTACCCATGGTTAAATGTCATAAAACTCCACTTGTGATATGAGAAAGTTGTTACTTAAAAGAAAAACAATAAAAAGAAGGGAAAACAAAAAACAAACGACAGAGAGAAAAAAATATCATAAACTTTAGTCAAATAAGCTGGTTGATATCATATGATTTCTCTTTTTGGTACAAAATATGATTTTAGCGTATGAAGTTAAAGTGTGGGTATGTTGCTTTATATCCACTTTTCTCTCATAGTCTCTTGTAACTACAATATTTTGTAGGGAACATGTCTATAAATACATGTATCTGACTATTAAATTATAATAGTCGAGTTGAAATATAGTCTATGAAATTAATAACATTTTTGTTTAAAGGCTAAAATAGAGTGGGTGGTTTAATATTATGAGATTGTTTCAAACGAGAAAAGATTCAGCGCACTAAGATGTAGTAGTGTAAGTCATTTTTGCAACTATTTCTTCAACTTCATCAGTGTCTCTTCACCCCTCAATAGCTGAGTACTGCGGCCGCTGTATGTTATGGTATTTTTTGTTTTGTTTTTATTGCTGCTAATCATGCTGACATGGCTAGTAGTTAAATAAATAACTAAAATTGCATATTTAAATGTCGGTTCACTTAAACCTCGGTGCGTTTGAATAATTTTCCAATTGAAAGCTATAGTGAAATCCCTAAACTTTCCTATTGAAACCTATAGTGAAATCCCACTTAGAAGGGCGTTTGGTCAATGGCTTATAATTCTATTAAATTGAGCATAGTCGTGGAAGTGAGTACAATCATGGTGATAATAAAGCTAAAATGCTAGTTGTCACATACTTGCCAATGCAGTGAGTTGCGAACACCGACAATGCCGTACAGAAGATGTTTAAAATTGGGGCATTACCAAATTGAAGTAGAAATATCTTATCTTCTTATTTAAGAAATTGATTTGATTAAGCTGTTAAATAATGTTTGAGTCTTTGACTCGTCTTTGTAAAACAATCTAAAACGGTGGAGGAGACTTTGAGTGATGAAACTCCTAGCTATGATCCGATCTATGGTATTTTGATGATGGGAAGGTTTGTATTGCAATATAAATGACAGATGCGAAAGCATGTACTTAACACGTTATCCTTTTACATTTTTATATGTTTTATTTTTCTTTTATCAATAAAAAAACTTCATTAATAATAAAATTGTTGCAATAATAGAAGACAACGAATTACTCACAAAACGGCTAACTAACTAGACATCAATACAATATTGAAAGATAAATGTTTCATCGTCAAATCTCGTAGGAACTAACTACAAACTCAAATGCATTAAGACAGACAGACAGACAGACACTTAGAGCAGATGAAACTCTGGACAAGCAATGCGAAAAAGCAATGTAACCTTTTGTTGCATAATATGTGGTGTTTTCAATTTCATTAATATTTTATAAATAGTTGTAAATTGGGTCGGCAATGGCATTTGAGGTATTTTTTGTTGGGAATGAAATGGAGAAAGCGTCAACAAAGAGACCCGCGCCCGGCTCATCAGGCCTTCTTCATGCAACAACACACACACACACACACACTCATTCACTTTTCTTTTTTCTTTTTTTTTGCCTTTTTTCTGGTACAAGAGAAGAAAAAAAAAACAACAACGAATTGGTCCTTATCAATTCCCTCGTATAAATCCAAAACTGCCTATGGCCCATCCACTCTTTTTATTTTTATTTTTATTTTTATTTTGGTGGTCTGAGGGGTCTGATTCATAAGGACTGGGCCCACAGCCCATTTGCTTTCACAGTTCAATTCTATTATGATATCATCGCTCACGCGTTTCTGCATTTGATTTCCACCGCGTCCCACACATTCCCGGTGGATTTTAGGCACTTTCTGTTTAATTGTTACTTTTTTTTTTAATCAAAGTACTGTAGAAGAAAAAAGCTTAACGAAACAATAACTTTACTGATCACAATTTGCGGCCGTTCCTCACTCTGTTGCCTGCTCGCCTCGTCTCATGTTCACGATCTTACAACTATTGCTTTTCGTTTCTAGAAGATTAGGGAATCAATCCTTTTTTTTAGGACAAGTGTTATTTTACATTTAATACATAATTACAAACATTTTATCATTAAATCTTGTCAAATTTTTGTTGTTAAATCTCTCGATACCGTTTGGTCTGGTAGCATAATCTAGTCTCTCTTTAGTAAGTGAGAGATTGTGTGTTGTAGAATTTCAATTGTTTACCCAATAAAAAAAAATTGTATATTTATCTCAACGTTTTGTTCTATTTGTAAGGCAATGTCAAATGTAGTGAGTAAGCATGTCAAAACTCAATGAATGTCAATGAGCTATTGCTAAAGAAAATTACCATGCTCTCCAACTCGTCCGACGACACCTCTATTCGTCCTTGTTGTCTTCAGGTCTGCTGCCGGACGTGAAATCAGATTTGAGGGTGCTCCATGGGCAGTCGCGATTGTGGTCAAGAACGCATGATTGTTTTATGGGCTCTTCTCAGTCAAGTTAATTTGGTGCAGTAATTTAAGATCTTGACTTGAGTTGTGGCGCGGTAGTATAGATCAAAGTGGCGGCGGGTTGCGGTGGTGGATTGGGCGGCTCGTGTCGGGCAAAGGTGTTGTGCTTGTGGCATGTGACAAGGTTGCTAGTGGTGATGGGTCGTCCCTCCTCTGTAAGTGAGGGTTTAGGGTCTTAGTCAGGTTAGTGTCGTCTCACCTTTTTGAGCGAGGGTTTAGGGTCTGGCCAGATTGGTGTCGTTGGTCGTGTTGCGGGATATGTTATTGTTATAGTGTCGTTTTCAGAGACTATTGGTCTAATGTCAGTTATTTATTGTCACTAATGTATTGGGGAGATTACATATATATTGACAATTATGGTATATAGAGTTGGAAAATGTTGTTTCTTCTTGAGGTTGACTATAAATATGTATCGAGTTTTCTGAAATATGTTAGGTTACAGTTGAGCTGGCTCTTGTCCATTGTAATACTAGTTTTCTGGGTAAGGATGCGAGTGAGGAATTTTGTCCACCACTAAAATATCCCATGTTTGTATTTTCAATTATTTCAATGAATGTGTAGTTGCATTTAATTTACATTATTATTTTCTCTTACAATATATCCATAAATCATAAATAGAGGATGAAATTCAATCTTCGAACTCAAAGTTGAAGCTCTCACAAGCCTCAAAGAAAAATTTATTGTTGAGTACAACGATAATGATAATAATATTAGGATCATCAGTTTACATTCGTTCAACCTACCAGATTTCAAATATCATATATAGTCTATATTGAGCTTATAAAGAAAATCTAAAATCAATTTAGTGTCTCTATTTCATTGCAAGTTAAAAGAAAAATAATATGCTCGCTAACAAAACAAAAATATTAATTTGATAACTTTTGCGAGTACATTATTGATCTCATTCTATAGAAAATTCTCAGAGTTTTTACCAATAGATATAATATTCAACCTATAATTACCAATAACAAAATTGCTTTTTAAAATTACCACTAACAAGTTTTTATTTATTTCTAACAGACATAAATTACAAAATTACATTTTTTACAATACTACTCAAAGTCAGTAATATTGGGCATTTCTGATAGTCAGTAGAATTAAGAGCTCAAAAGTTTAGTATTAATAATTATGAGCTCACAAATATAGTATTAGTAATTTAAAAAAAAAAAAAAAGTCTCCTTAGAGCACCCGCACCGGCGAGCAACCGGGCGAGCAAAGCGTGGAGCAAGAGGTGGGGCCGGCCAATTTGCTCGAGCAAGAGGTGGGAAGAGCACGCACCGGGGTCGAAAAGGGAGGGCAACTGCTCGAGCAGTCCACGGGTCAACGTGCTCGAGCCTTCGCTCGAGCAAAATTTGCTCCGACGTTTGCTCGAGCAGGAGGTGGGGCCAGGCCGTTTTGTTTTTCCCTTTTCGGCTGTTGGAGAGACGCACCAGATCGTGGAGGACGCTGCCGAGCTCTAGGACGGACCGGAGATGAAGCTGACCGCCGCCCTCGAAGGTGGCGGTCGCTCCCGAGCGTTGCCGCACCTCCCACATCGAGCAAAGCCGCCTGAGACCGGTCCCAAAGGAAAGAGGGCGTCGAGCCCATCATTTTGGTAGGTGGCACGTCGGCTGGAGTTGCCGGACGGCGGAGAACGGAGCACGGGAACGACCGGCGCGGGAAAGAGCTGAGGAAGACGATGAACAGTGGCCGGTTTGAATCCAGCCAATGATATGCTGCCACGTGGCCTGCTGACCAGTCAACAAAATCAGCAACGGTCGAATGAATCTGGGCCTTCCATTTGAATCCGAAATTTTGATCCAACGGTCAGAATTCAAAAGCAAAGGCTACTATTTGATCAGAAAGGAAATAAACTAAAAAAATAGTAAAAAAATCCCAAAAAGTTCAAAACTCTCCCAAAAGGAAAACCTAGCCCAACATAACAGATATCGTGGGCCTCGGGGGCGTTGCCCCCGAACCCCCAAAACCAAGGCTCGTCGCCCCTGGACCCCGACTCGCTAACCGGGCAGCGAGATCCCCGCCTCTGTCAGCGCCACCAGATGACTAGTTCAAGGCATATACTAACAATTTTGCCGACAATGACACGTGGCCGTGACACGTGTCAATTATCTATTAATCGAAAATCTTGGATAATATCGAGTCGATAATGATACGTGGCACATTATTATTGGTGGTTAATCTATTCGGTAAAAAAAATTTAATCATTTCACAACAAGAGAAAACTGAGTTGCTCAAGCAAATTGTTAATGGGTGTGTGAAAAAATCGATTTGGTTGAGCAAAATTTGATTTTCATTTGCTTGAAGCAAAATTTACTTCTGAGCCTACCAGATGCTTGAGTAAGACCAAAACATGGGTGCGGATGCTCTTATATGAAGGTGGGAAAGGGTAAAAGAACGGTACAAAATAAGGGTAAATATGAAATGGTGGCGTTTTCGGACATGCAAACTCGGCTGAAACGGTGACCGTGACAAATGACGGGTCATTCAAAAATGGAGAAATTACAATAAGCCCAAAAACCCGCAGAAAATCCCTATCCCATCCGCATACTAATCAGTTGAGTTGTAGTAGAAACTAGAAAGTATAAGTCAGTTGGAGACTATTCTAAAAAAGCTGTATGTAACAGAAACTCATACTCATTCTCTCTTCTTCCCTTAAGTCAGCTGTTGTTTCTTTCTTTCCCCTCTAGCTAATCCCAATCAACACCTCCCTCTCTCACATTGCTCACCAAAGATCCCATCTTTGAATTCCGCTCCACATTCATGTCGGTTGGCTGATCTGGCTCTCGATCTGCTCTGCTCTCCTCCGATCTGCTCCTGTAAGTCCTCAGTCCTGATCTCGATTTAGATCTCGCTCTCTTTAATTTTCATTTCACTCCGTAATTCTCAATTTCGCTGACACTGAATTGTAGTCAAGATGTTAACTTGAATATTTTTTTGTTTTTCTGTTAATTTAAATTTTTGAAATTTTTGTGTTTGATGAAATAGATTAGTGTTGTTTGTCGGTGCGGGTTGAATTTCGGGTGTGATCGAAGCAATGACGGCGGAGGTGGATGTGCGCCGTGATGCGTGTGAATCTGACGTCAATGTCAGTGTGACTGGGAATGGGAATGGGATTAACAAGGACGACGGCGACGGCTCTTATGTATTTGTCACCGGAAGCGACGCCGTGGCGTCGTCGGATGAGTCTGATCTGACCAACGGGCATTGCGGCGGAGTTGTTGAGGCCAATGGCGGTGGTGGAGTTGGGTTGGAGTTGGAGGGAGAGGTTGCGGAGAGTGTTGTTGTAGTTGAGAATCCCCAATCTGAATTACAATCTCTTTCACCGGAGAAAGCTGCTGTTGCTGAGAAGTCGACATGTTCCGGTGATGATCCAGAGATTTCAGTTGAGAATTCTCGTGTTGGAAGTGAGGAGGATCAGCAATCAGCCAAGGAGGTGTTGGAAGAGGATCTAGTTCAGGAGTCAGAGTCGACATCGCAAGCTTATAAGCAAGTTGTCAGTGATCCTGAGTCGAAGGAGAATGGGGACGGCGTGCCTGCTTGTGATGGTAATGATACCGCCTGTATCAGTGATCCTGAGTCGAAGGAGAATGGGGACAGCATGCCTACTTGTGATGGTAATGATACAGCATCAGCAAGTACGGCTGAACAGAATGGATTTTCCGAAAGTGGCCGATCCGTGGTGGCTTACTGTGTTGAAGTTGAGGTACAGTTGGAGAAGCAAGTGGCTAGTAGCATTGTCTCTGATGAGACTGGAGATGGATTGCCTGCCCATGATGTCCAAGAGAGCCTTTCAGAGTCCGTGGTCACAAATCACTTGCTTCATATAGCTAAAAAGAATAATGGGCCATGTGAAGATAATGTTCAAATCGAGGCTGCCAATAGTGATATTCAAGAGAGCGTTACAGAGCCCGTTGCTGAAGAAGAGAATAATGGTGCATTGGAACAAACTGGCCAAATCTTGATTGCCAATGGTGAAGTTAACCAGTGCGTTTCGGAACTTATTGGTACATGTGAAGAAAATGGCCAAATATTGGCTGCCAATGTTGATGTCCAAGAGAGTGTTTCTGAGCCCAATGCTGAAAAGATTGATGGCTCATGTGAAGAAAATGGCCAAATATTGGCTGCCAATGTTGATGTCCAAGAGAGTGTTTCCGAGCCCATTGCTGAAAAGATTAATGGCTCATGTGAAGAAAATGGCCAAATACCGGCCGACAATCTTGATATCCAAGAAAGTGTTTCCGAGCCCATTGCTGAAAAGGGTAATGGTTTATGTGAAGAAAATGGCCAATTATTGGCTGCCAATCCTGACAGCCAAGAGAGTGTTTCCGAGCCCATTGCAGAAAAGATTAATGGCTCATGTGAAGAAAATGGCCAAATCCTGGCACACAGTACTGAAGTCCAGAGGCACTTGGAAACTGAAGTTGTCGATGATCTTGTTTCTGATAAATCTGGAGATGAGGCACTCATCATTCATGCTCATGAAAAGAGTAGTTCAGATCCATTAGAAGCTAATCACTTGGCTGATACACCTGAAGAAAACAGATCATGTGAAAATGGGGAAGCCTTAGTTGCACCTGTCGAAGTTCAGAAAGAGTTGGATACACCAGTTGTCAATGGCCCTATATCTGATCAAAGTGGGGACGACTTGCCTATTGTTCATTCTCATCAAGAGAACATTTCAGAGCCTGACATGGTTGATACACATGAAGAGAATGGGTCATCTGAAAAGGCTTCTATGTGTGAAAACGTACCTGTTGAAAATGGTGAAAGCTTTGCAACTGTTGTTTCTGAAAGTGATACAATAGTGAGTGTTGAAAATGAGAATTCTCCACCTATGGAAGATGATTCAACACGTACTATTGATGATGGAACACCAGAGCAATTAGATGAGAAGAATAGTGAAAAGCTGAGTTCTTGTCATTGTGAACATTCGACACCAGAAGTTGAAGCTGAGAGTGTCCCCATTAAAGCCGAAACTTCTTCAAGTTTCGCAGCGAATGATTCAATATCAGAACCGAATTCAAAATCTGATGTTGAAGTTGAGATGAATTCAAAATCTGATATTGAAGCTGAGATTGCCTCTGTTACAGAAGATGCTCTCTCAAGTAGCCTAGCAAATAATGAAGTATCAGAAGCCAATTCAAAATCTGAACTTGAAGCTGAGACTCCTGAGAGTGTCTCAGGTTGCCAAGCTAGCGATACTATATTGGTATCTAATTTGAAATCAGAAATTGATTCGGGTCCTGTTTCTGTTGTAGATGATACACTCTCAAGTTGTCCCGCTAATGACGTCACATCAGAGCCCATTTCCATATCAGAATGTGAATCCAAGATCCCTCCAGTCGCTGATGATACCCTGTCAAGTTTACCAGCTGATGATGCAATACAAGAACCCAAGACCAGCCATGATTCTATCGGTTGCGAAAATCTGGTATCTAATGATATTGTGCATGTAGTAGATGCTGGTTTGTCAAACTTGGAGGCTGAATGTGCTGACAACATTGGGAAGCCAACATTACAGATAAATGATTCAGTTGTGGATGAAGCCATCTTCCCGGCTAGCTCAGGTGCTGATGGACTGTCTATCATCACCGATGGTAAACCAGAGTCTGAAGAGTTGTCCACCATCACTGATGATAAACCAGAGTCTGAAGTTCCCCATGTTGATTCTTTGGAAGGACAGGATAAGGTTGTTGATGTTGAAAGGAGGCCTTTCTACTATTTAATTAGGATTCCTAGAAATGATGACGAAAAGTTAAAAGAACAGATCAAGCATGCTCAATTACAAGTTGAAGAAAGAACCAAAGACAGGGATGATATTCGTTCCAAAATGCAAATGCAACGGGTGAGTATTCTTTTGTAAATCACTAACATCTTTTTTTGTTTATTAATTTCAGTATGTTTTCAAATTAATTGTTGAATCTTTTATGGATAGGCCATTTGTAAGGAGCATAAATTAATATTTGAAGCTGCCATATCTGAAGAGAGAGCTGCTCAAGAGCTTCTCAAGTCCAAAAGACGGGAAATGGATTCTGTTCAGTTTATGATTAACAAAGTAAAGGATGCTCTATCTGTTGAGGAAATAGCTAACACGGTAAGCAACCACTTTTCTTGTCCATATCGTAGATCATGGATTTGAATACTTGTTTAATTTCATATGTACTGTTTTAATTATGTATGCTTTATACATAGATACGCCATCTGGAACATACCATGGCCCATGAGACCCTACCTTTGAAGGAAGAAAAGCAGTATATTCGTGACATCAAGCAGCTGAAGCAACGCCGTGATCAGCTCTCTTATAGCTTGGGTAAACAGGATGATGTTCAACAATCTTTAGATCAGAAAGACCAAATTGAAGAACGCATAAAGGTATCCTGCTCATTAACTTCTCTTTCTTATCTAACCACAATGTGAGTTGGACTAATACATTAGGTTGTGGCATCATGATACTTAACATTTAAACAACTTATTACTATCAAACTTCAGTTTCTCTTCTAATGCTTATGATCAGTAATAGAGATTTGATATAGTGGATAGTTGAGATAGAATTGATATCTTGAGATTACTCACATGGTAACACCTGATCCACTTGAATTTTAGTAACTTTTCTAATGACCAAGAACTGAGATATTGAGAGTACAATACTATAACAGGTGGACCAACTCTTGTAATTATAGTAGCTGTGATGAGCTCTCCAGTTTCTTATTTCACTTTCATTATCACAGGATCTGAAGAAGGAAATGGAACAACTCAAAGACAATCTTCTCAAAGCACAGGGAGTCACGCAAGCTGCAAAAAGGAAATATAATGAAGAGAATGATATGCTGCATGAATTACAACATCAGTTTGAAGCTGCAGATGCAACTCGCCAAGAAGCATATGTACATCTACAGAGCTTGAGGAAACAAAACTATGAAAAGGTATTTGGTTTCCTTGAAAGAAAACACCTTACACTTTACTACGTGTTAGCTTCTATCTACATGTGCATGCACATATATATACTGCTGAACATGTTTTAGATTATTATTATACAACTTTATATATTAAGCTTGCTTTTGGATATTGGTTTTGTTTTCAGCTTTCTTTTTGTTTATTTTCAAGCAGAATATTTTTTTGTATTGATAACTTTAGTATTCTGAAACCTTATGTGCCAACCCTTCTCTTCTAGATATTTTATTTTGAACCATAAATATAAATATGTGCCAATTTAAATGAGATAGTGACCCTCGTTTTTGTTGAATCTGCAGACCAAACACTTCTGGAGGTACAGGAATGATGCAAAGGCTGCTAATGACTTGGCATTGATTGGAGATAAGGAGCAACTGCAGCATATATGTATAAATCAGGTTAGCTCATGAAGTTCCTTTTGTTACAATTGTGTATTTACAACTGCTTAGGGTGAAAACTTGGACAACATGGCTCATGTGTGCATGGATTGGCTCACAATCAATTGTTTAGGTGGAAACATTTATGGAACTCTGGAATACAAATGGCGATTTCCGGAAAGAATATATCAAATGCAACACCAGGAGTACACTAAGGAGATTAAGAACCATGGATGGCCGTCAACTTGGTCCTGATGAGGAACCACCTGTAATCCCTGATATAGTAAGAGTAACCAGGCATAATATGGCAGCAGCAGTGGTTTCTATTCCTGAACCTGTAAAACGAGTTGCAATTGTAGAATCTGAAAAACCAAAAGATAAATCTGTAATGGAGATTGTCGAACAAAACAAGGAGACAGCTAAGATCAAGCCTGTGAAAGTTGCTTCTTCTGGAATCAGCCAAGCAACAGTTTCTGGAAGAATAGAAATTGTAGAGGAAATAGAAGACGCAAAACCAACAAAGGAAGAAGTAGAGTTGGCCAGAAAGGAAGAGGAATTGAGAAAGGAAGAAGAAGCTGCAAGGTTGAGGGAGCAACGTAGGCAGGAGGAAAAGGCCAAAGCTAAGGAAGCAATGGAGAGAAAGAAAAGAATAGCGGAGAAGGCCCAAGCTAGAGCTGCTATAAAAGCTCAGAAAGAAGCTGAAGAGAAAGAGAAGGTAAAATCTCCTGAAACTTCATCTTTTGTTAAATTCTATGGACTTCTCATGAACATTTTAGTGCTATTAAGATGACGGCTTTCTGTCCCACCTGAAGTGTAATATTCTGTTACTCTGTGATGGTGCAGGAAAGGGAGAAGCGGGCAAGGAAGAAGGAAAGAAAGAAGGCAAGTGCAACAAAGGCTACAAATGGTATTAATGAAGGAGAATCTGCTCCAGAACCGAGCTCAGAGACTACAACCGCAACTCTAGTGGAGCCTGAAGCTACAGAGAAACCGGTGACAATAACGAAGAGGTCCCAGAAAATGCCACAGTTCACTAAGCAAAGCAAGGTAAAACCAATCCCTCTGCCTCTTCGCAACCGCAATAAGAGGAGAATGCAGCCTTGGATGTGGGTGCTTGTTGCAGTTGTGGCCATCCTTGGCTTGTTTTTGTTGGGCAATGGTGGCAGCTTCTCTTTTCGATCTATGCTGGAGAAGTTTTTCTAGATACTACATCTAAGCGCTTATTTAAGTAGCTTATTTAGCAGAGGTTGTTTGGGACATTCCCTTAATATATTTAGGAAATCGCTATATCATATAATATATATAGGCAATTCTTTTTTCTTTTCTTTTTTGGTGAGCAGCTTGGGTTTGGGTTTCTCCTAGTTTGCGATATTTGAGGGAGAGTTTTTGTTTATTTTTTTTATATTTTTTTTTATAAAAAAAAAGTGGGTTTTAGTTTCATACACGGATAGGAGTGGTTTCTTTTATTTATAATGTCGAAGAAACAAATTCAGTATTACAATAAACATAAGTTATTTTACTATATTTTATGTGTGTTCCTAGTATCAATGGGATGGCGTGAGTAAAATATTCTGGTGTGGCCGTTTACTAACATATGGGTACAAAGAAGCTAATTGATCGCTACATCCTAATTCTTTCAAATTCAAGTTCTCCATTTGAGCTCTTAAGAGTCTTCAATCGGAGAAGAAAGATATGCTCTTCAGTCAGCCATGGTTCTGCTCCTTAGTTCCTGGGAAAGAATTGTGTTATGCATAATTTGTATGTTGAATTATTCTGTAGTTAAAGGCTCTTCAAAATATAATGTTTTGGCAATTGAGTTCCAAAGGATACCTACCATATTTGATATAGAAGCACGCAAGTAAATAGCTCCAATAGTCTCAGAGCCATTATTGAGCCATTTATCGACTCACTGCAATTGATGTTCGATCCCGACGAGAGGGAAGAGATCTTCGAAAAGAGGGTTTTTATGATCTGATGAATAATCTATGCGATGGAGAACTGCGTTACAGTTTAGTACTTTCAGACTAAATCATTAAAAAAAAAATAAAAAAATTGATTTGCCACTTTCGATATCTGAGTGTGGTTTCAATGAAAGTATTCACAGTAGTACTAAGAATGACATTAAAACTCATGGGTATGTATTGGGTAAAATATTTGGATAATGGGTATGGGTGATACTATCACAAATATATATTGAGCTCTTTCACACATGTCATTATAGTGTTTGTCATTTTCAAGTATTTGAACATATTAATTTAAATTTTTTTTTATTTGACGACATAGGAATTATTGAAATATTACTAGAAAATTATGAAAAATTACTAAAACTATCTCTTTTTTTTTTAGAAAATGACCAACGGCTAGAAAAAGATAATACAAAATTTTTGGGTATTCTATAAAATTACATCTCATCTCTATACGTCTCACACCAATAGGGTATGTAACTGTGTACAATCTAGTGTTCTAGACAAAAAGACATTGTGGTGCGTTGTTGGTTCTATTGCAATATGCCCTTTTTTTTGTTACAAAAATAGTGGCCTAGTGAGCTACCATTCTAAGGGCTGGGAGCAATTCTAGGTATCATCCGGTATCATCCATTCCCAATGGATTATTTTTTACAACTTAAAGTTTGAACCAAAGACTTTCAATTACCTAAAGAATCTTTGCAGCATCCGCTTCACTTGCAGTTTAACATGTTTCAACTAGACCTTTTCGATGTGATCGAAATAACAATTTCATTAGTGATAGATACTTCAAACTTTTTTGAAAGATTCAGCAAAGACCTGAAACCAAGTTAACAGGTAACTTCATCATGAAAGCAACAACAACAAAGTCATCGTTAAAGTAAAAAAAAAAAACTTGAATACTCTAGTAATCAGTCGTCACCGAGACTAAGGTTGAAGGCTAACACAAAAATCAAAACTAACACGATTGCCCTTTTAAACCATTGTTGTTATGTAGTTCTTAGTCAATGGGATTTTCCTCTTAAAGAAGTTAATGATATTGTGCACTTGTTCTTAACATGCAGCAAAATTCATGTACCTGTTTCCATCAAATACTTATTATAGAGGAAAGGAATATAATCATGTCCATGTTCTTAAACCAATATTGTTTTTTAGTAACAATTATCCCAACAGTTTCATATATACATTTTAGGTTCCTAACCAAGGGGTTTGGTAGCGGATAAAATGGCGAAGTCTGCAATCCGGGTGAATGTGACCTGCATAGAGTTAAACTCTAAAGAGATCCATCCAATCACGATCATCCGCTTGTGAAAAAGAAACCTCTAAATTAGGTCACGATTAGCCACTTTTTTTTTTAATTTTTTTTTATATTTTATATAGTCATACAATATGTGGTTATAACTTGAGAGTCGTATGAGCATGAATATCAAACTACGTTAGAGAATTCAAACTTTGAATTTATTTTTATTTTTTTATATAGATAATATCTGCGTTCCTGTTTATTTTAGAATAAGCATCGTCTTTTTATTAGATGCGGATCAAGGGATACACAATTTTACACAACTTTATACACTTTATGTGAGCTTCCAGATTTTAAGACATTTAATAGCTTAGACACTATTTTGTTTTAAGTACTATTTTTATATACCACACACAATGCGCGCACGATTACCTTAGAGTGCGAGTGTCCTCGATATAGAGATCGTCAGGCCGCTTATGCGAGCGCACGGGCAGTGACTGGAGTCCTGGAAAAGAAGATAGTTGTCACATGCACGCTGATAGTAATCGAGCTCCAATGACCGCCTATACATACATAAATCATAGAGTCCGTACATCATATTCCGAAGTCCACACATTCTCTTACCGCATTCGTCTTAGAGTCAGTGTCTTCAATTTCTCGGAATCCGCTAGTTGTCCGCAACTCCGCATCACACACATAAACAAGTACACAATTTTAGATTTTTATTAATCATACAATTTTCATTCATAATTTTCAATTTTTTGTTCCCACTAATAACCCCATATATATATATATATATATTTTTTTTTTTATGTTTTCATACCCAAAGGAATTTGTATAAATATTTTTGAGGATGTACCGAATATTTTGGTACTAAGATATCGATAAGAGTAACTAAGACGATGGATTTGTACTCGACTAGAGACTAGAGTAGTAGTAGTACAGTGTACATCATGTCTGGCAATAATGCCACATGAATAGAATACAGCTGGTTCCCATGCCATGAATAGACAGACGAATGGCTTTCACTTTTTACCCGTACGGACGAAGGCACTAACCCTACAGGGATTGATAGAGGCTTCTAATCTCTAGGGCTATAGCCCTCCATTATTAGAGCCAGCCCTCCCTCCCTCCCTCCCTCAGGAGTTGGGGACCAATCAATCAAATTTTAATTAATTATTCCTATACCAAACATTTAACAATTCATAATAATAAAAAATCTATTTACCTTGGAAAATAAAATTGAATCAATTCTTTTACCCTAAATCATGATATAGAGTTTCAATCTACATCTACAACTTAGTCTTTTGGTCAAACTGATGTAGCCATACTACTAAAATTATCCCTTTAATCTGTTTTATTTTCCAAATATTAATCACTTATTATTTGTTTTTTCTCTCAATTTTTTGACAATATATATATATATATATAGCCTTATCTTCATGAGTCATGAGTCATGACCCCTACCTACGTTGTTAAGGTCTGATCATTTGGGCGGCATTTACGTGACGCCGACGACACCATCCAAACCAGTAAAACACTACTTACGACTGTGCAGTACGTAGTAATTAAAACTTGTAGACCACATCTGGGTCAATTTCTTCCGTCATTTCCGTGTTCTGTTTATACTTACCAACCCCATCTAGGGTAAACTGTGTAAGCAAGGACTCGAGGGCAAAACATAGAACAGGAAACTACGAACAGTGATAGTATTCGAAGGAGGTTAGATCAATGTGACCAAAATCTTGTGTATGAACAATTATTGCTTCACATGAGGCTAGTACATTTTTTTTTCAATTATTTCTTCATTATCAAAAGTATTAGCCCTGAATACTTAACACTACGTACTCACATAAAAACAGTTATTTTTTTTATTTCCCAAAATTACAAGTCACTAACAGTAGATTTTAGAAGTAGCTGATTTTAGAAACTGTTGTCGTAGAAAACACAGAAAAACAAGTAGGAGTAGGGTAAAGTAGTAAGTTTCATCCCTAAAAATGCGTCATTACCTGTGGATATATCTAGAAGGGAAGCCAGATACGACGACGTCAAAGCTCAAACGTGGAAACACAAGGAAGGATTGCTCCTACTTTTTAATCCTGCTTGTGTCCTTTGTTCTAATTATAATAAATAGCTTTTGTGGGTACATGCTGAGGTGTTGAATTAACAAGGGCTTATTTCTCTTTTCTAGGCCAGTGGCCAAAAAGAAAGTGAAATTAATATCTTATGCCATTTGTGTACTACGAATAGAAATAGAAGTGAATTAGCCACTCTCATAAAAAAAGAAGAAAAAGAAGAATACCTAGTCTATACTTGTGTAACATAGATTTGTAGGGGAAAATGGTTTTGGTAATAAAAATGTCACCAGATTGCTCATTCTTGATTTAGCACATTGACAATAATAGCGAAACTGAAAATAGAAAATGCATACACACATATTAAGAAACAAAGGAAATGAAAAATCAATATAATAGAGTAATCATGTGATGCTAAATTCGGAACGAAGATGGTCAACAAAATTTTGTGTTTGTTGACTTGTTCGTTTGAGGTAAAAATCAAAAACTGTTCAAGGAAGGTTAATACCGTAACTTCCGTTGTGTGTCTTGACCTAATTAGACTAGAATAGTAGTTACCTTAGTAGATAGGGAATCCCTGATTACTTGGGATACTTGATGTAATGCCTATATAAAGGCCTCCTTATCTATCAATAAAGGAACGCTTTGCATCTATATTGTTTCTCCTACAACACGTTATCAGCACGTAGTTTCTAACCCTGTGCTTGATAGCAAAAACCCTAGCTTTTTGCCGAAAAAAAAATTTTCAGCAACCCTAGCTTTTCTGCCGGCAACTGCTTGTCGGCAAAGAAGGCCCTCCCCAGAAATCACTTTCTGCCGGCAACCCCTTCGTCGGAAGAAAGAAAACAATCCCAGGGCACCAGGTTCTACCGACAACTCTTTGTCGGAAAAGCTAAGAAGCCCCCAGGAACTTTTTGCCGACAACCAATTCGTTGGTACATCATATACTATTGAACTGCCGACGACATCTTTGTCGGCAGAGGCTGAAGAAGCTCAGGGCACCCAGTAATTTGCTCTGGGCACCCTCCGATGGTTCGACGGCGTCCTCTCTCATCGCCTCCCCGCCGCGATGCAATCCAGAGACGACGCCTGCTCGGTCGACGCCTCAGCCCGAAGCCGCTCCAATCCGGCGGCCCACCTCGATGCTTCGACGAAGCCCTAGCGCGCTCCAACCTAGTCGTCGCAGCCTCTGACGTCGCCGCCTCTGTCGACGCAGCCCAAACGACGTCGATGCCCGGATTTGCACGCCTGTACGCAGCTTAGCGCCGCCGACCCAGTCCTGCTGCCCCGATTCGTCACCGTTTCAGTCAGATCCGGATCTCCAGATCTCGACCCGGACCCTTGGGCCTGACCCGACCCGTGTCCAACCCGACCCGATTCGGCTGTTAAACGAATTCTACTGTGCAAGGGGCAAAACGGTAATTGTACTTACCTCAGTTAAAAAGTTTTTACCCTACGGGTTAAAAACAGTTACTGCAGTAATTCTTTTTATTAGTTTTACTGCTCCATATATGGTGAATATGACTAACCATATGTTTTTCTTTTCCATGAAACTTATTGCACGACGCATCGCGATGTAATTGCGAGGATTATTTCGTTGCACGTACATGGAAGAGCATCTCAAAATTGCACAAGGATCATAACCGAGTCCTTAAGCGCAATTTTTAAACGCAGTTCATTTGGCGAACTAGCATGTATGATTTAATAAAAGTTCCCGTTCTTTCGCAATTTCAATTACTTGAACTTGTGTATATGTGTTGGAACTTGTGTGTTTTTCAGGACGATACAAAGGGGCCCCACCCACCCCTGCGTATCACAGTATTTATGGGGTAACTGTGATGTTACCGTCCAAAGTTGTGCTTGTGGCTGTGATGTCACTGTGAACCACAACTCTTCGTGAATATTTAATCACGATTCCGACATAATATTGTCGATGCTTGTGACGATCCTAAGGGAGTCACAAAGGGGACAAACTCATGATGTGTGACGGAAATTGTCACTGTAACATCGATATGTGACGGAAATTGTCACAACAAATTGAATTGAGTAACCAGAATCTTGGTCTCGACCATTCAATTCCTTCCCTCTTGTTCTTTTGATATAAAGAAACAATTGACCATAAAATGCGCCTAGAGAATGGCCATTGAAACAAAGAGAGAATCATGTCATTGATATGGTTCTATCGGTTCACTAATTGCAAAATTGCAATCATATGGTCAATGTACACAAGAGATACATGGAAGAAGATGAGAGTATATCCTCATGATTACGGATTTCAACAGCAAAAGATAATTTGCGATAAATATGAAGCATATGACTTCAATTTCATAGTCAAAGTGACTACAAATCCGTTGATTTTGTGCAGGCATAGACCTCACATGTGTGACTAATGCTACTTAGTCGATACACTCTTTATGGTCAAGATCTCGATATAACCGTTGGCATTTTGATGCATATATGGTTCGATTCCCTAAAAAGCTATATGTGAATACAATGAATCGCATTACACATTTACATGGCATGTTGATTGAGTTCACCAACCTAATTGGTGATGTTAACTCGAAAAATCACAAGAGACAAAATGAGTGACTCGCGAGTGCGATCCGCCAAACTCTGCGATCCACCAGGCCTCGCTCGCCATGGCCATCCGCCAACTTGGCCGCGATCCGCCAGGCCTCGCTCGCCATGGCCATCCGCCAACTTGGCCGCGATCCGCCAGGCCTCGCTCGCCATGGCCATCCGCCAACTTGGCCGCGATCCGCCAGGCCTCGCTCGCCATGGCCATCCGCCAACTTGGCTGCGATTCGCCAGGCCTCGCTCGCCATGGCCACTCGCCAACTTGGCTGCGATTCGCCAGGCCTCACTCGCCATGGCCACTCGCCAGCTTGGCTGCGATTCGCCATGCCTCACTCGTCAAGAAACAAATTGACATGCTTGCGTACATAAGCGGATGCATGCGCATTGCCCGGCCTCGGCCTCGGCACTCTTGCGCCCACCAAAGCCCGCCTTGCCTAGCCTCGGTTTCGGCCTTGGCTTAGCTTGCGCGTTGCTTGGACTACAGCTCCGCCACAACCACATGCTGCCGCCCCCTCGGTCTCCGGACCTTGGCACGCACACGGCCCGCCTAGCAGCGCCCCGGCCTCGGCCTCGGCGTTGGCCTGAACACGGCCCGGCCAGCAGCCATCTCGGCCTTATAAGCCCATGCACTCACTCCGGCACGTCTTGGCTTCGGCCTCGGCATGCCTTTGGCTCTTTAGCATGGCATCGGCCTCGTCAGGTCCTTGTTTTATGCCTCGGTAAGCCTTCGATTCGGCCTAGGCTATCCATCGGCAACTCGCATGACCTTGACTCCAACATCAAGCCTCGGCCCCAAAAGCCTTTGCTTTTGCCTCGACACGCCTTGGTTTCGGCCTTGGCATGCCTTGACATTTGCTCGGCCTCGGCCTGCCCGTGCACCACCTCGGCTTCGGCCTTGGCTAGCCTAGCACGCGCCTATGCTTGACCATGGCCCTTCCTTGCCTTGTTTCGGCTTGGCTCCCATTCTAGCTTGGCTTCGGCCTCGAATAGCTAGCTCATGGCCTCGGTCCTGGATACTTGGTTTAGACATTTATGTCTCTATAGTATCGATGTTGGCTCATTCTGGTTGTTTTCCGGCTCTATTTTTGAGCGTTAACGGATGTGTCTAGTACGCCTTTAAGCATGCCTATGTTTTATCTTGTGATACTACACGCCATGTTGCACACTCTATAGGAATTGAGTATATATTCCGGTTTATATGTCTTGGCATAAAACCCTTGTCTCTACACTCTTATGAATGTATCATAGAGACATTGAGTGTGTAGCTAATCTACATCGAACCTTGCTCACCACTTAAAGATATTGGTGCCAACGTTTATCACCTTGAAACTCATTGTGAAAATTGAATTGATTTCTTATGTATCGCTTCTAATGAATGCGCACAACTTATGAGTCAATATTGTGAATGTATTTCACGTATACTATGATTCGGATTCTTTGAATCGACGACTCATGTAGACTCTTCCATACATAGTCCGGAATTTTGGACATGTTTTGATGATCCATATATGCAAGAAAGCTATGGACATCGTTTCTTTTGAGCAAAGAAGCTATTGGGATCAAAGATTACCAAAAGAATTTGGTAGCGTCATGAGCAATGCTCAAGGCTCAAGGATGACATTAACGTCACCCAAGTCTTCCTCCAAGTCAATGGAAGCACCATCTATGCATATAAACGTGCATATGATCCCCCCTTATGATCCTTCATTAGCTATGCTCAACATATGGAAGCTTAATCTTTAGCAAAGTTTTGGAGTAACGCCCTCCTACGCTAAAGGCAATGATACATAAGATGATGGCTTTGATGCCTTCTCATAGTTCAATTTGAGATACAATGATACTATGGTGATATACCTCATGGTTAAACTCAAGCCATAACACTTAGATGTTATGAAGCACCTTCACAATGATAGAAAAGTAGCAAAAACCTAAAATTTCTGGTTTTTTAGCTCGCGGACTCGTCATTGTGAGGACCGGTTTACCTACTTTTAGGCCGGTTCTTGAGGTGAAATTTGGTCCACCGATTCCTAACATCCATGGCTACCTGCTCATAAAATTTCAGAGCCATTGGACACCTGGAAGGTGCTGAACCATTCGACACAAACGTTCACTGACCTCCGGCGACTATTCCGACCGGTTCGGTATGTTTCCGACCGGTTCCGGCAATGAGGCCGGCGGCGTTGGAATCCTAACACACGTGCCTACCTACTATTAAAATTTGGTGGCATTTGGTGTTCCGAAACATAGTGAAACGTTTCAGGAAGCATACATGCATGTTACATTTTGTAACGGAATGCATCTTGTTAACGTATAAGTGTTAACGATCAATACCCTATACCGTCCACATACTTTATGTGCCATATTGCGCTACCACAAGCGCTCAATGATGGGTTATTTGATTATGAATAACGTCTTTGAATAAGACGTCAGCTTCCACCTATAGTCCGCTATATATAAACCTTAACAGGCGATCTCGTTTATGTCACTTTTTGATGAGCCAGTCTCCCCGTCGTTAGGGGGAGAGAAGAACAAGTTTGTTCAAGTAGAACGACTTGGCATTGCCGTGGTTTGTCCCCACTGTGCCTCATCATGTTCCCAAAGTCCCATAAATCAAAGTGACGAGATTTGATATACATGCTGCAAAGAGTAAACTATTGGTCTTTCAAGGAAAAGATCGGAATAGTACTCTTGTATCAACATGCCTGTAAGGATTGATGTCCAAATCAATGGACATATTGTCATTCATAAATGGTGACATGGTGACTCCACAAAAGTGGTAGATGGTGTCACTAGGCCGTGACTCTCACAAGAAGTGTAGAGAGGGCACTTTGTTCGATATACACTCGCCGAATGCGAGTATGGCACAACTTGATCCTTGGATCAATGACAACTCATTCGTCTCATGGATTTTCTGGATTAAGGTTATTATTGGGGGACGCCTCAATGAGAAGCCAATCCATATAGAGATCTCTACAAATGCGAATTACACTAGTGTACATGAGTACGTGGTCTATGAGTTAGATATCGAATACACTCACTTCGTTGAAGCAAATACCAACGTTGTGAATTGGCCTACACGGAAAGATATGCGATCCAGTTTATACAAAGAGATAGGTCCTTGGTCAGGTGATGCCGACACCGCAAGTGTAAACCCTATCGATAATCTTTGATTGAAAGCGTAGTGAGAAAAAGAGCCTAGACTCACCTTGTGGCGCAAGGTCTCTCACAAACGCCCTGGAATCGACTACGATGACATATGCTCTCGTAATGGAGTCATATCACACTCCACTACCTTGTCAGTTAGGTAGTTCCGAAAAACTGATCATGCAGCTTGTATCATCTCTATTGGGACTAAGTAAAGAGATGTACATAAATATCATGAACGGATCAGTTTTCACCCAAGTCAAGTAAGCAAAAACCTCGAAGTGCGTATGCTATCAGATTAGGATGTTCTCTATATGGGTTCAAATCTTCTGGTTGGATATTGTATAACGCGGTTGAGCAACTACTTGATTGGAGATGAAATGTAATGAATCATGCCTATTTGCGTGTAAACTACGGATGAATTGTGATTGAGATATCACTAATCCGACGTTAAGAATGAAAAGATCTTGGGAATACTTGGTCTCAAATGTGAGAACCGTTAGTGATGAACTTGTTCATCTATCGGCTTATGGCAAACTAATGGACGTTAAACCAAAGCCTATATGTATCCCATGATTAGTCGATGTCTTGAGAAGACTCGTTTCGTCTATGTGACGAGAAGTCTTGGGAGATGAAACTCTCTATCTAAGTATCATGTGCGCAATCATGTGCTTGTCATAATATGCTCGACTCGACATCTCATTCGCTATAAACTTATAAAGCCAAAGTGATGGCTAGACGCGCCCACGCAATGCCATGGTATATGGCGGTACTTTCTTTTAAGAGAGAAAAGTTTAGGCTCATTCGATCCCATCATGAAAGACACATCAATAGACAATTCCAGATTCTGCCTAGTTCTGTACGTCAACTTCCCCGTGACCTACATGACAACTCACTCATCGGAAAATGGTAAACTTAGTACCGTTGGAAAGCTCTATGTGTCTACTTTCCAGGGACACCAACCATTTGATTATAGCTATCATATTGAGTGAGTTATGGCTGTTTTAGCAAAGTAGGACGAATCTGTCCGGTAATTTGCAGATCAGTCACCTTCGACAGAGCTTTGTGATCAGCTCAGAACGAACCACGTTGTGTACTTTATATCACTGGAAAGATATGGGTGTCTAGTTTCCAGAACATTTTACGGTTCGTTCATACCTACTGTATCGAAGGAGTTATGACTATTTAAGTACACGAAGGTCATGCTGCGCGTGAATCTGATTTTCAACGCGAACTCTAGTTTTGAGTTGTTGAGCAACCTTCTTCCTTAAGACCAAGTAAAGCTAAGTGTAGCTGGTCTAATACAAGGATAATGTGGCCGTATTCAATGACTCGATCATTGGCCACACCTACTTTTGAAGCTTGTGAGGAGCGTTTGTATACGCCATTAATCTGAACTCCAAGATTGAGTTACCAATCAGGGGGAGTTATCTTGTAGACATCAGGGGGAGTCTACCTCACATGTAATCTTCAATTGTAGTTGGTGCGTTGTGCTCTTTTCCCTTCGACCAAGCTTTTTATTTTTACCCAAGAGGTTTTGTTTTGCTTGGCAAGGTTTTAGCGAGGCAACATGTTATGCACCGTGTCACATTAGGTACGCGACACAAGGGGGAGTGTTCAAGGAAGGTTAATACCGTAACTTCCGTTGTGTGTCTTGACCTAATTAGACTAGAATAGTAGTTACCTTAGTAGATAGGGAATCCCTGATTACTTGGGATACTTGATGTAATGCCTATATAAAGGCCTCCTTATCTATCAATAAAGGAACGCTTTGCATCTATATTGTTTCTCCTACAACAAAAACAAATTTTTAAAAATACAACATCGTATACATACCCTCTTTTCGATTAGATACTCTTTATCTTTTAGTAATCTAACACTAAATAACTTGATAATGTCTTCCTCTCCACACCAATTACGAGTTTTTACCTAATTAGTTGCTGACCAAAAAAAGTATGTTCACTCGCCCTTAAAATTACATGTAATTCCTTCTTCCCTAGATATATATATATATATATGTATATATATATATATATTCACCTAAGAGGTAGTTGGGCCAGGTGAATTATCATTTTACATGACAACAGTCACAACACCCATAAAATTCCTATGATCAATCAAAGTAACTTCCGTATCAGTAAAAGTAATTAATGGGTATATACATATAAATGGTAAAACGTAATCTCGTTGTCAGATGCGAATATTATTATTGCCATCCCCACATTCCCTTCCTCATTGTAACGTTCACATCACGTTACCAAAAAAAAAAAACAACTGGGATCTGGTGGCGCCTCTGTAGTCTGTACTAAAACCATGACCCCCCCTGCCGTCCCCGTACCACCCCTAGGGGTAGTTACGTAATTCCAATCTGAAAGACCGTGAGGTCGTAAAAGGCCACGGAGTTTTCACATTCAACGACAAAATTAAAGTAAAAACTTGTGAGAGCGGTAAATATGGGGAGAGAGAGGAAAGGAAGAGTCTTGGATTCTTCGTATGGTCCTGGGGGCGGCACCAGAAACGACCCCAGAGTTGATTGAATTTACGGTTCCTGCCAGTCACCGAAAGAAAAGTTTGTTGGAGGGCGAGGACAGGGAGAAGAAACGAAAAGAGGGGACTTCGGAGAGAGAGAAGAAAGTAAAAGGGCAAAAACAGTTCAGGGCTTTGCTGAGAAAACAACAAAGAAACAGAAGAAGAAGAAGAAGAAGAAGAAGGTGCTTGTTCTTATCATCATCATCATCAAATTACATCCCTGTGGTGATTCAGTAAAAGAAGGAGAAGAAGCGGATTCCTGGGTTGTGTTGCGTGTTGAGCTGGGAGGAGTCGGAAGATTCTGAATTTTCGATCGTCAGTGAGACTTGCATAGATATGCTAGATTCAGATCGGTAGAAGGAAGAAGGTTTCGTATCGATTGGAATTTCTTATGTCTCTGTTCAGTTCAATTTGCTTGTTTGGAGTATAAAGTGAAGATTTGAGGGGAAAGATTAGAAAGATGTGGACCGGATAAATAGATTTGAGTCAAAGGTATGAAATTTACGATTTTTGAGGGATTTTTTTTCCGATTTTTAATACTGTAAGTTTTACTTTTTATTCGACAGTTTTCGTTATCCCTATATTTGGCAACCGTAGAAAAAAAAAAATGATATTTGGCAGCTCCCAATCTTTGCGTGAAGCACATATGATTTTTAATTAACTTTTTGATTTTTTTTTTGTTATGGATTTGGTACAGAATTTGTTTGGGGTTTGTTTGTGAATCTGTATGGAAGAGGTTGGTGCTCAAGTTGCTACCCCAATTTTCCTCCGCCAATCACTTTCATCACGGTTCTGTGATACACCGGCCATGGCCAAGAAGAAGCGCGATCTCTCCTACCAAAACCCCAGCTATCAGCACCCAAATTCGCAGCCACGATTCGGAAACCCCAGCTCCAACAGCTGGAACCCCAACGTTTGGGACTGGGATGCAGTCAGGTTTGTAGCCAAGCCACTGGACACTGAAATGATGGGTGCTTCCAATTTGGAGCCCAACAGGAAGGAGGAAGCTGCTGCGGGAGCTGCGAAGAGCATGGCTGTGGCTGTAGAGGATGATGATGATGAAAGGCTTCAGCTGAATCTGGGTGGTGGGTTGGCTTCTGTGGAGGAGCCGGCGGTGTCCAGGCCGAACAAGAAGGTTCGGTCTGGATCTCCAGGGAATAATGGTGGAAGTTACCCCATGTGCCAGGTTGATAACTGTAAAGAGGATCTGTCAAGTGCCAAAGACTATCATCGCCGGCATAAAGTCTGTGAGAGTCACAGTAAATCCACCAAAGCACTTGTTGCTAAGCAGATGCAGAGGTTCTGCCAGCAGTGCAGCAGGTTGGCTATTCATCCAGTCTATCTGCTGCATTTTTTTTAATCTGTCAGATGATTTAGTTATCAAGTATCTTAGAAATAGTTTGATCAGTTTAAGATTACTGGATTTTTTTTTATTGAGTTTGTATTTCGATTTTGGTGGATTGTGCTTGCTTTAAAGTCCAAAGCTTTATCAAAATTTATGATGGTGTTTGCAGGTTTCACCCCCTTTCAGAGTTCGATGAGGGGAAGAGAAGTTGCAGAAGAAGACTTGCAGGGCATAACAGGCGAAGAAGGAAAACCCAGCCTGAGGATGTTACCTCAAGGCTCACTATCTGTGGACATGGGGAGAACAAAACTACTGGAAATTTGGATATTGTCAGCTTATTAGCTGCTGTAACTCGTCCACAAGGTAAAATGATTGTGGTTGATTTATCGGTTTTATGTGTATGTTGATCATGTGCTAAATTTATGTTATCAAATTTATAGGCAAAAATGATGTCAGAAATACCAACGGCTCGTCGGTACTGGACAGAGAGCAGCTCATTCAGATTCTTAGTAAGATAAGTTCGTTGCCGCTGCCAGTAGATCTTGCTGCCAAGCTAGCAAATCTTGGAAATTTAAATTGGAAAGCTTCAGACCTACTTTCTTTAGATCTTCAAAACAAACTGAATGGAAAAACATCTGTGTCGACCATGGACTTGATTGCTGTTCTTTCAGCTACTCTAGCAGCACCTTCTTCTGACACTCTTGCTATGTTATCTCAAAAGAGCAGTCAGAGCAGTGACAGTGAGAAAACTAAGTTAACATCCTCTGACCAGGCAGCTGGTCCTAATTTGCAGAAGAGGTCTCCTCAAGAGTTTCATTCAGCCGGGGGAGAGAGAAGTAGTACTAGCTACCAGTCTCCGGCAGAAGATTCAGACTGCCAGGTTCAAGAGACTCGAGTCAAATTACCTTTACAGCTATTCAGCTCCTCACCTGAAGATGATAGCCCACCAAAACTGGCTTCTTCTAGAAAGTATTTCTCTTCGGACAGTAGTAATCGCACAGAGGAGAGGTCTCCATCATCGTCGCCTCCAGTGATGCAAACACTGTTTCCAATGAAGAGTATGGCTGAAACTGTCAAGTCGGAGAAACTACCGACTTACAAAGAGTGTGATTTGAACTGGGACTCTAACATGAACGGTGGTAGTAACTTGCCTTTTGATCTTTTTAGAGGGTCAAACAGAGGAGCTGTTAGCTCCTCTATTCAAAATTTTCCACACCAAGCTGGCTATACATCTTCTGGTTCGGATCGTTCACCATCTAGTTTGAATTCTGATCCTCAGGTAGTTGAGTGTGCACCTATTGCTCTAATCCTGTACTTTGTTTCCTTGGTGAAGATACTTTTGGTTTACTTCACGTCTGTGTGTATCTTGAAGTCTAGCTTACTGCTTTTTAAGGGATGTTAATGATTGTACTGTTCTTTAGCAGGATCGTACTGGAAGAATATCGTTTAAACTATTTAATAAAGATCCTAGTCAGTTACCAGGGACATTGCGGACTCAGGTGAGGATTTTTTGGTTTATTTTGCCATCGTTCCTTTATAATCATTACATTGTTGGAGTATCTCACAATTTTAGTTGCTCTTTTGTTTTAGGTATACAGTTGGCTTTCTAACAGTCCGTCCGAAATGGAGAGCCACATAAGGCCTGGTTGTGTAGTCCTTTCAGTTTATGTGTCAATGCCGTTTGCTGCCTGGGAGCGTGTGAGTGATTTGTTGCAATACAGATAGTAAACTCTTTTTCTAGTCTTTTGCTGATCACAGTGTGTGTGTATTCTTTCAGCTTGAAGAAAACCTGGTCCAACATGTGAGTTCGTTGGTTCAAAGTTCGGATTCTGATTTTTGGAGAAGTGGAAGGTTTTTAGTAAATACAGGGAGGCAATTAGCTTCTTATAAAGATGGTAAGTACTAATTGTTACTGACGTCTTGGTTGGCATTAGTTTAGGCATCCTTGGGATTGTTTTCAACAAGGCGTTCCTGGTTCTCTGTTATTAAATGTATGTTACAATTTTACCAGGGTCCTATACCCATACTTTTGATAAGAAATCAGAATGTATGTTTTTTTAAATATTTAAATCCTCTTTTTTTTTTTTTTCCAAAGACCAAATAAAATCATTACTCAATCTTATTTGGGTATATTTCACCAATTTTATTTTGGTACATATTTTCATTAGCTTTGATAATAATATATAGCATTTCCCAAGCAACCTTTCTTCCCAAGAACTCTTGCTTTGAGCAACTCCCTTTTAGCAGCTTTCAGCTAGTCTACTGATCCAAAAGGGTGACATAGTCTTCACATTTCACAATTAATGCTCATATGTGGGTTAGGACTATGTATACTGCATAGTAAGAGTCATAGCACTGTGGTTAATGACATGTTTGCATATTGCCTTGTTGTAAAGTATGCCCTTGAATTTCTTTAATGTGCAATCAACTTTCAGGAAAAATTCGTCTATGCAAAGCGTGGAGAACGTATAGTTCCCCGGAGTTGATCTCTGTGTCCCCTTTGGCTGTTGTGGGTGGGCAAGAGACCTCTCTTTCAGTAAGGGGTAGAAATTTGACTAATTATGGCACCAAGTAAGTGCACTCTGCTTCATAATTGTGAAGATTCTACTGTCAGTTCTCGTATTTGTTTCTATAACTGTTACTTTCTGATGATGCAGGATTCATTGCACGGGTATGGGTAGTTACACATCAAAGGAAGTTGGAACGACATATCATGGAACTGCATATGATGAGATAAATCTGAGCAGCTTTCAAATTAATGATGCATCTCCTGGTGTTCTAGGTCGCTGTTTCATAGAGGTAGCATCCTCAAACAAGATTGATCTGTTAAAAATCCCATAGAAAGTGTCTTATTGACCTTTTGTTAATATGAACAGGTGGAGAATGGTTTTAAGGGAAACAGCTTTCCTGTGATCATAGCTGATGCTACAATCTGTAGGGAATTGAATCTCATTGAGTCTGACTTTGATGTGGAGACAAAGGCATGTGGTGCAATTTCAGAAGATGAAAATCAGGATTATGGGAGGCCCAGGTCAACAGAGGAAGTTCTTCACTTTTTGAATGAGCTAGGATGGCTTTTCGAAAAGAAAAGGATATCTTCCATGCAAGGGTCTGGCTACTCTCTTAGTCGTTTCAAATTTTTATTCACTTTCACTGTTGAGAGAGACTGTTGTACTTTGGTGAAAACGCTTCTGGACATATTGGTGAATTTCAATGGGAATGGGCTTTCACGAGAGTCATTGGGGATGCTGTCAGAAGTCCAGCTGTTAAACCGGGCTGTAAAAAGGAGGTGCAGGAAGATGATCGACTTGCTTATTAATTACTCTGTGATTAGCAGTGACAAGAAATATATATTCCCTCCGAATCTTGCTGGACCTGGTGGCCTGACTCCGCTACATTTGGCTGCTTCTATGTCAAATTCGGAGGATATGATTGATGCTTTGACGAATGACCCAGAGGAGGTAATAAATGTAACTGTTAACTCTGTTATTTAGGTTGCTTTAATAAATATTTGGACATGATGCCTCATTTCCATTTTTATATACTTTGATTGTTTGCATTACTAATGAATTCTAGAAGAACTGTTTTAGTGAGGTATTAAAATAGTATGTTTTAGTGAGGTATTAAAATAGTATGTTTTTCCTTTTACTCATCTGTTTACTTTTTCCTTTTACTCTTCTGTTTACCTTTTCCTCTAGATGGGATTGAACTGCTGGAATTCCCTTGTGGATGTCAATGGGCAGTCTCCATATGCTTATGCTATGATGAGGAACAATTACTCTTATAACAATCTGGTAGCTCGCAAACTTACTGACAGAAGAAATAGTCAGGTTACCTTAACAATTGGAAATGAGATAGAACAAACTCATATGGGGATGGAGCTGGAGCGTAGAAGTATCGAATTAAGACAAGGTAGCAGATCATGTGTCAAGTGTGCAGTTGCGGCAACAAAATACACCAGGAGGGTTCCTGGTGCTCAAGGCTTGCTGCAGCGTCCATTCATTCATTCTATGCTCGCTATAGCTGCTGTTTGTGTTTGTGTCTGCTTGTTCTTGAGAGGTTCCCCAGACATTGGTGCAGTTGCTCCTTTCAAGTGGGAGAATTTGGATTTTGGCACAATTTAGACTTAATAGTAATAACTATGGAGTAACATGTGATCTTGGGATGAAGTGCACTTTCCGGAGTAGCTTGCTTCCGCTAGTGGAAAAAGGAAATAATTTCAGCTAACAACCCCATTAAGTAGAGGGAAACTTGACCTGAGAGCAGGAAATTCTGGGACAGCAGACGAATTTGGTACTCAGATGCTGCATGTTTCTTATAACAAATATGAGGTCTGGGGAATCTTTGGGATATGTGCTTTTCATTTAGCTCTCATTTGTGTTCGAAATAGGTAAAGTTTTATGTCTTCCTCTTTGAATGCTGGAACGCTTCCTCTTTCAAGTCCCTCAATGTGTTACAGTTGCTGGATGAGATGAAATGATCGACATTGGGCAGATGGTGAATGCATCATGGTATGCATGGAAAATTGAATGGAGAGATACTGGAGACTGACACAGGAGGGAGAAAGCGAAGGTGATTATTAGCAAACGGAAGAAAAAAGCAGTTATACCGTAATTAGAGGTTTCATATGGTTGATGGTTAATATATGGTTGGTTTCCCTTAGTAGAATTCTTTATAACCTGTGGTGATAAAGTTTTTAAGTTATTTGTGAACTGATTTTGTCACTGTAGAGGATGATGGAGATCACAGAAATGACAATTTCATGGTATTACTTGAGCATAAAGTATTTGATTAAAGTCTTGTTAAGATAGAGACGGGTACCAGGTGGTGTAATTTTTTACATAGATTTTTAAATAATTTTTTGTGTAAATTTTCAAGGGATTGAGATTGTATAACAGTGTACCGTTGTCTCCCACGACCTTTTTACTTGTTCTTTGTTGGTAAACATGAGTAGTGTGTCTATATTATCTTGGTTTTCTCAGCTGGTGGAAGCAAGACACTTTATGGTTCCGGTTTGTAATGGTTTCCCAACTTGTAACTTCAACCTGGATCGCCTTGGTGATTAAAAAGAAGGATGTGGCCTGGCCGAGACGTCAAAATGGATTTATTCACATAACATATTTTTATGATTTCGCTTTCTTCACTGGAAAGGGTGCAAGAGGTAGATGGATTCGATATTCTCCCTTTCACGATTCACAAATTGTCCAACAAATAACAGGCCTGTATATGTATGAATTTAAAGTATTAATCTTGAAAGCAAATACTCATATGTAGGAAATAACATTTATATATCATATTGCACAAATATATCTACATGAAACAAATAGTAGGCACTCCACTCCAATCATCAGCTGTTTACAGTACAATAATTTTCCACAAGAAATTCAAGCAAAAATATAAAAAAAATGTATTATATTTTTGTGGTACTTTATATACTCCCAAAGTCGAGGTCTTATCAATGTCTGCATGTGCATGAGGAAGCATGTACAGTTTAATCAAGCATTCCTTCTTGTTCTACCGTTGCCTCTTCCTGATCTGGCGACATTTTCGACAAACACTTCGGCAACACCTTCCCCAAGCCCCTCAATCAACCCCCCGATGAACTCAATGACCACTTGAGATGCGAGGCGAGCCGCAGTACCCAACATGCTAGGCTTTTCTCGGTTCTTGATGCCATTTTCGTGTAGTCCATTGATCATATTCTTTGCGCAAACCGCATGAAGATGGTAATCACAGACGGTGCAATGGTACACTCTGGTGCCTGACCTCTTCCTCCTGCACTCACCACAAACGAAACCCGGATCGATGCCACTTGATAGTGCAGATGATGCAGGTAAAAGTTTAAGGGTATGGGGATGGAGATATAGCAAGGTGATTTCTGAAGATAGCATGGCGCAGCAGGGATGCATCTGGAAACCACAAGCACCACACCTGAAAGCATAGCCTTTGATGGGCTTGTTGCAAACATCACACTTCGATTGTGCAATCCCTCCTTTTACTGATTTTTTTGTATGTAATTCAGCGATAAGTTAGTAAATGTACATGTAACAAATAAAGATGTGCATTTGAGCAAGAGAGTAGGATTGTTACTCATGTTATAAATTCAACAACTAATTAGATGGAATGACGACACGAACGTACATAACCCTACCTTATATCAACATGCTCTCTAAACGAAAAGGCCTACAATACGAAACAATTTTAAGGTGAAGTTTCGGACTTCTCAAGAAATCACTGCACGTACAGTTGATCAATATAACAATTAACAACACCGTTCGGACGGCTTCTGCATTAAGTCATCTGCTACTGCATGTATTTGTCTGCAAATTTAGATGATCAAATGATGATCGATGCGGCTAGCTACTTCCTTAACAGTAATCTTAAAAGAGAGGGGTGGGGGGTAAGGATAAACGGGATCATTAATAAATCTAATTGCATAATGACCATGAAGAGATATGAGTACTCTTCTTAATGAGATGATATGGCAAAACTAGTTTTGATTAAGAACTTGAAATGGAAAACTAAATTAACTTTGGAAGAGCTAGCTAGGTGAAGCTCAGTACAAACCTGCTTTAGAATAGAAGACGAGTTGGTGTTGGCAATGGAAGGGGTGACTCTTTAGAGCTGCAGGAGCCAAGGCACAAAAATCATGAAGTTGATAGTCACATTGTTGACAAGTGAACCTCTTGCCTGCGCCGTACTCTTTACAGCCGGCGCAGGTGAAGAGGTCCGGTAAGTTCACATGGGAAAGAGGATGTTGTGGATGACTGAAATGGAGCATCTCCTCCCCCAAAACAAGTTGAGGAGAGGTCGGAAACTTTAGCGAAGCGCACCTTCTAGGGACATATTCCGTTGGCTGGTGATGAGCGGTGGGGAGTTGCATTGAATCTGATTTCTTGAGGAGAAAAGTTCTAGTCTTCCTCAAGGCGGGTGTGTTGTTGCTCATCATCGTAGTGGTGTTTTTTGTCCTTTTTTCTTTTTCTTTCCGTCCCACTCTGGTTATCGATGATGGACTTGTATTGTTAATTTGATGGTGCATATTGCAATACAGAAGACGAATATTTATGCTACAAAAGTTGACACTATTTGAGGACAGTGTAGAAAGAAGATGCTCCTCAATACATAGAGTACAATGCATGTGCTATTAGTTCATTTCACCACACTACTGTTTCATGGAAAATGAAACGAAACTTACCAAGCAAGAAATAGAGTTGAGAGAAAAAAGACATAGTCATCGCCTAAACCCTTTTTGGACCCAAGCCTGAACTCTAGAGATCAGAAACTATTAGAATGTTTATCTGTTATTATGACATGTCTCTTTGAAGCGATACATGAACATATGTATTTTCTCGTTCTCGTTTCCACAAGACAAATTAAAAAAAAAAAAAAAAAAAAAAAAAACAAACTCAGGGGCAGATTTACACGAACTGTGTTTCACACAAGAAATCGAAGAAATCAGTTTAGGGGGTTAGTTATCCAAAATGAATATCCTGTGGCTCTGTGATTCACTGTCTCACTGTATACACAGACAGTAGCAATCTCGATCTTGCATGGAAATAATTACGATGTGAATTACCTTGCATTATCTGATTTAATTAGTTGTTCTTATGAGAGAAACACACCTGTTAGTTTGGGTGAAAAGAACACTAATTAACAACATAATCAATCTGAACATCAAATCTGATTGGAAATAGAAAATTCGTTTGGACTTTCGAGTAACATATGACTGCGAGCAAGCAAGAGTAGCCATAACAGCAAAGATGCTCCATCAACTGCAATTTCAGAGACCAAAAGGAGAAGATATAAAAGGATTATGTTTTGGTCTAAATATCGAAAGGGTGTTTAGCTTTATTCATATAACCCCTTGAAGACACAAATGTCCTAAAGGATTTGCTAATTAATCTTCTTGATTAGAGTACATTATACCATTTTCAAAGGGAAAATAGTGTATGATTCCTGATGGACTCATGATCGACAAACCAAAGTCGTGCATTGTCAGGGACACCAATTTAAAAACAAAGTAGCAAATTGCACAGTTAAAAGATTCACCTGCTGGTTTAATTAGGTTAAGTGGACACTATATTAAACCAAAATGTTGCTGTGATAAACATGATTTTATTTTGCAAAAGAGAAGATACCATGGCAGCAAAGTCAAGGTTTCTCTTTAAGCTTTTGTCATATATATGCAATTGCATGTGATAAGTAATAAGCTTTTTCCCCCTGTTGGGTTCTTCGACTTTCTTCTCCCAATCAAACAGCTATGAGATCCGAAGAACAAAAGTTGTAATATTCGATATAAAGTGATCGAAAAACAAAGAAAACATTGCTTGTTAAATTTAAATATGTATTTCCCAGATCCATGAAAGATGGAAAATCTTCACTCAAAGTCTCAAATGCCTCTTATTTTCCTTGTTTAGTTGTAGAGCATCTTACGACAAATAAGCAAAATGATGCCATTTTTCTTCAATTTCTTGATAAAGAGTAGTCAGTGATTCCTCAATTATTGTTCGTGTTCTGTAAGTGATTCCTTCATTTCGATGACAATACTTCATTTCTATCCGTTTTTACACCACATGAAATGGTGTTGCTTGCACAATGAAAAACAGATGAACAAGAACACTATATTCCTTGCGACGTAAGTCTTTTAAAACCTTTTATCAAAAACAACTTTACATCATCACTAGTTTTGATCGTTTGTCTGGTATGTTAGACATTTTGATACAAGCATGCATGCATGCACTCACCATATTGGAATTAGATATAGATGAGTTGTTTTCATTCAATCAAAACAATACAGGTTTAATCCTAATCCAAGAGATATGTCTTGGAAGTTAATTAATCATGGGGGTAACAAGATGTGTATTTGTCCAATACATACATCTCAGCAATGATACACTGGCGATCAAAATATCTTAACTGTTCATCAGAGCATATCTATTTCAGAGAAAAAGTAGATATGCAGATACCTTTTCCTATTAAGGGGAAGAGATCAATTTGTTTAAATCTCTCGTTTGGAAGGAAGAGCGAATGACATCAGTGTTGTGGAAGTGATGGATTTGAGGTAGCGACACCGGTGGAGGAGAGTGCGGCAGTTCTGGTTGCAAAGGCAGCAAAACTGGTTTCTAAGAAGAGAGGTCGCAACGGTGGGGCAACTCCGATCCGTCACCTGGGAAATTGATGTCCATACTAGCTTTAACTGCTTAAGTAAACCAACCATCGGAAGAAACTCCAACAGGATGAACATATATATAAAGGCTAAACATTTCAAATTAATATGGCGTCTGAATTTCCACATTATTTCTGATCGAGTGACTTCTCAAATATTTAGATTTTTGAGTTTGGATAATAATATAATCTTCCTACATGCATAAACATCATGATCACATGATCGTGATTCTTGCAAGTCTGGAAGATCCTAGTGTTCGTGGCGGATTTAGCACCCGGCGAACAGTCAGCACTTGGAGGTGGAGGATGCGTGCTCCTCGCGTGTCTTCTGTGTGCTTAGGCGTGCCAACACCTTTGGAGTGGTGCAACTCGATTGCGGACGACCCCTGGCACGTCCTCTTGTCTGCTCCCAATAGACTCTGACTTCTTGACCAAGCGACTGTTACGCGGGCGCTGACTAAGCCGGCGTACAGGGCTCGAACAAGACCTGAATAGAACTGGCTAACAAAATTTTCTTCTCAACCCCTTACGGATTGAGGATCTTACTTTGATCCGGAGAAGCAAAGCAGAGCTAAACCAAGACCACGGGTGTGTGTTACCGGGGTAACGACTCGATTGCCACAGGAGTAGCGGACTGACTCGATTGCCACCGGAGTAGCGGACTGACTCGATTGCTACCGGAGTAGCGGACTCGATTGCTATCGAAGTAGCGGACTGACTCGATAGGCTCAGCAACCGCTCGACACGAGTGCGAGATGTGATCGATCGCAGGTGGAGGCAAATTTCGTGAGTTGCTCCGGAGAGGCTTTGGCAAGTTACCGGTGCGCTAGAACTTGTGTGTGTTTGTAGTTGGTTGAGAACCCTTCTCTAGTTACAAAAGAGTTATATTTATATGGTTCACGAAACCCTAGTGCATGAAGATCCAGACTGGCGGATTCCGGGATTGACTAGGATTGTCCTTCCTCAAACCGACTCCAATTAAATCAATTAAGAATAAATTGAGATCAGTCTTTCCCTTTACTTAGGGAACTCATGCCACACCGTATATTGCCCGGATCATCACTCAATTAAAGCCGAGATAAGCCAAATCGACTCCAAAGAGAAACAATCACTGATTTGACTTAAGATACCTTTCGGAAATAGATTGCTATCCAAAACAATCCCTAGTTATCCCAATCAGCGTTTACACCTTATTATCCGCTAAGGTAACTCGTATATTGCGTAATTGGATTACTACAAAATAACCCCAATCTGATCGGGTAGTAAATCAATACTTTCATTCCCCGCCATTCTCCCAAATGGAACAAGAAGTGCTCATATTAGATTCGGTTTAACCTAAAACCCTCTGGGCCTCGGGGTAAAAGCCCAATTGAAGTAAATTCCAATTGTGGCCCAAACATTGCCCCCCAGTCTCCGATATTGAAAGTCTAATGAAATAGAAGGGAGACTGAGCCCCAAACGTCGGCCCATCCGCAAGATTTAAATATTTGGACTGTTGCGCCGTTTCCTCACCAATCACATTTTTCCCAAATTGAAATGGTATCACTGTTCATCTAAACCCTCAATTACCGCAAAAACCCAACGTTTCAAAAGCTCAAGAACCCCTTTCGGATTCTTTATAAGTCTAGCTGAGACCCTTCGGTTTCTTCTTCAGACCATTCTCATTCTCTTCCTCAGCTCAATCTTAGAAGAAACCCAAATTCGAATCCAATGGCCTCAACAATGAATTTCGCTATCCGCTGCTCCACAGCGAACAACGCCAAAAATCAACTCCTCCCTCTCATCACCTGCTCCGGGGCCGACGACCGGACCTGCTTTAGTCTTCCCCAAGAGCAACAAGCCTCTTTGGGTCCCTATGTAGTGGGCTATAACGCTGATGACGACGGCGGAGCACACAAGATACTCGACGGCCCAGCTCGCCCGTTGCCGGCAATTTTCCGCTCTGAGGACCCGGTGGAATGCTCCAACTTCCAATCCAATCACCACCAAGCCGCCGTTAACCATGCCGCCTGGCCTTTGGTTAAGCCCTGGATGAAAGAATGGTACGCGGCAAGGCTCCCCCTCGACAAGGAAATCTGGAGAAAGGCTGGAGTTGCCGACGTAATTAAACTATGCTTCAGCCTCAGCCCAAAAGGAGGAAACAGATGCGCTCTCGTCCCGCTGATCAGCCTCTGGAACCCCTCGGTCAACGCTTTCGAGTTTAAATTCGGCCACACTTCCGTCACGTTGCTGGACCTCTACGCTGGAATCGGGTTCCCTCTTGGCACCTAAACCTATGATGAGAGCGACTATTCTGAGAAGGCGTTCCCCCGAACCACTATTGGTATGGCTGAAGCCGCTGGTTTCGAGAAGTGGGTGAGGACGTTCTCCAAGGCTGACAATGCGCTGGGTGGAGTAGCCTTCCTAGCCTTCTGGCTCAATAAGTTCGTGTTCTGCTCCAACACCAACAAAATGACCAAGGTCTATCACCGCATGGCGGAGGTGATTTATGCTGGCCAAGAGATTGGCCTAGGCCAATTTGTTTTAGCACACCTCTACCGCTACCTTCACCAAATATCCGCCCAGCCCATGGACTGTGCACAGTCTGGCCCGCTCTGGATCTTAGATATCTGGTGCCAGATGCACTTTCCCCAACTCATTCCAGCCATGAAGGGGAAATCCAAGCCTGATCAAGTTGTAGGGCAGGAATACGTTGGATGCGTACCCAACCCAGACCTCAGCTATGCCGTCTGCCTCGACATCTTCTTCAACACAACCGCCAGCGAGTTTTTTACGGAGGCGCAGCGGCTAATCCATTTAAAGTACCCGGGCGGGCTATCTCGGGGCTTCCTCCCGTCCAGTGAGCTAGGAGCAAAAGGTCGAAGGCTCTTCATCCATTGTACTTCCATGGCGGACCTGCCCCTCTTCTGCAGTGACAAGAGGAATCCCGGCTATGAGGTCTATGCGCCTCACTTCTTTGCCCGGCAGTTCGGCCTCATTCAACTCCTGCCCTATCCGCCGTTGAAGAGTGTGAACCTTTTCTCGGCATGGCGGAACAACAGAGAGTTCCCTCCAGCGTCCGCTGTCAGCTAAAGACCCTGCCTGGAACTCCTTGACATGCCGGGCTGGGAGCACTATCCAAACCTGCAGGCTTCCATGGATGCCACTGGTTCCTACCAGTGCTGGTGGGCGCATCAAAGAGGCTCGCTCTTTGATCAGCCATCCGTCTTCTACTTCCGGAGGCTCTTTCGAAACCAGGACAAGCACCTTCCCCAACCTGATCAAAAGGTGCTAAAGGGCGATTCGCTATATCTCAACCTGCCCCCAGGAAAGGTAATAAGCTTCTGCTTTTAACTGCTGTTCTTTGGTTTGCCAGAATTCTCCGTATAACCCTTGATTGTTTGATGAAAACAGGCATCTGGCCAAACCTCATCGGATAGAGGAAAGCGGAAGGCTGATTGTGAGCTTCATCTGCGCCCAAAGAGGGTCGAGACCGTCATCGAAGCGGATGAAGAGCCTGATGAAGTGGAGGATGACACACCCGTAAGTGATTTCAACCCTCCCTCGTCTCCTTGTGGTTTTTAATTACCAGCTTATAAATGCATATGTGATGTAGATATCCAAACTCTATCCATCCCTGCAGACCCTTGTACTCCGGAGAAGGAGTTCCTCATCCGCTGCAGCCGCCAGCCGAGGCCCTGAAGTGATTGAACTTTCATCTGGTGAGTCCTCTAACTTCTCTGAAGATTTCACAAGTTCTTCTAGTTTCGAGGAGGATTATCCGGACCTCTTCCAAAATCTTCAAGAGATTTGTGGCGACTGTTTTCCTCAACCCGTTCCTCTGCGCTATCTTGATCCTCATGCAGGTACATCCTCCAGTCTTCCACTAGCAGTTGGTCAGCATTCCATTATGCCAACCCTGACATCTCCTGCCGTTGCAGAAACTGGGCCAGAGATGAGGGAGGACCCTGACTCCAGTGTGGCCGAAGCCACGGCGGATGAGCCCCTATTACTGCCTAGTGGTGCGTATTCTTCATTATCCCATCCGCTGGCCTCCACCTCGTCTCCAGAGAAAGAAGAAGAACCGATCAATGACGCTGAGCAACCAACTGCCCAAGCGCCCTCTTCCCCTTCACCTGATCTTTCATTGGCGAAAGAAGAAGCAATTACTGGTGTAGAATCTTTGGCGGATGCTGCCTCCCAATTTGAACACGCTCCAACCCCAGCGGATGACCGGCCTGGACCTGATCAGCTAGAGCAGCAAGGGCTTCCTCTGGACCAGCCATAAGTAATCCCTCAGCCAGAGATTGTTGAGGTATGTTATACATCTACCTGAACTGCCACCCTCCTTGGTTAGAACTGTTCCTAACCCTCCTTTCATATGAACAGGTGGATGATGATAATGTGGCAACCATCAGTGCCACCCCACTGGCGGCGGACCCTGGCCCAGTGGAATCAGCTATGGGGCCGATCCCCCTGCCACAGAATCAAGCACTCACGGGCCTGGTCGTCGCCTCTCCATTCGCCCAGTCCTCTGCGACCCCTGGCGGATCTGGCTCTGGAGTTCAGGACAAACCTGTCCCTTCCTCCACTTTGGCTGAAGACTTCTTCCCCCCGCCACACAGCCCTGAAGAGGAACCTGTGGAAGTGCAGGAAGCATGGGGATTCCTCGAATGCCTGGGAGAAAAGGATCCTGCTGACGCCCGGGTGGCGGACGAACTCTTTTCCGCCCTAGAAGTTCTTAAGGGCCAGTTCCAGCAGCTACCTCCCGAACTCCAATCTGAAGCCAACGCCTCCCTTCTTTGCCTCCCAGCAGAACTAAAGAGTCTGCAGGAACGTCTAGCTACCCGGTCTCCCCAGCATGCCAAGCTCCAAGAAGCTGGCGTGGCTTTTGCCAACGCTGCCCGTGCCTATAAAGACTTAGTCGCTGCGGCCGGCAACGATACGGAGGCGGCCGAAATAGCCGAGCTTGAGGCCATGAAGGCGACCATAGAGCATAAAATCTCCCTCCTCCGCCAGAAACAAGCCAATCGCGCGGACCAATTGAACCAACAAAAGCTCTTGGCGACCAAACTACAAGAGGAAGAGCACCAGGCGAAGAAGGCCAATGCAGAACTAGACCGTTGGATCAGCAAGACCAAGGCCAAAATCAAGAGATTGGGCCTGCACCTGTATGAATTTAGGCCCAACCCAGAATGAACTGGCTTGATATATATATATATATATATATATCTATGTATTTTGTTTTGTTTATTGACAACCAAGCCCACTAACTAAGCCCAACTTAGTCTGGTTCAAAAATCAGACCCTCTGCACGTCTGTCTTATCAATGCTGGCAAAGCTGCAGAACCGTCTCTCTAAAATTTGAAATTCAAACGCAAACGGTCCCCACACCCAACTGCCTAATAACTGCGCAATTCCAGCTCAGCCCTTGGATTGCTTCCCAACGAGGCTATAAAAGCAACACCCTTTGGCCGAAACAAAGAACCCTAAATCGCCTAACAATGTTGTTCCTTATTTCCTTCCTTAGGTTCCCTTACTAGCCGCTATGGCTTCCTCAATCTTTTCCACCTGATCTAATTCAGATGTTCCTCCGAACACCCCTGAAACATAACACCCCATGTTAAACAAATCCTGAAACATAACATCTCATGTTATGTCCTGGGCGGATGTGATCATAGATTGGTAGCTGCTGACTGAGCGCCCTTCTATTCGCATATGCGGGGGTCTAATATGGATGCAGTTTTGGGTACCATCCCCCTGCCTCATGGGACCATTTGTCTCCACCTGAGTTGAGGCTACGCCGGTGTGGGGGTGGTTATGCCTTAATAGACCCGTTGTCGTCTCCGTTATGAAGGGAATTCCGTCTCAGTGATCGTCTTCCGGATCTGAGATTGGCCCTTCTTCGGCGGAAATAGATGGCGTTCGTCTATTGGGCTCTTGGAGCAACAAGAGATTCAAGGCAGCGAGTCCCTATTCACCACTCTGCTCCGAAAGGAACCAATACTGACTCTGCCAAACAATCTTCATGCTCTATCCGCTCGGCGGAATTCCAGATTGAAGGACTGGCGGATATGCCCTATGCATTGGGATGGTATCAGAGATAGTTGGCGGATATGTTTCTTTATTTAAATTCTGCCTTTGTAATAGCCGCGGCCGCAAAGCCCCTTATTTTGCAAATAAAACATCACTTTAGAATCAAGACCTGCATTGAATGTCCTATTACCAAAGGCGAGAATAAGGGCGCACCCCAAACGGATGCTCCTAAATCAGGGGATGAAAAGGCCTAACCCTACGGAGTGTTCAAAAATTTTCAAAATTCTGCAAAATTCTGCCCTCCGACAAATCTGACAAATATAGCGGATATTTCCCCTAGGTTGCCCCCCTAGTTCACTTGGCTGCGCGGATGTATGAAAGACAAAGCAAAGCCCAGTAAACTACATAATAAAAATAAATGGCTTCCCCCAAAGTGGGTTAAGATCCAACTGTTGGGAAAAAACCCGTCCGCCGTGAGGCAAATTTGGCCTGCTAGAAATAGATAACAAGCCCAAGGACCGGCGGCCCAACCGGAGCTTAGAATAGGCAAGCTGTCATTAATACGAGATTGGACCAACGCAGCATCGAAAGAGGGGTGGAAGCCCGAGGATTTGTCAGTCAAACCCCATTTATCGCCCTCATCGGTTCCCAACCGAACGGGTGACCGAAACGGGCAACCTCATAAAGATGGGCGAACCACAGTAATAAAGTCATGGCAACCCCCAACTGTTGGATTTCCCTGAAAGGCAGTATAAAAGGAAACCCTTGTTGAAGAGGAAATGCACTCGGCTGGCCATCTTAGAGTAACATGGCAGCGATAGTAACACCTGCAAATGGCCAAATCCCCTGGTTGCCTCAAGCCGTTCCACCAGATATGCTGAAAGTCTGCTAGACACCCTATACCCTCGGTCACCTAGCGTTAAACAAACCCTAACCCCGGTCACCTAGCGTTACGCACCCTGGGTAAGAGCTTCGAAGTAGTCAGGGAAAAGCTGGCCACTCTTGGCTGTTCCCCGAGGCCAGTAACATTGGTGACCTGGTTAGGTACCACTCCCGGTGGCGGAAGAGAATCCCGAACCCAAAGTCGGCAGCTACGGAAGGGCACATGGCAACGATGAGGGTAGTGCGTCAAACACCACTGCCTCCAGCATCCGGTCGTGGGCTGCCCCACTTCCATTTGCCCCACATCTGCCGTACGCCGCTTCCCAAAGCGGGAGTGCCGTGAGTCCTTCGGGACGGGTCCGTCAACCGGTGATGGTTCCAACCGTGCGTTGGAACCCCTCTCTTTAGGCCTACTCTAGCGGATCCAGAATGGGCTAGAGATATCCGCCAGCAGTGAGGACTCAGAAATGTAGATATGGTTTCAGAGCTAGTTAGTAGCTCTTTGTGTTTTCCTTTCCCTGTAATGCCTTTGGCCGCAAAGCCTCATATGAATGTAGCAAGTTGCAATTTCAATACTTATATCCAAGAATCAGCAAAGATGGGAAATCCATTGATAAATAAAAGTACAAGAACATAGCCACCCCAAACGGATGTCTAGATAAAACAGGGAAAACACAAAACCCTAACAGGTTTGCCATGAAAACTAGCAACCCCAAAACGTGGCAGACACACCCCTAGCGGATGCGCCACTCTGACTTGATGCCCCCCGAGCCCGGTGAACTAAGAAGAACTCAGATCAGTGTCATCATCCGCCGGGGGGGTCTCATACTCCCAAACACTTGGAAAGTATTTCTTGAGGTAGCGCCCATTAATTGGGTTTCTGTGAACCTCTCCTGCCAAGTCTCTGAGCTGGTAGGCTCCCTTGCCCACAATACGATCAATGACAAATGGACCCTCCCAGCGAGCACTCCATTTGCCCCGTCCTGGCTCATCAAGGGGTAAAGCTACCTTCCAGACCAAGTCTTCCTCGCCATAGGACTTGCCCTTGGTCCGCTTATCATATGCCTTGGCGATCTTCTGTTTCTCCAGGATGATACTGTCCAAGGCCTCGAGCCACTTCTCGTCAAGGTCTTCATGCTCCTGGAATATGGCCTGCACATAATCCTCACCAAGCAGCTGGTGTTGCTCACGAACTCTTAAAGAAGCTACGTTGATTTCCAATAGCAGAACGGCGTCATGGCCATACATCAACGAATAAGGAGTAGTACCAGTAGGAGTCCTTTTGGAAGTCCTATAGGCCCACAGTGTGTTATCAAGTTGAGTGTGCCATGACTTTGGGTTATCCGCGAGCATCTTCTTCATGATGGATATGATAACCTTGTTAGTAGCTTCCGCTTGTCCATTGGATTGAGCATAATAAGGAGAAGAATGCAGGAACTGAATACCATAATCCGCTAGCCAAGTCTGGGTTTTCTCGGCCATGAAACCTGCCCCCCTGTCAGCTACTATGCATTCCGGGATACCATATCTGCAAATAATATTTTGGAACACAAAGCGGATGACGGTGTCAGCATCACAGTTCCTTGTTGGAATAGCCTCGACCCACTTGGTAAAGAAATCAGTACCCAACAAAAGAAACTTGTGCTGTAAGGATGAATGGGGTTAATCTCTCCTATGAAATCCAATGCCCAACCCCGGCCAGGCCAAGGCTTGATAATGGGTTGTAAAGGAATGTTTGGGATCCGCTGAACTGGTCCATGCTTTTGGCATTCCTGACAACCCTGAGCAAAACTATGACAGTCTTTCAAAACAGATGGCCAGTGGTATCCATATCTTCTAATGAGCCACCTCATTTTGGGTCCGGATTGATGAGAACCACAGACCCCTAAGTGTACCTCCCTCATGATCCGCTTGGCCTCAATGCCAAAGATACACCTTATTAAGACTCCATCTTCCCCTCTCCGGAACAATTCCTCACCCCTGAGAAGGTAATTAGTCGCAAGATATCTGATTCTTCTTTTAGATGGTGCAGATGGGTCCTTCAAATATGCGATGATTGGTATCCGCCAGTCAGTGTCAATAGGCTCGACTGTAGCGACTAACCACTCCCCGCGATCCTCCCGGCGGATTGCAAAAGATGGTAGAGTTCTGCGCTCTACCTTAAGGATTCTTTCCTTTACTCCATGGGCTAGGCTGACTCCTGTGGCCAACTGTGCCAACTCATTAGCTGCAAAGTTCATCTCCCTGGGAATATAGTCCAAGGAAACATCAATGAACCGGTCCAGCAACTCAATAGCCCGCTCGTAGTAGTGCAGCAAATGGAAAGAAACACACTTATAGACCCCGATAAGTTGATTAATGACTAGCATAGAGTCTCCAAGTACTTCAATTTCTTGTGCCCCTAGGTCTAGCAGTAATTCCAGCCCAATGAGAAGTGCCTCATACTCTGCCTAGTTATTGGTGCACGTCCACTCCAGCTGAAAAGAGTAAAGATACTTGGTACCTGCTGGATTCTGGATACAAATCCCTGCACCCGCCAATTTACTGGTACTGCTACCGTCAAAGTGTAAAGTCCAAGGCTGGTACCGGATCATGCTAGCAAACTTTGGCGGTTCTGTGAATTCCTCCTCGACAGGATGGTGTAAAAGAAAGTCTGCTATCGCCTGCCCAGTCATAGCCTTCAGCGGCGCATATTGCAAGGAAAATTCTGATAGGGCTAACACCCACTTACCAATCCTACCCCTTAGGATAGGTCTCGTTAGCATGTACTTCACCAAATCTGTCTGTGCCACCACTATCGTTGTGAATGAAAGCATATAGTGGCAGAGCTTAACACCAGCAAAGTACAGGGCCAAACACAGCCGCTCGATTGGTGAATACCTGGTCTCTGCATCCAACAGTGTTCTGCTGATGTACGACACTGCATATTCAATCTTCTTTCCATCCGCCAGAGCCTCATCCTGAGCCAGCAGGCCTGTAATGGAAATATCAGACGTAGAAATATATAATTTGAGGGGAATACGAGGCGTGGGCGGCCGAATGACCGGCGGACTAGCCAAGTATTCCTTGATCCTGTCAAAAGCAGCTTGGTGCTCAGGACCCCATTTAAACACTTCTCCTAGTTTGAGTTTGAGCAGAGGAGAGAAAGGCGCAACCTTGCCTACTGAGTTGGATATAAACCTGCTGAGGAAATTAATTTTACCCAGCAAGCTTTGTAACTCCTTCTTATTCCTTTTCGCTGCCCCGGGTTCACAGGAGCATTTGAATATCTTAGTATGCCGTTTGGCTTAACCAATGCAGGAGCTACGTACCAACGTGCAATGAACGTTATTTTTAGCAAGATATTGGGGGACATCCTGGAGGTCTACATTGATGATGTGGTGGTAAAGTCCAAGAAAAGGGAGGACCACATTGATCATCTTCGAGGGGTGTTTAGGAATCTGATGATAGCCCGCCGTTCCATCCATAAAAGATAACAACTCATGCCCCGCTACTGCATCCACTAACATATCCGCTATAGGCATAGGATAAACGTCCTTAGGTGATGCAGCATTCAAGTCTCTGTAATCCACACAGACTCTAATCTTGCCATTTTTCTTCCTAACAGGAACAATGTTGGATAACCATTCCGGATAAAGAGTTGGTCTGACTATCCCAGCCTCAACCATGCTTTGAACTTCTTGTTTGACCGCCATTGCAGTTTCAGCATTCATCCGCCGTTGCTCTTGCTTAACTGGCCGGCATCCTTCCTTGATGGGAATGCGATGGCAAACCAGCTCCTTTGACAAACCCGGCATATCTTGGTACTTTTCTGCAAAGCAATCCTTAAACTCCTGCAGTAACCCTATCAGTTGCTGTTTCAAATCTGGTTCAAGGTACTGACTAATCCCTACCTCCATGGGCTCTGTTTCTGTTCCCAAGTTAACTTTCTCTACGGGATCACGTACCTTGGGTGGAGTGTCATCCAACGCTGCTGGAGCAGGCTGAATTACGTCCACCCCTGTAAAAGCTTCAATGTCTTCTTCCTCAATGCACTCAACTAGTGCCACCCCTTCCCAGGCCATTTGCTCTAACCTATAGACAGCCAATTGTTGCATTAATAAAGCAAAGGCCTCTGACTCCTCTTATGAGAGGATGTCACTCATTGGATACGTTGGGAAGAAGCTCAATGGAAATTGGCCGGCTGTAATCTGCCATAGCCTGGGCAATTCCCCACTGAGACAATTCATTCTGGGTCACCCCGATTGGATGTCCCTTATGATCAACACTCTCGACTCTGAGAGGTCTCATGTTTCTGTTGTAATAGCTGGCCTCCAACTGGACGGCCGCTATGGAATAAGGACCCTCATCCGCCTTGATGAGCACCGATAAGTCTGCGACTGGATCCCACATAATCATCTCTTGATGAAGAGATGATGGAATTGCTAGTGCCTTATGGATCCAGTCCCTCCCTAGAATCATGTGATAGAGAGCGTCCACTTCAGCCACGAAGAACCCTTGATAAGCGTCGGATGGTCCTATCTTCACCTTGAGCATGACCACCCCAGCAGTAGGAGTAACATTCCCCGAAAACCCCTTCACCTTGGAGACAGTATTAATGAGCTTGTTCTCGGGAATCTTGAGCTGCTCCTTGGTTGTGGTGGTAATAATACTCACCGCGGCTCCGGTGTCTATCAACACCTTGCGGACCTTGATCCCTTCCACCTCTGCTGTGACATACAAAGGTTTCATATGCTGGGACATGTTGAATGTTGGCTTGGCGAACATCACGCACTGCCTCAAAAAGTCTCCGGCCCCCTCAGGATACTGATGGTTGGACTGGAAAACCCCAGGCTCGGCCTCCGCCTCACTCTCATCCTTAGGTTCCTGTACTAAATAAACAGGCCTGGCTGATTCCTCATTATCGATAAAATGAGCAGTGGGCACAGGCTCTGGCAGAGCATAAGCGGACGAAAGTATGAAAGCCATGTTACAGTGATGAACCATAGCTTCATCCTCGGCCTGTTCTTCTTCCATGGGCACCTCCTCCACATCCGCCTCTTCTGGTTCCTCCTCGTAGTCGACCATTTCGTCCTCCTCGTCGAGGTCGGCATCTCCTACTTCAGAATCAGCCTTCACGCTAGAGGCAACCAAGGATGGCCTTGTTGGCACATGCATCTGCAGCTTCTTGGCTGCATACTCCACGAAGTTGGTCGGCGCCTTTGGCTCCTTTGTCTTGGCCTGAGATAAGATGGTGAGTGGCTTGCTTGGCTCTGCCAATACTAAACTGGATTCCTTGAGAACAACGCCTTCCGCAGGAACCCCCACGACACTCGTGCTTGCAGCCACTGACGTACTGCTTTCTTTAGGCATCCACCTCATAACAGTGGAGCCCTTCTTGGTGTCGATCACCATCACGTCATCTTGAGGCTCTGGCACCACCTGCTTCCCAGCAGCCTCTGGCTGTGCCCTCCTTGGGGGAGATTGTCCGGCTGTTGACCGTTCCGGAGAGAATGCTAGCTTCCTCCTTGGCCTTGACTGAGGTGCTCCAGTGGATCTTGGCAGATCCGCCATCCTGTCATGAACGTTCCTCCGAGGAGCCAGTGGAGCCTCCACAGAGCGCTGTCGCCGGGAGTCCACATAGGACTTAGTCCTGACTCTGTACCGTCTGTGAACCTGCTCCACATGCTCCACAGGTACCGACAGCTCTTCCTCAGTTACCTTCCCGGAAGCCAGATCCGCCAAGGTCTTCTTCGCCTTGCCAAAGGGCCTCCTTTCATTCCTGGTGGTCACTGCAGCAAGCTCAACCGCTTTACCGCCTCGCTGTGTATACCATATGTCCGCCTGTGGGTCATTCCTAGAAGCTGGCGGAATGTACACTTTCACAGATGGCTCTGGATTCGCAGCATTGTACGAACCCCCAGCCGTGGCTGACTTCACTCCGGAAGGCCCTGGGTCCTGCCTGGGCCTCGCCTTGCTAGCATAGCTGTCCTCGGACCCATAGTGATACTTCACCCGCTTGTGACTCTCCCTTCCTGACCTTTCGGGAGGCGGATGTTCCAACTTAGCCTTCTCGAAGGCCCTCTTTTCAGCCTTCTCCTCTGCCTCCTTCACAGCCGCCTGAAATTTCTCGTAAGTAATCGGCTGCCCTGTATTCAACCTACAGGTTAAGCAAAGTTTAGACCGAGGAACTAACACCATATCCTCTTCTTCAATAGCCCCGACCCAGAATTCTGGGCAAGGACTAGGCCTGTTCTCTGCGAACTCCAGCCTTCCATCGTTCAGCCATTCCTGCAGCTGATCCTTAATACCTACACATTGAGAAGTACAATGATCAGATGAACGATGAAAAATGCACGTGTGACCGCCATCCCCACTATTGGGATGGCAGTGGTAAAACTCCCGAATCTCCGGCGCCCCCTGGTGCACCATAGCTTCCCAGATTTCCTCCGCCTTGCTTGCGTCATACGTGTACTCCTGAAACCTGGAAACCTGCTTCCCAAGCTGCTGCGCTGGACCCAGACCGACACTGATTTCGATCGCATTCACCCGCGGACCGGACTTAGCTGCTGCCCATTGAGGCTCCTTGGGAATATCTAACTGCAAGGTTTTGTCATTGATCCAGGTCTGTAGCTGGTCCTTTAGCTTCACACAATCCTTGGTATTGTGGTTGGTCATATTGTGAAAGCTACAGGTACGTCTTCCCCGCCATGTAGTCAGGTTTGGGAATGAATCCACCATCATGATGCAGACGCCCCTGGTTGAACAACTCCTGCAAATTTCCGGAGCCTTGTGGGCGTTGTAGGTATACGCCTCAAAAGCTGACTTAGTTGGAAGCGGGGTCATTATCTTCACAGTCTCCCTGACCAACCTTGCGGTTTTGGACTGTAACGGTCTTTGATCAGTTCGCTCTATAGCCGCCACTTTGTGTTCCAATTCCTCACCATCAACCCATGTCAGGATTGGTCTAGGCACCGCATCCGCCTGGATAGTCGCCACCGTCTTAGTAGCAGCAGGAAGTGGAGTCTTGGGCTTCAGAGTCCCCGGATAGTAGGACACAGGAGTCCCCTTCCTTCTTTCGTTCCTCTCCTTGGACCGATCAACATAGTGCTGTTCTTGACCTAGCCGATTGGTCAGATCCGCCATAGTGGTCACATGAACCTGCTTGAATCCCTGGCGGATCTCATCCACCAAACCATCGATTGCCATCTTGACTGCGTGTTCTTCTGGAATATCCATCTCACAACGGGTTAACTCCAGCTTAAACCTTCTTAAATAATCAATGGCGGATTCGTCAGGCCTCTGCTCCGTTTCCGCTAGGTCCTTGACCCCAATTTTCGCCTCCACAACACCAAACATAGGTCTGAAGAGAACCTCCATAATCTTCCAGTCTGGTATTGATCCAGGCTTCAACCGCTTGTACCAAATAGCGGCTTCCCCCGCCAGAGATGTGGGAAAGAGCTTCAACTTCACGACTGGGTCTTCCGCATATTGACCAGACTCATTAGTAAAACGCATAATGTGCATTTCGGCATCCTCCGACGTCTAGCCGGTGAATGGAGTGAAGCGGATTGACTTGAATCCGACAGGGAACGGTATTGCATTGATCTCTCGAGTTAATGGATTCTCGTACGTCTTGTCGACGTCGGGTAACCCATGCAGTTCCCTAAGCTTCTCAGCAAAAACCCTGCCAATATCTTCCATGGTCAGCTGAGCCACGACATCCGCCGGTGGCTCTGGCGGATTGTTGCCAACTGGCCCATTAGGAGGGACATTGCCACCTGTCTGATTGTTGGTAGCCCTAGCATTAGGTCCGTCGGTCCCGCCACGACCAGCTGCTCGTCCCCGCCTATCTTTCGGCGGATTTGTACGGTCAGACCCCTCAGACTGGTCGATCCGATCAAAAAGCTGCCCCATCAAGGTGGTCATGTTCTCGAGCGTGGCATTGGTAGCCGCCAACTGCTCCTGTTGCTGTCGCCAGCAAGTATCGGAGTTCCTAACATGGGCAGCCATGTTATCTGCCAGCCGACTCTGCTGTCCGGCGAGATATTTGAAATTGGCAGTGAACCCCGTCTGCTCTGTCTCCATTCGCTTCATGGATTCACTTAGATTAACGACCACATTGTTGGCCTTCTTCAGAATTTCATCTGTACGACAAGATTTGTCGATCAACATCCTCAGAGTGTCTGTCACCTCTGTGGGAGATGCAGTCTCCCCGGTAAACGGTGCAACAGGTGACGCAGGCGGATCCGCGGACTCGTCCGCGAACCCCTCCTCTAAGAAACCAAATGAGGCTGCCCGGTTGGTAAGGCCAAAAGAACCATTATCAACCTGAGAAGCAGCCGTCACCTCTACTATCTCCCCCTCATTCGCGACAACTGGTGCCACGGATGCTGGGGCTTGATTCTTCCTGTCTCGCACGACCTTGAGGGCTGCAGCAATAGTTGCTTCATCCCCCAGGGTCCCGCCAAACACTTCCTTAGCTTCAGCGTCAGTTAATCCCCTACAATCAGCTGTTCCATGCTTGATCAGCTCCGTATGGGAATTCTTCAAACAATTCATGGTTATCCTTTTGTAAGGATCACCCTTCGTAGATCCCGCAATCTTGACACTGTGTCCCACTGGGCGTGCTAAAATGTTCGTGGCAGATTTAGCACCCGGCGAACAGTCAGTACTTGGGGGTGGAGGATGCGTGCTCCTCGCGTGTCTTCTGTGTGCTTAGGCGTGCCAGCACCTTTGGAGTGGTGCAACTCGATTGCGGACGACCCCTGGCGCGTCCTCTCGTCTGCTCCCAATAGACTCTGACTTCTTGACCAAGCGACTGTTACGCGGGCGCTGACTAAGCCGGCGTACAGGGCTCGAACAAGACCTAAATAGAACTGGCTAACAGGATTTTCTTCTCAACCCCTTACGGATTGAGGATCTTACTTTGATCTGGAGAAGCAAAGCAGAGCTAAACCAAGACCACGGGTGTGTGTTACCGGGGTAATGACTCGATTGCCACCGGAGTAGCGGACTGACTCGATTGCTACCGGAGTAGCGGACTCGATTGCTACCGGAGTAGCGGACTGACTCGATAGGCTCAGCAACCGCTCGACACGAGTGCGAGATGTGATCGATCGCAGGTGGAGGCAAATTGCGTGAGTTGCTCCGGAGAGGCTTTGGCAAGTTACCGGTGCGCTAGAACTTGTGTGTGTTTGTAGTTGGTTGAGAACCCTTCTCTAGTTACAAAAGAGTTATATTTATATGGTTCACGAAACCCTAGTGCATGAAGATCCAGACTGGCGGATTCCGGGATTGACAAGGATTGTCCTTCCTCAAACCGACTCCAACTAAATCAATTAAGAATAAATTGAGATCAGTCTTTCCCTTTACTTAGGGAACTCATGCCACACCGTATATTGCCCGGATCATCACTCAATTAAAGCCGAGATAAGCCAAATCGACTCCAAAGAGAAACAATCACTGATTTGGCTTAAGATACCTTTCGGAAATAGATTGCTATCCAAAACAATCCTTAGTTATCCCAATCAGCGTTTACACCTTATTATCCGCTAAGGTAACTCGTATATTGCGTAATTGGATTACTACAAAATAACCCCAATCTGATCGGGTAGCAAATCAATACTTTCATTCCCCGCCATTCTCCCAAATGGAACAAGAAGTGCTCATATTGGATTCGGTTTAACCTAAACCCCTCTGGGCCTCGGGGTAAAAGCCCAATTGAAGTAAATTCCAATTGTGGCCCACACACCTAGCTAACCACATCAGCGAATGCGAATATGCATGAGGCTAGGGCTGGAATATTACTGGACGAAACGTCGACCATATATGCACAAACTTAACATCAATCAAGTGTTATTCCTAAATTGAGCTCAAGAGATAAGCTCACAAGAAACTATTCCAGTACGTATGGATTCTGAAGCAGCTAGAACTTGAACTACTAGCAATTACGAAGCTCGGATATCGATTCAAGAATAAGCAAGATGGGTCGTGCTCGCCCCACTCAACTTATTCATTATTCACTTATATTCAACTTTTATGAGCTAGATCTTAATTCACTAGTGAAGAATAATTAGGTATATAAATTAATAAATTTTATTAATTACCTTATCATCTCCTCCAAACTATATAGATCTAAGGGTCTTCTTGAGAATTATTGTAAATTAGACTAGGGTAGTTGTTTTTGTAATTCTTTTTTGTACATTAAAGCAACATCATATGAAAATAGTCCTTCTTTTTATAACTGTTTAAATTGTTTTTCAATTTTATGACAAATAGAAGTGACTTTTGCAAAGACGTACAGGAACAAGGTTCTACGGTTTGAGAGAGGTTCTGTTTGGAGGTTTACGTGACATGGTCGTTTTTTTATGAAGGAAGATGAGAACCCTAAAAATCTCAAACTCATCGATCGAGACTTGGCTCGAAGGTTTCATTGAGATAAGGCGCGCCTTGCTTAGAATCGTGAGCATGGGTCAAACGCTTAATTACTGAAGATTGATCCAAGTGAGCTAGCTTCAATTCTGTCTTCCTCCTAAAGAGCAATGGACTGTGACAATTTGCATGAAGTCTTAGAGGACTACTCTTAGCCTACCAAGGAATCACCAGCTCCTTCAGCTAGCTAGCTTTAGGCCGGCAACATAACTAGAACTGAAGTTGAGTCTTCTTCACCGAATAAGCTAAGTTGGCTCTTACAATCCGACACGCTACTATGGAGGCTGCTGCATTGGGTTTCACTGAAGTACGTGGTACGTACCAAATGAATGGCATGAAGCTTATATGATCCATGAATTTAGTCGTCTATAAGTCCATTGGGGACCAAACAAGAAGGCTAGCTTGTTCGGAAGAAACAAGGTTTCGGTCCTTTTCATATTCCATAGTCGATCTGCTGTTGAGGTCACTACGTACAAACGTACTGCTTTCCTATATATAACGCAAGAAAAGAAAATCTAGAAGGGACGACATAAGAAACATGTTATGTCTTAAAAAAATTCTGATCTCTAGTGGACTTTATTGTGCTGACATGCATGCCCGGGCAAGCAAGGCGAGGACCGCTAGCTTAGGGCGCTGTAGAGGAGCAAAGAAGAAGGCTAGGGTTTGGAAGAAACAAGGTTTTGATCCTCTTCGTTTTGCCTATTCTTGTGTTGAGGTCACTACGTACTAGCTACTTTCTTAAATATAATGCATGAAAAGAAACATCTTGTTCTTTCTTCAACAAATTCTGATCGATCTCTAGTGGACTCTATTGTGCCGACACGCCCGGGGCGAGCAAGGTGAGGACCGCTAGGCTACGTGCGCCAGAGGAGCTTCGAGTGACTTGCTAATTACTAATCAACATATCAACACTACTAAAAGTTTCACATACAAAAAGGCAAATTTCCTTCCGCCGTTATTGTTTCACTTCCTTCTAACCCCTTCTCCTGAGAGTTTTTAACATTTGTTATCATAACCTGATTCATGATAGAACCGATCGAGTCAAAGTCTATTGCAAGAATGCCACCATTTGTTACCAATATGCTAATTTACCAACAGAGTTTGCGAGAGAAAGAAAAGTTGGTTCCAGCTGAAGATATGGACTATGGAGGATATCCAAAAGCGACCCACATTGAAATAATAACGTAGGTGTAATTGAGGGTTTTAGAAGACGTACAGTTGGGTGGGTTCTACCCATGCCTCTTAAACATGTATATACGAAGTTGAAAGTGGGTAGCGTTCTGATGGTTGGCGTCCTCATCCGGTCGATCGCCAGCAACAGCAAAGGTGGATATATTTTTTCCAGTTCGGAGGTTTCATCTGGCCGGTGATTTGAGGATGGGGAAGGCAGGGGTTTCTTCCCAGCTGGATTGTGCTTAAAGAACATAATTAGTATATATTCGGGTGTTCATATGTGGGATGCCAAAACGTGGTTCATATAGTATTATTCTTCTTAATATACTATATGTCAAAGGAAGAACATTAGGGTTTTGCATGTACGTTTCTTCTCAGAGCTAGGGATGGATAAGTTTAGAGTTTAGTATACTTGAGGAAAAACATTTCAATTTGGATTTTGGAAGACGCGACTTGCAACTCACACTACGCCATTCCAATTGTAAGGCGACGGACTTAACCCGTCGCTTAATTAAGCATGTCAGTCGCCTAGGCCAAAGGAGGCGCGTCCTCCGTCGCCTAACTGACGCCGCTTAAACGGAGTCGCCTAGGGTTTAGGCGACTAACTATTTCAATATCAGTCTCCTAAACTAACCAATATGCGACTAATCTACATATCAGTCGTCCAAGGTTTAGGCGACTAACTATCATTATGTCTGTCTCTTAAACGAAACCATATGCGACTAATGTAAATGCCCGTCGCCTAAACCCTTCCATCTTAACAGACCAACAGAATTATGTCAGTCTCTTAATACGAAGACTAAGGCGACTGATAATGGTGTATCAGTCACTTAATGTGTATGCTAAAGCGACTGATAAAAGCGTATAAGTCGCTATACTATGCGGCTAAAGCGACGAACATAAATAAGTGAGTCGCTTATAGTATTACTAAGGCGACTGATATATATATGTTAGTCGCTTATAGTATTACTGAGGCGACTGATATATATATGTTAGTCGCTTAAGTTGGTTTCTTCATTTTAATACAGAGTCTGTTTCTGCGTTGGCCTTTTACAAAATCAAAACCAAAACCAAATTTCACATTCCTGCACTGCCAAAACACCTTCATTTCATACATACACAACTCATATCATTCACCAATACAAACCAACACATTATATTCACAAATTTTAAAGCAACACATTCATTCAAAAAACAAATTGTGCAATAGATACATAAATTGTTCTGTTATTAAACACAACATGTAATAAACATAGCAGTTCTAGCAGCTAGAGAATCTAACATTCATTCAAAAAACCCTAGCAGCGGTTGCCTCCACGCATGTCACTTAATGTCGAGAACTCAAGAATTTTGAGAAGTACCTGAACCCCTTAAACGTGCTTCCAATACGAGTTGGGCAATTGTGTTCTCCATTTGCCGGAAGCGCTCTTCTTGGGCAGCTTGTAGAGCTTGTTGGGCAGCATCTTGGGCAGCTTCTCTTTGGCGTTGACGCTCATCTTGTTCAGCTTGTTTCTTCATGTACTCCTCCATCAGTGCTGCTCTTACTTGAGTAACCCGCTCCTCCACGATGTTGTCAACGTCGACACGCCGTGCGCCTCCTCTCCTCTTTGGCTCCCGCTGCATGCAGTTTCCTACCCCTCGTATTTCCGTGCCTCTTTTATCCCCAATTTGAGCCACTATCACATTGACTTGTTCTTCAATGGAGAGAGGTTCTTCGGGGGGGATATCCGGGTAGTTCTCCGTCCTTTGTTGTATAGAATGGGACACACGTTCTTTCATCGGCTCCTACAATCACACACATAACCAATGTTAATAAAAAATACGGTGCATTTATAAAACAAGAAATGGAACAAAAAATAGAAGTCTCACCACGTGTGCACTGCCCACAGAGTCTTTGGCATATGCATCCTCAAAGGCACGGACGAAAGGGGCTGGATGTCCTTCATCTTGATGCTTCTTTGCCCGATAACTAAAGGCGGTTGGGCCAGAGTGGTGATTCATCCTTGTAGCAACCGATCGAATCTCCTTCATTTTTGCACATAAGGCCTGTAACACATTAATAACAACCATTACATCAAAAACACAACTAATATTAACCATGAAAAGGAGAGAGATTGATTACCATATGAGTAGGGTCCTTGAAGTGAATGCACAACCACTCCCATTGGGCCGCACGATGGAGAAACTCAAGAGGAACCTCTTCCTTCCACAGCAGCCAATGTTGTCTGCAATCAGACTTCCAGTCCTTGTACCGATCTGCTGCAGCGTCCTGAACATACTCCCACAGGCCATCATGATCCAAAGGAATCGCGTAGTGTGGCTACATATATAGAATAGACCCACATTAGTAAGAAAACTGAAGAAAAATAAAATCAATAAGAAGAGTAAAAAACATATTAAAGAACAAACTTACAGAGAGGTAGTTAACTACAATCCCTCGCTGTGTACTATCTAGTTCCCTGTAGGTGGGCTTTATCATAGGCACAGAGTCCTTCACACAACTTCCTATGTCTCTAGAAATCATGCTTCGGACCTGCGGATTCTTCGGGCCTTTGTGAAACTCATCATATTCCACCACTATCTTCCCTCCCGTAGTCCGGACCAGTTGCTGGGTCTTGAGACCAACCACCACACCTCTCGTCTTTTTTGCTGGTGTATCTACACAGAAAGGCGAAACAAGCTTATAAGCATTATATCCTTCATTACCAAATCAATTAGAAGTTTTCATATCATCTATATCTATCCTTAATGAAATAAAAGACAGTAACCGTAAATTACCTCTCGTCTCCAAGTTCTTGCAGCGAATGCTGCGCCCAGTCGTGGAAGCGCCGGTAGATGCAGTTTCAGAACTGTGGGCAGTACACGTCGATGGCACAAATGGTGGGAGTGGGGGAGCCATTAGCTGTAAGCTAGGTGACTGAACAGAAGAACAATGTTCCACCGGATTATGAGCAGAAGGAGGAGCAGCTGAAGGAGTAGTAGTTGAAGGACCAGCAGCAGCTGAAGGTGAGTTAGAAGCATCAACATTCGGCGTTAGCGGCGATAGAGGTGGTGCTTGTAGTGATCTTCTCATCAACTCCTGCCGTAGCTGACGGTCCTCCATCTCGATGGTCTTCTTTGTCTTTCCAAATCGAGGTTTTGGAGGCATTCCTGATATAAGAGGTATATATAAATGAAATTCTTTTTCAGCAATGAACACATTCAAACAGAAAATCTCTATAAATGAAACGCTTATCCAAACACTATGAAATTATGCAGGTCAGTACTTCACAGTTTGGAGAAAAGGTCCACAAAATTTAAAGAACAACGGAGACTTGAAACATGATAAACTCCCAACTAAAAACTGCTGCTGTAAAAACACTCTTCTTTTTCAGCAATGAACACATTCAAACAGAAAATCTCTATAAATGAAACGCTTATCCAAACACTATGAAATTATGCAGGTCAGTACTTCACAGTTTGGAGAAAAGGTCCACAAAATTTAAAGAAAAACGGAGACTTGAAACATGATAAACTCCCAACTAAAAACTGCTGCTGTAAAAACACTCTTCTTTTTCAGCAATGAACACATTCAAACAGAAAATCTCTATAAATGAAACGCTTATCCAAACACTATGAAATTATGCAGGTCAGTACTTCACAGTTTGGAGAAAAGGTCCACAAAATTTAAAGAAAAACGGAGACTTGAAACATGATAAACTCCCAACTAAAAACTGCTGCTGTAAAAACACTCTTCTTTTTCAGCAATGAACACATTCAAACAGAAAATCTCTATAAATGAAATGCTTATCCAAACACTATGAAATTATGCAGGTCAGTTTTTCACAGTTTGGAGAAAAGGTCCACAAAATTTAAAGAAAAACGGAGACTTGAAACATGATAAAATCCCAACTCAAAACTGCTGCTGTAAAAACACTCTTCTACTGGATATAATGCTGTAGTTACCACTTACTAGCTTAGATACGTTATGAGATATTATATTAGAAGAGTTAATTGAGATCGAGACATGCGAGAGTAATAATTTTAAACCTTTTTAATTAATAGCCAGGTCCAAAGATGAGTACTAATTAGTACCAAGCCATCAAGAAGACCAGCTTAATTGAACACTACTGTAACTTATGTTGACTACAAAACAACATGTAATCCAGCGAGAGCAAACCTCATGGAGTTCAATAATATATATGAAAGAGTTGAAAGACTAACAAGGGGGTTTTTTTTTTTTTTGTTTCAGTGGCCTGGGATTCTAGGAGTTTGCGTGCTCTTCAATATTTCATGAAAACTATGCACAAAGAACAGAAGACCAAGTCATAGATCCTACAAGATTTCGTTCAGACAGAAATGCAGTCTCTAATTAAAGAGAGAGTCGAGTAGTTGATCAAGTTAAGGAGGAGGCATATATGTAAATGAAACAAAAGGGGGAGTAAGTGACCACTACAATGGTGAATCTGTTAGAAACCCCTAAATTTCAGGGATTTTGCCAACTTACCAAACATAGTAATATTATGATTGCTAAGCTCATTATAGCTGAATCCTCAAACCATTCCTTATAAAGAAAAAGTAAGAAGAGTAGCAGTAGTTCCACTGTTTCCACCATCATCAACAACAAGAAAACAACAAAAGAAGAAAAATAGGACAACATTGATCAACACAGTACATTGACAACATTTTTCTCTACTATACGCTTGTGATATTTATTATCACTGCCAATCTGAATCTTATAAGATTAAAGTAGAACAGCTTAACAAACATAGCAGTATTCCAACAAGACTATCCAAACAATGGCATGGCAGGTATTAGAAAACATGTAAACAATGACTAACCAATAAACTATGACACATATGCTATCAAGAAGCAGTTTAATCCATCAACCATCAAGAACTTCAACCTCAATAGCTAAATATTTAATGACAGGAAAAGGAGAATCCGCTGAATTAGGGTAAAAAGTGGAATTACTTGTGGAATTTAGAAAGGAGTCGGAAGAGAGGAGAATCCGTTGAAGACGAGGGAGGAGAAGCGGAGGCGGAGGCGGCAGTCCGGAGGTCGAGGGATGGAGTTCGAATGATGCAGCGGTGGGAGGAGAGGTGTGGAGGCAGAGGCGGTAGTCGGGAGGTAGAAGGATGGAGCGGTGGGGGGAGCATAGGTAATGGCGGGGGAGGGGGGGAGAGGTGTGGAGGCGGAGGCCGCAGTCCGGAGGTCGACTGATGGAGCGGTGGTGTGGAGGCGGAGGTTTGGGAATTTAGGAATTTAACTTGGGGTCGAATGAATTACAGAAGGATAGGGTGGGGAGTATAAGGGTCTTTAGGCGACGCACATATAATTACCCCGTCGTTTAAGCCATTTAAAAATTTCACTAAAAAGTTGGCGCAAACTTTTTTCATTCTATTGCCGCCCTAATTTTCCCTTTAGCGACGGAAACAAAATTATACCGTCGTTTAATATATAATTAAAGCGACTAATTAACCCAAAACTCGTCGCTTAAGATGATCAATTAATTTTGGCTCGAAACATACACACTGTTAACTAGAAGCAATCCGCAACTTTTATAATGACAGTCTAAGCGACTAATATAGAATATGTACGTCGCGTAAACATATTTAATATTTTGCATTGCTCTGTTATTTCTATAAGTGTTAGTAGGATAATAAGTGAAACCAGATAATGAAATACGATATGCATTGATCTGCTTCATCCTTCAAACAGAAAAAGTCGTGAAATAAGATATGACCGAAATAATGAAATACGTCTACCGTTGAAAAATGACAAGATTTCGATAAAATCTGAGTGTCGAAAGATGCGGTCAAATGTTTTATTCCTTCGTTTCCCTAATGGTAGCGTTACCTTCGGTAAATATTTTGAGGAAAATTTTTATACGATTAGTTGCGTCTCATCGATTTGAAACTATTATCTGTTGAAGGTCAGGCAAAAAAAGGTCATTTAGACAATCCAATTACCATTTCTAAGCATTTAGAGGTTTGACTAACCCGGTTGACCGTTCCGATCGAGCCTTTAACATTGTCAGATGTAGTTGGATTTTTTTCCATACATGTATTTAATCTTAACGGTGATATCTGACGGTTGGAATAGATTTTGTAAACTTTTAGATTCAAAATCAGAACATATGCACTAATGTTCCTTAACTTGTTTACTAAGTGTTTAAGTGAATGTATAGTTTTAAATAGTTACTATACGTAGACTCTTCAAATGCAAAAATGTTGTGAAATAAGATATGACCAAAATGATAAAATACGTCTACGATTGAAAAATGACAAGATTCCGATAAAATATGAGTGTCGAAAGATGCGGTCAAAGGTTTTATTCTTTCGTTTTCCTATGGGTAGCCTGACGTTCGGTAAATATTTTGAGGAATATTTTTATACAATTAGTTGCGTCTCGTCGATTTGAAACTATTATCTGTTGAAGGTCAGGCCAAAAAAGGTCATTTAGACAGTCCAATTACTATTTCTAAGCGTTTAGAGGTTTGACTGACCCGGTTAACCGTTCCGATCGAGCCTTTAACTTTGTCAGATGTAGTTGGATTTTTTTCCATACATGTATTTAATCTTAACGGTGATATCTGACGGTTGGAATAGATTTTGTAAACTTTTAGATTCAAAATCAGAACATATGCACTAATGTTCCTTAACTTGTTTACTAAGTGTTTAAGTGAATGTATAGTTTCAAATAGTTACTATACGTAGACTCTTCAAATGCAAAAATGTTGTGAAATAAGATATGACCGAAATGATAAAATACGTCTACGGTTGAAAAATGACAAGATTCCGATAAAATCTGGTATAACTTGATTAGTAGATAATAGCCAAGTGTAAAACTTTCAAAACAACTATATCAAAGATGTTAAATTTGGGAAAATTGTGTGAAATAACATTTCATCGTTACGGCCGAATATGTTGATTGTGCAAAAATACTATAGGTGACTAATTAATAACATACTTAGCCGCTTCAGTTGTTTTGAAAAAAAAATTGATGACAGTATAAGCGACTAACATAATAAAATCAGTCGCCTTACTTATCCTTAAGCCACTAACAATGACATACTTAGTCACTTAAACACATTAGGCAACTAATGGAATAAAATCAGTCGCCTAAAATATTTTAAATTAGTCTCTTAAAGCGACTGGTAATGGGCAATATCAGTCGCATAAAAATGTTTTTAAATATTTTAAATTACTCTCTTAAAGCGACTGGTAATGAAGAATATTAGTCGCATAAACATGTTTTTAATATTTTAAGTTAGTCTCTTTAAGCGACTGGTAATGAGGAATATTAGTCGCGTAAAGTTTTTAAAATTTGTTAATTATTATTACATTGTTTAATTAAAGAATTCAGCCACTTAAATGTATTTAGTTAGGCGACTAAGATAATCATTATTAAATCAGTCGCTTAAACATATTTAAAACTTGTTAATTATTATTAAATTGTTTAATTAATTTATTTTTTTCATAATATTTTTTTGGCATAACAATAGAATTTAAATTACAAATTCAAATTATTTGTTGGATAATATTTTTTTGGGAATAATTAAATTAGGGTTTACAAATTCAAATTACAATTTAGATAAAACACATAATAAAATTTTCAATTTTCATCAGATAATTCTTCCTCATACTCAGCATAATCATCCTCTCTATCTTCCCCACTTTCTTCATCTTCCTCACTTTCACTGTCAATCTCATTTTCATCGTTGTCTTCATCATCCTCATCATGTTGATCATCCTCTTCATCTTCATCATTGTAACTGTGAACGGGAACATCTATGTGTGGAAGAGAACCGAAGTCCATGGTGAAACCAGATATATGGGTGTAAGTTGGGATTGAGTCCGCGGTAGGTTCTTGATAGGGTTCATCAACTTGATTCCTCCTACGACTTGTCTTACTTTCATTTCTGGCAAGTGTGCTAGCACTGTACGTACCTCTATGTGACATCACATTAACGACTTTCCAAGGTTCACCAGCCTTCGGGTCATCTAGATAAAACACTTGTCTTGCCGTGGCGGCAAGAATATATGGTCTGTCCTCATACCAGCTAGTAGATGTGTCCACTGATAAAAGACCGTAATCTAACTTTACACTCCCAGACACGGTAGGGTCAGTATTGTACCATTTACACTTGAACAAAACAACCCGCATGCCTTCTGAATATACTAGTTCCACAACGGCTTCAAGAATCCCATAGTATGCGATGTCTCCCGTCTCTACCATGACACCACTATTTTGAGTCTTCAATCTCTGGTCTCGCTGCCACGTGACAAACTTAACTCCATTGACATAACAGTGTGAATAAATACTGTGTGCTTGTGGGCGGCATGCCAAAATATGTAGTTCAGGCGTATAAAACTGACTTCCTTCTGCTTGCAGCCGAATGATCTGTAACATGAATGTAAAACATAAGAGCAATGTAATATAAATGTGCAACTATATTGGTAGAGAAATTTTTGACTGATTATATACCCAATCTTGAAAGTATGGAAGAAAGCTCTCAATACGTTGTTCCTCATTCATCGATGGATATGTTTCAGTTACTTCATCCCAATAAGATTCAATGAAGTAAGCCGCTTCTGTACAATGCTCCATCACATTCCAATGAGCATTATACAGTCCTTGCCTACTTAAGTGAGCATTTGCTACGTAACCTTCGACCTTGACGAGTTCGGAGACAACAGAGATATTGAATCGAGGTGGAATGACGACGTTTCCATCTCTTGTACCATCAGCCATATAAAAACTGCAGTATGTCACACACTCATGTGCAATGTATTGCTCAGCAATACATCCCTCTGGGAAACGTGTGTTTCTAACAGTCTTTTTATAGTCCCCGAGTTGCCTGTAAAATATTATAGTTAGTACAATATATGTATATATATATATATATATCTATATATATATATATATCGTTTTCAGTAGTAGTTAAAATGACAAAAATAACGCAATACCTTTCCATAGGAAACATCCAGGTAAAATGTACTGGGCCGGTAAGCAGAACCTGTTCAGGAAGGTGAATCATGAGATGAACCATGATGGTGAAGAAAGCGGGAGGAAAGATCCTTTCCAATTTACAAAGAATCATGACTATTTCTTCTTTCATGTCACGAACGTCCTCTTTCTTCAACTCTCTAGCACATAGTTTCTGAAACCATCTGGACAACGTTATTAACGGCTCAACGACGTAATATGGCAGATATGGTCGGATAACCACTGGAAGAAGACGTTGCAGCAGTACATGGCAATCATGTGTCTTCAATCCATAAAACTTTTTATCATCTACATTGACCTTATTTTTCAAACTTCCTGCATAACCATAAGGGTACTGAGCATCTTTAATCCATTCAAATATCTCACTCTTTCCCTCAGGGAGAACTGTATACGGTGCTTGAGAAACTTTTTCTTTTCTTTTTTGTGTGCTTGACCCGGGTTTAGACTTCTTCCACAACCTCTTCCGTATCCCTAGTTCTTCAAGACCTTCACGAGCTTTGACATCGTCCTTCGTCTTTCCTTCCAGACCGAATATGGTCCCACTGATGTTGTCGTACACATTCTTCTCAATGTGCATGACATCTAAGGTATACCTTATTCTCGATGTGCTCCAGTACGGCAACTCCCAAAATATACTAACGTGAGTCCAACAAAGTTTCTCTCTAGTTGCTTTAGGCTTGAACTTAGGATGCAAACTCTGAACAGGGTAGTCATGAGAGATGATACTGCTATAAATCTCCTCCCCAGACCAAGAAGGTGGTGATTCCCTTAACTCAACATTCCCATTAAACTTATCTGCTGCTTGACGCCATGGATGTCTCCCGGGTAGCCATCTGCGGTGACCCTGGTATGCCATTCGCCCTGTCAAGTTGTTTGAATCAACATCTTCCAAACAAATGGGACATGCTTTGTAGCCTTTTGTCTGGATGCCTCCCAACATCCCTAATCCGGGAAAGTCGCTAATGGTCCACATCACTGCAACTCTCATTATGAAGGACTTTTGCTCATGTCGGTCATAAGTCAGAACTCCACTACTCCACAACATTTGTAGCTCATCGATCAATGGTCTCATAAACACATTTAAACACTTTCCTGGAGACTTCGGACCGGATATTAACAATACAAGTATGTTAAATTCTTTTTTCATACACATTGAAGGAGGCAAATTGTAAGGCATTGCCACAACAGGCCATGTACTGTGAGAAAGGCCTGTTGCACCAAAAGGATTAAACCCGTCTGTAGCTAGTCCAAGTCGCACATTCCTAATGTCGTTGGCAAATTCTGGAAAGTCCCTATCAAACTCTTGCCATGCTTCCCCATCTGCCGGGTGTTTAAGAAAATCAGGATCTGAAATCCTTTCCCCGTGCCACCGCATTTCCTTTGCTGTGTGCGGCGACATATATAAGCGTTGCAATCTCGGTGTTAGAGGGAAGTAACGAACCTTTCTTATAGGAACTCGTGTACCATGTTCAGAATATATCCATCTTGACTCCTTGCATATGGGACACTTGTTGAGGTGTGCATTCTCTTTGTAAAACAACGCACAACCATGCTGACATGCGTGAATGATCTCATAACCCAGACCCATGTTCTTCAGAATCTTTCTTACAGCTCGATATGAATCAGGATACTTGTTTCCAGGAGGAAGCAATTGTTTAATGTACTCACAGTTTTCATTGAAACTTTTATCTGACCATTTATTATGCATTTTTATCTTCACTACTTTAAGGATAGTAGTCAAAACAGTCTCCTCACTACCATCATACAACGGAGTCTGGGCTTCTAATAACAGTCTGTTATATTTCTCATAAGCTGCTCTGGCAATAGGGTCTAAATCATCAACATCATTTACATAATTTCCATCATCAACATTGTCTGGCGGGAAAAATCTATCAAGATATGGAAAAGCATCATACAAAATTTCCATAGTGGGATCTGTCTCAGGTTGCACAATACCACTGGAAGATGCCTTCTGCTTAAGATATTCTTCCCTCTGCTCATACAATGAAGGAACATTTGCAGCCTCACCGTGATGTATCCATGTAGTGTAATTATACATCATACCATTTTCTCTCAAGTGCGTAAACATCTCATCCACTGTAATCCACCGCTTTTGCAATAGACAATGCTTACACGGACACCTGTGCACTTCCCTGTCACTACTGCTATTACGGAGGACAAACGCACAAAAATCTATTATCCCCTGAATGTACTTCGGATCACCTCTAGATAGCTCGATCCAACTCTTGTCCATGTTACCTGTCATATGAAAAACATATAAAAATACACAAATTTAGTAACCAACAACATAAACATTTGTGTCATATTCTCCACCTTATATCTGCGGTTAGGGTCCTATCCCATTCAGGAGAACACTTCCTTTATCAAGCCTCTTGCCCCCTTGGGTTACGTTTTCAGTTTGGGAAAATTTCGGCAGCATCTCCCTACAGTTCCCCAAGTGCACGAATATCTAACAACCTAATGTGCACTCAAGGAACAATATAGAGAGATCATGTCGAAATCAATACCCAAAACCAAAAACGTGACCGCAAGAAGTGCAAGCACGCTCGACAAAGTCATGTTCTCCCAAACTGTCCAAAAAAGGGACAATTCGAGAATCAAATGTCCGTGTTTGATTCTCGAACGGGAATGCTAAGCTAAAAACAAACCGGTGAATGCGAGAGTTAAATCACTCTCACATGCTCATCCGGATAATAAACATAAATGTATCAATTAATAAAAAAACGTGAAAACACTAATGGTTTTCACATTTACACACAAATCATTAGTAAATTAACATCAATTGGATAATTAAACACAAATCAACAATAAAAATAACACAACATTCATCATATACAAAATTTAAACCAACAATATAAACACCAAATTCAACCTATATATCTAACACAAATACGGTGAAAAACAAAAAATCAACACTAAATCCTTCATATATTCAATAACCAAAAATAATAAAACACAAAATACATAATACACAAAATCTAAACCAATATTTTAAACCCTAAATCCAACTAATCTAACACAAATATAGTGAAAAAACTCAAAATCAACACCAACTCTATCATATATCAAAACACCCAACACTAAAAACAACACAAAGTACATTTTAAACAAAATCCAAGTCAAGATTTCAAAAACTAAATTTAACTAATCAAACTCAAATATGGTGAGTAGAATAAAGAGAAGAGATTATACTAACCTATAAAGTAATTGGAAGAGAAGACCCAAGTGATTGAACCCCGAAATTGGTGAAATCGGCCGTTTTTGCAGTTTCTCGCAGCTCACAGCTCTCCCTCTTTCATTTCTTCAACTTCTGGGTTCTGTTTAAGACAATTGTTTATAACAGAACTTAAAATTTTTAAGCGACGTATTTTGAAAAAGTAAGTCGCTTAAACCACACTCTAAAGCGACTGAGTTTTAATTCCCAATAATCAGTCGCTTAATACATCCCTAGGCGACTAAAATACTCCTCGCCTAAGGTTAGTCGCCTTAAAGTCTTTAGGCGACTAACTTTACGATTATGCGACTGACATATAGTTAGTCGCCTTAAACCCTTTAAGGCGACTGATTAATTTCAGTCGCATTCAAAGTCAGTCGCCTTATGCCTTGAATGGTGTAGTGTCACAATAACACACATTGAGGAAAAACAGATAGATACATCAAAATGATTTATATATATTGTCGAACAATATAGAGCATGCATAATGCATTCGATAAAATCTCAGCAATATCCAACCCATGAGGAATCAGAAGAAACATATATGACCTTCTCAGATACTTCTTCTTCTTCTTCGAACACACAAGATTCTTGGTCTGTCCATCATAGTTTAAAACACCCAAAACCACCGCCTCCCATGTGTGCCTTGTTGATTAATTAGTACTCGATCACAAATAAGGTCTAAACTACTCTACCTAATTAGGGCTGGATAGATTTTAGGGAGTTTAATAACAAGTTTGATTCGTTTCATAATGCACATATTGGATGATTCTTGGACCGGTTGAGTAATTGTTCATGATATTATATCATAATATTAGTTTTGCTTAATTTTGACAACCACAAAACTTATAGCATTTATAGTAGTATATAAGAAATAATTTGCAATGATTATTGGTTGAAGGAAACAATGAGGATACGTAATTACGTATCATAAATCAAAGTAGCTCTAGCTAGCTAGCTTCGATCGATCATGTATTGCTTGACTGCCTTGACAGCTATAATACTTGTGATTAATTCTGGCTCATTTTAGGGATGCATGCATGCTAATGTAGATAATGTATAGTTTTGTAACGCATTCGTCCAAAAGAAAGAAAAAAAAAAGTGAAATACGAATTAAGAGGTATTGATTCGCATATAGTTCAAATTATTAGAAATGTTGGTCAATTATTGACATTTATAATTTAATTGATTTTAAGAGAATGGGAGCCATCGAATCATATATGTTAATTTATTTCATATTTTAGCATCATATATATATATATATATATATGTATATATACTTTAGTTGGTGCTAACCAGCGCTCTTTAGTGTACGTAATGCTACAAAACTGTCCTCCAAAACTTGATTGATTCAAGAAATTCAACCACTAAATATATGGAATTGAACATTACGTTGTTTTGGAGTCGAGTTTAGATGTGCTATGGTATCATACAATCGAGTTTACCCTCTGCCTCTGTCGGGGTTGGCTTACACTAAAAGTGTACGTAGTGTAATGATTTAATCCCTCTTTGAAGAATTTGTGCTTTCGTTGGGGTGCTATGCATGCCGAGACGTACTCTATCTAGCGTGGTTGAATCAAATAGCTATGGAATTGATCGAGGTGCTTGATGAGCACTAGTTAACGTTTACTCTTTGGATGGTGTGGAGATAAATAAATAATGAGGCTTCATGAGTTTAGATACCACAATGCCAATTGCCAAAGCAGAAGAAGGTGATCAGGATCAGGGACGTAACCACGTCAAGGGCTGGTTGGGCTACAGCCCAAGGGAGATTTGGGGTAAAAAACTTCTAGGTATATATGTATATCAGCCTATAGCTCAAAGGAAAAAAAATTACTTACTGAACTGCACTTCAACTTTCATCGATTGATGACATTGTTTAGTTTTGGTCGAACCATAATTAATAATAGAAGACAAGATATGGAGTTGCATATTCAGACTCTTAACTTGTATTGATTTCATCGTTTCAGCAGGTTAGGTTACAATGACATCAGAATTTTTTTTGCGCTTCGCACAAATATAAGGGGCACCAATAAATTAGCCCAACCAATGCTTGGTTCTTACCTACGTCCCTGATCAGGATAGTGATCAAATTGAAATCCCCATCAGTTGGAATATTGGAAAGTTGTAAGGATTGCAACCTTGTATTCCTGGACTGTGAAGCATATAATAAGCAGAGGGGGGAATAAATGTTTCACTTACTTGCATCATATGCATGCAAGTTAATTCATTTGAGCAAGAGGAGTTTTATGTTTCTACTTCGATCTTCAGCCATTCAAGTTGCTATTGCAGCTCAGTTCTTTAATTAATTCTTACACTATTTTCATCTTCAATAAAGAGTGGTACGTTGCTTGATTAAAGAAAAATAAATTATGTAATTTTAATAGACCACATACAAATTATGTGATTTTTGACAAATTTGATAATAATTAAAAAAAACATCATGTTTTCGATATATATATTTTTTAATATAAATCATTTGAGTTCAAACTGTTGTAGGAGAAACAATATAGATGTAAAGCGTTACTTTATTGATAGATAAGGAGGCCTTTATATAGGCATTACATCAAGTATCCCAAGTAATCAGGGATTCCCTATCTACTAAGGTAACTACTATTCTAGTCTAATTAGGTCAAGACACACAACGGAAGTTACGGAATTAACCTTCCTTGAACACTCCCCCTTGTGTCGCGTACCTAATGTGACACGGTGCATAACATGTTGCCTCGCTAAAACCTTGCCAAGCAAAACAAAACCTCTTGGGTAAAAATAAAAAGCTTGGTCGAAGGGAAAAGAGCACAACGCACCAACTACAATTGAAGATTACATGTGAGGTAGACTCCCCCTGATGTCTACAAGATAACTCCCCCTGATTGGTAACTCAATCTTGGAGTTTAGATTAATGGCGTATACAAACGCTCCTCACAAGCTTCAAAAGTAGGCGTGGCCAATGATCGAGTCATTGAATACGGCCACATTATCCTTGTATTAGACCAGCTACACTTAGCTTTACTTGGTCTTAAGGAAGAAGGTTGCTCAACAACTCAAAACTAGAGTTTGCACTGAAAATCAGATTCACGCGCAGCATGACCTTCGTGTACTTAAACAGTCATAACTCTTTCGATACAGTAGGTATGAACAAACCGTAAAGAGTTCTGGAAACTAGACACCCATATCTTTCCAGTGATATAAAGTACACAACGTGGTTCGTTCTGAGCTGATCACAAAGCTCTGTCGAATGTGACTGATCTGCAAATTACCGGACAGATTCGTCCTACTTTGCTAAAACAGCCATAACTCACTCAATATGATAGCTATGATTAAATGGTTAGTGTCCCTGGAAAGTAGACACATAGAGCTTTCCAACGGTACTAAGTTTACCATTTTACGATGAGTGAGCTGTCATGTAGGTCACGGGGAAGTTGACGTACAGAACTAGGCAGAATCTGGAATTGCCTATTGATGTGTCTTTCATGATGGGATCGAATGAGCCTAAACCTTTCTCTCTTAAAAGAAAGTACCGCCATATACCATGGCATTGCGTGGGCGCGTCTAGCCATCACTTTGGCTTTATAAGTTTATAGCGAATGAGATGTCGAGTCGAGCATATTATGACAAGTACATGATTGCGCACATGATACTTAGATAGAGAGTTTCATCTCCCAAGACTTCTCGTCACATAGACGAAACGAGTCTTCTCAAGACATCGACTAATCATGGGATACATATAGGCTTTGGTTTAACGTCCATTAGATTGCCATAAGCCGATAGATGAATAAGTTCATCACTGACGGTTCTCACATTCGAGACCAAGTATTCCCAAGATCTTTTCATTCTTAACGTTGGATTAGTGATACTTCAATCACAATTCATCCAAAGTTTATACGCAAATAGGCATGATTTCTTTCATCCCATCTCCAATCAAGTAGTCACTCAATCGTGATTTTTGCTTACTTGACTTGGGTGAAAACTAATCCGTTTAGGATGTTTATGTATATCTCTTCACTTAGTCCCAATAGAGATGATACAAGCTGCATGTTCAGTTTTTCGGAACTATCTAACTGACAAGGTAGTGGAGTGCAATATGACTCCATTACGAGAGCATATGTCATCGTAGTCGATTCCAGGGCGTTTGTGAGAGACCTTGCGCCTCAAGGTGAGTCTAGGCTCTTTTTCTCACTACGCTTTCAATCAAAAATTATCGATAGGGTTTACACTTGCGGTGTCGGCATCACCTGACCAAGGACCTATCTCTTTGTATAAACTGGATCGCATATCTTTCCGTGTAGGCCAATTCACAACGTTGGTATTTGCTTCAACGAAGTGAGTGTATTCGATATCTAACTCATAGACCACGTACTCATGTACACTAGTGTAATTCGCATTTGTAGAGATCTCTATATGGATTGGCTTCTCATTGAGGCGTCCCCCAATAATAACCTTAATCCAGAAAATCCATGAGACGAATGAGTTGTCATTGATCCGAAGGATCAAGTTGTGCCATACTCGCATTCGGCGAGTGTATATCGAACAAAGTGCCCTCTCTACACTTCTTGTGAGAGTCACGGCCTAGTGACACCATCTACCACTTTTGTGGAGTCACCATGTCACCATTTATGAATGACAATATGTCCATTGATTTGGACATCAATCCTTACAGGCATGTTGATACAAGAGTACTATTCCGATCTTTTCCTTGAAAGACCAATAGTTTACTCTTTGCAGCATGTATCTCAAATCTCGTCACTTTGATTTATGGGACTTTGGGAACATGATGAGACACAGTGGGGACAAACCACGGCAATGCCAAGTCGTTCTACTTGAACAAACTTGTTCTTCTCTCCCCCTAACGACGGGGAGACTGGCTCATCAAAAAGTGACATAAACGAGATCGCCTGTTAAGGTTTATATATAGCGGACTATAGGTGGAAGCTGACGTCTTATTCAAAGACGTTATTCATAATCAAATAACCCATAATTGAGCGCTTGTGGTAGCGCAATATGGCACATAAAGTATGTGGACGGTATAGGGTATTGATCGTTAACACTTATACGTTAACAAGATGCATTCCGTTACAAAATGTAACATGCATGTATGCTTCCTGAAACGTTTCACTATGTTCCGGAACACCAAATGCCACCAAATTTTAATAGTAGGTAGGCACGTGTGTTAGGATTCCAACGCCGCCGGGCTCATTGCCGGAACCGGTCGGAAACATACCGAACCGGTCGGAATAGTCGCCGGAGGTCAGTGAACGTTTGTGTCGAATGGTTCAGCACCTTCCAGGTGTCCAATGGCTCTGAAATTTTATGAGCAGGTAGCCATGGATGTTAGGAATCGGTGGACCAAATTTCACCTCAAGAACCGGCCTAAAAGTAGGTAAACCGGTCCTCACAATGACGAGTCCGCGAGCTGAAAAACCAGAAATTTTAGGTTTTTGCTACTTTTCAATCATTGTGAAGGTGCTTCATAACATCTAAGTGTTATGGCTTGAGTTTAACCATGAGGTATATCACCATAGTATCATTGTATCTCAAGTTGGACTATGAGAAGGCATCAAAGCCATCGTCTTATGTATCATTGCCTTTAGCGTAGGAGGGCGTTACTCCAAAACTTTGCTAAAGATTAAGCTTCCATATGTTGAGCATAGCTAATGAGGGATCATAACGGGGGATCATATGCACGTTTAAATGCATAGATGGTGCTTCCATTAACTTGGAGGAAGACTTGGGTGACGTTAATGCCATCCTTGAGCCTTGAGCATTGCTCATGACGCTACCAAATTCTTTTGGTAATCTTTGATCCCAATAGCTTCTTTGCTCAAAAGAAACGATGTCCATAGCTTTCTTGCATATATGGATCATCAAAACATGTCCAAAATTCCGGACTATGTATGGAAGAGTCTACATGAGTCGCCGATTCAAAGAATCCGAATCATAGTATACGTGAAATACATTCACAATATTGACTCATAAGTTGTGCGCATTCAGTAGAAGCGATACATAAGAAATCAATTCAATTTTCACAATGAGTTTCAAGGTGATAAACGTTGGCACCAATATCTTGAAGTGGTGATCAAGGTTCGATGAAGATTAGCTACACACTTAATGTCTCTATGATACATTCATAAGAGTGTAGAGACAAGGGTTTTATGCCAAGACATATAAACCGGAATATATACTCAATTCCTATAGAGTGTGCAACATGGCGTGTAGTATCACAAGATAAAACATAGGCATGCTTAAAGGCGTACTAGACACATCCGTTAACGCTCAAAAATAGAGCCGGAAAACAACCAGAATGAGCCAACATCGATACTATAGAGACATAAATGTCTAAACCAAGTATCCAGGACCGAGGCCATGAGCTAGCTATCCGAGGCCGAAGCCAAGCTAGAATGGGAGCCAAGCCGAAACAAGGCAAGGAAGGGCCATGGTCAAGCATAGGCGCGTGCTAGGCTAGCCAAGGCCGAAGCCGAGGTGGTGCACGGGCAGGCCGAGGCCGAGCAAATGTCAAGGCATGCCAAGGCCGAAACCAAGGCGTGTCGAGGCAAAAGCAAAGGCTTTTGGGGCCGAGGCTTGATGTTGGAGTCAAGGTCATGCGAGTTGCCGATGGATAGCCTAGGCCGAAGCGAAGGCTTACAGAGGCATAAAACAAGGACCTGACGAGGCCGATGCCATGCTAAAGAGCCAAAGGCATGCCGAGGCCGAAGCCAAGACGTGCCGGAGTGAGTGCATGGGCTTATAAGGCCGAGATGGCTGCTGGCCGGGCCGTGTTCAGGCCAACGCCGAGGCCGAGGCCGGGGCGCTGCTAGGCGGGCCGTGTGCGTGCCAAGGTCCGGAGACCGAGGGGGCGGCAGCATGTGGTTGTGGCGGAGCTGTAGTCCAAGCAACACGTAAGCTAAGCCAAGGCCGAAACCGAGGCTAGGCAAGGCGGGCTTTGGTGGGCGCAAGAGTGCCGAGGCCGAGGCCGGGCAATGCGCATGCATCCGCTTATGTACGCAAGCATGTCAATTTGTTTCTTGACGAGTGAGGCCTGGCGAATCGCAGCCAAGCTGGCGAGTGGCCATGGCAAGTGAGGCCTGGCGAATCGCAGCCAAGTTGGCGGATGGCCATGGCGAGCGAGGCCTGGCGGATCGCGACCAAGTTGGCGGATGGCCATGGCGAGCGAGGCCTGGCGGATCGCGGCCAAGTTGGCGGATGGCCATGGCGAGCGAGGCCTGGCGGATCGCGGCCAAGTTGGCGGATGGCCATGGCGAGCGAGGCCTGGCGGATCACGGCCAAGTTGGCGGATGGCCATGGCGAGCGAGGCCTGGCGAATCGCAGTTTCTCGCGAGTCACTCATTTTGTCTCTTGTGATTTTTCGAGTTAACATCACCAATTAGGTTGGTGAACTCAATCAACATGCCATGTAAATGTGTAATGCGATTCATTGCATTCACATATAGCTTTTTAGGGAATCGAACCATATATGCATCAAAATGCCAACGGTTATATCGAGATCTTGACCATAAAGAGTGTATCGACTAAGTAGCATTAGTCACACATGTGAGGTCTATGCCTGCACAAAATCAACGGATTTGTAGTCACTTTGACTATGAAATTGAAGTCATATGCTTCATATTTATTGCAAATTATCTTTTGCTGTTGAAATCCGTAATCATGAGGATATACTCTCATCTTCTTCCATGTATCTCTTGTGTACATTGACCATATGATTGCAATTTTGCAATTAGTGAACCGATAGAACCATATCAATGACATGATTCTCTCTTTGTTTCAATGGCCATTCTCTAGGCGCATTTTATGGTCAATTGTTTCTTTATATCAAAAGAACAAGAGGGAAGGAATTGAATGGTCGAGACCAAGATTCTGGTTACTCAATTCAATTTGTTGTGACAATTTCCGTCACATATCGATGTTACAGTGACAATTTCCGTCACACATCATGAGTTTGTCCCCTTTGTGACTCCCTTAGGATCGTCACAAGCATCGACAATATTATGTCGGAATCGTGATTAAATATTCACGAAGAGTTGTGGTTCACAGTGACATCACAGCCACAAGCACAACTTTGGACGGTAACATCACAGTTACCCCATAAATACTGTGATACGCAGGGGTGGGTGGGGCCCCTTTGTATCGTCCTGAAAAACACACAAGTTCCAACACATATACACAAGTTCAAATAATTGAAATTGCGAAAAACGGGAACTTTTATTAAATCATACTTGCTAGTTCGCCAAATGAACTGCGTTTAAAAATTGCGCTTAAGGACTCGGTTATGATCCTTGTGCAATTTTGAGATGCTCTTCCATGTACGTGCAACGAAATAATCCTCGCAATTACATCGCGATGCGTCGTGCAATAAGTTTCATGGAAAAGAAAAACATATGGTTAGTCATATTCACCATATATGGAGCAGTAAAACTAATAAAAGAATTACTACAATAACTGTTTTTAACCCGTAGGGTAAAAACTTTTTAACTGAGGTAAGTACAATTACCGTTTTGCCCCTTGCACAGTAGAATTCGTTTAACAGCCGAATCGGGTCGGGTTGGACACGGGTCGAGCAGATCCGGGTCGAAGCTGAGGCGTGCGGATCCGAGTCGCCCGAACGAGCGGAGGACGAGGGTGCACCGTCGTCGAGAGGCAGATATCGTCGGTGCTAGGCTGGGGTGCACTGGGCCTCCGTCGAAACGGCGAGGAGGGGTGCCTTTGGAGCTGCATGGGCTCGATGGGTTTGGGGCGGCCGAATTTAGGGCGGCGCTGGCTTGCTTCGCGGAGGGGCGTAGTCGAGCAAGGCTCGACCATCGTTGAGGAAGGACACCGGAGCGGGAGGAGGCAGCGTCCTCGGGGCGGAGCAGTAGGTGGGTGCCCAGATCAATTTCTTCAGTCTCTGCTGACAAATATGTCGTCGGCAGAGTTCGGCAGTATATCTTTTGCCGACAAATAGTTCCTGGGGGCTTCTTAGTTTTTCCGACAAAGAGTTGTCGGTAGAACCTGGTGCCCTGGGATTGTTTTCTTTCTTCCGACGAAGGGGTTGCCGGCAGAAAGTGATTTCTGGGGAGGGCCTTCTTTGCCGACAAGTAGGTTGCCGGCAGAAAAGAGAATTTAGGGTTTCTGAATTTTTTTTTTTCAGATTGGAACCCTAGGGTTTATGAATTTTTCATGGCTATTAGACGAAGGCTAGAGCCACGTGCTGATAACGTGTTGTAGGAGAAACAATATAGATGTAAAGCGTTACTTTATTGATAGATAAGGAGGCCTTTATATAGGCATTACATCAAGTATCCCAAGTAATCAGGGATTCCCTATCTACTAAGGTAACTACTATTCTAGTCTAATTAGGTCAAGACACACAACGGAAGTTACGGAATTAACCTTCCTTGAACACAAACCAATTTATGTATGGTGTGCGAGTTTTGAGTAGGATAATTTAATTAATTTTTTAGAACTAATAAACCGAGAAACATAATCATTATCTAAACTAACTATCTAAGCGAGATAATTTCTTATTGGTTTCTTTTTACTAAGACTTGATGTTTTTGGTCAAAGTTTACTAACCAACTTAATGCAAACGGTTTTGTTAGCACATGTGCAAGTCACCTTGTTGATTCAAGTGAATCTAAATGCGTGGAATTCGCATTTTTTTTTTGTCTAAAAAAAAATAATAATAATGAAAGTTAAACAATTTAGATAAGAAAAATATTTGGCTTTAGTGTTGAAATTTATTCATAACAAGTAATGCAAATACAACTAGAGATCGATAATAATTTTCAATTTAAATAATTTTCACCGAATATGTTAAGCAGCCACCTATTTTTTTTTTTTATGCAAATGCACATTAGTGCTCGTACCTTATCTCACATAACATCTTATGTAACATTGCCTTAAGAAAGAAAACTGAGAACTCCTTTTGCTATGAAAGAAAAGAAATGAAGAAAAATATATATCAAAAGTAAAAGTGTAAAACCAAAGAAGCTTTGTTGCCTCTGTTTTTGGACTCGTACCCCTTCTTTCTCACTCCCTCGATCACCAACAAATTCCCTGCTATTTTGTACCAGACAGAAACCCAGCAGTGAAAAGTGAACACATACGCAGTTACCCCTTCTTAACTATCGACAGCAACTCATGGCCAGTGGCTTATCTCCGTAAATTAACCAAGATCAAACCCCATTTGTGGAACGTCGGCCTCAGCCAACTATCCTTCCTTTACATCAAAAAGCCTTGCCCGACGGAAAACAAAGGCAGCTATGTCTGTCTCTCTAGGCTTAAATCCTTCACACGGCAGCAGCGAGTGGGCGTCCTCGTCCTTCTTGGTGACCCCAATTTGACCCCTCCCTTCCATTCCCTCTCTCTCTCTCTCTCTCTCTCTCTCTCTCTCTCTCTCTCCCTACCATTATTACTTCTTGCCATTCCCATTTGTGATCAACCACTCCACCATTACAAACCACACCCACTACGTACTTCTCCACCACCACCGACACAATACCAATGAGGAAAGAAGGCCTTGTACCACCTTCCTCCTCCGTCCCCGGCGGACAACCCCAACTCTCAAAGCTCGTCAGCAGCTGCTTCGAGAAGAAGCCACTCTTCCTCACATTGCTCGCCCTCACCTTCGTCATGCTCGTCTGGAACCTCCCTCCTTACTACCAGACCCTCCTCTCCTCCTCCTCCTGCTCCGCCGCCATCGCCGCCGCCTCAACCGCCGCCTCCAACATTACCACCAGACTCCCCATAACTGCTTCCCCAATGCCTCTTAAGCAGCAGAAGCTCTCTAACTCTAAGCATCCCGACCCCAACAAGCGGGTGTTCAACTCCTACGGCAACGCCGCCGCACTCTTCGTCAAAATGGGCGCATACCGCGGCGGCCCAAGAACCTTCGCCGTCGTGGGCCTGGCCTCCAAGCCCATCCACGTCTACGGCCGACCCTGGTTCAAATGCGAGTGGATCTCCACCAACGGCTCCTCCATCCGTTCCTTGGCTTACAAAATGCTTCCCGACTGGGGCTACGGCCGAGTCTACACCGTCGTCGTCGTCAACTGCACATTCCCCGTCAACCCAAATCACGACAACTCCGGCGGGAAGCTCACCGTTAAAGCCTACTACGGCGACAACCCAAGAAGGTTCGAGAAGTTCACTGCCTTGGAAGAAGCTCCCAACTCTTACAACGAGTCCAAGTTCCACCCTCCTTATGACTACGAATATTTATACTGCGGCTCCAGCCTTTATGGAAACCTCAGTGCTTCTAGAATTATGGAATGGATGGCTTACCATGCATGGTTCTTTGGACCCAAGTCACATTTTGTGTTCCATGATGCTGGTGGAGTGTCGCCGGAGGCTAGGGCGGTGCTGGAGCCATGGGTGAAAGCCGGGAGGGCGACGATTCAGGACATTAGAGACCAGGCGGAGTATGATGGGTACTACTATAACCAGTTCTTGGTTGTGAATGACTGTTTGCATAAGTATAGATACGCTGCCAATTGGACATTTTACTTCGACGTGGATGAGTATATCTACTTGCCTGATGGGAATACTTTGGAATCGGTTCTGAATGAGTTTAAGGATTATACCCAGTTCACAATTGAGCAGAATCCAATGTCCAGTGCGCTTTGTCTCAACGATTCCACTCAGGACTATTCCAGGTCAGTACTAGTTCTACTTTGAATATAGTATTTCACATATTTCCAAGTTTAGTTTTACAGAATTGAGGTATATGTTCTATTTGAACTGTGTTGCCCAAGAAAGATAGAAAGCTATTAGTAGGGAGTACCAATTACGATGGTGTAAAAGTTGGGTTTTGCACACCTGAGCCTTACTGCTTGCCTTTTGGTGTAGTACCCACACAACTGAAACAAGTTAAGGAACAGTTTGATGGGGAAGTTGGAATTTTTTCCTGTAAATTGGACCCATTTTGGTTATTAGCACTCGTTTTTAAGTTCTGTGTTCATTGTCATTTTCATTGGCATATGTTGACTGGTGAGTGGTGGTGACACGCAGAGCTAACATTCTGAAATTATGTGTAACTTAAATTCAGGCAATGGGGATTCGAGAAGCTTCTGTTCAGGGACTCGAGAACGGGACTCCGTCGGGACAGGAAATACGCAATTCAGGCAAAGCAGGCGTTCGCGACGGGAGTGCACATGTCGGAGAATGTGGCTGGGAAGACGTTGCACAAGACGGAGGACAAGATTCGTTACTATCACTATCACAATTCCATACAAGTAACGGGCGAGGTCTGCAGGGAGCTGGTGCCCATGTCGGCCAAGAACAATGTGACAATGTACAACAACCTCCCTTACGTTTTCGACGACAACATGAAGAAGTTGGCCAGCACCGTCAAAGAATTCGAGCGCAAAACCATCGGGGATGTACAGATGCCTCAGCCTGCACACATCAACGTTCCAAAGCACACATAGATCACATGATCATAGATACGTACAAGTTCTAGACACTGCTATTCTCCCTTTCTTGCGTGTTACGTGCGACAACAAATGGTGCCTGGCGTGGGGTTGGCAAGCGTGCCTCTGTTGATGATTGTACATGGTCCATGAATCCAGTTGTGTTATTGCTGAAACCTCACTGCTGTTTTTTGGTGTTTTCCTTGACGGAAAAAGCTGAATATGTAGCTAAATGCTAACCCTGCCCCATCAATCGAGTTCGCGGTAACAAGTTGATGAAAAACAAAAGCAATAGATTTGATTTGTCTGTCTACAGAATTAGAAGCTTAGGTAGTGAGAGTGAGGCGTCCATTATTTCCATTAAACCCCAATCCTTTTCTCTTGTTTCTTTCTTTCTTTTATAAACCAGAAATATATACTAATATTGTTTGTGAAAATGGGAATAATTATGTATAAAGGGGTTTGGTATGGATTTATGCTCTCTACCTTTGATTGCTAATTCTTGCTTTTCAGAAAGTTCCCAAGTAATCAAGGAGAACCAACTGTCACTATGCCATGTGATTCGACCACAAAATGATTAAAACAGGATGGTGGTCAATGAGTGATGAGGACATCTTTGAATGCTTGCAATGATTCTAGAATGGAAAATCAATTCGTTATTATGAACCGAAAAATGAGCAAGCTTTTCCACAATAATTGATACTAGCTAGACTTCATTTAGCAACGGGAAAGATTCTAATAATCATTGCTCTTGATCTTGATTTCTTTCTGTTGAGAAATTACATGTTAATTCCTTGCTACAAACACTGATAATTGCTATGCTATGAGGGCAAAGACAATGGAAATTTTGTGGCTCACTCTATTGCTCTATCTCTAGCTTGAGAGTTTTTTGTTTTTGTTTTTGATTGACAAGTGAACAGTCTTTGAGAGAGGAAAGAGACTGAAGGTATATGTGTGCATCCTAGTCCAACTAGGATTGCCTTTTTCCAAATCAACCCTGGATTCCTTGCTTCACAAGGAAAAGCTGTTGCATCAAAGAAACAAGATCTTCGGGCAATCAGAACTTGATTCTGCTACATCAGATGAAGATTGCCTTTTAATTAGGTCTCAGTCAACTTGGTAAGGATCATTTGCATTCATGATAGAATAAGATAGTTAAGGAATACATGAACATAATTGTTGCCTTATTCTATCTGAGTTATTAGTTGACTTTACACTAGAATGTTTTTGGAAAATGATTAAGTGTTTAAATTCAAAATATTGCAAGTATGGAATATGCATTAAATGAGGATTCTTATATCCCTGAATCAGTGGATGATTACCTAGAGATCAGTAATCATCCAGCTGTTCGAAAAACTTGCTCTATAAAATGCTTCTGCATATTCTGTAACATTTAGAGATTTTGTGGGAAAAGTGAAATAGGTATTGTTCATCTTTGCATTACATTGCATATACTTATTTGTATTCTAAATCTCTCTGTGAATCATAGGTTCAGTTAGCATTGCATCTGCATTCATGCATTTGGTTGACTGAGACCTTCACATCAGATCAAGAACAGTTGTGTTCATATCAAGTTGAGTGAGAACTTGAAACTAGATTGTGTGAGAATCTATTTACATCAGTGTGAGTGGTGTAGTACTGTATTAGGTTGTGTGAGAACCTTGTAAATGAACTAAGTAAGAGTTCAATACAGTACATTGTCTGAGGTTAAGTGAGAACCTCCTAGAAAGCTGTGTGAGAGCTTTAGACAGTGCAGTTCAAACTGCATTCATAGACTGTGTGAGAGTCTATGCTGATCTAGCTATTGAGTGAGAATAGTTAGCACTAAACTGTGTGAGAGTTTAGTAACCAAACTGTGTGAGAGTTTGGAAAGTTGTTTATACGAATTGTATTACACTTGATTCAATTGTAATTATATTCAGTTAGACTTAGAGCTTTTTCCTCAAAGAGGTTATGCTCTAAGTTTTGATCATTGATTCATAATTTCTTGTGTTTCTTCCATTCTGTTATTGTTCTAATATTTTCAATTGGCATCAGAGCAGGTTCTAGACAGTCTAGTAGATCTGAAGGATGGAAAGGAACAGTATCAATCAACCTCCTATGTTTAAAGGGGAAAATTTTTCAAAATGGAAAATAGCTATGAAAACATATATATCTGCACTTGATCTTAAAGCTATTAGAGTAATGCAGATAGGCTGGAGTCCTCCTAAGGTTGATGACAAAGGTAAAGGTATTTCCGCTGCTGAATTATTTGGTGAACTAGCTCTTGGTGTTTCACAAAAGGCTGAATCTACATCAGGATCATCTTCTCTCAAAGAACTCAAGCCTCCTGATGATTGGACCGAAAGTGAGATTGCATGGTGTAATGCTGATCAGAAAGCTTTAAATGCTATTTTTACAGCCTTGTCTAGTGAACAGTTTGATCATGTTCAGAACTGTTCCACATCAAAGGAGGCATGGGACAAGTTATGCACTATTCATGAAGGAAATGCAGTTGTGAAGGAACAAAAACTTGCCATGCTCACTTCTAAACTAGAATCTCTGAGAATGAATGATGATGAATCGATTTCTAGCTTTTATTCTAGATTGACAAATCTTACTTCTCTAATGCAGGGTCTTGATCATAAAATTGAAGAAAAAGATATCGTTAAGAGAATTGTAAGATCACTATCGCCAAAGTTTGCAATGCAGAGAACTGTTCTGCAAGGACAGGACTTGAACAAACTCGCCCTTGACGAACTAATTGGTGGTTTACAATCACATGAACAACAATTAGCTTTTGACACCTCTGAAAAACACTCCTCTTCCGGTAACAAAGATATTGCTCTTTCTACTAAAACAGCCACTAACCAATCTTCTGATACAGGTGGAAATATTTATGAACTGTCACTCTTGACAAGTCAGCTCAAGAAACTATTGAAAAACAGAAACTCTGGAGCAGGATCTTCAAATGGCTCTTATGGTTTAAAGAAAAAATTTGAAAAGAAGAATACAAATTTTTCAAAAGATGATAATTCTTCACAAAAGAAAAGTACAAATTATAAACCTAAATGTTTTACTTGTGGTGGTATAGGACATCTTGCAGCTGATTGTGGCAACAAGAAATATGATGGTGGTAAGCATGCAATGAAAGCCACTTGGAGTGATGTTGATAGTGATGATGAGCAACACAGTACAAGAAAAGGAGGAAAGAATTTTGCACTCATTGCTTCTCTTAGCTTTGATGTTTCTGACTCAGAAAATGATCAAGACAGTTATATATCTGATAATGAAGAAGATGAAATTGAGACAAAATTTGATCAAGTCTGTACTATGGCCGAAATTGTCTCAAAGAAAAATGAGGAACTTGAAGCTTCTATTCTGTCTTATCAAAAGGAGAAGGAGAATTGGGAGCTTGAAAAGAAGGATTTGATGCAAAGAATTGACATATTTGACGAAAGTTCAACTGAAGATGAATGGAGGATAGAGAAAAGGGATCTTCTATGTAAGATCGAAGCTCTAAATTCTACTGTGATCTGTCAACAAACGTGTATTGACACACTTATCTGTGAAAAGGATGAACTGTTGGACAAACTCTCTAGTGCTCATGAAAAGTTCAAACAGTACCAGTCTAGCTCTCTAAACGTGTCAAGAATGCTTGGAGTAGGAAAATCACCTCTTGATAAAAGTGGTCTTGGTTTTAATGGAGAATGTTCATCCTCAATGAAATTTGTCAAAGGTACAACAAAAATTGAAGAAGAATCTTCTTCTGGCAAAAATAAGGTAACACTTCCCTTAACTACTTTCAAGCATACTTTCACATCTGTTTCTGATTTAAACTTAATTACTGAACCTTGCAACACTACTTCTTTTGCTGATACTCATGCTACTTGCTCTAAGAAACTTATGTCTATGTCAAGTGAAGAGTCTTGTGAACTTAAAAGGTTAAGCAATCGACATGAGTTGGTTGAAAGAGAAATCTCTCATATTTCATCCACTTTAACAAGTCAAGCAGTTTTAATTAATAACTTGTCTAATGAAATTGTAAATTTAAAGAAGGTTACAGGTGAAAAAGAGAAGTGTGAGGATTTCTGCTATTCACAAGACAACAGGATCTCTTCTGAAAAGTTCAAAACAAGCAAACTTGTGTGGAAGAAGAAAGAAAAATCAATTGAGAATGCATGCTGTTTATCATGTGTCATAACTGATGAAACTAACGATTCTTTTCTGAATACTACTTGTTTAGTTGCACTTACTGCTCTTAATGCAAGAAAAGAAGATGTTTGGTATATCGACAGTGGATGTTCTCGACACATGTGTGGAAACAAAGACTGGTTTATAACCTTAACATATGAACAAATATCTGGAACTGTTACTTTTGGTGATGGCAGGAAAGCAAGAATTCTAGGAAAGGGATCAGTAGAAGCATCAAACATTGGCAAGATTGACAATGTACTATTTGTAGATGGTCTTACCACTAATCTTATTAGTGTCAGTCAGCTAACTGATGAATTTGAAAATGTGTGGTTCAATAAATGGAAATGTGTGGTGTTTAATGAAAAAGGCAGGTTGGTTATGGGGGGTAAAAGATCTACTGATAATTGTTATCATGTTTCTCGTGATCATGAAAATTATTTTCCTAACAATTGTCTGAGGACAATGTCTTCTGATGAGACTTTTGAGCTGTGGCACAGGCGACTAGGTCATGTAAACTACCAGGACTTACTCAAGTTATCAAATAAACACTGCATTAGAGGACTTCCTCAGCTACAAGGGAGAACTGATGTAATCTGTGGAGATTGCAAGTCTGGTAAGCAAACCAAGGTGCCACACAAGATAGTAAATTCTAATACTACTTCAAATTGCCTTGAACTGTTACACATGGATCTCATGGGACCAGCACAGCATGCAAGCATGTCAGGTAAACTATACATCTTTGTGGTTGTTGATGATTATTCAAGATTTACTTGGGTTGATTTTTTAGCTGACAAATCTGAAACAACTACTTTTGATTCTTTCTATGGATTGTGTAAACGACTTACTAGAGAAAAACAGTTTCAAAATCTTAAGTTAGCTCGCATAAGATCGGATAATGGCACTGAATTTAAGAATTCATCTTTTGCTAACTTTTGTTATGAGAATGGTGTTAAACATGAATTTTCAGCTCCTAGAACTCCACAACAAAATGGAGTTGCTGAAAGGAAAAATAGAACACTTATAGGAATGGGACGTGTCATGCTCAATACATCCAAAGTTGGTGAAAGTTTCTGGGCTGAAGCAATCAACACAGCTTGCTACACTTCAAATAGGGTGTTTCTCAGGTCAGGTAAGGCTGAAACACCTTATGAGCTCTGGAAAGGAAGAAAACCAAATGTAAGCTACTTTCATATTTTTGGGAGTCCTTGTTATATTCTGAGAGATAATAAAAGTGACTCAAAGTTTGCCTTACAAACTGATCCTGGTATCTTTGTTGGTTATTCAAATGATAGTGCTGCTTACAGAATTTACAACAAGGTTTCAAAGAAAATTGTTGTCACTGTTAATGTCTCTGTTGATGATAGTCTTTCCAGGTTAATAGGTGATATTGAGGATACTATAGAGCATCAAACAGTTTATGGTTCAAAGCCTACTGATCAAGTGTCTGAACCTCCATGCACAACTGATGATCAAGATCTCCAACCAACTCATCAAGTGAGAACTGGTTTCAAACAAGTTCGAAAAGATCATTCAAAAGATGACATTATTGGTTCACTGGGAGAAGGAATCACTACTCGAAGGAAACTTGTTGGAAAGACAAATGATGAAATTGATTCTGATCAAGCCTTATGTTGTTTTGCTGAGGAATTTCTTCATGAAACTAATTTATTAACTTGTTATGGTTTTGTTTCTCTTATGGAACCAAAAAATGTGAAAGAAGCCTTAACTGACAGCAATTGGATTGTTGCAATGCAGGAAGAACTTAATCAATTCGAGAAAAACCAAGTTTGGGAACTCGTACCTAGACCTGCTGATGTGAATATTATTGGTACCAAATGGGTTTTCAGGAACAAAAGTGATGAGAAAGGCACCATTACCAGAAACAAGGCCAGACTTGTTGTTCAAGGGTATGCTCAAATTGAAGGACTAGATTATGATGAAACTTTTGCTCCTGTTGCAAGACTTGAGTCTGTGAGAATTTTAATGGCCATTGCTTGTCATCTGAGATTTAAGCTATATCAAATGGATGTCAAAACTGCCTTTTTGAATGGAATGATAGATAGAGAAGTGTTTGTCAAGCAACCTGATGGTTTTGTGGACAGTGATCATCCTGATCATGTTTATAAACTCAAAAAGGCACTATATGGACTAAAGCAGGCTCCAAGAGCATGGTATGAACGTCTCTCTTCCTATTTAATTCAGAAAGGTTATACTAGAGGAACAATTGACAAAACTTTGTTTGTGAAATTACAAAATGGTCAGTTTGTGGTAGCTCAGGTATATGTTGATGATATCGTGTTTGGCTCTACCTCAGACTCACTAGTCAAAGAGTTTTCTTCTGTTATGGCTAGTGAGTTTGAGATGAGTAATCTTGGAGTTCTAACATATTTTCTTGGTCTGCAAGTAAGCCAAAAAGAAGATGGTATGTTTCTATCACAGACAAAGTATGCAGAAAACCTGGTCAAAAAGTTTGGTCTCACTTCTAAGAAGAATGTCCTAAATCCTATGAGTACAACTACTAAACTTCATGCTGACAATGATGGAAAAAGCGTGGATCAAACCAAGTACAGAAGCATGATAGGCAGCTTGCTCTATCTAACAGCAAGTAGACCTGATATCTCTTTCAGTGTTGGTGTCTGTGCCAGGTTTCAGGCAAATCCAAAGGAATCTCATTTGGATGCTATTAAGAAAATCATTCGATATGTAAGTAACACTACAGGATGTGGGTTGTTTTACTCTAACAGTTCAAATGTTGAAGTTGCAGGCTACTCAGATGCTGACTGGGGAGGAAGTGCAAAAGATGGTAAAAGTACCTCTGGTGGATGTTTCTTTCTTGGAACAAATTTGGTGGCCTGGCACAGCAAAAAACAGCACTGTATTTCATTATCAACTGCTGAATCTGAGTATGTGGCTGCTGGTAGTTGCTGTACACAAATGGTATGGATGAAGCAAATCCTCCTTGACTATGGCATTCATCAAGGTAAGATGACTATTTTCTGTGATAACACTAGTGCCATAAACATTGCTAAGAATCCTGTTCAACACTCACGTACCAAGCATATTGATCTGAGATATCACTACATTCGTGATTTAGTTGAACGAGACATATTAGAACTTACTTTTGTTTCCACTGAGAAACAACTTGCTGATATATTTACTAAGCCTCTTGACACTGCAAGGTTTGAAACTCTAAGAAGTGCAATTGGCATTTGCACTGAACCATGATCAGTCTTGCTCTCTCTCTCACATCTGGTCTTCTTTGTTAAATAATATCTTGTTATGTGAGAAATCTTGAACTTAGTTTGACTTGCTTTCAGTTATGCCTAACTTCGATTTATTTTGTTAACTAAGTTAATTCTTATTCTGGATCTTTGATGGTATGGCAGTTTGAATTATTGATCATCAGCATACTATATTTCTGACACATTCTATGTGCAGATTGTTTCACTGAGTATGAAGATATTTCCAAATGTATCTAGTGTTAAAAAATTTAAATCAGGCTATTCCTCAAGTAAGCATGCCATGGTCCCTCATGAAGGATATATGGTACTGAGTTAGAAACGGGAATGGCTTGGCTTAATGAAAAATTACTGTTCATGCTCGAGTCTAAGAATTTAGGGTGTCCTTGTTACATCTAGCACCCTAAAACCGTCTGGTTTGGGAGTGTTTTCTTCCACTCGCTATATGAGCCTCTGAACATATAAAAATGTGTGAGCAATGCCTCACTGAATGTGGAAATAAGAGGAGTTTTGTGCTTCAATTCTAGTGGTTCTGTCTTCATACTCAACTGAAAAGCACTTATATTGCTGATGGTCTTGCACATTCTTCTGGCTATACATACACTGATTGATAGAATACATATTACTCTAAGTTACAAAATTTCTCTTGGTTAATCATGTTCCTGATTCTAGTTGATTCACTATGCCTGGTTTCTTGTAAGACAAGTTTTGCTATATGCATACACCAATCAACAACGAGAAAGAGATCTTGACTGAGATCGGTTGCGTGAAAATGCTGGTTTTGCATATTCCTATGTTTACATCATCTTGCAGCTCATTGGGCCTCGGTTTGAACTTGTATGTCCATCTAACATGAAAAGGCAAGTTGGAAACCTGAACAGGCAAGTTGGCAACCAAAACGATATGGAATCCTAGAAAATTTATGTTTTCTATCAATAGGTTGCTTGCAGTTCTGATTCTTGCCCTTTCATTGCCCTATTAATCTCTTCCTGTTCTCTATAAAGTCTCATCTTCTCTAGAGAAAAACTTAAACAATTTCTCTAGAGTTGCTCTTTTGATCTTTCTGTGTGCAGGTACATGAGACTTCTGAAGACAACCAGAATGACTACTGGAGATCGTCCTCGTCGTCATGGCAAGGCACCTGTGAAAGAAGAGCCTCACTCTCCTCCATACTGTTCATCTCCAAACGAGGACATCACGATGCCCTCAATCTCATCTCCATTCCAGTGGACTCAGATGCCTGCATATCACGTCTCCTCCTCTCAACCTTTTGGCATTCCACCACCTGCTAGGTTTGAGGGGGAGTCTTGGCGTCCTCCTGTTCCACCTGCAGCCTACAACACTGAACCAGTAACCACTTTTCTTGTGGACATGGAGACAAATATACGAGACTGGTGCACGAAGTTGGAAGAGAAGCTGGACAAGACTGAGAAGTGTTTGGCATTTATCTGCAAAGAGTTGGTGTATCTGCAGGGTTTGGTTTCTGAACGTTCTCCCACTTCTCCTCCTCCAGGTTTCACACCAAGTGGATCTGCTCCAAGTGGATCTGCTCCTGTAATCAAGAGGGGGAGAGGCAGACCTCGGAAAAACTCCAGCTCTTCTGGCATTTAGACATTCATATCCAAAGGGGGAGAAATCTTGCATGCAGGACGTTGTTTTCTTTTCAAAGTTTTTTTTTTTTTTAAAGACATTCTGATTCTGTTTTTGGTCTGTAAGTGCATAAGCACAAACTTGGATGCTTTTTGGATGCTTTGGATAGTTTTTAAAAATTATAGTAGAGTAACTTGGGAAAGGATGGAAACTGATCCTAATCTGTTACTTCTACTTTTTCTTTAATAGCTTATGCTTGCTCCTTTGATGCTAATTTCTTTAATGCAGATATGATGCAAGTGAGTTGGATAGGAATGTCACACATAGGGGGAGATTGAAGGTATATGTGTGCATCCTAGTCCAACTAGGATTGCCTTTTTCCAAATCAACCCTGGATTCCTTGCTTCACAAGGAAAAGCTGTTGCATCAAAGAAACAAGATCTTCGGGCAATCAGAACTTGATTCTGCTACATCAGATGAAGATTGCCTTTTAATTAGGTCTCAGTCAACTTGGTAAGGATCATTTGCATTCATGATAGAATAAGATAGTTAAGGAATACATGAACATAATTGTTGCCTTATTCTATCTGAGTTATTAGTTGACTTTACACTAGAATGTTTTTGGAAAATGATTAAGTGTTTAAATTCAAAATATTGCAAGTATGGAATATGCATTAAATGAGGATTCTTATATCCCTGAATCAGTGGATGATTACCTAGAGATCAGTAATCATCCAGCTGTTCGAAAAACTTGCTCTATAAAATGCTTCTGCATATTCTGTAACATTTAGAGATTTTGTGGGAAAAGTGAAATAGGTATTGTTCATCTTTGCATTACATTGCATATACTTATTTGTATTCTAAATCTCTCTGTGAATCATAGGTTCAGTTAGCATTGCATCTGCATTCATGCATTTGGTTGACTGAGACCTTCACATCAGATCAAGAACAGTTGTGTTCATATCAAGTTGAGTGAGAACTTGAAACTAGATTGTGTGAGAATCTATTTACATCAGTGTGAGTGGTGTAGTACTGTATTAGGTTGTGTGAGAACCTTGTAAATGAACTAAGTAAGAGTTCAATACAGTACATTGTCTGAGGTTAAGTGAGAACCTCCTAGAAAGCTGTGTGAGAGCTTTAGACAGTGCAGTTCAAACTGCATTCATAGACTGTGTGAGAGTCTATGCTGATCTAGCTATTGAGTGAGAATAGTTAGCACTAAACTGTGTGAGAGTTTAGTAACCAAACTGTGTGAGAGTTTGGAAAGTTGTTTATACGAATTGTATTACACTTGATTCAATTGTAATTATATTCAGTTAGACTTAGAGCTTTTTCCTCAAAGAGGTTATGCTCTAAGTTTTGATCATTGATTCATAATTTCTTGTGTTTCTTCCATTCTGTTATTGTTCTAATATTTTCAGAGACAGGCAAGCTGAAAACAGCAAAACAAACCACACAAACAGAACCAGCTGCCTAACAAGCTGAAAAGCAACAAACAAAGAAAAACCAAGCATCCGATATAGTCATCAATTTTCTGGTGATCTGTTTGTTTCTGAGGATTTGTTCGGGATTCCTAGGCCCTGTGTTTTTCGTTGGCACCCCATACATGAAAAATAAAATCTGGAACATACATGAATGTTTTCCTAGTTCAGCTGTGCCATAAGCATCTTTCTAAAGGATTAATCCAAAACCAAAAACCGAGAATTGCTTCGGTTCCATTGGTACATTAGTAGACTGAGTTTCTAGGTTTTCGTCCTATACAAGATACAACCATGTTGTTCATAAAAGGTTCTTCGATTAGAATTAGTTACGTTATCATTTCTAGGATATTATGAATCGGCATTATCTGGAAGGGGTCACAAGTTGTGACCCAGAGGCATCATTATTTTGGCATATTACATAGCACACATGGATTTGGCCAGGCTCGTTCAGGTCCCAAATTGTCCGTCAACGAGTGTTAGTTTGTCCATTTTAGTAAAATCCATTTCTTTCGGTTAAATCTGATCAATTCAGCTAGAGTCAGCCGAATGGAGTCGGGTGACTAGCCGATTGGAGGAAGGTAATTTCAGAAGTGTGCTGGGGAAGGCTGAAGAGTCTATGTATCATTATGAATCGACATTATCTAGAAGGCGTCGTGACCTAGGAGAATCATTATTTTGGCATATTACATGGCACACATGGATTTGACCAGGCTCGTTCAGGTCCCAACTTGTCCGTCAAAGAGCGTTAGTTTGTCCCTTTTAGTAAAATCCATTTCTTTCGGCTAAATCCGATCAATTCAGCTAGAGTCAACCGAATGGAGTCAGATGACTAGCTGATTGGAGGAGGGTAATTTCTGAAGTATGTTGGGAAAGGTTGAAGAGTTTTTTTTTTTTTTAATCGAAAGTCAACAAACTTTTATTCAGTAGGCAGTATAAGGATAACATACCCATCATGACCGACCAATAAGAGTTATCCTTTATGACACACCAACCTAAAAACTAGACTAATAGAATCACGAATACAGTACTCATGATATTTAGAAGCAATGACTAAATTAAAAACAACCAACTACCTCAAGACACTGTGATATTTAGAAGCAATGACTAAATTAAAAACAACCAACTACCTCAAGACACTGTGACTAGATTCAAAAACTAGTCAAAACTAGCAATAAGAGGAGAAAACTCCTCCCTCACTTGTTTGGCTACTCCCAGAACATCCTGCGTAGCATCCAACATAGCACCTTCCTGCCCAACATTCCTACTAGATGGTTCCCTCATCATTAGCCAAAAAATATAAACCCTAGCAGGCCCAAAGTTGTTAGAAGCAAGCCCACCAAGGTGGGAGTGACATCACCGCCGGCCCTCGTCTGACCTCGCCTACACCAAATCCGTCACCACATTCATCCCAATACGCCGCCTCACCCTAGTAACCAGGATCTCCGACTCCAAAAGTCACACTCCAACCGTCATCCACCGAAAGACAACGAACCTCGGCCAGCCCCCAAACGCCTTCACAAGCAGTATACATCGGCACCGGTCCCAAATGACCACCGTCCATAAGTAGCAGACCAAGGAAACAGAAAACAAAACAACAAAACCAACCCCGACGTCATCGCACAAGATCCAAGCGGACGAAAAGAACCTCCACTTCTGCCATAGAGCTACCGCTCGGAATCGAGGTCTTCATTGTTCTTCTCACTGCCACCCCAATCAAGCGCCCCTCTTCAAATGAAGAAAAGTCAGATTCGGAATTTGATTTGGAAATTTTGGTTGGATTTTGTTCGACTCCTCCCTCACCCTTTACGATGGCAAAAGAGAGAAAAGTAGAGTGAATAGAGAGAGTGAGATTTGGTCGACGAGATCCGACCTCACGCCACTGTAGCGGCGGAGAGAGCAGCTGCTTGCAATAGGGTTTCTCATAGAGAGAGTTTTTTAGAGAGATGAACTACTCTTAGTTTGTGGAAAGGCTGAAGAATTGATGTAGTGTTGTTTGTGATGTCGTTTAAATAGGTAATATGCACAACTCCTTTTTTCATATTTGAGATTTGGCATATTGCCTTTTTAAACAACATGATCGAGATACAACAGTACATCAACTCTTCAATCTTCGATCTCAGCACACTTCAGTAATTATCCTCCTCCAATTGGCTAGTCACCTGACTCCATTCGGCTGACTCCATTCGGCTGACTCCAGCTGAATCTAAATCTGATCACCCAACTAAACCAAAATTACTAAAAAGGACAAAGTAACGCTCGTTGACGATCAAGTTAGGACCCGAATGAGCTTGGCCATCCACGCATGACATGTAATATGCCAAAACAATGGTGCCCCTAGGTCACGGCCCCTTCCAAACGTTGCCGTATGAATCAACATTCAAATGTTCAATAATTTCTCCGATTACATATTTATGTACCCATCAACCCTAGCTATCTATCTATCCCATCTAGTGATAGGAGCATAAAATGCGACGTTCTTAATATGTTTTTATTCCCATTTATCCAATGCTTAACCCTTATTATTGTAAGATAGAGTCATATTTTAGTTTAGTGTCCCTTTGGTAGAGTTTTGGAGAAAATGTGCTTAATTGTAAAAAAAAAAGACCAAGTATAGAAATCTGGAAATAAAGTAAAATATGTCTTTTTCGTGATTTTGAGGCTCGTGCTAAACTGATTTATCCTTTTCCAAATTTGATGAAATTTGGTGTGCATTTAATTGGCAAGCTAAAGTGTATTGTGTCAAAATTTCAGATCAATCGGAGTTCGGGAAGTCACCCAAATGAAGGCTGCAACTTGGCAGTTTGAGCAAACCAATCCAGGGACTACCAGGATTTTCCTGGGACTGTGTCCTGACTTCCGGAATTTCTGTGGGACACATCGCTTGGAACCAGAGAACGAGCCATACGTCGTTGGAAAGCTCTACGAGTCTAGTTTCTCTGGGACCTAGAATCGCAGCAAAATCTTTCCTGAGAAAAAAGTTATGCCGGTTTGAATACACGAAGGTTAAGTCTGCTGAAAGAAGAAAACCTAAACCGAGTTCTACATGGATTTGGCTTACGAATGTGGACTGAATTCCATCCTTTGTGCAAGATTTTTGGCTGAATTAATTCATGGAAAACCTAAAGAGATATTGCTCAATTATTCAGCCATTATCTTGGGAACTTTCGGCAGAAAATAGAGGAAGAAAATCGCAACAAATCCTGATCAAATTCGGCAGAATTCCTGTACACGTCATCTAACTTCCACGGACTCTCCCGGACAGCTCACAATGAATCTGAATTCGAGCCTTATATGGATAGAAAGCTACGGGAGTCTAGTTTCCAACCCAACTGGAATCACCTCAATATCTATTTTCGAGAGAAAGATATTCTATAATCTTCACTCGAAGGTCAAATCTGCCAGCAGGATAAGTTTGAGAAAAACTAGGTTTTGTAAACCCTAGCTGCCTCCCTTGCCTCTATAAATACCACAACATAATTTCAGAATAATCATCTTCTTCTCTCTCACTTTTCACTAGCCAAAACTCTGTCCAATTAGCACCACAAATCCCATAGAAAATTCAAGCCGATTCCACCATTCATCACCACCACCGATCGCAAGACATCATCCCACCGAATCTTCCTTTGTTGAATCTTCTTCAAGGTTTCTTTTAAAGTGTGATTCACTCATCTCTCATGACTTGTAACTTTCTGTATAATTACTTAACTTTGTCTATGAAGTTTGTAAGGATTTGTGATTTGTTATTTGGTTTTATTAATTTTACATTGGATTTCCGAAATTCTGTTATGTGTTTTGGTTTTCTTTTTGTTTAATTGATGAACATGTATATGATGAATTGATTGTATGGTAATAGGGCAGTAACTTTGTTGCATGATTTGATGATTTTATTTGAATTATTTTCTGAATTCGTATGCACAACAAGTTTTAGGGTTAAGTGAAGCTTTAGCTAGGCTGATCTTGGGTTTAATTCTTTATGTTACCGAACCACAAATATAAGGTAAGTTATACACGAAGTTGATTTATCTTGTATTGGTTCTAAGGGATAGAGTAATTCAGAAAATATGCATGTTAAAGCAAGGTGAGGTGACGCCATACTTGTTGCATGTTTCCAATTCAACTCATTGTGCTTATGTGTTTCTTGGTTTAATTTCTACACGAAGTGTCTTTAAACTGATTAGCACTATGTTTAGGGTTATGCACGAAGCTAATTCTAAATAATTGAGGAGTTTTGAATGATTAGATGAACCACGAAGGGCACTAGTTATAATTGGAACTAAATTGCATGAAATCGGATTCAATAAAGTTGCTGCCGTATTGTTCTTTGATCAGTTTGTTATGTGCATGTGAGTTTTGTGTGATGTGTATTGTGTGAAAGATGTCGATCATATGTATATATGTAATTTAGGATTTAATTTCGTGTAGAATATAGAATCAAATTCTCAAACTCCCCCATATGATTTTGTAATGTTTTATGTGATTGAACGCCCTGATTTCCCCGGATTGAACGATCCCTACTTGTCCTATACTAACGATAACACAAGAGGGTAATATGTGTATGAAGTTGTTTTGCAGGTACTTTGTGCTTAGATAACATTCCCATCAATTTTTGGCGCCGTTGCCGGGGAAATTATAAAGTTTTGTTTCATGAAGTGTTACTTTGTAACTTTGTATCAATTTGTGATGTAAAGTTTGTTAACAATCTGTGTCTCTAACTCTAACGTATATTTATATATCCTAACTCTCTAATATGACGTTCTAACTCTTGTATTTTCTTCTTCTAACCTTGAAAAATTTGTTGAAACCGTCACTTGTATGAATCTGTATATCCTTGCATTTTAGTTTATTGTTTTTGTTCGTTTTGATGTGTTTTGTGTGTGTGCAGGTCGAACTTGAAAGGAAAGGGCAGGAAATACGGAAGTTCTGCCCAAACAGAAATCGGGCAGTGCAGTCCGTCGACTTTGGATGGCTACCGTTTTCAGCTCACAAAATCTGGGAAAGTGAGACATACACCGTTGGAAAGGTCTCTGAGTCTACTTTCTGTAGGATTTTACAGAAGTGGATTTGGAGCTTCGAGCCATTCCCAGTTTTAATTTGAGTGAAGGAAGGTCAATCTGGCGGAGCAGAAAACTGGGCAGAACAATAGGTCCGATAAAAAGCCAAACAAAGAATACTTCTGCTGGTCCGATTGAGGCAAACTTTATACCGTTGGGAAGCTCTGTGTGTTCACTACAACTTTGATTTAGAACACGTTTGCATTGGGACAATGGAGCACACCCAAATTGGGGCCTCAAAAGATACAGACACATCTGCCGAGCTGCCAGGCTGCTGCCCCTGCCTCTGTGCTGCAGCCTGCGTACCCTGCCTGCCGAGAGGGGCTGCTGCCCCAACTTCCAAGCACATGGCACGATGAATACACAAAAAACGCGGTGAAAAGTCTAGGCTACGGACTATAAAATTTAAGCGCTAATTGGGAGGCAACCCAATTCGACCATGAAAAATGAAGGAGCCATCACCGAGAGTTTGAAATTTCTTAACCCTTCTCCTTTTCTTTGGTTTGTGATGATATGTTGGAATGTGTTAGACTATTGCATGCTTAGGAAATTTGTTGGTATAGATTTGTGCTTACATTGAGGACAATGTAATTTTCTAAGTGTGGGGTGGGATAACGTATTCTGTTTATGTTTTCGTGTGCTTAGTTAGAAAAGAAAATTTCAGAAAATTGTTCCACAAAAATAGAGTGTTTAAATTATTGTTTCAAGTCTTAGGATGCCCCTAATATGTCAATGATGTTTTTCTCCTCTTTGCATACATAGATGATGGTTGTGCATACAATTAAAATTGTGAGTTTCATGGATTACGTGCATTGGTAGGAGCATGTAGGACTTGTTGATTAACGAAGCATGCATGTTTTAGCTAGTTTGTTTCCATAATAACCTATGTGAGCTTTAGAGCCAAATTGCTTTCTTCATGAGTGATAAATTGAAAATTTCGAGCATGCTAATATGTAAACCTCATTATTCTTTGCATATTCAATGACTTTGTGCCATAGCTTTTTAATGAACTCTAGAATGCTAGAACTTACTCTTGTTGATTTTCGAAACGTTTATATCATAAGATACCTTGATTTTGAATATGATTGAATAAAGATCTCTTAGGTTTACCACCATTGCCAAATAAAGCATGAGCCCTATTGGAGCCCGTCGTGGGACACCTTAGTAAACCCCTTTTGAGCTAACATTTAGCATTTTCTTTCATCACTCTTAAACACTTTCCATGAGCTTAGTATAGTGATGTCTTGACCATTGTGTGTCGGCAAAGCTTGATTTTTGAAAGCGTTTTTGCGTGAAGTGATGAAGAAGAACAAGTGTGGGGTAGACTTAGGCTTAGTTTGGGACAGCTTTTGAGGCTGCTTTTGAGACTGCTTTAGCTTTTGGGATTAATGTATGGTGTTTGGTAAAGTCCCTAAAAGCTGCTTTTGGCCAAAATAGATTTCCCCAAAAGCTGAAATCAAAAAGCTAGGAAATAGAGCTTTGGAAAGCAGCTTTTGAAGAAATGGTGGTGCTAAGAAATATGATTGCACAAAGTCTAATGAATGCAATATAGTTGCAATATTAATAGACTCTAATATATTTTGTGTAATAGTTCCATTTGATTATGGTGGAAAATACTTTGTCTAATATTTTAGATGAATTTTGTTTAATATTTAAGAATTCTTCGTAAATCTTTTATTTGGTCCAAACAACTGGTCATACATTGCAAAAAATTATACCAAAATAATTGCACAAAACCATAGTCTATAATTTAGAGAAGTAATATCCATTTTAATAAAACTTAAAATATTTAAGATTATTTTGATAATTTACACCCACTCAAAGTACTTTTTACTTAGAACTTACCAAACACAAAAAAATACTTTTCGTTCTCACAGTACTTTTGAACACAGTTTACCAAACACCTAAACTGCTTCCCCTCACAGCAAGTTCAAAAGCCATTTTACTCACAGCTGATTCAAAAGTCATTTTACCCACAGCACAGCTGTCCCAAACTAAGCCTTAGCCATGAGTAATTATGAAAAATGTATGTGCATGCCGTGCCTTAGTAAAGAAAAGAAAGAAAAATTCTGCTAAAAAAAAAAAAAAAAAAAACCGTGGGCAAGAAAAGAAAAGACAAGGCATATTCACGACATAGAAAAGAAAAAGAAAATTATGCAGGGCTATTGTCTTGAATTTTGTTGTAATATTATGGGAAGAAAAGAATGAAGTAAGGGTCCAACAAGATGAAATTTGACCCTTGGCGAGAAGACATAAGGAGATTAAGCTTTGCCAAAGGCCACGGTGACGTTTTGAGCCTCCTTATCCAAATATCGAATACCTCTTAGCCTAGCCCCATTACAACCCTTTTATTGATCTTTTTCATGATTCTTAAGATGGTTAAACTTGATTTGTGGAGATTATCTCAAGAGTAAGCATATGGTTTTGGTTCATTGGTGCATATAGTTATCATATGAGGTTTTTCCATAAAAATTCACAAAATGCTTTCATTTCTTTGATATATGCAAGTCACTCTTTGTAATTCGTTATCTTTCACTTGCATATACTTATGTGTGAATAACCATGCTTCGAGAGAAAAGAAGAGAGTATGCCTAGTGAGGAGGATTGGATTAGCTTTAACATGTTTACATGCTTACCTTTTGCTCTTATATGTTCATATTGATGTCACATGTTCATGAAACTTGGAATTTTCGTGCTTAGCATTCTCATGCATTAATTTGAAAGCTATGTGTACATACGAGCCTGAGACAAATTGTTAGGGGCAATAGTTTGTTTAGAGTCTAGTTTAATTTAGTTTGCTAAGGGACTAGCAAAAGCTAAGTGTGGGGTTGTTGATAGGAGCATAAAATGCGACGTTCTTAATATGTTTTTACCCCCATTTATCCAATGCTTAACCCTTATTATTGTAAGATAGAGTCATATTTTAGTTTAGTGTCCCTTTGGTAGAGTTTTGGAGAAAATGTGCTTAATTGTCAGAAAAAAGACTAAGTATAGAAATCTGGAAATAAAGTAAAATATGTCTTTTTCGTGATTTTGAGGCTCGTGCTAAACTGATTTATCCTTTTTCAAATTTGATGAAATTTGGTGTGCATTTAATTGGAAAGCTAAAGTGTATTATGTCAAAATTTCAGATCAATCGGAGTTCGAGAAGTCACCCAAATGAAGGCTGCAACTTGGCAGTTTGAGCAAACCAATCCAGGGACTACCAGAATTTTCCTGGGACTGTATCCTGAATCCAGAATTTCTGTGGGACACATCACTTGAAACCAGAGAACGACCCATACGCCGTTGGAAAGCTCTACGAGTCTAGTTTCTCTGGGACTTAGAATCGCAGCAAAATCTTTCCTGCGCAAAAAGTTATGCCGGTTTGAATACACGAAGGTCAAGTCTGCTGAAAGAAGAAAACCTAAACCGAGTTCTACATGGATTTGGCTTACGAATGTGGACTGAATTCCATCCTTTGTGTAAGAGTTTTGGCTGAATTAATTCATGGAAAACCTAAAGAGATATTGCTCAATTATTCAGCCATTATCTTGGGAATTTTCGGCAGAAAATAGAGGAAGAAAATCGCAACAAATCCTGATCAAATTCGGCAGAATTTCTGTGCACGTCATCCAACTTCCACGGACTCTCCCGGACAGCTCACAATGAATCTGAATTCGAGCCTTATATGGATAGAAATCTACGGGAGTCTAGTTTCCAACCCAACTGGAATCACCTCAATATCTATTTTCGAGAGAAAGATATTCCATAATCTTCACTCGAAGGTCAAATCTGCCAGCAGGATAAGTTTGAGAAAAACTAGGTTTTGTAAACCCTAGCTGCCTCCCTTGCCTCTATAAATACCACAACATAATTTCAGAATAATCATCTTCTTCTCTCTCACTTTTCACTAGCCAAAACTCTGTCCAATTAGCACCACAAATCCCATAGAAAATTCAAGCCGATTCCACCATTCATCACCACCACCGATCGCAAGACATCATCCCATCGAATCTTCCTTTGTTGAATCTTCTTCAAGGTTTCTTTTAAAGTGTGATTCACTCATCTCTCATGGCTTGTAATTTTCTGTATAATTGCTTAACTTTGTCTATGAAGTTTGTAAGGATTTGTGATTTGTTATTTGGTTTTATTAATTTTACATTGGATTTCCGAAATTCTGTTATGTGTTTTGGTTTTCTTTTTGTTTAATTGATGAACATGTATATGATGAATTGATTGTATGGTAATAGGGCAGTAACTTTGTTGCATGATTTGATGATTTTATTTGGTTTATTTTCTGAATTCGTATGCACAACAAGTTTTAGGGTTAAGTGAAGCTTTAGCTAGGCTGATCTTGGGTTTAATTCTTTATGTTACCGAACCACAAATATAAGGTAAGTTATACACGAAGTTGATTTATCTTGTATTGGTTCTAAGGGATAGAGTAATTCAGAAAATATGCATGTTAAAGCAAGGTGAGGTGACGCCATACTTGTTGCATGTTTCCAATTCAACTCATTGTGCTTATGTGTTTCTTGGTTTAATTTCTACACGAAGTGTCTTTAAACTGATTAGCACTATGTTTAGGGTTATGCACGAAGCTAATTCTAAATAATTGAGGAGTTTTGAATGATTAGATGAACCACGAAGGGCACTAGTTATAATTGGAACTAAATTGCATGAAATCGGATTCAATAAAGTTGCTGCCGTATTGTTCTTTGATCAGTTTGTTATGTGCATGTGAGTTTTGTGTGATGTGTATTGTGTGAAAGATGTCGATCATATGTATATATGTAATTTAGGATTTAATTTCGTGTAGAATATAGAATCAAATTCTCAAACTCCCCCACATGATTTTGTAATGTTTTATGTGATTGAACGCCCTGATTTCCCCGGATTGAACGATCCCTACTTGTCCTATACTAACGATAACACAAGAGGGTAATATGTGTATGAAGTTGTTTTGCAGGTACTTTGTGCTTAGATAACATTCCCATCAATTTTTGGCGCCGTTGCCGGGGAAATTATAAAGTTTTGTTTCATGAAGTGTTACTTTGTAACTTTGTATCAATTTGTGATGTAAAGTTTGTTAACAATCTGTGTCTCTAACTCTAACGTATATTTATATATCCTAACTCTCTAATATGACGTTCTAACTCTTGTATTTTCTTCTTCTAACCTTGAAAAATTTGTTGAAACCGTCACTTGTATGAATCTGTATATCCTTGCATTTTAGTTTATTGTTTTTGTTCGTTTTGATGTGTTTTGTGTGTGTGCAGGTCGAACTTGAAAGGAAAGGGCAGGAAATACGGAAGTTCTGCCCAAACAGAAATCGGGCAGTGCAGTCCGTCGACTTTGGATGGCTACCGTTTTCAGCTCACAAAATCTGGGAAAGTGAGACATACACCGTTGGAAAGGTCTCTGAGTCTACTTTCTGTAGGATTTTACAGAAGTGGATTTGGAGCTTCGAGCCATTCCCAGTTTTAATTTGAGTGAAGGAAGGTCAATCTGGCGGAGCAGAAAACTGGGCAGAACAATAGGTCCGATAAAAAGCCAAACAAAGAATACTTCTGCTGGTCCGATTGAGGCAAACTTTATACCGTTGGGAAGCTCTGTGTGTTCACTACAACTTTGATTTAGAACACGTTTGCATTGGGACAATGGAGAACACCCAAATTGGGGCCTCAAAAGATACAGACACATCTGCCGAGCTGCCAGGCTGCTGCCCCTGCCTCTGTGCTGCAGCCTGCGTACCCTGCCTGCCGAGAGGGGCTGCTGCCCCAACTTCCAAGCACATGGCACGATGAATACACAAAAAACGCGGTGAAAAGTCTAGGCTACGGACTATAAAATTTAAGCGCTAATTGGGAGGCAACCCAATTCGACCATGAAAAATGAAGGAGCCATCACCGAGAGTTTGAAATTTCTTAACCCTTCTCCTTTTCTTTGGTTTGTGATGATATGTTGGAATGTGTTAGACTATTGCATGCTTAGGAAATTTGTTGGTATAGATTTGTGCTTACATTGAGGACAATGTAATTTTCTAAGTGTGGGGTGGGATAACGTATTCTGTTTATGTTTTCGTGTGCTTAGTTAGAAAAGAAAATTTCAGAAAATTGTTCCACAAAAATAGAGTGTTTAAATTATTGTTTCAAGTCTTAGGATGCCCCTAATATGTCAATGATGTTTTTCTCCTCTTTGCATACATAGATGATGGTTGTGCATACAATTAAAATTGTGAGTTTCATGGATTACGTGCATTGGTAGGAGCATGTAGGACTTGTTGATTAACGAAGCATGCATGTTTTAGCTAGTTTGTTTCCATAATAACCTATGTGAGCTTTAGAGCCAAATTGCTTTCTTCATGAGTGATAAATTGAAAATTTCGAGCATGCTAATATGTAAACCTCATTATTCTTTGCATATTCAATGACTTTGTGCCATAGCTTTTTAATGAACTCTAGAATGCTAGAACTTACTCTTGTTGATTTTCGAAACGTTTATATCATAAGATACCTTGATTTTGAATATGATTGAATAAAGATCTCTTAGGTTTACCACCATTGCCAAATAAAGCATGAGCCCTATTGGAGCCCGTCGTGGGACACCTTAGTAAACCCCTTTTGAGCCAACATTTAGCATTTTCTTTCATCACTCTTAAACACTTTCCATGAGCTTAGTATAGTGATGTCTTGACCATTGTGTGTCGGCAAAGCTTGATTTTTGAAAGCGTTTTTGCGTGAAGTGATGAAGAAGAACAAGTGTGGGGTAGACTTAGCCATGAGTAATTATGAAAAATGTATGTGCATGCCGTGCCTTAGTAAAGAAAAGAAAGAAAAATTCTGCTAAAAAAAAAAAAAAAAAAAACCGTGGGCAAGAAAAGAAAAGACAAGGCATATTCACGACATAGAAAAGAAAAAGAAAATTATGCAGGGCTATTGTCTTGAATTTTGTTGTAATATTATGGGAAGAAAAGAATGAAGTAAGGGTCCAACAAGATGAAATTTGACCCTTGGCGAGAAGACATAAGGAGATTAAGCTTTGCCAAAGGCCACGGTGACGTTTTGAGCCTCCTTATCCAAATATCGAATACCTCTTAGCCTAGCCCCATTACAACCCTTTTATTGATCTTTTTCATGATTCTTAAGATGGTTAAACTTGATTTGTGGAGATTATCTCAAGAGTAAGCATATGGTTTTGGTTCATTGGTGCATATAGTTATCATATGAGGTTTTTCCATAAAAATTCACAAAATGCTTTCATTTCTTTGATATATGCAAGTCACTCTTTGTAATTCGTTATCTTTCACTTGCATATACTTATGTGTGAATAACCATGCTTCGAGAGAAAAGAAGAGAGTATGCCTAGTGAGGAGGATTGGATTAGCTTTAACATGTTTACATGCTTACCTTTTGCTCTTATATGTTCATATTGATGTCACATGTTCATGAAACTTGGAATTTTCGTGCTTAGCATTCTCATGCATTAATTTGAAAGCTATGTGTACATACGAGCCTGAGACAAATTGTTAGGGGCAATAGTTTGTTTAGAGTCTAGTTTAATTTAGTTTGCTAAGGGACTAGCAAAAGCTAAGTGTGGGGTTGTTGATAGGAGCATAAAATGCGACGTTCTTAATATGTTTTTACCCCCATTTATCCAATGCTTAACCCTTATTATTGTAAGATAGAGTCATATTTTAGTTTAGTGTCCCTTTGGTAGAGTTTTGGAGAAAATGTGCTTAATTGTCAGAAAAAAGACTAAGTATAGAAATCTGGAAATAAAGTAAAATATGTCTTTTTCGTGATTTTGAGGCTCGTGCTAAACTGATTTATCCTTTTTCAAATTTGATGAAATTTGGTGTGCATTTAATTGGAAAGCTAAAGTGTATTATGTCAAAATTTCAGATCAATCGGAGTTCGAGAAGTCACCCAAATGAAGGCTGCAACTTGGCAGTTTGAGCAAACCAATCCAGGGACTACCAGAATTTTCCTGGGACTGTATCCTGAATCCAGAATTTCTGTGGGACACATCACTTGAAACCAGAGAACGACCCATACGCCGTTGGAAAGCTCTACGAGTCTAGTTTCTCTGGGACTTAGAATCGCAGCAAAATCTTTCCTGCGCAAAAAGTTATGCCGGTTTGAATACACGAAGGTCAAGTCTGCTGAAAGAAGAAAACCTAAACCGAGTTCTACATGGATTTGGCTTACGAATGTGGACTGAATTCCATCCTTTGTGTAAGAGTTTTGGCTGAATTAATTCATGGAAAACCTAAAGAGATATTGCTCAATTATTCAGCCATTATCTTGGGAATTTTCGGCAGAAAATAGAGGAAGAAAATCGCAACAAATCCTGATCAAATTCGGCAGAATTTCTGTGCACGTCATCCAACTTCCACGGACTCTCCCGGACAGCTCACAATGAATCTGAATTCGAGCCTTATATGGATAGAAATCTACGGGAGTCTAGTTTCCAACCCAACTGGAATCACCTCAATATCTATTTTCGAGAGAAAGATATTCCATAATCTTCACTCGAAGGTCAAATCTGCCAGCAGGATAAGTTTGAGAAAAACTAGGTTTTGTAAACCCTAGCTGCCTCCCTTGCCTCTATAAATACCACAACATAATTTCAGAATAATCATCTTCTTCTCTCTCACTTTTCACTAGCCAAAACTCTGTCCAATTAGCACCACAAATCCCATAGAAAATTCAAGCCGATTCCACCATTCATCACCACCACCGATCGCAAGACATCATCCCACCGAATCTTCCTTTGTTGAATCTTCTTCAAGGTTTCTTTTAAAGTGTGATTCACTCATCTCTCATGGCTTGTAATTTTCTGTATAATTGCTTAACTTTGTCTATGAAGTTTGTAAGGATTTGTGATTTGTTATTTGGTTTTATTAATTTTACATTGGATTTCCGAAATTCTGTTATGTGTTTTGGTTTTCTTTTTGTTTAATTGATGAACATGTATATGATGAATTGATTGTATGGTAATAGGGCAGTAACTTTGTTGCATGATTTGATGATTTTATTTGGTTTATTTTCTGAATTCGTATGCACAACAAGTTTTAGGGTTAAGTGAAGCTTTAGCTAGGCTGATCTTGGGTTTAATTCTTTATGTTACCGAACCACAAATATAAGGTAAGTTATACACGAAGTTGATTTATCTTGTATTGGTTCTAAGGGATAGAGTAATTCAGAAAATATGCATGTTAAAGCAAGGTGAGGTGACGCCATACTTGTTGCATGTTTCCAATTCAACTCATTGTGCTTATGTGTTTCTTGGTTTAATTTCTACACGAAGTGTCTTTAAACTGATTAGCACTATGTTTAGGGTTATGCACGAAGCTAATTCTAAATAATTGAGGAGTTTTGAATGATTAGATGAACCACGAAGGGCACTAGTTATAATTGGAACTAAATTGCATGAAATCGGATTCAATAAAGTTGCTGCCGTATTGTTCTTTGATCAGTTTGTTATGTGCATGTGAGTTTTGTGTGATGTGTATTGTGTGAAAGATGTCGATCATATGTATATATGTAATTTAGGATTTAATTTCGTGTAGAATATAGAATCAAATTCTCAAACTCCCCCACATGATTTTGTAATGTTTTATGTGATTGAACGCCCTGATTTCCCCGGATTGAACGATCCCTACTTGTCCTATACTAACGATAACACAAGAGGGTAATATGTGTATGAAGTTGTTTTGCAGGTACTTTGTGCTTAGATAACATTCCCATCAATTTTTGGCGCCGTTGCCGGGGAAATTATAAAGTTTTGTTTCATGAAGTGTTACTTTGTAACTTTGTATCAATTTGTGATGTAAAGTTTGTTAACAATCTGTGTCTCTAACTCTAACGTATATTTATATATCCTAACTCTCTAATATGACGTTCTAACTCTTGTATTTTCTTCTTCTAACCTTGAAAAATTTGTTGAAACCGTCACTTGTATGAATCTGTATATCCTTGCATTTTAGTTTATTGTTTTTGTTCGTTTTGATGTGTTTTGTGTGTGTGCAGGTCGAACTTGAAAGGAAAGGGCAGGAAATACGGAAGTTCTGCCCAAACAGAAATCGGGCAGTGCAGTCCGTCGACTTTGGATGGCTACCGTTTTCAGCTCACAAAATCTGGGAAAGTGAGACATACACCGTTGGAAAGGTCTCTGAGTCTACTTTCTGTAGGATTTTACAGAAGTGGATTTGGAGCTTCGAGCCATTCCCAGTTTTAATTTGAGTGAAGGAAGGTCAATCTGGCGGAGCAGAAAACTGGGCAGAACAATAGGTCCGATAAAAAGCCAAACAAAGAATACTTCTGCTGGTCCGATTGAGGCAAACTTTATACCGTTGGGAAGCTCTGTGTGTTCACTACAACTTTGATTTAGAACACGTTTGCATTGGGACAATGGAGCACACCCAAATTGGGGCCTCAAAAGATACAGACACATCTGCCGAGCTGCCAGGCTGCTGCCCCTGCCTCTGTGCTGCAGCCTGCGTACCCTGCCTGCCGAGAGGGGCTGCTGCCCCAACTTCCAAGCACATGGCACGATGAATACACAAAAAACGCGGTGAAAAGTCTAGGCTACGGACTATAAAATTTAAGCGCTAATTGGGAGGCAACCCAATTCGACCATGAAAAATGAAGGAGCCATCACCGAGAGTTTGAAATTTCTTAACCCTTCTCCTGTTCTTTGGTTTGTGATGATATGTTGGAATGTGTTAGACTATTGCATGCTTAGGAAATTTGTTGGTATAGATTTGTGCTTACATTGAGGACAATGTAATTTTCTAAGTGTGGGGTGGGATAACGTATTCTGTTTATGTTTTCGTGTGCTTAGTTAGAAAAGAAAATTTCAGAAAATTGTTCCACAAAAATAGAGTGTTTAAATTATTGTTTCAAGTCTTAGGATGCCCCTAATATGTCAATGATGTTTTTCTCCTCTTTGCATACATAGATGATGGTTGTGCATACAATTAAAATTGTGAGTTTCATGGATTACGTGCATTGGTAGGAGCATGTAGGACTTGTTGATTAACGAAGCATGCATGTTTTAGCTAGTTTGTTTCCATAATAACCTATGTGAGCTTTAGAGCCAAATTGCTTTCTTCATGAGTGATAAATTGAAAATTTCGAGCATGCTAATATGTAAACCTCATTATTCTTTGCATATTCAATGACTTTGTGCCATAGCTTTTTAATGAACTCTAGAATGCTAGAACTTACTCTTGTTGATTTTCGAAACGTTTATATCATAAGATACCTTGATTTTGAATATGATTGAATAAAGATCTCTTAGGTTTACCACCATTGCCAAATAAAGCATGAGCCCTATTGGAGCCCGTCGTGGGACACCTTAGTAAACCCCTTTTGAGCCAACATTTAGCATTTTCTTTCATCACTCTTAAACACTTTCCATGAGCTTAGTATAGTGATGTCTTGACCATTGTGTGTCGGCAAAGCTTGATTTTTGAAAGCGTTTTTGCGTGAAGTGATGAAGAAGAACAAGTGTGGGGTAGACTTAGCCATGAGTAATTATGAAAAATGTATGTGCATGCCGTGCCTTAGTAAAGAAAAGAAAGAAAAATTCTGCTAAAAAAAAAAAAAAAAAAACCGTGGGCAAGAAAAGAAAAGACAAGGCATATTCACGACATAGAAAAGAAAAAGAAAATTATGCAGGGCTATTGTCTTGAATTTTGTTGTAATATTATGGGAAGAAAAGAATGAAGTAAGGGTCCAACAAGATGAAATTTGACCCTTGGCGAGAAGACATAAGGAGATTAAGCTTTGCCAAAGGCCACGGTGACGTTTTGAGCCTCCTTATCCAAATATCGAATACCTCTTAGCCTAGCCCCATTACAACCCTTTTATTGATCTTTTTCATGATTCTTAAGATGGTTAAACTTGATTTGTGGAGATTATCTCAAGAGTAAGCATATGGTTTTGGTTCATTGGTGCATATAGTTATCATATGAGGTTTTTCCATAAAAATTCACAAAATGCTTTCATTTCTTTGATATATGCAAGTCACTCTTTGTAATTCGTTATCTTTCACTTGCATATACTTATGTGTGAATAACCATGCTTCGAGAGAAAAGAAGAGAGTATGCCTAGTGAGGAGGATTGGATTAGCTTTAACATGTTTACATGCTTACCTTTTGCTCTTATATGTTCATATTGATGTCACATGTTCATGAAACTTGGAATTTTCGTGCTTAGCATTCTCATGCATTAATTTGAAAGCTATGTGTACATACGAGCCTGAGACAAATTGTTAGGGGCAATAGTTTGTTTAGAGTCTAGTTTAATTTAGTTTGCTAAGGGACTAGCAAAAGCTAAGTGTGGGGTTGTTGATAGGAGCATAAAATGCGACGTTCTTAATATGTTTTTACCCCCATTTATCCAATGCTTAACCCTTATTATTGTAAGATAGAGTCATATTTTAGTTTAGTGTCCCTTTGGTAGAGTTTTGGAGAAAATGTGCTTAATTGTCAGAAAAAAGACTAAGTATAGAAATCTGGAAATAAAGTAAAATATGTCTTTTTCGTGATTTTGAGGCTCGTGCTAAACTGATTTATCCTTTTTCAAATTTGATGAAATTTGGTGTGCATTTAATTGGAAAGCTAAAGTGTATTATGTCAAAATTTCAGATCAATCGGAGTTCGAGAAGTCACCCAAATGAAGGCTGCAACTTGGCAGTTTGAGCAAACCAATCCAGGGACTACCAGAATTTTCCTGGGACTGTATCCTGAATCCAGAATTTCTGTGGGACACATCACTTGAAACCAGAGAACGACCCATACGCCGTTGGAAAGCTCTACGAGTCTAGTTTCTCTGGGACTTAGAATCGTAGCAAAATCTTTCCTGCGCAAAAAGTTATGCCGGTTTGAATACACGAAGGTCAAGTCTGCTGAAAGAAGAAAACCTAAACCGAGTTCTACATGGATTTGGCTTACGAATGTGGACTGAATTCCATCCTTTGTGTAAGAGTTTTGGCTGAATTAATTCATGGAAAACCTAAAGAGATATTGCTCAATTATTCAGCCATTATCTTGGGAATTTTCGGCAGAAAATAGAGGAAGAAAATCGCAACAAATCCTGATCAAATTCGGCAGAATTTCTGTGCACGTCATCCAACTTCCACGGACTCTCCCGGACAGCTCACAATGAATCTGAATTCGAGCCTTATATGGATAGAAATCTACGGGAGTCTAGTTTCCAACCCAACTGGAATCACCTCAATATCTATTTTCGAGAGAAAGATATTCCATAATCTTCACTCGAAGGTCAAATCTGCCAGCAGGATAAGTTTGAGAAAAACTAGGTTTTGTAAACCCTAGCTGCCTCCCTTGCCTCTATAAATACCACAACATAATTTCAGAATAATCATCTTCTTCTCTCTCACTTTTCACTAGCCAAAACTCTGTCCAATTAGCACCACAAATCCCATAGAAAATTCAAGCCGATTCCACCATTCATCACCACCACCGATCGCAAGACATCATCCCACCGAATCTTCCTTTGTTGAATCTTCTTCAAGGTTTCTTTTAAAGTGTGATTCACTCATCTCTCATGGCTTGTAATTTTCTGTATAATTACTTAACTTTGTCTATGAAGTTTGTAAGGATTTGTGATTTGTTATTTGGTTTTATTAATTTTACATTGGATTTCCGAAATTCTGTTATGCGTTTTGGTTTTCTTTTTGTTTAATTGATGAACATGTATATGATGAATTGATTGTATGGTAATAGGGCAGTAACTTTGTTGCATGATTTGATGATTTTATTTGGTTTATTTTCTGAATTCGTATGCACAACAAGTTTTAGGGTTAAGTGAAGCTTTAGCTAGGCTGATCTTGGGTTTAATTCTTTATGTTACCGAACCACAAATATAAGGTAAGTTATACACGAAGTTGATTTATCTTGTATTGGTTCTAAGGGATAGAGTAATTCAGAAAATATGCATGTTAAAGCAAGGTGAGGTGACGCCATACTTGTTGCATGTTTCCAATTCAACTCATTGTGCTTATGTGTTTCTTGGTTTAATTTCTACACGAAGTGTCTTTAAACTGATTAGCACTATGTTTAGGGTTATGCACGAAGCTAATTCTAAATAATTGAGGAGTTTTGAATGATTAGATGAACCACGAAGTGCACTAGTTATAATTGGAACTAAATTGCATGAAATCGGATTCAATAAAGTTGCTGCCGTATTGTTCTTTGATCAGTTTGTTATGTGCATGTGAGTTTTGTGTGATGTGTATTGTGTGAAAGATGTCGATCATATGTATATATGTAATTTAGGATTTAATTTCGTGTAGAACATAGAATCAAATTCTCAAACTCCCCCATATGATTTTGTAATGCTTTATGTGATTGAACGCCATGATTTCCCCGGATTGAACGATCCCTACTTGTCATATACTAACGATGACACAAGAGGGTAATATGTGTATGAAGTTGTTTTGCAGGTACTTTGTGCTTGGATAATAGCTCCATCATCCAGGTCTGTAGAATTCTGATTTCATGAATTCTGAATCAATCCCCAAAGCTCGGAAGCTGCAACCAGAACAAATCTAGAGATTTTCCAGCAAAGAAAACAACCTCCAATTTCCAACATCGAATCATAAGATTGAACTAACCTTTATGCTAACATACTTAATGATGTATGATTGAAGAAGGAAACAGGAACATCCCAAGTAGGTAATTCTCTGGCTATTCTAAAAGCAATAGATCAACAGCACCAGTCAACCATTTCAGCTATGGAAACTCAAACAGTCCATCATATCTATGACTACAACTCTACAAGCGGCTATTTTTTTTATTTTTTTTCACAAGTAGCTTTAGGCTTAATTTGGGACAGTTTTTGAGACTGTTTTAACTTTTGGGATTAATACACTACCAGAAAAAAGGCTTTTCTCGATCAAATAAAAAAAACGGCCGACGACTAAAAATTTTCGTCGGTAATTCCATAGAATAGCCGACGATTTTATTTTTCGTCGGTAGAAAAACAAAATCGTCGGCCATAGTTTGGGAATAGCCGACGATCCTTTTTTTTCGTTGGTATAAACAAAAATCGTCGGCTATATTCAGATTTCAGTCGACGATTTGGATTTTCGTCGGCCTTTCTCTGAAATATTAGCCGACGAAAACTTTTGAAATTTTGGCCGACGAAATTGTCATTTTCGTCGGCTATAAGTCTATATATTTTCAGATCTAGACAGTAGCTACTCATTTAAAAAAAAAACGGGAGAAAGAGTGAAAAATCTGTGGGTATTGTTGAAATCCGTCCTCTCTTACATTGTGGAGCTATATATAGGTACGTATATGTGTATATATGTTGATTTTGAGTTTTGGTTGAGTTGATTTTGAGTTTTAGTGATTTTGATTTAGTAAGTGATTTTTTGTTTTGTTGTTGTTTTAATGTTAGAATGTATGTATATATGTTGATTTTGAGTTGTAGTTGAGTTGATTTTAAGTTAGAGTTTAATTATGTGTTTTAATTTGATGTTATTTTAATTAGTGTTAAAATATATATATATATATATATATGTGTGTGTGTGTGTGTGTGTGTGTGTGTGTGTGTGTGGAGTTTAATTATATATATTGTTGACAGTAGCCACAGAGGGGCTACAGCAGGCCCACAGACCCGCAGCTAGTGCACCAGGGGCCGGTCTGAGGCCCAGGATTGGATCACTAGCACCCGGCCTCGGGGTCCAGTAGCATATCCTGCCACCAGGGGCCCGGGGTCCGGGGGGGGGACTGCCTGCCAAAGAGGTCACCAGAGCTGCCATTTGATGTGCAAACAGAAGGGAACCAGTCCCACATCGTAGGGTAAGGCCAGACCTCACTCCTGGCCACCTATATAAGGGCCCCAACTACCCTCATTAATAGGTAACTGATCATTCCTACCGCTTATATACGTGCTTAAGTTATATCTATTCTAACTATACTAACTTAGGCATCGGAGAGGAGAAGACCGGCCCGCCCGGTATTCCCCTTAGTAAGCAGGTTTGCAGGAGTTAGTACGAAGATTCACCTGTCTCTACTAGGCCCCAGGGTTTGTGCAGAAAAAATTGGCGCCGTCTGTGGGAAGTTTGGACAAGAAACCACGTAAGCACTATCGATGGCAGAGAGTTCGGAAGCAAGACAGGAAAGAAATACCACTGAGGAGCAGCGTGTTGCACCAGTGCAAACTCTTGTCTCCACCCCGGTCGTTATGCGAGAGCAGCGCAGCGACCAGGGCGATCAGGAAGGCGGGAGCTGTGGGAGGCCGACCGGCACGCCGGGGCCAAACCACGACAGCTCGCGCCGCAAAGGCCCTGCAATTGAAGACAGGCCTGTGCACCGGGGCTTTTCTCTGACGTTCTCGGATGATCCGAGCGACCGAGAGGAGAGCCCACTCTGAAACAGTGACCGAGACACCGCGTACGGCCCCGACCAGAGCAGTATGGCGGGAGAGATACGGGCAATGGCCACAGAGGTCAGTCGTCTACGAGAGGAGGGCGACCGGGATAGAGCCAAGTCCAACGCCCGGTATACAGAAATGGAGGCAGTGAACGCTGCCCTGGTAGCCGCCCTGGAGAGAGGACAACAACGCAGCGAAGCTATGACCAGGGCACAGGCGCCCCCACCGAGCCGGTCTCGACGGTTTGAGGCGGGGCAGTCATCAGGCAGGAGGCTCAGTGATCCTGAACGAGCGGAGTCATCGGCCGACACAGCACCGCCCAAGATCTCGCCGACGTCCCTTCAGCCACACGCTTCGTTCGAGGATGAGGCCATGACCCCGACTGCACGGGCATTGCAGATGCTCGCCGACACTGTGTCGGATTTGAAGGCCCAAATGGAGGCCAACGAGAGAAGAGTGGCACTGCCGATGGAAGGCGCACGGTTCAACGAGCGCATGGGCCCTTTCTCGCACCGGGTTATGGAGTCGGGGAGGTCTGGTAACCAGAAGTCCCTCAAGCTCACCTATTCAGGGTACGGCTGCCCGTACCAGCACCTGGATAGTTTCCGGTCCCAGACATGCGCCAAAGGCTATTCTGATGCAGTATGCTGCAACATCTTCCAGGAAACTCTGTCTGGGGAGGCGCTCAGCTGGTTTTATGAGCTCCCGGCAAATTCAATCGAGGCCTTTGAGCAGTTGGCCGACCGGTTTGTAGGCCGCTTCATCCTCAGGGTCGAGGGAGCCCGCACATCGACCATCCTCTTCAACTTTATGCAAGCGCCCGGCGAGGAATTGAGGACTTTCGTCAACCGTTGGCAGACGGCAACGGCCGGGGTTCGAAACCTTGACAAAGGTATCGCCGAGATGGCGTTCAAGCAATGACTCCGACCGGGAAAATTTTCCTACGCCGTGCGGGTGAAACTCCCGCAGGGGTATGACGAGTTGATGGCAATGGCCATCCGGAACGCCCAGGCCGATCACGAGACGTACGGGCAGCACCTGCTGAAGAGGAAACAGGAAGAGCAGCAAGAAGACCACCCCCGGGAAGAGCACCCCCCACCCGCCAAGAAGACAAGACCAGCCAGCGGACCGAGAACCGATCCGCCCGACCCAGCTGGCCCAACAGAAATTGGGTGCAACGGCAACAAAGGCCCTATCATGATAAGCCCCAGAACGAGCACAAGCCGGTGCAGTACCGGCAAGAACGCCCCCTGGCAATCATGCCAGCACAACCGGCCGGTCAAGAGGTTTTCACCGCTCTCACCTCTTCGTATGAGGACATTTTGCTTGAGAACGGGAACATCATTCCACCACCGCCCAGGAGAAAGTACCCAAAGGGGAAGCTTACCACGGCGCAAACGGGCAAGTACTGCTCCTATCAGGATGAGGCTACTCATCGAACGAGCCAGTGCTGTGCTCTCAAAACAGCGGTGGAGGGTTTGATTAGTAACGGCCAGCTCCAACGGTATATAGGGGAAAGGAGAGCAGATCCCGACCGGGAGCAAGACCGGGGCTGGTAGACTCGCCGAGCCTCCAAGCGGTTAGTTTGGCATATCGCCGGTTCGACCGTTGTAACATCAAGATGTATATACAAACTACTTTCAAGAAAAATTCTACCGGCTCCATCAATTCAAGTATATTCATAGTCAATGGACAATACAAGCAGAGGCCGTTCCGGCAAGTTTACAAAAAAGCAAGGGCAAAATCCTAAGGACCTACACCTCCATCCTCAGCGGGCAATCCACCAGCTTCTCCGGATGAAGCAGCCGCGCCTTCAGCAATCTGAGGTCCACCATCCCCTTCCGGTTGCTCTTCCGCCGACTACTCATGGATATCCGACTGCTCATGAATATCTTCATCAGCAGCCTTCGACATTCGGGAAGTATCCAGGTACCCCTTCTGCTCCCATTCCGTGTACGCATCCGCGATGCCCGATTCCCTGGCCTTCTCCAGAATCTGAAGGAACTGATCGCTCTCATGATATCTGAGAACAACCCGCTCGTACAGTTCTGGGTCCTCTTCCCCGGCCGCAGCGGCAGAGGCGGCGCGCACAGCGGCAGCTCCCACCTGGAGCTCATCCACCTTGGCCTCCAGTTCGGTTTTCTCCTCCTCAGCCAGCTCCTTCTCCCTCTCCAGGCTCCGGACCTGCTCCTCCAGCTTGGCCACCTGCTTCTTGGCCCTCTCCTCCAATCTGGCCTTCTCCCGCTCCAGCCGAGACCTCTCTGCTTCCAGCCGCTCTCGGGCTTCTGTCAGCTCGGCCACCTGCATCTTTAGCTCCTCGCTCGGATCGGGCTGGTACAGATTGTACAGCAGCTGCATAACAACAGAGGCAATTAAGCAAGTAGCAAAGGAAATAAGTTACGAACGGTACAATGGCACCGGGCAATTCTTACCTGCAGGACCGATTCCTTGAACTTTTGGCGCTTTCCGCCCGCCAAGGCTCCGGTGACCTCAGCCCTATCCAGACCAAGGCCGGCCAAGTCTGCCGCCAGCTGCCGGGCGAGTGCACTCTCCGGGCTTCCCCTCCGAGCCTCCGCAGGCGCGGGGCTACTCTGCCGGGCAGCGACAGCCTTCTACCCAACGGAACTCGATGCACCGCTGGTTACCTTGAGCCGTTTGGCCAGATTCTCACCGGACGACCCACCGGTCAGCGTCACCACCGCGGAAGGAGGAACGTCCATGATCCTCCGCCTCTTCTCACCCTGGCCGTCAGGCGAAGAAGATTGCGCGCTTGATCGGGTCACCCGGGTGACGAGCGGGACTGACCCCGGCCGGTATGGAATCCGGCTCACTCCACCGGGAATCTTCAGTGGCCCCCGGTAGTCTTGCCCTTACCGGGTCCCGCCTTGGGCGCAGCAGGATGGCTCTTCACACGCACCAGGACGTAGCCCTCATCCTCGACATCCATGGCCAGCGGTTCGGGATGAACCGTAAGCCGACCTGACTCCTCGTCCACTAAGGTCTGTGAAACGGCCTCGCCTTTCTCCCTCAGCTTCGCGAGAAGTTCTTCACCGTTCATGGATAGGGTGGTTTCGGGTTTGATGACCGCCCGGGAAGATGCACCTGCAGGACGAGCAAAGGTTAGTGTTTAAAAGTTAGCAAAAGTATCACTGCTAGCACGTGCTACGCACCGGGATCTCGCCCAAGACAGCAATGCTCCAGCACTTCTCGCCGGATGAAGTTGTAAGAGCTCCGTTCGAGATCATCCGAACATCCGAGTATGGTCGTGATCCTCTCCTGCTCCAACTCGGACAGCTCGAACGATTGATCCCCAAGGGGCTGTAAGGCACCAGGAACCAGGAACCCGGTACATCTTACTCCTCTTCTGCCACTTACCGCCCGCCATCACCACCTTCTTCCTCCAGTTGTTATCCACCCAAGTGGGCATATTGGTGATGATAGGTTGAAAATACCGAGCGCTGAAGGACAGGCAACCCCGGGACCCTCGCTTCTTCGAATATGATAACCTGTACAGTGCCCGAAATTCGTTTACCGTTGGCATACTCATCCCGGAAAACTCGTACAGGCAGCCGAGGCTCAGCAGTCGCCTCCACTGGAGCCCTGGAAGCTGCGCGGGAGATACTTGCAGTGCACTGAGCATGTACTGCACGAAGTTTGGCAGGGGGAACGAGAACCCGTGGCGAAACTGGTCTAGATGCATGACAACCCAACCTGCCTCAGGGTTACAGGCTGACTCCCCGGGATTCAGTGGCCGTAGCGCCACCTCATCCGGGATACCCCACGTCTCCCGAAACGCAGCAATCTCTCCGGGATTCATGCTACCCTCCGGCTCATCGCACACCACGGCACCCTTCCCTCTACCGATGGTGTAGCTCACGGGCGGAGCACCAGCAAGGCGCACCCCGTGCGGTATTTCCTCAGAACCTGAGGACCCGGAAGGCGAAGCCCCGCTCCGGGAGCGGTCAGCGGCTTCAGACGCCGGGGATTCCGAACCGAGCCAGTCCTCCAGTCTTTCCTCATCATCCACAATGGGACGCCTGTCGGTCGATTCGGAAGCCCCATCAGAACTTGCAGAAGACATTTTTAACCTAAGAGGAAGAAAAAACAAAACCCTAGCGCTGGTCAGCAACAGGCTAGAACAGCGCCCTCTGCGGCCCCTCCCCAAGTCTACCGCAGACGCTCCGCTTAAAACAACTCAGTCGGCGAGAGAGATCCCTTCCCCCCCGCCGCAAAAACACCGAAAAGAAAAACAAGAACAACACCAGGCAGAGAAAGCAAGAACTTACCGATTAGTATGCTCAACCGAGGAAAGTCCGCCCTGCGAAAGCAGCGAGCAATGGTAGGAGAAGAGTAAAAGAACACTTGAGGCAACGGATGTCGCGGGGCACCTCCACAGAGCTTTCGCCGGATTTCTTTCTTTCTCTTAGTCTCTCTGAGCAAGAAGCAAAACAGAATGAAGAAGGCAGAGCAGGCCCCTTTTATAGAGAGGTTCGGTGCCCTAGGCGCTTGTAATCCCCCCAAACACGCAATCAGAGCAACTCAAACGCTCGCGAATCCAGGCCTTCCATCTCAGGCCGCCCCCTATCAGCACGTGTCCCAGTATCAGTAAACTGCCCACGCCATCATAACTGATGGGACTGATAGACTTCCTCCTTAAATGCATGTCAGCCACTTGTCCCGCACGCTGGCTACAGGTAAGGGAGTTAGGACCGGGAACCGAGGCGTCAGGCCCCCCCCACTTCCCCAGGCTCCACGGCTGCATGGCACCTCTCACCGGTTATGAGTTTTTTTCAACCGCTTCGAGAGCATTGTTCCGAGTATGAGCCATCCATCCGGTACCATGGCAGTTCACGGTTAGGTATCATTCAACCGGCTGCATGGCATCTTCACTGCAAGTCACCGGTTATGATCTTTCAACCGGCTTGAAGACCTCTCACCGGTTATGAGTTTTTTCAACCGCTTCGAGAGCATTGTTCCGGGTATGAGCCATCCATCCGGTACCATGGCAGTTCACAGTTAGGTATCATTCAACCGGCTGCATGGCATCTTCACTGCAAGTCACCGGTTATGATCTTTCAACCGGCTTGAAGACCTCTCACCGGTTATGAGTTTTTCAACCGCTTCGAGAGCATTGTTCCGGGTATGAGACATCCATCCGGTACCATGGCAGTTCACGGTTAGGTATCATTCAACCGGCTGCATGGCATCTTCACTGCAAGTCACCGGTTATGATCTTTCAACCGGCTTGAAGACCTCTCACCGGTTATGAGTTTTTTCAACCGCTTCGAGAGCATTGTTCCGGGTATGAGCCATCCATCCGGTACCATGGCAGTTCACGGTTAGGTATCATTCAACCTGCTGCATGGCATCTCTCACCGCTATGAGTTTTTCAACCGCTTCGAGAGCACTGTTCCGGGTATGAGCCATCCATCCGGTTCCATGGCAGTTCACGGTTAGGTATCATTCAACCGGCTGCATGGCATCTCTCACCGCTATGAGTTTTTCAACCGCTTCGAGAGCACTGTTCCGGGTATGAGCCATCCATCCGGTTCCATGGCAGTTCACGGTTAGGTATCATTCAACCGGTTGCATGGCATCTCTCACCGCTATGAGTTTTTCAACCGCTTCGAGAGCATTGTTCCGGGTATGAGCCATCCATCCGGCATCATGGCAGTTCACGGTTAGGTATCATTCAACCGGTTGCATGACATCTTCACTGCAAGTCACCGGTTATGATCTTTCAACCGGCTTGAAGACCTCTCACCGGTTATGAGTTTTTCAACCGCTTCGAGAGCATTTTCCCGGGAACGAGATCCACCCGGCCCCATGGAATCTCACTGGGGGACTCGTCTCGATATGGCAGGACGCCCGGTCGAGGTCCACCCGGTTCCATGGCATGACCCCGGTTATGAGAACATTCGACCGGCATGGGCTTTATACACCACCGTGAGTTTACATCTAACACATGTACTCTTATCCAGCAGGATAAAAACCCTGCATCGCACTGAACTGCGGTCAATATGGGGCTCTACGACGAGCCTTGTCACCTCAACGCCACACCATTTCCTTTATGCTTATTCCAACACAAGCTGAGAAGAACTAGCAAGTGTTAACCGGTGCCTCAACAAACAGCAACACCGGGGCCACCTCCCCGCAGCTTAGCAATATGGACTCGTCTTGATATGGCAGAACGCCCAGTCGAGGTCCCATACTCCGACTCGTACCGATTTGGCAGAACGCCCGGTCGAGGTCGCAGCCTAGCAATATTGACTCGTACCGATATGGCAGAGCGCCCGGTCGAAATTCCATGCACACATCTATTGCATGGCGGATTTCAACGCCCCATCATCATTCCATGCACACATCTATTGCATGGCGGATTTCAACGCTCCATTATCATTCCATGCACACATCTATTGCATGGCATCATCTCATATACTTTCCGGGTTTCACCCCACTCCATGCTCATAGCACCACAACACTTGAGCACAGTACTAATATTGCAAGCGCACTTAACAGGTACTCACCCCGGTCACGCCCAATCTTCAACCCGGACTTGGGGGACTGGGCACCGTTGGGTTGGTAACCCTGCGGGTCTGCAGGGCAAGGACAAGACAGATTAAGTCCCCATTCAAGATTGCACTTGACCGGGAACTTGGGGGACTTGTTGACAGTAGCCACAGAGGGGCTACAGCAGGCCCACAGACCCGCAGCTAGTGCACCAGGGGCCGGTCTGAGGCCCAGGACTGGATCACCAGCACCCGGCCTCGGGGTCCAGCAGCATATCCTGCCACCAGGGGCCCGGGGTCCGGGGGGGCCTGCCTGCCAAAGAGGTCACCAGAGCTGCCCTTTGATGTGCAAACAGAAGGGAACTAGTCCCACATCGAAGGGTAAGACCAGACCTCACTCCTGGCCACCTATATAAGGGCCCCAACTACCCTCATTAATAGGTAACTGATCCTTCCTACCGCTTATATACGTGCTTAAGTTATATCTATTCCAACTATACTAACTTAGGCATCGGAGAGGAGAAGACCAGCCCGCCCGGTATTCCCCTTAATAAGCAGGTTTGCAGGAGTTAGTACGAAGATTCACCTGTCTCTACCAGGCCCCAGGGTTTGTGCAGAAACATATATATATATATATGTTAATTAATGGTTGTTGATAGTGTAATTAACTTAAATAATGGTTGATATATAGTGTAACTAAAATAATGGTTGTTAATGGTGTGTGTGTGTGTGTGTATATATATATATATATATATATATATATATATATGAGTTGATGTTGATAATAATATATATTGTAATGTAATTAATTATTAAGGATTTATATATATATATATGTATGTGTTAATTAATTTTTTATTAATTAAAGTTATATATATATATATATATATATATATTATTTTCAGGCTATATATGGATCCAGATAAGAGTTGGATTTCGCTTCCAAGGCATGACCGACGATACACTACAGGAGTTGTGAATTTTTTACAATTCGTCGAGGAAAATGCAAACGGGAATGAATACCATTATTGCCCGTGCAATAAATGTAGGTGTCGCAGTGATATGTGTCGATTTCCGATTCGGACAGTATGGGAGCACCTAAAGAGTAATGAGTTTTGGCCGAAGTACACACGTTGGATATATCACGGTGAGCCATCATTAGATGGATCGCATGCAGTTTTTTTAGGCGGGCAGTAGTAGTACACCCAACGATCCAACAATGGCATTCGTCAACGACGTGTTTCCTTTTAAAAGCGGTGTACGTGGGGAACAATATATGCATGACCCGGTGCAGCCCTTCCCACAAGTTGTCAACACTACTGCCTTTGACAAGTACAACAAACTGATTGCATTGTAACAGACCCCTGTGTCTTCAAGTTCTGAGAAGACAGTTCTTGAAAGTGTGATGGAGGTAATGAGGATTAAAGTCGAGACAAAATCGACTATCAGGCAAGTGGATGAATATCTACAGTACACTTCTTCATTGTTGGAGGAGGGTCATCGTAATCCTACCAATCACCGTAAGGTCCGAAGTATCCTCAAAGATCTAGGGCTTTCCTACATTAAGATCCATGCATGTGCATTTGACTGCGTTCTCTTCTGGGGTAAAGATGCAGAAGGGAATGACCTTGCTAGCCTTGACGCATGTCCGATATGTCATTCTGACCAATATAAGTTGACGGGAGCAGGCAATAGGAAACCTGTGAAAGTGCTTCGGTATTTTCCGTTGAGAGATAGGCTTGAGCGGTTGTACATGTCAGAAACCACCGCAAAAGCTATGAGATGGCACGGTGAGCGGGACTTGGGAGACGCAGATATCATGACACACATCTCTGACGGAGCGGCTTGGAAGCATATAAACAATGAGTTTCCTCATTTTGCGTCAGATGTCAGAAACGTCAGGCTCGGGCTCTCAACCGACGGGTTCAACCCTTTCGGTACCATGAGTCTTTCATACAGTATATGGTCGGTGATTTTGGTACCTTACAACCTTCCTCCGTGGATGTGCATGAAGAAGGAATATAATATGTTGACGTTGTTGATTCCAGGGTCTGGTTACCCAGGGAAATGTCTCGATGTGTATATGAGACCATTGATTGAAGAGCTTAAGGTATTGTGGGACGTTGGTCATCCCACTTTTGACAAGTACAAAGAGGAGACGTTCCAGATGCATGCCATGGTTATTGGTACCATCAGTGTTTTCCTGCTTGTGGGATGTTGTCGGGCAGCGTTGTTAGGGGATACAAGGCTTGTCCAGAGTGCCTCAGCGATTATAGGAGCACCCCTCATTGCAATAAGATATGCAGAATGGGTCATCGTGTGTTCCTTCCGGCGGATCACCACTGGCGTTACAAGTCCGCCGCATTTGATGGAACCGAAGAACACGGTGGTCCTCCCAGAAGATGGACGGGAAGAGAAATTTTAGCAGTACTTAATGAGTACGATTTTGGGCCCCTCAGCAATCATCCCGATATTGTAGCGAAAATACCTGAAAGACATGAGGAGTACAAATTCTGGACACATAAGAGCATATTGTGGGAACTCCCGTACTGGTGTGAGTTGTTGATCCGTCACTTCCTAGACGTTATGCACATAGAAAAAATGGTTTCTGAAAGTGTGGTGGGCACAACGCTGAACTTGGAGGGGAAGACGAAAGACGGTCCTAAGGCTCGCACTGATCTGCAAAACATGAATATCAGAAAACAACTATGGTTGAAACAAGGGAAGAGAAAAATGCCTCAAGCTCCTTACACCGTCAAGCCTGAGCATAAATCAGAAATTTTCCATTGGATAAGTCGGGCCAAGTATCCTTCAGGCTTTGCTGGAAATATAGCCAAGTGTGTGAACAGACAATTCAACAATCTTTACGGGTTGAAAAGTCATGACAATCATATCCTGCTACAACGTCTCTTCCCTGTTTTCATTCGACCGTTCCTTCCCCGTCACGTTATGGAGCTGTTAGTAGCGTTGGCAAGATTTTTCCAGAAGGTATACACACGGGAAGTGAGAAAATCTGACCTCCGGGAAATGCAACAAGACATCGTTCATATCATGTGTAAATTTGAGATGATATTTCCTCTAAATTTTTTCGACATCATGTCTCACCTCATGATCCATCTTCCTCGGCAGTTGTTGCTTACCGGTCATGTGCACTTTACTTGGATGTATCCGATGGAAAGGTACGTATTTTACACCTTATGTTAATTTCCTCATCAATATATGTGATTTAGTATTAATGTATTATCATAACACTTTAAAAACTTGATTTATAGGCAACTTGGACAATACGGTGATTTTGTCCAAAACAGATCCGCACCTGAAGGATGTGTAGCTGAAGCATATATTGCGCACGAGTGCGTCACCTACATGAAGTTGTATTTAGGAGCGTTACAGGAAAGCATACCGGAAGATGTACCTTCACAGTTCAATCTTTCCATACTCTCCGACGATGTTGTACTCAGTGGAAAAATGCCAGTTTCCTACAAGTTGAAAGATTATGAGGTAGCCATTGCACATTGGTGGGTACTAATTAACTGTTTAGAAGTTCAGTTTTGGAAGAACATGCATCTAAACTGTGAACAAGTAGCAGGTGATCTCGATTACCACAACCGGACATTCGCAGAGTATTTCGGCCGATGGGTACGTAACTTTAACATTATTCTATACGTATTTATATATTATTGTGTATAATTATTCATATTTATAGTTGATTCTGATGGTTGTAGATGGACCTTATTAAAAATGATAATCACCCAAATTGGTCGCACGAACTCAGACTTCTAGCGATGAAGCCGGTCTATTCAAAAGTTTATGCGATGTGCAAGGTGAATGGTGTGTTATTTCGATGTGAAGAGAGAGACATCAGACTGAAAACACAAAATTCAGGGGTTTTGGCACATGGTGGGGATGATGGAGTTGACTATTACGGTGTTCTCCATTCAGTTGTAGAACTGCATTATGGAGAAGGCATGAAAGTGCACCTTTTCAAGTGTAGATGGTTTGACACACGGCCGCAGAGCATGAAAACCGATCAATACGACATAACTTCTGTGAACACTAGTACATCATGGTATGAGGATGACCCGTTCGTTTTAGCCACATGGGTGAAACAAGTGTTTTATCTTGATGATCTCGCCAAGGGTGACCCGTGGAAAGTAGTCAACACTATCCACCATCGCAACATTTACCTGGCGTCTACACTTGGAGTGGCTGAAGAGAACGAGGAAGGTGGCACCGCGTATCAAGAGCCCAACTCAAACGGTATTCCTGACTCCTCTTTTATTCGCCTAGACACGCCGGTGCGAATTCGAGGTGAAGAGCCACTGCTTGTTGATGTTGATCCAAATGAAGAAACTAACGAGGACTCTAGTGGTGAGGAAAGACATAGATTACCCCTATCGAGCAATTCAGAAACTGAAGAAGACTCATCCGATGATTCCGATTACAATCCGACGGATTATGTAATTTAGATGATGTAATCCTTTCATTTGTAATCCACTAATTTCTAAAGACAACTCCGATTCTTAAAAAAAAACTAAGAAAAACCTGCATGTACCAAGATATGTTTACGACCAAGCTGTTAAAGATAACAGCTACTTTGTGACGACTTTCCCTACTCTCTAAAAATTTCAAAGGTGGAAGGTACTGATTGAAAACCAATAATTTCTCACCAGATGACTCACATAACCTAAGCATATTCATAAAGAATTTTTCCTTGATTCCTTCATTCAAGTCTATCGTCTCGACCAACTCATCCATTTTTTCATTTGAGTCAGAGGGTTTCCAGTCCTTCGAGACAGAGTACAGTTTTCGGTGCAGATAAACAGCACTGCCAACTGAACTTTGCTTGAACTTCCTTGCCAAGTGTTTTTTTTTCATATAATAGCCGACGAAAATTTGTTATTTCGTCGGCTATAACTATATTGAAAAATACATATTTTATTTTAGACAGAAAACGACAAAAGAATAGCCGACGAGTACGAGTCTCTCGTCGGCTATGATTTAAAAAAAAAACAAAAAATGACCATATTCCATTTTCTATCACTAACGATAAACCATTGCTTCATCCTTCAAATGCAAAAATGTTGTGAAATAAGATATGACCGAAATAATGAAATACGTCTACGGTAGAAAAATGACAAGATTCCGATAAAATCTGAGTGTCGAAAGATGCGGTCAAAGGTTTTATTCCTTCGTTTCCCTAATGGTAGCGTTATCTTCGGTAAATATTTTGAGGAAAATTTTGATACGATTAGTTGCATCTCATCGATTTGAAACTATTATCTGTTCAAGGTCAGGCCAAAAAAACGTCATTTAGACAGTCCAATTACCATTTCTAAGAGTTTAGTGGTTTGACTCACCCAGTTGACCGTTCCGATCGAGCCTTTAACGTTGTCAGCTGAAGTTGGATTTTTTTCCATATATGTATTTAATCTTAACGGTGATATCTGACGGTTGGAATAGATTTTCTAAACTTTTAGATTCAAAATCAGAATATATGCACTAATGTTCCTTAATTTGTTTACTAAGTGTTTAAGTGAATGTATAGTTTCAAATAGTTACTATACGTAGACTCTTCAAATGCAAAAATGTTGTGAAATAAGATATGACCGAAATAATGAAATACCTCTACGATTGAAAAATGACAAGATTCTGATAAAATCTGTGTGCCGAATGTTGCGGTTAACTGTTTTTTACTTTCGTTTTCCTATGGGTAGCCTGACGTTCGTTAAATCAATTTTGTAAAATTTTTATATGATAAGTTGCGTCTTATTGATTTGAAACTATTATCTATTGAAGGTTAGGCAAAAAAACGTCATTTAGACAGTCCAATTACCATTTCTAAGCGTTTAGAGGTTTGACTTACCCGGTTGACCGTTCCGATCGAGCCTTTAACGTTGTCAGCTGAAGTTGGATTTTTTTCCATACATGTTTTTAATCTTAACGGTGATATTTAACGGTTGGAATAGATTTTCTAAACTTTTAGATTCAAAATCAGAACATATGCACTAATGTTCCTTAACTTGTTTACTAAGTGTTTAAGTGAATGTATAGTTTCAAATAGTTACTATACGTAGACTCTTCAAATGCAAAAATGTTGTGAAATAAGATATGACCGAAATAATGAAATACGTCTACGGTTGAAAAATGACAAGGTTCTGATAAAATCTGTGTGCCGAATGTTGCGGTTAACTGTTTTTTACTTTCATTTTCCTATGGGTAGCCTGACGTTCGTTAAATCAATTTTGTAAAATTTTTATATGATTAGTTGCATCTCATTGATTTGAAACTATTATATGTTGAAGGTGAGGCCAGAAACCGTCGTTTAACTAGACTAATTTATGTTTTTAAGCGTTTAGAGGTTTGACTTACTGGTTTGACCTATAGTTTAGCCGACGAAAATTATATGTCGTCTGCTAAACTCTTGCGATCCGCGCCTTTTTATTGTCCGCCGTTGGATGGCTCAGATCCAACGGCTGTTGATTTTCCAAAGTATAGACGACGATATTCATATAATAGCCGACGATATTCAAAGAATAGCCGACGAAATCTTTTAAATCGTCGGCTATTCTCTAAGTTTAGCCGACGAAAATTATATTTCGTCTGCTAAACTCTTGCGATCCGCACCTTTTTATTGTCCGCCATTGGATGGCTCAGATCAGACGGCTGTTGATCTTCCAAAGTATAGCCGACGATGTTCATAGAATAGCCGACGACATTCAAAGAATAGCCGACGAAATATTCTAAATCGTCAGCTATTCTCAAAGAATAGCCGACGAAATCTTCTAAATCGTCGGCTATTCTTTCTGCTATAAAAGCTGAAAGTCACTTTCTCTCCGACTTTTTTCTCTCCTCCTCCGCAAAAACTCCTCCTCCGCTCCTCAAATCGGCCGCTCTCCTCCTCCAATCCGCCGTTCTCCTCCTCCTCCTCCTCAAATCGGCGCCGGCGTCTGCTCTCCTCCTCCTCCTTCCCCTCCTCCTCCATCCGGCCTCCTCCTCCTCCTTCCCCTCCTCCTCCGGCCCCCTCCTTCTCCTTCCCCTCCTCCTCCGGCCGGCCTCCTCCTCCTCCTAAAGAAAATCATCCCGTAATTTTTTTTTTCAATTTATTTTAATTGTATAATTTAGGTATATAATTTAGATATTTAAGTGTGTGTTAAATTGTTATATATATTGGTTATATGTATAAATTGTTAGATTAATTATATATATAAATTTGTAGATTAATTATAGAAATTGTTATATATTTGTTAATATTGGTTATATGTTAATGTATATTTTAATTGTTATATATAAATTATTAAATTAATTATATATATATATAAATTGGTAGCCTAATTATATAAATGGTTATATTTATGTTAATATATAAATGGTTATTTGTATGTATATATATGTTAATGATGAAATATAGTTATATTTGTATATAAATGGTTATATTTATGTTAATGGTTAGTATTATTTAAAATTAGTTAAAATTTAAATATTAATTTGTTAGTATGTTTTAAAATATGTTAGTATTATTGGTTATTATATTAATTAGAATTTGTTATTTAATGTAATATAATTTAATATTAATTAATGTATTAATGCCTCAAGCTGCAGATGGCCGATGCATTTAGATAGTTATTCGGAGGCCGTCGTTCCAGATCTAGGGGTTCTGGAAGTTCTGGCGGATCCGGAGACTTCGAGATGACCTTTAGCCAGCCTGAGAGGACCACCAGCCAGCCTCAGAGGATCGATTCATCCCAGCCGCGGAGGAGTGTGAGCAACAGGCACCAAACCCTTTTATCGGCGGGGCGGCTGTCAAGCAGTTCACGTCCCCCTCTCCGGCCAGATCCTCCGAGCTGTAGTACGCAGCTATTTCAGGACGACATAGCTCCAGACGTTTATCAGGTCCGTATGCCTGAGGTTCATCGGGAGCCGATGACGAGTCATGCGCCGTCTGCTGCTGACTTTACTGAGGGGCCTACTCTCCCTAATCAGCTGTACCTGCCATACAACATTCCTGCCATACCCGAGGTCGACGAGCGTGGTGTGCCCATATGGCCTGCTAGGCCTCAGTACGTGAGTGTTGCGGAGGCATACCATCATGAGCCATTTGAGAGACCTGAGCTCCTGATTTCGGCGAGATTAAAAGGAAAGTCGACAGACGGGTCATCGAGTTCAGGTAACATTTGATTTTATTAATTAAATGTTTTATTAAAATTAACGCACTAATATTTAATTTTATTAACCAATCGTCGTTTATGTGATAGGGACCGCCGCAGCAGTTCAAGCAGGAATACGAGAGGTGTCATATGTTTTGATACGCTCAGGAAAACTGTTGAGACCAAGGGGAGGATCTAGATCAACGAACCCCCTAATCAGAATGTTCAGGGGAAAAACGCCGCGATTACGCGGGTTGCGTGGGAGCACTAATTAGGGATAGAGTCCCTATGTTGTGGACACGGTGGGCTGATGTGCCGAAAGAGATCAAGAGGGAGGTCAACAACGCGGCGTCGGTGAGTAATTTAATAAACATAATTTCTTTATCGTAATATTTAATAATTTTTGGTATTATTATAATTTTAAAACTAATAAAATATTATCTTTCAGGCATACTTCGAGATTGCCGAACACAACCAGGCTTGGGCGTACGCGATGTAGAACTCGAGGTCCGTTGGGAATTCCTCATCTTATAATTTGAAATATTTTATGATATTAATAATATTTCTAATGCACTTTTGTTTTTTCCGTAGGTTCAAAGAGTGGAAGAACGAGCTCCGTACCCACTTTACCGAATACGACAAACATGGTCGTATGGGTACTCCAAGAGAGTTCATGTTCAGGGAGTACGAGTGGCGTTGGTTGAAGACAGTAGACTTTAACAACCCAGTTATGCAGGTAAATACTAAACTTAACTATAAATGTTTATTTTGTTAATATTTTAATTATTAGTTTAATTATTTTATAATTATTACACTAATATTTTTTGATGCATTTTTCTAATATTTTATTATTTGTTTGAAGGAACGGTCTCGGATAAACTCTGCGAACCGCCGCCGTAACACAACCCCCCATCATGATGGTTCTAGGCCATTTTCACAAGGGAAAATGCCCATTTAGTATAAAAAAGACCCCCTCATTACCTATTTCAATGACAATCTTATTTTTTTCCCTTATTCAACATAAGGTAACAACTCTATTGCCTATTTGAACAAATTTAATTTTTTTTCTTCCTTTTTTGTTCTTTTGTCTTATCTAACATATTTTTGAATTATAATTTGCTGAGAAAGTGGAAAATAAAAAAACAAACTTTGCCGGAATATCACTCAACTCCTCCGGCCTCCCATGGCCGGTTGCTGGAGTCGGCGGATTCAGGTCACCAAATTTTTTTTTTTCGCCGGATTTTTAAATTTTTTATAATCAGGTTATTGGACGATGGTTACTGACTCCCAGTAAACAATTTACAGATTATTACAAATTTCCAGTAATTAAGTTACTGATCCATAGTAATCAAGTTACTGACCCCCAGTAATCGATTACTGACCCCCAGTAATCAAGTTACAGATTCCATATTTTCCAGTAACTATGTTACTGACCCTCAATAATCGATTATTGACCCCCATTAATCAGATTACTGACCCCCAGTAATCGGTCAGTAATCAGGTTACTGACCCCCAGTAATCAATTACTGACCCCTAGTAATCAGGTTACAGATTCTATATTTTCCAGTAACCATGTTACTGACCCTCAATAATCGATTATTGACCCCCAGTAATCCATAACCAGAGTTCATGAAGTTGCAAAACTTTAATCACAAAACATCCACACTATATTGGTACTAAGATTTCATTGATAACTTGACAATAACATAAAGAACTTGCACATACAATACAATGAAACTCTACAGATTTCATGAAGTAATCAGGTTACTGACCCTCAGTAATTGATTACTGACCCCCAGTAATCGATTACTGACCCTAACCAAGAGAAAAAAAAACAAACAGAAAAAAAAACCCTAGTTTTTTTTTCTTTCCGTCGCTGTTGCCGCTAGCCTCGCTAGCAGTAGCCCCGCAACCATCCAGCCTAGCATCGCTAGGTCTGCACCAACCGGATTCTCACCCTGGCCTTGGCCGACGACGCTCCAGCCGGACCCGAGGCCATCAATCCCTGCATCCCTCTATCAACTGAGTCCCAGATTGATCTGGGCACCCATCGATCTCGGCCTCCCTCCCGATCTCGACCTCGATTGCTCTGATTCCTGCCCAGGCCAACGCCTCGACCCAGCATCCCGGTGCCCACGGCGTCTGCTCCTCCACACAGTTGCCCAAGGTCGATGGAGAGAGCGCGGCGGAGGTTGGAGTAGGGCTGATGTGGCAGATGTGGCCGCGCTTGGGCTGTGGTTGGAGTCGGCAGTGGGCGCATGGGGGTAGGAGGCGGTGGGGAAGGATTGAGGGCGGCAGAGCAGAGAGAGAGAGAGAGATAAAGTTTTAGTATTGGTTAGGGTAGGGTAAATGACTGAATTATATTTACTAGGGTAGTTGTGTATTTTCCCAAGATTCATTGGTTTGGGATATAAACATTGGAATGGTCAAGTTTTAACTCTTTTTTGTGCAAATGGTCATTATCCCTTTTCACAATATCAGGAGGATGCGCTTAGAGATCATCCTTTAAGCAACCCGTACGTAGAGATGTTCAAGAAGGCTTATCCATTAGCGACAGAAGAGCTTGTAAGTCGTTGATTACGATTTTAAAATTTTAATTATTAATTTTACTTAATTATATATTTGTTAGAATATTAATTTTTTTTTTCCCGTTCAATTAGGAAAGGATGAACCGGGCCGAAGAAGAAGTGTTGCAGGAAGTAGTTCGGGAGACACAACCGAACATTTCAGAGGAAGATCTGCAAGAAGCCCTGAGCCAGGTCGACCGATCGAATGTCCAAACTGTAGCGAGGATATTCGACGCAGCCTTCCCAGAACGGTCAAACGACTACTACTGCCGGGGTTTGGGAAGTTCTGGAATAGGGGTCCTGAAGACCACTAAGGGAACTCAAAAGAAAGGAGGCGGGGACACCCAACAGATGAGGGGGGAAATACAGAGATTGGCAGAAGAAAATGCAAGATTGGCAGCCCTGTTCCAAAGATCACAGGAGCAACAACGCAGAACACAGCAGTATCACATGGAAATGAAGTGTTGGCATGCTGAATGCGAGAGAATTCGGCGACAGAACTACGCCAGCCAACAAAACTGGTGGTATGCTATGTTCGCGGCACAACAACAAGGCCTTGAACCTCCGCCCCTGTTTGAGCCGTTAGATGAACCTCCAATGCCGAGAGCTCCCGAGTTCATTCAGCAGGATGACGAGCATGATGGACAGCAGGATGGTGGCCAGGATGACAGGCATGCTGGGGATGACGTGGTGGACTTTAGTGCTTTAGGTGATGATTAGGGTTATATTTTATGTATATTGGAACAAATTAAATAAGTCATTTAGACGTGTTTCTTGTTGGTGTAAATGCATGGATTGTCATTGTGAATTGCAGGTTGCTTGGAATGGTAATTTAGAAATTAATTTAATTTTTTTCCCCAAAATGTAAGAATAGCCGACGATATTGACATTATTTCGTCGGCTATAAGTGCTATAGCCGACGATTTTTACCAAATTTCGTTGGTTATAACTTTTATAACCGACGAAAATCACATTATTTCGTCGTTTATAACTAATTAATGCATCTTAAAATATTAATATATTCCGACGAAATAACCAACGAAATAGATGAAATCGTCGGCTATATTTCAGAACAAATAGCCGACGAAACAGAAGATATCGTCGGATAGTTTACGATATCGTCGGCCATACTCGAAAATATCCGACAAATTTCGTCGGATATTTTGCCAAGGTTTGGTCGACAAAATTAATTTTCGTCGGTGATAATTTTGGAATGGCCGACGATTTCGTTATTTTCGTCGGCCATTCATTTTACCGACGCCCTTTTACCGACGAATTATAGCCGACGATTTTTTCGTCGGTAGAAGGAATAACAGACGAAAATTTGGCATAGTAGACGAAATTTTTTTCGTCGGCTATTCTGTCCGATCTGGTAGTGATATATGGTGTTTGGTAAAGTTTTTAAAAGCTGTTTTTGGTCAAAATAGATTTTCCCAAAAGCTGAAATCGAAAATCTAGAAAATAGAGCTTTGGAAAGCAGCCTTTGAAGAAAAACACTTTGTGTTAAGGTGAAGAAGATTTGCTCAACAAGATTGGGATTTTGATGAAGATGACGATTACTTAAATGAAGAAATTGGTGAGGATATGGAGGAGAATGAGCATAAAGACGGGAAGACAAAAAATGGTGGTGCTAAGAAATATAATGGCACAAAGTCTAATAAATGCATTGTAGTTGCAATATTAATAGACTCTAATATATTTTGTGTAATGGTTCCATTTAATTATGGTGGAAAATATTTTGTCTAATATTTTAGATAAATTTTGTTTAATATTTAAGAATTATTCGTAAATCTTTTATTTGGTTCAAACAACTGGTCATACATTGCAAAAAATTATACCAAAATAATTGCACAAAACCATAGTCTATAATTTAGAGAAGTAATATTCATTTTAATAAAATTTTAAATATTTATGATTATTTTGGTAATTACACTCAAAGTACTTTTTACTTAGAACTTACCAAACATAAAAAATTACTTTTCGTTCTCACAGCACTTTTGAAAATAGTTTACCAAACACCTAAACTGCTTCCTCTCACAGCAAGTTCAAAAGTCATTTTGCTCACAACTGATTCAAAAGTCATTTTACTCACAACACAGCTGTCCCAAACTAAGCCTTAATCTATTTTGTAAGTTACCAAGAATGTGCCCTTTTTTTTTCCTCGATGAGACTAAGTTCCCATGCCCAATAGGAGCTATATTTCTTTACGTCTTTTAGCTCTTTAGGCTATAACGTAAATTCGTCTCAAGCATAACAACCATTGAATGTCTCTTAGTCTACATTCTTCAATTCCCTAAAGTGCGTCTTCTTTTATATTAGTTTTCATTTCTGTCGTCTGCCTCAATTTTCAATTCATAGCATGGATGAAATGATACATTTAGTAGGTATGTCTTCTCCGAGAACATGTTCACATTTAGTCCGAAAACTTAGGATTCTCTTTCTAATATTGTACTTCTCTCCTATAGAATAATCAACAAATTAGTAGGTATGTCTTCTAGGAGAACATGTTCACATTTTTATGATTGAGTTGTGATTGGAGTGTTAGACACAGCATGTTTAGCCACAGCAGTCTTGCTCGCTTCACGTTGGTCTAGTTTCCAGTCCAACTAGGTTGGGAAATTTATTTGCCTAATAACTCGGTTCTATCACAGTATCACACAAATGGTAGAAAAATAAGACGAGATCAGTGATCAATGTATCGACGCTGGGTAAGAAGAATTCATCATATTCTAACTACCTTGCGTTTCATGTCATTGCCAGTGTACTACTTGATGAAAGTTCAGAAGTTGGTTATTGAATTGTGTTTGGGCCACAATTGAATTTATTTCAATTGGGCTTTCGCCCCAAGGCCCAGTAGGGGTTTTGATCAGATTCAAACCCATGGAAATCGGGTTTTCCCGCTTCAACCAAAAAGGTTGAGCTCGGGGGAGAACGTGGTTGCTTCCTAATCCGATTGGGGTTGTTTCGTAACAATCCATCAGTGAAAGTATTCGTTAAGATTGAGAAGCAATGTAGCAATGATTTCACTACCTACGCTGGGCTATCAATCACTAACAACTATGAGCCACGCTGCACCATGCTTTAGGGAGGTTGTTAGAGGAACCGGCCATACTGCGCAATGATGAGTGATGAACAGTAACAGCAGCATAACAAGCAAGGTCAAGACGTGTTGCTCCGATCTTCGAAGCTTCAATACCAACTATACCTCTGATAATATCTTCGCTGATTTGATGGGAAGCAGGGTAGGGGAGGACATTCCTAATGAGTCTCAAGGATCCGCCAAACTGGAGTTGACAGCCCTAGGGGTCCTTGAGTCATATAAATATGAATCTGCCGGCAGCTGGAAAGAGGTTCTCAACCAAAAACAAACAACCACAAGTTCTAGCGCAACGCTAACTTGCCAAAGCCTCTCCGGAGCAACTCACGCAACCCGCCTCCGCCCCACGATCGATCTAATCTCGTGCTTGTGCCGAGCGCTTTGCTGGGTCTACTCACGCAACTCGCCTCCGCCCTACGACGGATTCAACCTCGTACTTGCGCCGAGCATTTGCTGAGCCTCACGCAACCCTCCTCCGCCCTCTTACGATCGATCTAATCTCGTACTTGCGCCGAGCATTTGCTGAGCCTCACGCAACCCTCCTCCGCCCTCCTACGATTGATCCGCTCTCGTACTTGTGCCGAGCGTTTGCTGAGTCTATCGAGTCAGTCCGCCACCCCCGGTGGCAATCGAGTCTGTCAGTCCGCTACCCCTGGTGGCAATCGAGTCGTCACTCCGGTGACACACCCGTGGTCTTGGAACAGCTCTGCTTTGCTTCTCCGGATCAGAGTAAGATCCTCAATCCTCAAGGGGTTGGGAAGAAAATCCTGGTAGAGAGTTCTATTCAGGTCTTGTTCGAGCCCTGTACGCCGGCTTAGTCAGCGCCCGCGTAACAGTCGCTTGACCAGGAAGTCAGAGTCGAATTGGGAGCAGACGAAGCGACTCGCTCAGGGGGTCGCGCGCAATCGAGTGGCACCGCTCCAAGGGTGCTGGCACGCCTAAGCACAACACAGCAACCGACCACAAACCAAACACACCAACCGTGCTGACTGTTCGCCGGGTGCTGAACCCGCCACGAACATTTTGGCACGCCCAGTGGGACAGGTGTCAAGGATTGCGGGATCCACAAGGGGTAATCCTTACGTAAGGGTGACCATGTCTTGTTTGAAGATTTCCCACAAAGGGCTGATCCAGCATGGAACAGCTGAGTGTAGGGGATTAACTGACGCTGAAGTTAAGGAAGTGTTTGGCGGGACTTTGGCCGACGCAAAAGCTATTGCTACTGCCCTTAAAGCCCTGCGAAGCAAAAAGGGTCTGAATCCGGTTTCCGAGCCGTCTATTTCGGAGATCGAGGAAGAGACCACTGAAATCACTGCCGCTTCCCAGGATGACGACCGCGCTATCGGTTTTGTTAACCGGGAAGCTACATCTGGTTTTTTGGAAAAGGGGTCCGCGGATGAATCCGCTGATCCAAGTGCGTCACCTGTGGTACAATTTACTGGGGAGTCTGCAACTCCCACGGAGGTGACGGATACTTTGAAGATGTTGATCGAAAAGTCTTGTCACACGGACGAGGCATTGAAAAGAGCCAATGAGGTGGTCATTGATCTAAGTGAATCCGTCAGGCGTATGCAGACGGAGCAACGGGGGTTCACTGCCAATTTCAAGTACCTCGCCGAACAGCAGGATCGGCTGGGGAGCAGCTTGACCACCTATGCCAGGAACTCCGAGGGCAGCTGGCAAAAGCAGCAGGAGCAGCTGGCGGAAACCAATACCGCGCTCGCCAACCTGAGTGCCTTGATGAATCAATTGCTGGAACGGGGTGACCACCCCGAGGGGTCCGGCCGTATAGTTACGGATCCAGCCCAGCTGAAGGACCAGCGCAAGCGCGACGCCGGTCGTGGTACTATTGGCGGATCTAACAACAGGCCCACTAATAGTCAAAGGGGAGGTCAGGTTCTTCCTACAGAGCCGGTTAGCAACGATCAGTCGGTACCTCCAGCGAACGCCGTGGCGCAGATAACCCTGGAGGACATCGGCAGGATCTTCGCTGACAAGCTCAGGGAGCTGCAGGGGTTGCCCGACGTCGACAAGACGTACGAGAATCCGTTGACTCCCGAGATCAATGCGGTGCCCTTCCCGGTCGGTTTCAAGCCAATCCGTTTTACGCCGTTTACTGGCCAGACATCCGAGGATGCTGAGACGCACATCATGCGTTTCACCAACGAATCAGGTCAATATGCTGAGAACCCGATCATGAAGTTGAAGCTCTTTCCTACATCCCTGGCAGGGGAAGCAGCTATCTGGTATAAGCGTTTAAGGCCTGGGTCAATTCCAGACTGGAAGACCATGGAGGTCATGTTCAGGACCATGTTTGGGGTCGTGGAAGCAAAAATCGGACTTAAGGACCTGGCAGAGACTGAACAGAGGCCTGACGAGTCCGCCACTGATTATCTGCGACGCTTCAAGCTGGAGCTAACTCGCTGTGAGATGGAAATCCCAGAGGAGCACGCCGTGCGGATGGCGATTGACGGCTTGATAGACGAGATCCGCCAGGGGTTCAGGCAGGTTCATGTAACCACGATGGCGGATCTGACTAATCGTCTGGGTCAGGAGCAGCACTATGTGGATCGTTCCAGGGAGAGGAACGAAAGAAGGAAGGGGATTCCGATGTCCTACTATCCGGGGACTCTGAAACCCAAAACTCCAATTCCGACCGCGGCTCAGACCGTGGCAGCCGTTCAGGCGGATGCAATTCCTAGGCCAATCCTGACATGGGTTGATGAGGAGAAAGTAGGGGTCGAGGTCGCAGCCATCGAGAGGACTGATCAGAAGCCTTTGCAGTCCCAGGTAGCGAAGCCGGTCAGGGAGCCTATTAAGCTAGTTACTCCTCTTCCAACCAAATCAGCCTTTGATGCATACACCTATAACGCCCATAGAGCTCACGAGATTTTGCAAGAGTTGTTCAACCAGGGGCGTCTGCATCATGACGGATTTACCCCCAAGCCTGATTATATGGCGGGGAAGACATACTGCAGCTATCACAATATGAACAATCACAATACTAAGGATTGTGTGAAGCTGAAGGACCAGTTGCAGATATGGATCAATGACAACGTCCTGCAATTGGAGAATCCTAAGGAGCCTCAGTGGACAAAGGCTAGGGGTACACCGCAGGTGAATGCTATCGAGATCAGTGTTGGTCCGAGTCTGCCGCAGCAGGGTAGGAAGCGGGTTTCCAGGTTTCAGGAGTATACTTACGACGCAAACAAGGCGGAGGAAATCTGGGAAACCATGGTGTACCATAAGGCGCCAGAAATTCAGGAGTTTTACCAAGGCCATCCTATCAGTGGGAACGGCGGGTTTACATGTCTCTTCCATAGGTCCTTTGACCACTCTAGTTCTGAATGTGTAGGTCTGAAGGATCAGTTGCAGGAGTGGCTGAACGAGGGCAAGCTGGGGTTCGACGCCAGCGAACCTAGGCCCTGCCCAGAATTTTGGGTTGGGGCGATTGAAGAAGAGGACATGGTGATGGTCCCACGCTCCAAGCTCTGCCTCACGTGCAGACTAACGACAGGACAGCCGATTACCTATGAGGAGTTTCAGGCAGCCTTGAGGGAAGCGGAGCAGAAGGCTGAAAGGAGAGCCCTCGAGAAGGCCAAATTAGAGCGTCCGCCGCCCGAGAAGTCAAGCAGGGAGGGTTACAAGCGGATGAAGTACCATCACGGGTCCGAGGACAGTTGCGCCAGCAGGGCAAGGCCTAGGCATGGTCCAGGACCGTCCGAAATCAAATCAGCCACGGCTGGGGGTTCGCAGAAGGCTGCGAATCCAGAGCCATCCGCGAGGGTCTATGTTCCGCCAGCATCTAGGAACGATCCGAAGGCGGACACATGGTATACCCAGCGGGCCGGCAAGGCTGTTGAGCTTGCAGCGGTGACTACCCGGAACGAGCGGAGACGCTTTGGCAAGGCAAAAAGAACCTTGGCGGATCTGGCATCGGGAAGGGTAACCGAGGAAGAGCTGTCAGTACCCGTGGAGCGGGTGGAGGAGATCCATAAGCGCTACAAGGTGAGAACCAAATCATACATGGACTCTAGGCGACAGCGAACCACGGACGTTCCACCGGCACCTCGAAAGAGTGTGCACGATAGGATAGCTGATCTGCCGAGATCCGCTGGGGCACCCCAGTCCAGGCCAAGGAGAAAGTTGGGTTTCCCTCCTGAGCCTGCGAGGGCAGGGAAGTCTCCTCCAAAGAAGTCACAGCCGGAAGCTACCGGGAAGCAGGGGGCTTTGGAGGCCCAGGAAGATGTGATGGTGATTGACACCAGCAAGGGTTCCACCGTTATGCGGTGGGTACCAAAGGAAAGCAGCGTGTCATTGGCGGCGAGCACGAGCAACGTGGGGGTTTCTGAGAGGGAGGTTGTTCCCAAGGAATCCAGATCAGTTCCGGTGGAAGCGAGCGGGCCGTCCGCTACCACATCGCGGGCGAGGCCAAAAGGGCCTAAGGCGCCAACCAACTTCGTGGAGTACGCGGCTAAGAAGCTGCAGATGATGGTGCCAACTCGGACGTCCTCGGTCGCCCCCAGTATACGAGTTGACTCCGACTTAGGAGACCTAGCCCTGGATAAGGAAGAGGATGTGGTCGGCTACGAAGATGAGCCTGAGGCGGTAGACGAGGGCGAGGTGCAAATGGACGAGGAGCAGACCGGGGATGAGGCCATGACGCATCATTGCAACATGGTCTTCATTCTGTCATCTGCTTATGCTCTGCCAGAGCCTTTGCCCACTGCTCACTTCATCAGCGACGAAGAGGCTTCTCATCCTGTTTACTCAGTACAGGAGCCTGAACAGGGGGCTCAAGCGGAAGCTGAGCCCGGGGTTTTTCGGTCCGGTCATCGGTATCCGGAGGGGGCCGGAGACCTTCTGAAACAATGCGTGATGTTTGCCAAGCCTACGTTTGACATGTCCCAGCATCTGAAGCCTCTATACGTGACAGCAGAGGTGCAGGGCATGAAGGTCCGCAAGATCTTGATAGATACAGGGGCTGCGGTAAACGTCGTCACCACTACTCTTGTGGAACAACTGAAGATCCCGAAGGACAAAGTCATCCAGACTGTCTCCAGGGTGAAGGGGTTTTCGGGGGAGGTAACTCCAACCGCTGGGGTGGCTGTGCTCCGAGTCAAGATAGGACCCTCTGATGCCCATCACGCATTTTACGTGGCCAACGCAAACGCTCCCTACCATATGATCCTAGGGAGGGATTGGATCCATAAAGCGCTGGCAGTGCCTTCATCTCTCCACCAAGAGATGATCATGTGGGATCCAGTCACAGAGTTGCCAGTGCTCATCAAGGCGGATGAGCGCCCGTATTCGATAGCGGCCATCCAGTTGGAGGCCAGCTATTACAACAGAGACATGAGACCCCTCCGGATTGGGGGAGTCGACCATAGGGGGCATCCACTCGGGGTGACCCAGAATGAGCTGTCTCAGTGGGGAATTGCCCAGGCTATGGCGGATTGTAGTCGGCCAATTTCCATTGAGCTCCGTCCCAATACTTCCAATGAGTGACGCCTTCTCGCAAGAGGAGTCGGAGGCCTTTGCTAGCTTTCTGCAGCGATTGGCGATTTATCGATTAGAGCGAATGGCTTGGGAGGAGGTGGCACTGGTGGAGTGTATTGAGGAAGAAGAGTTCGAAGTTTCAACAGGGGTGGAAGTAATTCAGCCTGCTCCAGCAGCGCTAGATGATACTCCGCCCAAGGTACGCGATCCTGTCGAAAAGATCAACCTGGGAACAGAAACGGAACCCATGGAAGTGGGGATCAGCCAGTACCTTAGACCAAAGTTGAGGCAGCAACTGATAGGGTTGCTGCATGATTATAAGGACTGCTTTGCCGAGAAGTATCAAGACATGCCGGGGTTATCAAGAGAGCTGGCTTGCCATCGCATCCCTATCAAGGAAGGGTGTAGGCCAGTTAAGCAAGAGCAGCGGCGGATGAACGCTGACACGGCAATGGCGGTCAAGAAAGAAGTTCAAAGCATGCTGGACGCTGGGATAATCAGACCAGCCCTTTATCCGGAATGGTTATCCAACGTCGTCCCTGTTCGGAAGAAGAATGGCAGAATCAGAATATGTGTGGACTACAGGGATTTAAACGCTGCATCTCCTAAGGATGTTTATCCTATGCCCATAGCGGATATGCTGGTGGATGCAGTAGCGGGGCACGAGTTGCTCTCATTTATGGATGGGACGGCAGGGTATCACCAGATTCCAATAGACGAGCCAGACATTCCTAAAACCGCCTTCCGCTGCCCAGGGTTCACAGGAGCGTTTGAGTATCTCAGTATGCCATTCGGTTTAACCAATGCAGGGGCTACATACCAGCGTGCAATGAACGTAATTTTCAGCAGAATTTTGGGGGACATCCTTGAAGTCTACATTGATGATGTAGTAGTAAAATCCAAAAAGAGGGAAGATCACATTGATCATCTTCGAAGGGTGTTCACAATCATGCGAAAGCATCAGCTTAAAATGAATCCGGCCAAGTGTGTCTTTGGGGTTTGTGCTGGTGACTTTCTAGGGTTTGTGGTACATGAGAGAGGCATCGAGGTGTCGGGCGACAAAGTGCAAGCTGTGTTGGACGTGCCAGCACCGAGAAACAAGAGGGAGCTGCAGAGCTTGCTTGGAAAAATCAACTTCCTCAGAAGGTTTATATCCAACTCAGCAGGCAAGGTAGCACCTTTCTCGTCTCTACTCAAGCTCAAACCAGGAGAAATCTTTGAGTGGGGTCCTGAGCACCAGGCTGCCTTTGACAGGATCAAGGAGTATTTGGCTAGTCCGCCGGTCCTTCGGCCGCCGACACCGGGTATCCCTCTCAAACTGTATATTTCTGCCTCTGATATCTCTGTCGCAGGGCTGCTAGCCCAGGATGAAACCCTGGCCGATGGAAAGAAAGTTGAATATGCAGTAGCCTACGTCAGCAGGACGTTGTTGGATGCAGAGACCAGATATTCGCCAGTCGAGAGGCTGTGTCTAGCCCTGTACTGCGCGGGCATTAAGCTCCGCCATTACATGCTTTCATTCACAACAATAGTGGTGGCACAGACTGATTTGGTGAAATATATGCTAACGAGACCTATCCTAAGGGGTAGGATTGGCAAGTGGGTCTTAGCCCTGTCAGAATTTTCCCTACAATATGCGCCACTCAAGGCCATGACGGGTCAGGCCATCGCGGATTTCCTATTGCACCATCCTATTGAAGGGGAATTCGCAGAACCGCCAGAGTTCGTTAACGTGATCCGATACCAGCCTTGGGTCCTATACTTCGATGGTAGCAGTACCAGTAAGTTGGCGGGCGCAGGGGTTTGTATTCAGACTCCAGCAGGAGTCAAGTATTTGTATTCTTTTCAGCTGGAGTGGACATGCACCAACAACCAGGCAGAGTACGAAGCCCTACTCATTGGTTTGGAGCTGTTACTCGACCTGGGGGCACAAGAAATTGAGGTACTTGGAGATTCCATGTTAGTTATTAATCAACTGTTGGGAATCTACAAGTGCGTTTCCTTCCATTTAGTACACTACTACGAGCGGGCTATTGAGCTGCTGGATCGATTTATTGATGTTTCCTTAGACTATGTTCCGAGGGAATTGAACTCAGCAGCCAACGAGCTGGCACAATTGGCCACTGGAATCAGCCTAGCCCAGGGAGTGAAGGAACGAATCCTTAGGGTGGAGCGCAGAACTCTACCATCCTTTGTTATCCGCCAGAGAGAGCGCGGAGGTTGGTCGGTCGCTACAGTTGAGCCCGTCGACACTGACTGGCGGATACCAATCATAGCGTATTTGCAGGACCCATCTGCACCATCCGAGAGGAGAACTCGACATCTCGCAACAAGTTATCTTCTCAGGGGAGACGAACTCTTCCGTAGGGGGGAGGATGGAGTCCTATTGAGGTGTATCTTTGGCGTCGAAGCCAAGCGGATCATGAGAGAGGTACACCTAGGGGTCTGTGGTTCACATCAGTCCGGACCCAAAATGAGATGGCTGATTCGTAGATATGGGTATCATTGGCCATCCATTTTGAAAGATTGTCATAGTTTCGCTCAGGGTTGTCAGGAATGCCAGCGACACGGGCCAGTGCAGCGGGTTCCTAACATTCCTTTGCAGCCCATCATCAAGCCTTGGCCTGCTAGGGGCTGGGCATTGGATTTCATAGGGGAGATCAATCCACACTCATCTGCGCAGCATAAGTTTCTTTTGCTGGGTACCGATTTCTTTACTAAGTGGGTTGAAGCTATACCAACCAGGAACTGCGATGCAGATACGGTCATCCGCTTTGTTTTCCAAAACATAATCTGCCGCTACGGCATTCCAGAGTGTATAGTAGCGGACAGGGGGGCAGCCTTCATGGCTGAGAAGACCCAAACTTGGCTAGCAGATTATGGTGTCCAGTTCCTCCATTCTTCTCCTTATTATGCTCAATCCAATGGCCAAGCGGAAGCTACTAACAAGGTGATCATATCCATTCTAAAGAAGATGCTAGTGGATAGCCCGAGATCATGGCACACTCAACTTGACAACACGCTTTGGGCCTATAGGACCTCTAAGCGGACGCCTACAGGTACCACCCCGTATTCGTTGATGTATGGCCATGAGGCTGTCCTGCCAATGGAGATCAATGTGGCTTCTTTACGGGTTCGCGAGCAACATCAACTCCTGGGTGAAGACTATGTCCAAGCCATGTTCCAGGAACATGAAGACCTCGACGAAAAACGACTTGAGGCCTTGGACACTATCATCCAGGAAAAGCAGCGGATCGCCAAGGCATATGACAAGCGGACCAAGGGTAAAACATATGGCGAGGGAGACTTGGTCTGGAAGGTAGCTCTGCCCCTAGACGAACCGGGTCGTTGTAAATGGAGTCCTCGCTGGGAGGGTCCATTTGTCATCGACCGAATCATGGGAAAGGGGGCATACCAGCTCCGAGACTTGGAAGGTGAAGTTCATAGAAATCCCATTAATGGGCGATATCTTAAGAAATACTTCCCAAGTGTTTGGGAATTCGAGGTCCCTCCGGCAGACGACGGGGCTGGACAGAATTCTTAGCCCTCCGGCAGTGCGCTCAGACGGCAGTAAGTTAAGACGGTACATCCGCCAGGGGTGTTCCCGCCGTGTTCGAAGTGTTCGTCTTTTTCATTGCGAAACCGTGGGGGTTTTGTTCTTCTTTTACCTTGTCTTATTTCAACATCCGCCAGGGGTGTTGATGTCCTTATACTTTTCATTAACAATCAAATTCATATCTTGGTAAGTGTTAAGTACGAAAATTGCAAATTGCTTTATTCTTACGCAGGCTTTGCGGCCAAGGGCATTACAAGGAAAAGAAAATACAGTGAGAGCTACTAGCTAGCTCTGATACCATCCTACGTCTCTCTTCGTCTTGGGGGACTGGCGGATTCCTCGTGCTGCTGCTTGATCTTCTTGCCCAAATCCTCTTCTTCTTCGGAGCTCTGCTAATTCCAGGAGGGGAAAAGGAGTTGGAAAAAAGGGGAAAGATGAGGATGCAGTGGCGGTACTGGAGGAAAAACATACAGTTCCGCTGGGAACGTATGGATGGATTGCTCGGGGTGAAGGTCATCGGCTGTGTTGATGACATTCATCCAAGCACCTAACCGGGTCACTAGCGTTAGTCGGGCCGGGTGTTGTTTAAGCACCAGGAAGCACGGCTTCAGGCCGCCTAACGCTAGGTGACCGGGGTTAGGATTTACTTAACGCTGGGTGACCGAGGTTACTGGGGCATTTAACCAGGATTGCGGTTTCTCTGGTGGAAAGGCTTGTGGCAGCCAAAGGGCTACGCCAATCGCTAACCACTCTACGATTGCCATATTTGTTCTAAGCAGGGTGATCTGGTGAGGTTTTTGCTGCAACCAGGGGGTTCCTTTTATACTACATATGCGAGAGGATCCAACGGTTGGGGGTCACGTAAGCTTTAATGCTTCGATCTACCCATCTTTATGCATCTATCCGTTTTCGGCGCCTGCTCGCCTGGGAATCGATGCGTGATCAATAGGGTTTGACTGGCGCCTTCTCGGTTTTCCCCACCGTTTCGGTAACTGTCAAATCCTGCATTTATACCAGTTTGTGTTTCCCAAGCATCTGCTTAGGGCTACCTGGCGTGGGGGCTTAGTGGGCCGGACAGGGGTTCGACGACGAACGGGCTTTCACCTTTTCGTCGAACCTAGCCCATCATGGGGAAACCACTTGTGAATCCTATCTAGTTTACTCGGCTTGGTTCTGGATTTGCCCATCCGCGCAGCCCAGCAAACTAAGGGGGCAACATAAGGGCAATATCCGACTTATCTCTCGCGCTGAATTTTTCGAAGTTTTTGAGATTTTTGAACCTTCTTTAGGGCCAAGCCGGGTCGTCCTTTGAATAGGGGTTTTTAGGAACATCCGTGTTGGGGTGTGCCCTAAAACCTTTGCCGTTGGTAAGAATTGTGCGATGCAAGCCTTGATTCTAAAATTTTTGTTTTATTTACAAAAGTAAAGGGGGCTTTGCGGCCACGGCGATTACAAAGGCAAGAAACTAGTAATACATATCCGCCAACTAGCTCTGATACCATCTTGGTATATGGGGATCCTCGCCACCTCCTTCGATCCGAACGCGGGCCGAACAGGGGTTGTAGGGTAAGATCCTGCGAGATCAGCGGATGAAGCGTAGAGATAGGGGTGGCAGAGACTGTCTTGATGCCGAAGCAGAGTGGCATATAGACGTCCGCTACCCATAATCTCTCGATCATGCAATGAGTTCAATAGCCCAGCGTTGTCCACGGTTATCCAATACCCTTCATGTGGAGGTGGACAACTGGCCTATTGAAGCTCATTGCGCCTCTCTCCGGAGAGGAAGGTACCCCGAACCGCATCCATGCTGGACTTCCGGCCGATGCGCTAGAGGGGTGCCAAATCGACAGCTACCAATCTATAATCACATCCGCCCGGAACATAACATGGAGTGTTATGGTTCGAGATTTGTTTAACATGGGGTGTTATGATTTGGGGTGTTCAGCGGAACATCCGAACTAGATCGGGTGGCAAGGATCGAGGAGGCCATAACGGCTGGTAGCAGAACCTAAAGGAAGAAACGCTGAATAACATTCTAAGGCAGTTTTTTGGGGTTCTCGGGTCTAGCCAAGGGGTGTTGCTTTTATAGCCTTACTTAGAAGCAATCCAAGGGCTGAGATGAACTTGCGCATTTATTGGGCAGTTGGAGGTTGAAACAGTTTCCCGTTTTAAAATTCAAATGCAAATTCATGGGAAAAAGTTCTGCAGTTTTCTGACTGCATGATAAGACTGATGCGCAGGGTTTGGTTTGCGAATCAAACCGAATAGGGCTTGGTAAATGGGCTCATATCATTAAACTTAGTAAATGAAATACATCAAGCCAGTTTTTACGGGCTAAGGCCGAAACTCATATAGATGCAGGCCCAACCGTTTGATGGTGGCCTTGGTCTTGCCTACCCCACGATCAAACTCGGCTGTTTCCCTCTTTGCTCGCATCCGCTCCTCTTGTAGCTTACTCCCCAGGGCTTTCTGTTGAGTTATTTCATTGGCGCGCCGGATTTGTTTCTGGCGGAGGAGGGAAATTTGCTCTTCAAGTCTAGCTATCTCAGCCGCTTCGGGGTTGCTAGTAGCCAGGGCAACCAAATCTTTGTAGGCACGAGCAGCATCCGCGAAAGCGGTCTCAGCTCCCTCAAGCTTAGCATGCTGAGTAGACCGGACAGGCAAACGCTCGTGCAGGCTCCTTAGCTCCGCGGGCAGCCGGAGGAGAGAAGCGTTAGCTTCAGCTTGGACCTCGGGAGGCAGTTGCTGGAAGTGGCCTTTGAGGATCTCGAGGGCAGAGGAGAGCTCGTCCGCCACTTGAACATCGGCAGGGTCCCTCTCTCCTAAGCGTTCCAAGAATCCCCACGCCTTCTGTACCTCTTCAGGTTCCTCTTCTGGGCTTCGAGGAGAAAGGAAAGGGTCTTCGGCCAAGAGGGAAGCAGAGTCAACTTGCTCCGGAACCGCTGAACCCGATCCGCCAGGGGTCGCGGATGGCTGATTCAATGGAGACGCCGCGACCAGACCTTCGGGGGTTGGGGCCTGCGGCAGGGAAACTTGTGCAGTTACAGGTCCCACAGGTTCCGCGGAACCAGAGTCCGTTGCCTGCGGGGCGGAACCGAGGGTCTCCACATCATCATCACTATCATCCACCTGTTTATAAAAAGGGGTTAGGAATGGTTCTAACTAAGAAAAATCGCTCTTCAAGTGGATTTTACACCACATACCTCAACAGCCGCTGAAAAGGGGATTTCCTCTGGCTGACTCAGAGGAGAGCCCTGCAGCCCTGCTTTTCCTTGCTGAACTGTATCAACGGGAGCAGCGGCAGGGGTTGGAGTTGGTTCAACCTGGGGGGCAGCATCCACCACCAGCGGGGTAGCATTCTCGGTTGCCACTATCTCCTCTTCCACCTGCTCATAATCGAGGAGGATTGGAAGTAATTCAGACCAAGGGAGGTACCAATTTAGAGCATAAGGGATATATACCTCCGTCAACGGGGTCTCTTCGGGCAGAGGAGATCCGGGCCACCTTGCTGGTGATGGCCGATCGGCTTCGATACAAGAGTCAGCAGGGGTTGAATGTTGTTCAACCTGGGGGGCAGCACCGGCCAGAGACTCCGCACCGGCTAGAGCCTCTTCCTCTGCCGGAGATAGGTCATCTGCAGGGGAGGATGGCTCGTCAGCAGCTGGTTGGTCTGCGCCCCGAATCGGCTCCTCCTCTTCTTCTCCTTCTTCTACGTCCTCTGCGGCCCCGTGCTCTTCCTCCCGAGTCGAATCTGAGGTCAGCGGATATGGAGTTGAAGAACTGCCAGGAGCGCCACATAGCATGAGCAGAGGCCTATCGGTTGGGGCCTCCGCCATGGTAGCATCTGGGTTTTCCTCCGCCTCCGGTCCAGCTTCTGCAGCAGCACGGAGAGTCAAGACGGGTTGGATAGAACTCTGATTAACTGCGAGGGCTAGGCTGGAGGAAGTACCTGCAGCAAGACAGCGCAGAGGAACAGGTTGAGGAAGACTATCGCCGCAAAGCTCACGAATGCAGAAGTCCAGATAGTAATCGTCGGAACTAGAGGAACCTGGTTCTTCGGAAGGGTTAGAGGACTCACCAGAGGAGAGCTCTATTACCGCAGGAGCTCGGCTGGTGGCGGCGGCGGACGAGGAGCGCTTCCTCTGAAGTATCTGCAGGGAGGGATAGAGATGGGATATCTACGTTATGTAGGTATCTGTTTGAGCTCATAGTTAGAGACGCAAGAGGAAAATGGAGCTTTAAAGAGTACTTACGGGTATGTCCTCCTCCTCATCTGATTCCTCATCCGCCTCAACAATAGTTTTGCTCTTCTTGGGGGGCGGAAGAGCTTTGCATTCGGCCTTCCGTTTTCCTTTGTCCATTGGGGTTTGCTCAATAGCCTAGTTTATTAAGCAATCGAGATTACGCGAGAATCATGGGCAAACCGAAACAGTAGTTTCAAATGGGGGCATATTACCTTTCTTAGGGGCGGGTCAACGTATAGGGGACCGCCGTGTAGCACCTCTTGGTCAGCTGGGGTAAGTTGCCCACCCCGAAGGTAAAAGAATCTTCGGAAGTAGAAAACGGGTGGTTGGCGGAAGAGCGGGCTTCGCATGCGCGACCACCAAACGCGATAGGGGCCAGTTGCGTCCGTGGAGGCCTGCAGGTTAGGGTAGCAATCTTCGTTGTGTATGATGAGAAGCTGCAGGCATGAATTGTCACTGGCACTGGAGGGTCTTTTGGACTTTCGGCTATTCCTCCACGCTGAGAAAAGATTCAGACTTCTCAGCGGCGGATAGGGCAAAGTTTGAATAAGACCAAACTGCCGTGCAAAGAAGTGAGGCGCGTAGAGCTCATGGCTCGGATAGCCTTTCTCACTACAGAGGAGTGGCAGGTCCGCCATGGAGACGCAATGGATGAAAATCCCTCGGCCTTTAGCTGCCTGAAGACTGTTAGGGAGAAAGCCTCGGGCTAGTCCGCGGGGATACTTCACGTGGATCAGCTGCTGCGCCTCTGTAAAAAATTCCCGAGCGGATGTGTTGAAAAAGATGTCGAGGCAGATGGCATAGCTGAGTTCGGGATCAGCGGCACAGCCGGCATACTCTTGCCCCACAACTTGGTCGGGCCTAGGAGCTCTCTTCGTGGCCGGAGAAAGTTGGGGAAAGTACATCTGGCACCAGATATCCAAGATCCAGAGCGGACCAGATTGTGCACAATTCATGGGCACGGCGGATATCTGGTGCAGACAGCGGTAGAGGTGTGCTAGAACGCATTGGGCAAGACCAATCTCTTGGCCGGAATAGATCACCTCCGCCATACGGTGGTAGTGCTTGGTCATTTTGTTGGTGGTGGAGCAGAACACGAATTTGTTTAGCCAGAAGGCCAGAAAGGCTATCCCGCTGAGCCTGTCGTCACCCATCTGGGAGGTTTCGTTCCTCCACTTTTCAAACCCACTGGGCTCGAATCCCCAAACAAGGCTCGAGGGAGATGTCCTTTCGGGATAGTAGCCCTCGTCGAAGGCTACAGAACCGAGAGGGAACCCGAAGCCGGCGTAGAGGTCTAGCAGGGTCACGGAGGCGTGACCGAATTGGAGCTCGAAGGCATTAACCGTGGGGTTCCAAAGGCTGATCAGCGGAACTAGGGCACACCTGTTGCCTCCTTTTGGGCTGAGGCTGAAGCAAAGCTGGATTGCATCAGCGACCCCGGCTTTCTTCCAAATTGCCCCGTCGAGAGGAAGCCGTTCTTCATACCAGGTGGTCATGTAGGACCTAACCAGAGGCCAGGCGGAGTGGTTTACGGTGCATTGGTGAGCGTCTTTTTGAAAATTGGGGCACTCCGCCGGTTCTTCAGAGCGGAAGAGCGCCGGCAGCGGGCGCGCCGGGCTGTCAAGCATCTGGTGGGCTCCGTTGTTATCATCAGGATGATAGGCCACCACGAAGGGACCTAGGGTAGCACATTCCTCATGGGGAAGGCTAAGATGGGTCCGGTTCTCCTCTGCTTCAGAACATTTGAGGAGGGGGAGAAGTTGAGTCTGGGCTTGTTCCGCCAGGGGATAGCGGATATCAAAGTTCTTTTTGGGAGCCATCAGTCTCAGATCTGGGTTTCTTCTGATTTCGGGCTAGGAAAGAGGAAAGCAAGGTAGTACGAAGGAGAAACCGAGGGGTCTCTGTTGGAATTTATAGGAATCCGAAAGGGGTTCTTGTTTCGTGAGGCGCTGGGTTTCGCAGCAACCAAGGGTTTTAGGTGAACAGTGTTACCGTTTCGAATTGGGGAATCGTGATTGGCGAGGAAACCGCGCAACAGTCCGGTTATTTATTTAAGGGCGATTGAGGTTCAGTCTCTCTTCTATCTCGCTATACCTCAATATCGGAGACTGGGGGGCAATGTTTGGGCCACAATTGAATTTATTTCAATTGGGCTTTCGCCCCAAGGCCCAGTAGGGGTTTTGATCAGATTCAAACCCATGGAAATCGGGTTTTCCCGCTTCAACCAAAAAGGTTGAGCTCGGGGGAGAACGTGGTTGCTTCCTAATCCGATTGGGGTTGTTTCGTAACAATCCATCAGTGAAAGTATTCGTTAAGATTGAGAAGCAATGTAGCAATGATTTCACTACCTACGCTGGGCTATCAATCACTAACAACTATGAGCCACGCTGCACCATGCTTTAGGGAGGTTGTTAGAGGAACCGGCCATACTGCGCAATGATGAGTGATGAACAGTAACAGCAGCATAACAAGCAAGGTCAAGACGTGTTGCTCCGATCTTCGAAGCTTCAATACCAACTATACCTCTGATAATATCTTCGCTGATTTGATGGGAAGCAGGGTAGGGGAGGACATTCCTAATGAGTCTCAAGGATCCGCCAAACTGGAGTTGACAGCCCTAGGGGTCCTTGAGTCATATAAATATGAATCTGCCGGCAGCTGGAAAGAGGTTCTCAACCAAAAACAAACAACCACAAGTTCTAGCGCAACGCTAACTTGCCAAAGCCTCTCCGGAGCAACTCACGCAACCCGCCTCCGCCCCCCGATCGATCTAATCTCGTGCTTGTGCCGAGCGCTTTGCTGGGTCTACTCACGCAACTCGCCTCCGCCCTACGACGGATTCAACCTCGTACTTGCGCCGAGCATTTGCTGAGCCTCACGCAACCCTCCTCCGCCCTCTTACGATCGATCTAATCTCGTACTTGCGCCGAGCATTTGCTGAGCCTCACGCAACCCTCCTCCGCCCTCCTACGATTGATCCGCTCTCGTACTTGTGCCGAGCGTTTGCTGAGTCTATCGAGTCAGTCCGCCACCCCCGGTGGCAATCGAGTCTGTCAGTCCGCTACCCCTGGTGGCAATCGAGTCGTCACTCCGGTGACACACCCGTGGTCTTGGAACAGCTCTGCTTTGCTTCTCCGGATCAGAGTAAGATCCTCAATCCTCAAGGGGTTGGGAAGAAAATCCTGGTAGAGAGTTCTATTCAGGTCTTGTTCGAGCCCTGTACGCCGGCTTAGTCAGCGCCCGCGTAACAGTCGCTTGACCAGGAAGTCAGAGTCGAATTGGGAGCAGACGAAGCGACTCGCTCAGGGGGTCGCGCGCAATCGAGTGGCACCGCTCCAAGGGTGCTGGCACGCCTAAGCACAACACAGCAACCGACCACAAACCAAACACACCAACCGTGCTGACTGTTCGCCGGGTGCTGAACCCGCCACGAACAAATTGGAGCTATGCATTGTGTATGCATGCTGTTGCTTATGTGCGGTCTTTGGAGTTTGTTTTGCTGCTGAGGGAAGGTGGCTTTATTTATGCTCTTTCATTCTATTCTATTCTCGCTGGTATGATTATAAAGGGAACGAGTTATAAAGGGAGGAAGTTTTAACAATGACTTGGTTGCTGGTGCAAGTTTCTATAATCCAGATGATTTCATCAGGCCAGTCCAGTATTATTGCTATTTCTTACAGTTCTTGGCAGAAGTAGCGTTGCAGCCGTTGCCAAAGTTATATTCACAATACTCTTCTGTATTTTTGTAACTTGCAGAAAAGCTCCGGCTCCTCAAGCTTTGCATTGGTTGCTTCAACTTTAGGCAAAAGGCTTGGGAAGATATTGTTGAATACAAATGCTGCATAATTCTTATTCTTGCTGCATTCATATGCTGCTTCTTCAATACGATGATGTGTGACATCCTAACACATGATGAAATGGGGATTTTTTACTTAGGCCACCGGTGGGTGTTTTTTTTCTCTCTTTTGGGTCTTGGCTTGAATTGTTTTGAGCCCATCTGCCTTTTCCGTGTAAACCAGGTGATCAAGTTGTAAGCCAGATCAGATACTACACCTTACAACCTTAGTTTGCAACAGTGCCTGCTGCTGAGTCTAGATTTATCAGTAGACTAGTTTATGTGCTTGCGCATTGCTGCGGGTTTTATGGTTGGCGAAGTAATTCATTAATCGTAAGATGAAGTGCATGATTGCAACCGTGTACAAACTATATGACTTGGGAGTTATACGACACTCCTAATTAGTATCTGAGTGCGTGCTATAATGTGATAAAGCTGCTGAATTTTGCTTTGTTTGCATTTGAATAACTAATAAACATATTACCCCAGTTATTCATTACTATCAAATGTAATGTTTTTGTGTGAAAATAAAAAAGCCAAGAGATATTAAGAGGATCATTGTTGTAAGATTTTCTTTACATGTAGCATAAAATTTTGATTGGAGCTGATACGACAACGCTAATCTAGTATTAGCTGCTCCAATTACGGCGCATATTACTGTACAAATTCTACAAAATGAACATAGTTTTCAGCGACATCATTATTAGAGCACTGAAACGTACAGTTCTAAACATCGCACCACATTATATTACATGCATGCTCAGATTCAGCAAAAATAGCCGCAGTAAAAACTGGAGTTCTTACCCGGAGTCTGTCCACAGAAAGCTTTACTCACATTTGATCAGTGATCGATGTACGAAGACTCTACGTTTCTGAATAACTGCTGTACACAAAAAGGAAAGTTACATTAGTCGCAGTTTTCGTATAGATATTAGGGGACTAAAATTTACTGAAAGACACAGCAGCTGTATAATTTTGTAATGAAGCAAATATTATTCAGTTAATGTTGTTAAAAGTAATCAGCATTCAGATGTGCTCATATTATCATTTATTTCTATGTCTCATATTCTTGCTACTTATGTTTAGTTCTCTTGTTTATGATATATTGACGTTACTTTAATGTTTTTGTAGGTTTGTGTCGTCGAGAGAAAAAAAGAAGCTAAATCGAGCTCACAAGGATTGAAAGGCGATAGCATTCCCAAGTGCAAAACGTCAAAATTTGCCGGCTTATTGGAAAAGTTCTAGATGGAATCATACAATGAGTCATATATGATTTTTTTTTTTTTATACTTAAGTCATATATTGAAAAGCTTTAAGTGACTACTTTCTATAAAATTTTATAGAACTTAAAAGGTCAGAACATATACTAAAGGTACCACGGTCTTGCAGTGGCTTCTTGAAAACGCGAATTTTCGCACTCCAATTTGAAAACAGGTAAAGCTTCTGCTCGAGTGCATGCACCACCTCCTTCTACGTTCTATTTTCAGGGTCTATTAACTCCTTGTGTACTGACTTCTGAGTTCCTTTTATCAAATTTGTTCTCTGTGTTGTGGCTGCAAATCACTCGCTATGGTTCCTACTGGGGATGACAAATAAGTATTGGATCCTCCATTATCTTTTCTTTTTCCGTTTTCAAGATTATTTCGATCGGGCTTTGGCGTGTGGGTCTCTTCACATGCTGCAATTCTGGATATTTCTTCACGAGTTCATTGACGACGATTATTGAATACGGTCGAGGTGTGAAACTTGTGGCTGCTGAAGAGGATGAGAAGTGCAGATTTAAGGTTTTCTTTTGTTAGGTTTTATTTCTTGTAAAATTTCCTAATCAATGAGATCTATATTAATTGTCCAAAAAATAAAATCTTTTGCATCAAAGGCAATTGGTTCAAATGTGGATATGAAGAGTTACATTAATTCTTATTTCTACATGAGATATTTCAAGGGTTTTCCCATTTTATATTAAGAAAGACGTCAGAATCCAAGTTTTATAAGGAAACTTGAAGTCAAAGATGCGTACAAATCTTCCCTATATAAGTAGCACAAATTTCACATGAAAGAATAAGGTATCCAGAGCACATTGAATACGCCTAAGGAGCAGAGACGATCCATCCATCTTCACTTCCATTCTTTTTATATTTTGTTATGTTTAACTTCGTTATCTTTTGCTTCACATTTTTCTAGGGTTAGGATGATGGTCTATCATGATTGTTTATGTATTTTGATGTTTGATTGATGAATATATAGATTCATTGTGATGAATTCTTAATCATTTTTGAATTAATACTTTATGTTTAATTTTTTTTTATATCATTTTAAGGCTTTACATATAGTAATTAGAAGATGAATTTGAGACATAGCTGTAATATAATTCAAATTAGCCTATATACTTGTGAATTACATTATATATTGTCATACATGTAAAAATAAAATGAGAATTGGTCTACTCATTTCATTGATAAACTCATTTCTATAGGGTGAGTATAACAATGGTAAATACAATGTACATAATGACAATAATGACTGATTGAGTCATTATATGCTTTGATTGATAATATCATCATTTTCTATTGTCAGTTACTTTGACGAAGACACATTAAATGCGTTTTTCTTTCAACACTCCCCCTTGTCTCAAGTCAAAGATAAAATTGTGCATGAGGTGTTGCCTCATTAAAAATCTTGCCAAGTAACAAAAACTCAATGGGAGTAAAAAAAAATTTGGTCGAAGGAGAAAAAGTGCACAACGCACATATTCATTTGAAAACAACATGTATGTGCTAGACTCCCTTTGATGTCCGCAACTCCCCCTGATTTTTACATTAATCATGGGGTTCTCCCTGATTCTTTCATTTGATCAAGGGAGTTTCAATAATCTTAGCATAGTTATGCATTTTCACACACATTCACTAGCTGTGGTGTAAATTAGTTCAATGATGATGGACATAAATGAAAAAATACCGCTGCATGCAAAATTACATAACCCAAAACAGAAGTATTGGTGTGCTTTACCAATATCAAGACTATTACTGTAGTCGTTTTTCGTGAGATCAATTGAGTTTTTATATAGGGATATGATACTCATTACAGATCTCATATAATAAGCTATAAAATCATTGCGCCTACTAAAATTAACCCGACCTAGGTGCTTTGACTTTCTAGCATAAGCATCATAAATATTAATAGGAGATGGTGTCATGACACGTGACCAATGTATCGACACAACAACCAACACCATAAAATATCTAAGGTGTCCGCAAGTTGGTTGAATGAATTCACTGAATCCTCTTTGAATTCAATATAAAAACATACTGAGAACACATGTTTTTTTGCTTATGATGGTGTCAATCATAATTTTACGAGTATGTTTTGAATTATGTGTTTTTATTCATAAAATCACGATGGATGTCAGAAGCATAATAGGATATAAGTGCATATATTTATGCATCAAATATATTATAATTCCACCTTAGGGGAGCGGCGGAATTTAGGGATTGAACACACGTCTTCAACCCTACATGGATTGTGTCAAAACGATATTTGAGGATAAAATGTTCATTGGTCGTCCTCGGTTTCTTGTGTGAACCATATTATTCTGGTGTTTGCTTCTATTCATCCAAAATATGGGTGTCCATGGTAATTTCTTCAATGTACGGATCACTAGATTAGGAGTTGTTGCGTCAAAGCCAATCTATGTTAAAATTTCAAAAGATCATTTTCTTATAACGTTGGATTCAATTAGCGGTTATATATGGCCTACTAATAAACCTATCTAATACTCGTTTACATCCGCAGTCGTTAGAGGTAATGCAAATGAGCTCAAATGAATTCACACTTGTATATTTTTATATGAACATCATGGCGTCAATTTCTTTAAAATGTGGAAAAAATTCAATTTTCTCTTGTAGCATAAATTGTCAATTTGACATATGCTCAATATATATACATCGAAATGTAACTCAAGTTGTTTAGAGTAACTCGATGGGATTGCTATAAAAGGTATGGTAATCCCAGAAATGTAGGTGCATTATGAATCTCAAAAAAAAAGGTATACCGATCTTTGTTACTTTTATTATATCTATTGATATAGTACTACTGTTTTTCAGTACTATTATGTTATTTCGTGATATATTAGTACAATTGTCATTCAGTACTATTAGTCTTGGGATTACATTGTGCGTATCTTTTCACAAAGTTCTTTATGTCGTGCCTGTATTATATTGTGATGTTTTCCTTTATGCAATACTTTACAAAGTTAGATGTAGAAAATTGAACCATGTATATCATGAATAAAATCTGAATAATCTCAATTCATTGAAAGAAAATTCAAAATTTAATATGTCAACGATTACATTTACTCTTGTCCAATTTAGAAATAAAAACTTTAAAACCAAAAGTCTAATTTATTAGATATAAGGTATGATAGCCTTTACTGGGATATCTTGGAAAATAAAAAGAGGACTACGCAAAGTCTATCTTGGATTGAGCTAAATCTTTATTACTCTTTTAATAGCTGCAATGATGAGATGTGTCATCGTTATCTTCTCCCATATGGTAAACGTTTAGTTGTAAATTCATGTTCAATGTTATTGTTGGATATTGAAGATACTTTTTCAAATTCTCGTACTTGTATGATTCTTTATACTTCAGCTAATTTTTTGCTAGTTTGTAATGTGCGTATCAATAGTTCGTTAATTTACAACAATGTTAAAGTGATTCACTGCACATGACATGTTCCCTAGGTCATCTTTCAATGGTGCATTGTTTCCACTTGGTTTTGGACGATTATATGAATCTTTACGTTTAAGTAATTATCATTTATTTTAGAGATGTTGTTTTACTTTGCATAATTTTTTTTTTATTTTAGAATTTTTTTTTTGTCTCAGACCTTACATCGTCATTCGAGGTATTTTAATTACTTCTAAGCAATTTGCATAAAACTGTTGGCATAATTTACCATGCTCAAGCCTTTGTTGGCTCAATAAGGGGGACGAGTACTCAAATTCTTCAGAGTGCAATGTGTCAAAGCCAAACTGTGTACCATCTGTAAAATAGAGGAAGAAGAAAATATATTATTTTCACTATCTAAATAGACTTCAACGACAACTATAGTATACCAAGATACATTATGGTTAATTTCAAGCTTTGTGAAATTATATTATCACTATAAAATTTTCGATTTTAACAATTGCTTTTTAAGCTCACGAAATTTCATTTTCATTGCTTCTTAACAACAGTTACAAAGACAATTGTGTAAATTGAATTCCAAGAAATATAAATTAGATTCAAGACCAAGATTCGTAATGATCACTTTTTCGATGTTTTGTGAAAATGTTTTATCACAATAGTAAGTTTGTCCATTTTTTTTATATTACGATGCTCATAAAATTGCATCATCATGACAATGCTCAAACAAAATAACATGTTAAATAAAACAATTATTCAACAGTAATAAAATGCTCTAAATTTAACATTTAAATAAATATTAATGTGATTTAAATAGAGCATTATATCATAGAATAATTTAAACGAGATTTAATGGAAACTGCGACTTTAGTTAATTCTTATTGTGAGTTTACCAAATAAATTGCATATGAGCGATTGATCGATCTCGATTCCTTATTTATCATCACATCGTAATTAATACATCACATGTAAAAACAACAATATTCATGTAATTAGTCATTTAATCATATATATTTTCACATTTACTATATAAATTTAATAATTTCACATTTTTCCGTTAAATTTTATAAAAAAGAAAATAGTCACACAGTAAATATGAATCACTATTCAATAATTTCAAATATTACCTTTAAATTTTACCAAAAGAGATAAAAATCCTTTTTTTTTCTTTCGTGGGTCGGGTCATGCAAATCCGAGTTGGGTAGTCCTGGATCCGGGTCGAGCTGAGACAAGGACCTGATCGGCAGAGATCGTGGCGTCGTCGGCCTGGGCAGCTTGCCAGGTTGGGTCGAGTGGCAGTGTTGTTGCTGGGTAGGGTCGTTGGCCTCGACATCGTCGATGATGGGCAGAGCAGGTGGCGACGACACTGGTTCGTCGGCGCTCGGGTTGAATCTTCGAATTCGGGTTAATACCGGGTCGAAATCGAAATTGGATTCCAGCGAGTGTTTAATGCAGAGGCCGTCGAGCGGGACGTCGAGATGCAGACGCGCGCGACGGCAAAATTTCAGAGCACCGGGCTGGGGTGCTTCGCTGCGGGGAGACGTTGAGGAAGGGTCGTCCAGCGGCAGGCAAACCTCGAACAACGTCGAGGAAGAACGCCGACGAGGGAGAGGGCAGCCTCTACAGGGCGGATTAAGGGATGGATGCACATATCAGTTTCTGGGTGCCCTGAGATTATTCCAATCTCTGCCGACAAAGTTGTCGTTGGCAGAACTAGGATCCGAGTTTTTCAATAGGGGTTGCCGGCAGAAAAAAAAAATTAGGGTTTTAGTTTTATTTTTCAGGTTAAAACTTAGGATTTTTGAATAATTTTTTTTACGGCTATTAGACGAAAGCTAGAGCCACGTGCTGATAACGTGTAAAAGTAAAATAGAAATTGGTCTACTTATTTCATTGATAAACCCTTTTATATAGGGTGAGTATTACAATGGTAATTACAACGTACATAATGACAATAATGACTGATTGAGTCGTGACATTCTTTGATTGATAATATAATAATTTCCATCGTTAGTTACTTTGACGAACACACATTAAATGCGTTTTTCCTTCAACAATACATTTTTTGTTTTCTAGAATGTAATGAGTTCTAAGTATTATATTTATGTAGTACTTGAATATAATGCATTCTAAGATATAAGACATCTGCCGTACCTGAAGAGAATCATATATTTATGGAAAACAATGGTTTAAAAGCGGTACTTAAGTGTCACCAAGAGAAATGAAAGAGTCTATTAGTAGCATCGAAACATCAAAATGATTGTTAGTGGTTGATTCCAACACCTTAAGTTTGATCATTCTTGTTTTTTATTTATATTTTATTTATTTCTTTCTTAAATTCGCATCTCTTTTGTTATCTGGAAACCTCAAAACCATATCTTTCTTATCTTCATTACTTTCGTGTTCTTAGTTTAAAATAATTAAACATCTCCCAGTGACAACGCCCCTCCTGGTGGCAACCCTCTTAAGAGAGTCACTTTAAACTGCCCTAGTTTGTGAAGCCTGGCCAGGTATTAAATTTTTTTAGATATGCTGCAGTAGTCGAGTTTTTACGCTGATTGTGTGCGTAGAAAATTGGTATAAGCTGCTCTCTGTCGGTACTTGGTGCACTGGTTGCTGTTACATTGAAGCCTGTCCTCAAAGCCTGTTACATTGTATGTTTACTGCTCTGTCCAAAGGTTATGTCAAGAGGTATTGTCGGAAAGGCTTCTATTGGCAGCTCACTTCTAATACATGCTAAAATTATCACCGGTTTGGTGGTAGAGGGCCTATAGGCTGTGGTATTGGCTTGCGGGCAGCTCTAGATTAGTTTAGTCTCTTACTGTTAATCATGAGGGATCATCATTCCTCACTTGGATCATCATTCCCAGCAGACACTAATGTCTTTTGCTTATCTGTTTGTAATTTTTGTCTTCAGTCTTGGTGTAAACATTTGTGTGAGTTTCAATCATGAGGGATCATCATTCCTCACTTGGATCATTCTTGATGAGGGGTCTCCTCACCAGGATCATTCTTCGAGTATTTCTTGTCACTCAAGGAGATCCGTTCTTACTTGAATCACCATCAAGGAGATCCCTTCCTCATTAACATCTTTTTTTAGGATAATTTTCTTTACTTAAATCCTCTTACGGAGATCGCACCTTACTTAAAAGCACCTTCGAAGGGATCTATCTCACTAAAATTCTTCCTATATGAGATTTCTCCTCAATTGAACTTCTCTCGAAGAGATTTTATCTAATTAAATTATTTTCTTCAATAAATATCTTAAACAAGCCATTGTTGTAGAAGAGTATAAGAGGTGTAGCTATAGTTAGTTGTAATGTAAACTAGAAGTGGAAGTAGATCACAGACTCTCAAATCATTATTTGTTACTTATTTTGAATCTTTGAATTATATATTAAATATCCCGTATTCATACTTAAATATTTACTTAGAAGAAAAAACAAATGAAGCTAACGGTGGTTACAATAAAGGTTTTATTGAAGGATACTTGCATATGCTTGAGCAATACCTATTCAGAGCGGAGCTCTGCTTTGAAATTAAAGTGCGGAGTTCTCTATTTGACACATTTTTTGGTCACATTTTTACATTTCCACCATTCAATATGTAGGTATATACATAAAGATCACCTTTGCAAAGTTTTATCAAATTTAATGATGCTTAAGGTATCAAAATGAATGTGAGTGAATATACTGAATTTGTTCAATATGAATCATTCGTGTAAATCACGATTGCGAATATTCAAATGATCACCAAATTGGATGAAATTTTGCATAAGTGATCTATATGTATATACCTACATACTGAACGGTGGTGATATAAAAATATGGCCACAAAGTGTACTAAATCGAGAACTTCACACTTTAATTTCAAAGCGGAGCTCCGCTCTAAATAGGAACTGTATACTTGATCTCTACATCGAGTTCACACATGACTTTCGTGTGTGCCGGTTGCTAGTTGTCAAGCCTCGAACTCCAAGTTATGGAATTCTAAGCCATGACAAACATTTACAATAAAAGAAGATTAAAAAAAAGGTAACTAAATTAAAAAAAAAAGCCAAGTAGATTAAAAGATGACTTCATAAACATTTCAGTAGTTTATGACATATGTACAAGATTTAAACTTACATATATACATTGCAAAATCCCTTATCTCAAGGGGTGATGTCTAGATGGATAGAAGACAATTACAAATGCAATGTTCACTAAAAAGAACACAAAAAAACTATGACGACTTGAAAATAATAATAATAATAATAATCTATAAAAAAAATTTCTTTTTGTTTTGTGTATATATATATATATATATAAATTTTTCAGAATTATTTTAGTCATTCGATTTTGATTTTTTTTTCTGATGTTGTTAAATAGTTATGTGTTTTAAATAACATATTTATAGCCCAAACTCATAGCCTAGCCCATGACCCAAACCCAACTGAGTCAAAATAACGAGGAGATTTTGTTTCTCGCGTAATCACCGACTTCTAAACCGACCTCCTTTCTGAAATTCAAAACTCTGTCTTTTGTGTTCATCGCATTCTTCCTTTTTCAGATTCATCTGGAACCATCTTGCCGCCACCTTAGAAAAAGTAAGAGGTGTCAAGCAGGTGGAGAACAAGCTATCCACCTGATGACTCCTTGAAGCTAGATAGCAGGAGCTGGAACCCTATAAAGTCTAGAGATGGCAGGCCTAGTACCTAAACGGGTAAGATTTCAATTGTATTGTTCAATTTTTCTTCCTTTACTCCTTTCTTGATCACTAAGTTTAATCTCCTCTCCAAACTCTATAAATAGGCATCATAATCTGCATACTGAGATATGATTCATGAGTCCAGTACCACCTAGCAGACTGAGAGAGAAAAAAAGGTTAGGCATTCAGTGTTTTGATTGATGTTTGTGTTTGGTACCTTTGTGTTTTATCAATTGTTTGGCCATAGATGTTGGGTTTGTTATATTTTGGTTTACGTTCTTAGTTTCTACATTTGGAATTTGAAATATGGTTTAATAGTTTTATGATTATAAGAATTGTAGTTTTGAATCATGTTGGTTTCTGATTATGTAATTTAAATGATTAGTTAGTTTTCTGGGAATCAAACCAATTTAGTTCTTTACTTTGATAGCATATAGAAGATTAAGTTCATTGTTAGCTATTGTTGTTAAATTTTCAGAATTTCAGCTCTTTTCTAACTTTAAGTTTATACTGATTCTGTATCTATATATTGAAAATACATAACTAATTATATAAAAATCGTTTCTAGGTGATTCCAGTTCTGGCGTTTTTTTTTAGGATGTCTATTTTAAATGTTGTGAAGACACCATCTTGAAATATTGATTCTAACTATCTCGTTTTTTGCCGAAATATTTTATGGACAAAATTTTCGTCTGTAAAACCTGGAATTAAAGTTGAACTTAGAAAATTCATATCTTATTTTTGAAAACTCGTTTTCAAATGATTCTAAGTCTGAGAGTTTATTATGTGTGACTTCTACAAGTCCTTAGAAGAACTTGAGGTCAAAATCCTAACAGATTAGTATAGTTTTCAGTGTGATGGTATTAAGGTTAGAAGACTGAAATTTTAGTTCTGTGTTTATTAAAATATGAATTTTTGTGAAACGAAGGCTGTGTTTGTACTTGTATTTTAAATTTTACATACTTTAGGTATAGGGTACTAATTCTTTGATTTTGTCCTTTTATTAGGAGCTGATACTTGAAGTAAAAATCGGCAAAGGTAGGGGGGAACATGGGGAACCTCTATGCTTGTTTTATATGTTGTTTTATAAATTATTTGCTTGTATTGAATTGTTGTATCTTGATGTGATTGACATATACATAGTAGGTTTAAATGTATAAAGATGTTATTATCATATAAGACATTGAAAGTATGCTAGTGCTATGCACAAGGCACTTTGGGTAGAGAAGTTAAGATTAAATTTTTGTGTAGTTGAGTCCATAACCTCACCAGGTACCATATCCCATGTATGTCTATGATAATGCGCAAAGTAGTATAGGTTGAGGAAGGGATAATTTGGGATTGGTGAAAGGGGAATGGACAAAATGACTAGCAAAAGGGGTTATAAAAGTGATTATGAGATAGTTCATGTAAAAGAATACTCTAAGTCATCTTTGGTAGTAAAATACATGGTATGGGGTATGTAGACTTAGTGTTTTCTTATGTATGAACTATATAGAGTAGATCAAATGTACATGTTTATACTAAGACTGTTTTCACTTGGGCTTGTTTGAAGAGGTTTGGCCTCCTATTAAGCTTATTATGCTCACCCCCTTTTAAAACCATTTTGTAGGGGAAGATCGTATTATTTAAAGTTGAAATTTTGTCAAAGAGTGTTTAGTTTTATAAACTTTGTATGCTACTACTTTTTTAGAATAAGACATAGACTTTGATAGTCTATTCTTGTAATATGGTTTTTTTAACCTTGAGAAATAAATAGTATATTTTTCTGTCTTTGTCATATGAGTTTTTTTTCCAATTTTTTTTTCTTCCATATATGGGGTATGAGTTGCATTTCAAAAAAAAAAATTCAAAAATTGAGGTGTGACAAGAACACACTAGTTCGAACACTCATCACTCAATTCCTGACCCTGCCACTTATGAATCTATACAACAAGAACCACAAAAGAGACATGAGCAACTAAAGCTCAGTGGAAGAAATTAATCAAAGTTACAAACAATTAGACTGAACAAAATATGACTTCAAACCACAAGCCGAATCCATCACATTGGTTCCTCACCAGAACACAATGACACAAATCGATCCACATTTAACCAAAGGAACAAAAAGAACAGCATTTCATGACAAGTGATAATATTGGGTAGCAAAACATGCTTGTTAGCTATGTCTGGGCTAGCATAACCCAAACTACCTAAGCTCAATGATCGTACCACTTTATATGGTCACGTCATAAGTAATGTGCACATTGCCAACACCCCCTCTCTTGTTGACTAGAGATTATATAATGAATAGTACCATAATAGTTTGACGCTCCTACGACATAATCATAGAACATCAAACACCCACAATTAATTTCAATTCGTCCAGTACACAAACACATACTCATAACCTCAAGAGTATGATAATATTTCAACACCATAATAGAGAATTAACCAAAATCAATGTATAATTGGTAACTCAACTCTTGGTGAAACCTTCACTTGGTGTGTGTGTATATATATATATATATATATATATATATATATATATATATATATATATATATATAATGTAGGTCCTCTAGCCACAAAGAACAAGAGTTCAAAAACCTAGCCTCGCGATTGAGGATATAGACGTTTCTTTTTAGTTCGTCAAAACCAAAACCACAACCAAAACCCGCAATTCTCTTATATTTCCGTTCTGCTCTCTAACTTTCTTCAATACCCCTCTCTCTTAACTCCCTTCTAGTTCAGATAGGAACAAAGGTTTGTAAAGCCAAAACAAAATTAAAGTAGGTGTCCTCCTTTTACCCTAGCCACTTGAGACACAAGAGAAAACTAAGAGGAGAGGACTCTGTCTTAGTCCACACAAAATAAACAATAGCAAAAAAATAGAATAAAATAAAGAATGACAAAACAAATGGAACGGTAATGAGTTTCTAGTTTCGGTAACAAGCACTTAGTAAAAACAAAAAAAACAAAAAATCACAAATTTCACATTAGTGTTAAAGAACTGAAATAGAAACTTTTAGATTTTAATTCTTTTTTTAAAAAAGTTCAAATTTAATAAATTTTCAATCCTTAGTTGGAACGACTTCGCACTTCCACACTATACTGAGAACGATTCACGCGCAACAACGATTCATGCACTTGCGAGTTTAAATTGAATTTTCACTATACATTCAAGCAAATGGAGATAATTGTGGATCTTGATTTTTCACTAATCATGGTATGAATGATTGTAGAATCAGATCGTGTTAGGAGTGATTGTAGGATCAAATTGTGTATATTAATCTCTTACCTAAAGAAGCTTAATTTGCTTACATTTTTTTTAGGGGAATGGAGACTAGTCCATTGATATAATTCATAACGACCACAAAGGATCAATCAAATGAGATGACAAGCCATTCCACCTTCAAGTTACCAGCAACTAACAGGAAAAATAAATGCACATGAATGTGGTTATTAGAAACCAAAGTTCAAAAAGTGTCTAAAACAAGCGGACAAGACTAAACCTTAAAGCAAAAGCAAATGTAACTTCTTAACCCTAATCGGAAAAACCCTAGTTTCGAACTGGGCTACGGACCATTTAAGTTGTACCTTGCATCGAAAGAGTTTGCTGAGTAAGGGTAAGAAAGATCTTTCCTCACTCACCACATTAAAGAAAAGAAGAGGAAAGGACGATTTGGCCCAAATCGAGGTTACTCAAGCTCAAAATAGAAGCCTAGCTAATCAAAGCCCAAAGCCCCATCACTCACCTCCTTTTTGTCTCTTTCCTGTCGTGAGCTAGCTAGCCCTCACCGCCGCTCCGACAGCCTGTCATGAGCCTTGGCCATACCGATACCGTTCCGCCTGAAAAAAGCCCGAGCCTCCCTCTTAAGGTTGTAGCAACCCCTGCCTTGCCCTAGATCAGAACCTCAATTTGCCTCCTAAGGTGAGGGTTGCGATGCCTATCAACCCCACCTCGCTTAGATTGTATTCCTCCAAACCTTAACTGACGCCAGAAAAGATATCAAACTTTGCTGCTCCGCCAGAAAATAGAGACTAAGGCGGAGCCGCCGTTCAAAGAAAATCAATCTCTCTTCGCTTCCTTGACTCCGTCGTTGATTACCACGACAACCTACTGTTGTTGACCACCAAACGCAACATTTTGTGTTTGACCTTCAATGCTAGACTTCCTACCTCACTAACCAATAGAATCCGCAAGCCCTTTCCTTCAAACTTTGAAACTTGCGTCAGAGGACACCTATTGGCCGATCAGGAAGCCAGCCCGATGCCGCCGTTGCTCTCGAAGTTTCAGTATAGTGGCTCCGAGTTTTCTGGAGCCTTGACAATTGGGATACCTTAGATACATGACAAATCAATAATCTTGGATACATGACACTCTTGTTTTTAAATTTATTTTTATAAATAATATATAAATGTCAATTTCATCCTTACATTTAAGAAAAAAATCAACTTAAGTATCATAGTGTCACATAAATCTTAACTTCAGGTACGAAACTGTTCTCTTTGAAATATTGGGTACTAAAGTATTTTGTGGGGTGGTAATGCAATGAGCTTTTCAAAAAGAGGTCATATATGCGAGCCTCATCATAGGTGTGTGCGTCTCTCATTCTAGAAATTAAAAAAAAAATTATCTAATTGATTATACGTCATAAGAGGAATTTACTTTTTATTGTTTATTTTTTTTTAGGAATGATTCCACAATTGCTTGAATTTCATAATGGATGATATTTTCAACAAGAAAAAATGATTACACTGAAATTATCAAAAATTCAATTGAATTTCTATTAGAAGAAATTACCATTGCCCTGTAGTAGATGACTCGCCTGTGACGTACTCCATTCCACTTGATTTCTTATCCGATGAAAAGGTGTCCATCCATTTGCACCGGAGACGGGTTCTGGCGGTTACCTCACTCTTCATACGGATAAACGTCTGAGACGTTTAAACTCTTTCTTTCCCAAACATAAATAAAAACCAAAACCCTAGTTGAGTACTTGAGTTCGAGTTAAGGAGGAGAAAAGGAGGACGCATGGTTTGACCTTTGACCAGCTAGGTTTGAGTGGTGTGGACTTAAACATCCCCTTTGTTTTGTGGCGGCGTTTAAAACACATCCGTGAATGATGCCCTTTGGGTCCACTGTTCCCAAATTTACAAAGCCACTTGCCCCACCACCCCATATCCAACGGCCCACCACCCACCTACCCCCAATCGTACGGCCATCATACCCAGGCATCTCTCGTGATCGCTGTACTCCTTCCAGGCCGTTCAACGTTGATCAAATCAGCCCACGTTTCCTTCCTCCTATTTTTCTCTTCTCTCTCTCTAAAATAAAAATCAGATATTTTTTTTTATGTGTGCAGCTTTAATTTTAGTGTCCACCGCCTTAGCATCTCGGTGTAGTTTTCTTTGTTTCCAGTGTTTTCCATATCTAAAATAGAATCCAGGGTATTATATAACACTCGCCTCTCTTTCCTTTACCCTAGTTTCTTTCCCTTCTGCCGTTTTTTTCCCAACTCTTTCGCTACTGCTTCATCTTCTTCCACCCTTTAAGGTCTGCTCTTGTTTTGGTTTCTGGATTCTTGGTTCTTGGTTCTGCTTTCTATTACTTGCCTTTGCTGATTGACTTTACCAACTGGGTTTTGATTCGTTTTCATCAGAAACTTGACAGCTATCTTGACCGAGAACTACAACAGCAGCAAAGATTGGGGCCGACTTCAACAGAGCTATGGTACTTTGTTGCATTGCTTGGTTTGGTTTGTTGGTAGTTGAAAGGTTGGGTCTTTGGTTCAAAGAAGGGTTCTTTGTTGAGTTTGGTTTGTTGATTTTTTGAGTTTTTGTTCAGGTGAGTTCGATTGCGATTGGTCGAATGGGGAAGGATGAGGAGGAGAGGACTCCTCCATGGTTGAAACCAATGCTTCGGGCTAAGTACTTCAACCCGTGTTCGATTCATTGTGATTCCAACAAGAGTGAATGCAACCATTTCTGCTTGGATTGTAGAGGGCCTGCTCTGTGCACTTCCTGTTTGATTCATCACCAGGGCCATCACTATGTTCAGGTTTGTCACATTGCTGAGTTGTAAATTGGTTTAGTCTTTTGGAGTTGTTTGTGTAATGTTGTGGAATAAAGAACGTCATTGTTTGCTGGAAGATTTGTCATTGATGTGTGTGGTGTGGTTGGTGTTGTGTAGATAAGGAGGTCGTCCTACCATAATGTGGTGAGGGTGAGTGAGATTCAGAGATACATAGACATTTCGTGCGTGCAGACGTACATCATTAACAGTGCAAAGATTGTGTTTCTGAATGAGAGGCCACAGCCGAGGCCTGGAAAAGGGGTTACCTACACTTGTGAGATTTGCTGCCGAAGCTTGGTAGATGCCTTTAGGTTCTGCTCATTGGGTTGCAAGGTAATGAACAATCCTAATTCTAGCTCTGTTTAATGTCACATTCTCCTGTTCTTATTCTTCAGTTGTATTCATTGTTAAAGTTCCACAGGGACTCATAGTTTGATGGTTATAAGTTTCAAGCTTTCGTTCATTTGGGACTAACTAATATGATTTTGTTTCTCTTTTACTTGAGTAAGTATAAATCTATAGTTCATTACTTGCTTTGTGTTGATGCATTAGGTTTGAAGTTTGTGAGAAATGTGAAATGTCCTTTAATTTCGTTTGGTATCTGACAACTTGATATAAACAGCTTGGAGGTATGGAGCGCGGTGATCCCAACCTTTCATTTACAGTGAGGTTTGCGAAATCAACTCAGATGAATCAAATGTATAACCATTTAAGAGGGTCAGACTCAGATGAATCAACAACCCCAAAGAAGATAGCAAAGACAACTCAAATGTTCAATCGTTTGATGATGGGGGAAGGCAATGCAACTTCCTCTGATGATGAGGCCACTGCCAATAATCTCTCTCCCTCCACCCCTCCCATCTATAATGATCGCAATGCTGGAAGACGCAGACGTAAGGGTATACCTCATCGTGCACCCTTCTTTTGATGTTCTCATTCCAGTAAATCAAACCATAGTAGATTCGTAAGCTTTTTAATATAATTATAGATCAAGTAGTGGGAGATGAAGTATATACCTTATAATATTTCAAAGTTTGGGTGTGATGTATAGAAGTCATGGACTCACAGTTGTGAATACTAGGGGAAAGATTAAGGCAGCATGTCTTTATGGTTCAAAAAAATCGATTACCGTTTGTACATTAGTTATAAACTAGGGATACATGATAAATATGCTGGCGGAGCTAGTATCATCTTGTACAAAATATGACATATACATGGTTTTCTTTTCTTTCTAGATGTTGGAGAAGAGATAAATTTTATATTTTGATTGCATATATAATGTTGTTATGTTCATAGAAGTAAGAGAAGACCTTATCATTTGAATGTTGGTGTTATGTGCATATTATACGAGGCAGAGCAATAAGTTTGTTCAGGACGATAGAATCGATTAAGATTCTTGATCATCCGAGTTATATTCTTAGGTGGTTTGTACTGGTGTGGATGTGTGATGATAAGCATGCAATTCCACTTTAAGAAAGGTGATTTAACTAATGTAGCGTGGCTTAGTTAGGATGCTGTGGTCTGTGGTTTATTGGTTTGATATTGGTGAGGTTCTTGTAGTCTCAATCCGGTTCTTAAAGGCTGGTTTGGTTTGTGTTATGAAGTGTGTGTTGTTCAATAGAGGTGCTGGCTGATTCTTATGAACGCATCCAGACTTTGCGAGAAGATACCAAACGTGTCCTTGATGATCTGATTGGTTTTTTTTTTTTTTTTTTTTTTGTTAAGATATTATTAGTTAATTACAATGATAATGAAGGAGTTTGGACTTTGGGGATGAGATGAGGTTACTAGGGATGTTGCTATCAAGGAAAAAGCTTAATTGCTAGACACGTAAACCCCACCAGGCCACAAGAAGCGAGAAGGATAAGGACTGGTACAGGGAGTAGTAGTACAAGTAGTGCCCCACACCCAGATGCTTTCTCCTATCTCTTTCCCATTGTCACTTCCACTGATTGATGGCTATGAATATTATTCATATATATGATCCTTCTATAATTTATCTACATAAACAAGTGCACAAGTGGATCAAGCAGAGCCGTGAAGAATCTGAACTCACTTGTGCCTTCCATTCTTCTCCATCCTCTCTCTTCCATTCGTTTTTCAATAATACTGGATGATTCTTATTCCAGATAAATACGTGAGAGGTGCCAAGTTCGAGGGAGAAGGTTCTTGATCATGGACTTCTGGTCTTTACTGGTTGGCCAGTTTAGCACTACGTGGTAGGAAAATGTAGTTAAAGAGTAGTGTTTGGGGAAAACCTACAGGATACTTTTGAGGACCGTATTCCGTGCCTTGGCTAAATAACAGAAAAGCGCCATGCATACCAATGCAATTGTTGCAAATAAAATATAATATAATGCTATGTTTACCAATGCGATTGTTGCAAATGGAATGCAGTTTCGGACTCTAAAGTGAATATTAAGCGGTCGTAGTGTGATAATATTGATAGGAAAGAAATATCACTTTGATCTGTGATAATTTGGTTATTCAATTTTTAAAAATTTCAATTTAATCATTCAACTATACTATCATTTTGATTATTTCGTCTATTTTTCTCCATTAAAATGTGACTCCCATTAATTTTAATGATATATTCAAGATGTAATTTTTTAATAATTATTAATTTTAATTAAAAAGAAAACTATCTTATCTAATATAAGTAATTTCTTTCTCTCACGATAGAAAAAAACAGACGGAATGATTAAAGTGATATTTAACGAAATAATTAAAGTGAAGTTTTTTTAAAATTGCGGGTGTAAAGTGTCGAACCAAATATAGTTGTATGCATAAAGTGAACATAAATTTATTGTATTTGAAATCCATGTTGTCACGTGACGGTCGTCTTATTAGAATCTTAACGGTCGATGACATCGTTTCCTTCTTGAGGTAAGGGAATGAGTCATTGGTTTATAGTTCTCAGAGTTGCCACGTTGTGGTGATGACTGATCCTTGTCCGGCACGTTGCAGGGTTGTTTTGAATAGGTACATTTTCATTGATTTCTGAACCTCGTCCGGGCGTAGGAGATAGGATAGGATTGATTTAGTTGCGATGAAGAGAAAAAGGTTGACAGTGAGGTAACTTTGGTAGGCTTGCGGGACAAAGAATAATAATTCAAGTTATTAACTGTGTCTTGTGTCATCATCGATAGTAGTAGTGCCGTAGTGGGATTTATCGGCTGCCTGCAAAGTGTGGATTATGAACTCCAACCTTTTTTCTTTCTAATTAGTTTTCTACTTCAACATGTAAGAGCGTCAATATTAATATTAATATTGACCTAGGGAACATGGCATATGTAGTGAAAGATTATTATAATCAAGGCATAAATTGTTAGTGTTTCACTACCAACAATTTCATGTCCCTTCCACTATCATGAGCCTTGAGGCCTGTTTTTGTTTGTTTTTACGAACAAGTTGCTTTACTTCAGCTGATTTGCTTCTTTGGATTGAAATTCAGAGGAACAAGAAAAGATAACTCCATTTTTGTGTGCAATTGGATGTCACTTAGAATGTTCCTATTAAGGAGTTGCGTACTTAGAATTTACCTTTTCTACTCTGTTGGTTTGGATTTACTGTCTTTTCTTTTCAGTGTCTCCAGCGTTTCACTGGTTTCGTAGTTTTATTCTTTCTCATGTATTGAAAAAAAAAGAAGGAGAAAGTAGTTTTACTCTTTCTTAGATTTATTAGGTTTTGCAGCATTTTTTTCTCACACTTTTTACTAAGAGCAATTACCATAGACGTAAAAATTTCTATAATCATCCAAAAACAAGTGGAAACAATGCACCATTTGAAAGATGACCTATGAGACATGTCATATGTAGTGAAACACTCTATAATTGTTGTAAATCAACGAAGTATTGATACACACATTACAAACTAGCAAAAAATTAACTGCGACTTACAAGAAATATAAATAATCATACAAGTACGAGAATTTGGAAAAATATTTTCAATATCCAACAATAAGATTGAAAATGAATTTACAACTAGAGCATTACCATATGGGAGAAGATGACGATGACATATTTCATCATTGCAGTTTTTAAAAGAGCAAAAATGATCTAGCTCAACCTAAGATAGATTTTGATTAGTCTACTTTTAAATTTCTAAGATATCCTTGTACAGGCTATCATGCCTTATATCTAATTAATTAGACTTTTGGTCCTAAAGTTTCTATTTTTAAATTAGACAAGACTAAATGTACTCGTTGGCATGTCAATTTTTGGAATTTTCTCTCAATGAATTGAGATTACTCGAGTTTTATTCATGATATACATGGTTCAATTTTCTACACATAACTTTGCAAAGTATTGCATAAAGCAAAACAACACAATATAATATAGGCACGACATAAAAAACTGTGTGTAAAGAAACGCACCATGTAATTCCTAAAATAAAAGTACTGAAGAACAATTGTACTAATATATCATAAAATATCATAATAGTACTGAAGAACAGTAGTACTTGATGGAGATGTTATCCAAGCACAAAGTACCTGCAAAACAACTTCATACACATAATACCCTTCTTTTGTCAATTGTAGTTAGGACAAGTAGGGATCGTTCTATCCGGGAAAATCAAAGGCTTTCAATCACACAAAGTGTTGCACATAGAAAGGGGGGTGTCGAATTTTTATTTAATTGCCTACTGATTTTTTTACGAATTTAAATCCTAAATTATTATTTACAATTGATCAACATCTTCCACACAATCACAAGACACAAAACTCATTACACATGCAACGAAATTAAAACAAGTAATAGGGGCAGCAAGCAAATATCGAATTCAAGATCAATTAAGTTCCAATTTAATTAGAGCCAACGCGGTATATCTAATTATTCAAAACATTACAAGTATTTAGAATCAACTACGCGTGTAATCCTAAACATGGTACTAATCGGTTTAATAACACTACGCGTAGAAATTAAACACAAATAGCACATAAGCACAGTATGTTGAATTGGAACATGTTAGCAGGTATGGCGTCACTCATCCCACATCGACATTTAAATTTCCAGAATTACTCTAGCCCTTAGATAAATAAACATTAAAATCAACTACGCGTATGATTCAACATGTATTAAATCGGCAAGTGAATTCAACATCTAGATAACACTCATGGCCTTCGAATGCATCTAGACATCTCCTTCGGTTGCACACAAATTAAGGAAATAAACCTAATTAAATCAAGAAAACATGCAAAAACCTACTGCCCATCATACCATATTCAATTAAATCACAAGCATAATTCGGTAATTAAACACAAGAAAACCAAACAATATAACAAGAATTCGGAAATCCCATGAATAATTAACAAAACCAAAATCGGAACCAAGAATCCATACATAATTCATAGACAAATTAATGTATAAATACAAAGAAACAAAAGCCATTGAAATTACAATCCAAGTGACAACCTTGTTGAAGAATTCGGCAAGTGGATTGGTGTTGATGATTGGAATGATTTTATGAAAGGTGGTGGAGTATGGTTCGGCTATGTTCTTGGTGAGAATTCTTGGAAGCAATTCGGCAGAGTTTCGGTAAGCTTTTTGTGAGGAAGAGAAGATGATTATTCTGAAATTATGTTGTGGTATTTATAGAGACAAGGGAGGCAGCTAGGGTTTACAAAACCTAGTTTTTCTCAAACTTATCCTGCTGGCAGATTTGACCTTCGAGTGAAGATTATGGAATATATTTCTTTAGAAAATAGATATTAAGATGATTCCAGTTGGGTTGGAAACTAGACTCCCGTAGCTTTCTATCCATATAAAGCTCTAACTCTGATTCATTGTGAGCTGTCCGGGAGAGTCCGTGGAAGTTGGATGACGTGCACAGGAATTCTGCCGAATTTGATCAGGATTTATTGCGATTTTCTTCCTCTATTTTCTGCCGAAAATTCCCAAGATAATGGCTGAATAATTGAGAAATATCTCTTTAGGTTTTCCATGAACTAATTCAGCCAAAAATCTTGCACAAAGGATGGAATTCAGTCCACATTCGTAAGCCAAATCCATGTAGAACTCGGTTTAGGTTTTCTTCTTTCGGCAGACTTGACTTTCGTGCATTCAAACCGACATAACTTTTTTCTCAGGAAAGATTTTGCTGCGATTCCAAGTCCCAGAGAAACTAGACTCGTAGAGCTTTCCAACGGCGTATGGCTCGTTCTCTGGTTCTAAGTGATGTGTCCCACAGAAATTCCGGAAATCAGGACACAGTCCCAGGAAAATCCTGGTAGTCCCTGGATTGGTTTGCTCAAACTGCCAAGTTGCAGCCTTCATTTGGGTGACTTCCCGAACTCCGATTGATCTGAAATTTTGACACAATATACTTTAGCTTGCCAATTATATGCATACCAAATTTCATCAAATTTGGAAAAGGATAGATCAGTTTAGCACAGGCCTCAATATCACGAAAACAACATATTTTGCACTTTTTGCTCAGATTTCTTTACTTAGTCATTTTTCTGACAATTAAACACATTTTCTCCAAAACTCTACCAAAATGACACTAAACTAAATTATGACTCTATCTTAGGTAAATAAGGGTTAAACGAAACATAAATGAGGGCATAAGCATATTAATATCGTCGCACATTGTGCTCCTATCAGTACTATATCAATAGATTTAATAAAAGTAATAAGGATGGATATATTTGTTCCTTTGGGATTCATAATGCACCTGCCTTCCTGGGATTACCATACCTTTTATTGCAATCCACATCGAGTTACTCTAAAGAACTTGGGTTACGTTTCGATGTATATATATTGAGTATATGTCAAATTGACAATTTATGCGACAAGAGAAAATTGAATTTTTTTTAACATTTTAAGAAATTTATGCCACGATTTTCATGTGAAAAGACACAAGTGAGATTTCATTTAAGCTCATTTGCATTAGTTACCTCTAATGACTGCGAATGTAAGCGAGTATTAGAGAAGTTTATATGTCAACTTAGTGGGTTATATATGTAACCGCTAATTGAATTAAACGTCATAAGAAAATGATTCTTTGGAATTCTGACATAGATTGGCTTTAACGCAACTACTCTTAATATGGTGATCCGTACATTAAAGAAATTACCATGGACACTTATAATTTTGGATGAATAGAAGCAAACACCAGATGAATATGGTTCGTACACGAAACCGAGGACGACCAAATGTGGCATTATGATATATTAATGCATAAGTATATGCACTAGTATCATATAGTGTTTCATACATCCGTTGTGATTTTATGGATAAAAACACATCATTCAAAACCTACTCGTAAAATTATGGTTGACACCATCATATGTAAATGACACATGTATACTTATTATGTTTCTTATATTGAATCCAAAGAGGATTCAGTGGACTGATTCAACCAACTTGCGGAGACCTTAGATATTTTATGGTGTTGGTTGTTGTGTCGACACGTTGGTCACGTGTCATGACACCATCCACTATTAATACTTATGCTGCTTATGCTAGAAAATCAAAGCATCTAGACCAGGTCAATTTCCGTAGGCACAATGATTTTATAGCTTATTATATGAGATCTGTAATGCGCATCATATTCGTATATAAAAACCCAATTGGTCTCACGGAAAACGAATACAGTAATAATTTTGATATTGGTAAAACACACCAATACTTCCGTTTTGGGTTATGTAATTTTGCATGCAGCATTACTTATTCATTTATGTCCACCATCATTTAACAAATTCACACCACAGCTAGTGACTGTGTGTAAGGTTTTTAAAGGATTTCAAACAAACTTGTAATCCTTGAGCTCTTTTGGATTGACACGGATCTACAATCCTTGAGCTCGATTAAATATTTCTATGTGCCAAAATTGCGCCGCCACAACGCACAATTATGGGTAATTTGGGATGAATAAATAATTATGATGGATACGAACCTCCAAGAATAGTCCGCTAAGTCGAAACCTTGACATGTGATCTCCTCACCGCTAGATTTGCGATGTGTCACTTTGATAAGACAGTCTTCCCATCGTTAGGGGGATATAAGAACAAACATGTTCATGTGGAACGACATGAACTATCGTGGTTTGTCCCCACTGTGTCTCATCTTGATCCACACAAAGTAAGGTGTGTAGATATCCTATACATTAAAGTGACGAGATCATATAAACATGCTGCAAATATACCTGTAAGGTTTGTGTTTTATTAAAAAGACATAGTACCACCCAAGAGGAATTAGGTATTGCACTGCCACCATGAATGGTAGCATAGTGACGCCATAAAGTGGCATAATTGGTGGCACAGGCCGTGGCTCTCCAAGAAAGAGGGGGAGACCACCTTAGGTTCGATGAATACTTGCTTAAAGGAAGAAAACAAGTTTTGGCACAACCTGGTCTATTGATCAATGATACTCAAATCCGTTTCATGAAAATATTTATGGATTGTGGTTATCATTGGGGGACACCTCAAATGTTAGAACAAATCATTGAAAGTATAGAGATCTCTACAAACACATTACACTAGTATGATGACGTGGAATAATGAGTCTAATATCGAACCATACTTTATTGAAAAAATGTCAACGTAGTAAACTAGCCTAATGGAAAGAAGTGATCCAGTATAAACAAAGAGATAGGTCTTTGACTAGGTGACGCCGACACCGCAAATATAAATCGTATAAAATATATCTTTATTAGAATGCGTAATGAGAATAAGAGTATGTAGACTCACCTTACGACGCAAAGTCTCTCAAAAACGCACTGAAATCGACTACGAGGAGATATTCCCTCATAATGAACTACGAGGAGACAATCTCTCGTAATGGATGTCATTGTACTCCACTACCTTGTCAGTTTGGTAGTTTCCGAAAAACTGAACATGCAGCGTATGAATATGGACACAACATATCTCTATGGGAATCTAAATTAAGAAATATACATGAGGATTCTAATCGGACTTCATTCACCCAAATCAAGTGCTTCTAGATCACATAAGTGCGTTTGCAAAAGAAATTGAAATGTTCAGTAGAGTGACTACTTGATGGGGAAGAGATTAATGAATTATGCCATTGCGTTTTCATTATGAATATACACAGACCTTTAATGAATTAAGAGATACTGTATGTATTGTAAATCCTAAATTAAGAATAAAAAAGATCTTGGAAATACACAGTCTTGAAATGGAACCCGAGGACTGTATTGATGGTGACCATCCATCAATCAGCTTAGGCACTCTAAAGAATAACGTGAGGCCTACATATACTTCCATGATTGGTCGAAGTCTTTACTCTAATGATAAATTCATTTTTCATCTAAAGGAAGATGACGAAGAAGTGTTGGGAAATGAAATTCCATATACAAGTGCAATGGTGCATGATTGTACTTAAACACAATATGTAAGACTCGACGTCTCATTCGATAAAAATTTTTAAAGCTATGTTTAGTTCTGCGCCCACGCAACGCAAATGGTTGTTTCAAATACTTACAGATTTGAAAGATTTGGGCTTATTCAATCTCTACATAGAAGACGATGTGATAGAAAGAAAACTATGCACGTCATAGCTAACTATGTGCAATGAAAAACGCATTAAAGGTGAAAATCTGTTATTACAGATCAACTTCAAATTTTTTAACGGTTCTTCCATGCTTATACTCTAGATAGAGTTTTTGACTGTTTTACTATAAGAATGTCATGCTTAGCATAAATATGATGTTTAATATGAAATTATGTGTTCAGCTCATGAACAAACCTTATCCTCGAGATCAAAGTAAATAAATTTGGATCTGAGGATGATGTGGCAAGATTTGGTTACTAAATCATTGCTCAAAGTTATATTTGAAAATATGTGAAAAAGTATAACTATGCTAAGGTTATTAGAACTCCCTTGATCAAATGAGAGAATTAAAGAGAATCTCATGATTAATGTAAAATTACGGGGAGTCTAGCACATATATATTGTTTCAAATATAATAGGTGCGTTGTGCTCTTTTTCTCCTTCGACCAAATTTTTATTTTCTCCTATTGGGTTTTTGTTACTTGGCAAAGTTTTTAATGAGGCAACACCTCATGCACCATTTTATCTTTGACTTGGCACAAGGGGGAGTGTTGAAGGAAAAACGTCATTAATGTGCTTTCGTCAAAGTAACTGACGATAGGAAATTATGGTATTATCAATCAAATGATATAACGACTCAATCATTCATTATTGTCATTATGTACGTTGTAATTACCGTTGTAATACTCACCCTATGTAAATGGAATTACAAATGAAATGAGCAGATCAATTCCCATTTTCCTATAACATATTCTTGAATTTATTTTACTTTTTCTTTTTGCATGCAAACATCCAGTTCTTGAATTTTTTTTTTCTTTTTACAAGCAAACCCTCCATTCTTTATTCTTTCTGTTTTCTAATCTATGTACCTCATGTTTCAATAGTTATTTAATTTTTTTAAATAATACATATATATATATATATATTACATCATCTTGTTTATAGAGCATATATTTATATATAATTTTTTTATGTAACAAATTAGTTCTCAATTATAGTTTTAATTAAAATTAATTGTATATATGTTTATATACTATTAAGCTGCATGAAAATATATAAAATTAGATAAGAAAATGAAATGTGTATGTAGTAAATCATTATTGAATATGTATGTAGTAAAATTAGAAAATTAAAATAGATAAGGAAAATAATAATATTGCAATCTATTATTTTATAAAATTAAAAAGTTAGAGAAAATAAATATAATATGCTTTTAATATAATTATTGTCCTTAATAGTCATTGTATAGGAGGATATATATGTAATATAATAATAGAAAACACTAAAAGGTCAAATGATCAAATGTGGAGGTCTTAATAGCAACACTCAAACCATATTGTTTATCAATGATTTTTGTAATGGTCTAATGTTCCTATACACGTTCATATGCCATACAAACGATACAATTAATTAATCTTAATACCATAACAACGAGGGATGAGTGACAGGAGAGTTCCTTGAATGCAAGAAATGCAGTTTAATTTTGCAGTTTTCAAGTAGGGTTAAAATTGATAATAAAATTTATGTTTGTTAAATTTTCTAATTTAACTCACACATGGCCAGCTTGTCTTTAGGTATATTGATTTTAGGACAAAATATTTATCACTCCTTAAACTTTTAGAGTCTCGACAGTTTAGTTATCGTTCTTTCAATTTTAACAGATCACTCCTCATAGTCTCAATTTTCTACCAATTGGTCTATTCAGTTCAAAATGGTTGTTAACTATTTTCTCATTTCCTCAAATGCCCTTAGGTGTTGTTTTATTATTTTTCTTCTTATTTCTTTCTCTTTTTCTTCAAAACCAAAACCGAAGAATATACAATCGACCATCAAAACCTAGGTAACTCAATTAAATTTGAGCCGTATTGACAAAAAAATAAAATAAAAAAATGAGCTAGTGTAGTAATGTTGTTTGTAAACTTAATTATATGAAGTTGTAATTATTTATATAATTTCATTCGTGGGAGCTTAAAGAGTGTTGTTAATGCTAAGGATGATGATACAAATTATTTTAATCTCATTTTTGTTTAATTTGATATGATGGAGATTTGATAAAATTTTATTTCACAGTGACTGGTGATGTTATTTGATTTTGTTAGCATTATGTATCAAATCAATTTGCATTTATTTTTTCCGATTGCAATAAATTGTAAAAATCTTGATTAAAGATTGACAATCATAAACCCATATATTTTTGGTCTTCTCTCAGTTTTGGTTTTAAAGAAGGGAAAAAAAAAATTAAGACAACATTTAAGGGCATTTGAGGAAGTTGGAAAATGGTGAACAATCATTTTAGACGAAATAGACTAATTGAGACTACAAGGAGTGATCAGTTGAATTTGAAAGCATGAATTATCGAGACACTATAAGTATGAAGAATGACTAGTAATTTGTCCTTGATTTTATAACCCATTTTGCTTGTTGTAAAGTTTGAAACCTAATAGAAAGATTGAGTGCTGTTATGCACATATTTTTTTTTTTAACCAAATGAGGTGACATCCTTATACAAAGAGGCGGCACTCCCTTTCCAGGCAAAAAGCTTTGTCCGGTAGCAGCCCAGGCATCTAGGGGAGGCTCTTGCCCATCTTGATGTCGAGTGGTTTGTTTACCGGGCATTGATTTGTTAAAATAGCTTTCAAAGGAGCTGTGTGAGGGATTTGTCAACGTCCATTGAAAGTTGACTCGACTTGGTATTCCAATCTCGCTCTGACCTCGTGGAGAAGGGCTACAGGGACTTGTATTGATTGCGGTCAACGACAAGGTTTTACTGTATCATGGCGGGAGGATCTGCAACGTTTGCGTGAGTCCTTTCAGCGGCAGTGGCTTGCAGGCTTTCGATGGTGAGATTTGTTTTTTTTCCAAAGCTCGTTATGGATTGCATAGCTTAGTGGCGGAGAGTGTTGCAAGGCTTGGTGGTGCGCAGTGGTAGGATGTTGCCGGAGGTAGCATGCTGATCATGGGGTCAGCGTGTGGGCTGTGATTAGATCTTAGAATTTGTTTTTCTGTTTGGGCCCTATGGATTTCCATTTTGGGCTTGCGCCCTTTTTATTTGTTGGTTTTTATTTGTTGTCTAAAAATACTATCTTCGGGGTGAGTATAGCGAGTCTTGGCCCTATATCACTTCTTCTTCAGATGTTGCATGAGTTAATTCATGTAATTTTTTTTTATAATTTACTAGACAATTTATCGAATTTAAATCCTAAAAGAAACCAAACAATCTATCGAATTTAATTTTTTAATTTTTAGTTTAAAAATAAATTTTTAATAGAATTACATGGTGGAAACCATATATAATTATAATCCTGATGTGGTATATATGTACCACATCATTTGGTATAGACTTTTGTATAATTTTTCAGAGTACTAGCATTTTCCCTATAAGAGTTTATCATCAATCACATTTTTTTAAGGCAAAATGACCATTTGCACATAAATGGGTTAAAAATTGACCATTCCAATGTTTATTGCCACTACCAGAAAAGGCGTCATAGCCGACGACGCCATCTCGTCGGCCGTTTCCATTAATTCGTCGGCTATAGTCATAGCCGACGAAGTATCGTCGGCTATTATCTCGTCGGGATTGCTCCGTCGGCTATAGTATAGCCGACGACACACGGGGTAAGTCGTCGGCTTATAAAACACTAGGTATAGCCGACGACAAAAGACTCGTCGGCTATACTTCGAACATTGCCGACGACAAGATCGTCGGCTTCAACAATTACGTAATTGCCCCTAACCCGAAGTATAGCCGACGACACTGTCGTCGGCTATCCGTCCGTTATAGCCGACGACACTATCGTCGGCCATACCAATCGCCGGTACCAGGAACGGCTTTTTTTGCCGGAAGCCGGGAGGGTATAGCCGACGACATATGTCATCTTCGTCGGCTATAACGGTTATAGCCGACGAAATTTGGTAAAAATCGTCGGCTATAGCACTTATAGCCGACGAAATAATGCCAATATCGTCGGCTATAACCCCTAAATATTTAAAAAAATTAAAAAATTTAACTCGGGCCCAATTTCTCTTCGTCTTCGGGGGCTGCAGAAAATGCACAAACAAACATCCAAATATCCAACAAATATCCACATCAATCCATCCCTAATATCCTACATACTGTACAAATTAACCCACTATATCTACTCATCATCACCCCCTAAACGCGTAGCGTCGTCGACCGGATCGTTCGAGTTCCGGTGGCTATGGCTGTCCTGATCGGCTGGCGTACTCCGATGCGGGGGGGGAGTGGGGACGACGAACTGGGGCATCTGTGGCGGAGGCGGGGGCTGGAGTCCAGCCTGCTGGGCCTCCCAAGACTGCTGCATCCATCGGTACATCTCCGCCACAGATGCGTCTCTGGCCTGCTGCGCCGAAGCCTCCGCGGCCCTCGCCAACTCCGCCTGCTGGAGCGCCTCCACCGCCCTCGCCAACTCCGCCTGAGTCCTCTGCAGCTGCGTCTGCAAGTCTCCTCTCGTCGAAGCCGCACGCTGCGTGCTGGGATTGGCCGGCGTGAACTTGAGAACCCCATCTCCCGCCGCGCCTAGGCCTCTCTGGTAGAAGTAGTTGTTCCCCGTCCCTACCGCCGCGTGCATGATCTGAGAGGCCAAGCGCGGCTCAAGGGTGTCGATCGTGGAGGCAAACTCCGCGATCGCCTCGTCGGACGCCCCGTCTCCCAGAGTGTCTCGCGCGATCCCGAAGGTGATCGCGTCGGTCTCCGCATCTATTTCCGCCTAATTGACAAGAAAATATAATAAACGAATTAAAAAATATATATATAAATTAATTTCATGAAACACTTTTATTGAAGATGGACGAATACTTACCACTTGGTCGGGACGCCCCGGATACATCTGCGCATGAATCCACGACAACGGCCTCAGCGGTCGGTCCCTCCTCGCCATCTCTGCCCACTGCCTCCAGGAGCGGGCGCCGCCGTGGTGGGGGTGCTCGTTCCTCCTGCGGTTGTCGCTGTTCGTCCGCGAGATTTTCTGTATTATAACAACAAACATATAAACGCAAATATAAATTAGTAACTAAATTAAAATATTAGGAACTAACCAAAATAAAATTAATAACTAATTTAGTTACTAACTAATTTAATTTAATTAGTAACTACTTAACTAACTAATTTAATTTAGTAACGAACTAACTAACTATGTAACTAACCAACTGACTTAATTTAATAACTAATAACTAACTAACTAACTAATTAATTGAATTAAGTAACTACATAATTTAATTATTAAATAACATTAAAAAGTTATATACTACCAGGCTAAATTTTCTTACCGAGACCCTGTCGCTCCCGAAGTAGGCTACCAGCCATAGCCACTCGTACTCCCTGTACCGGAACTCGTGGGGGGTTGCAGCTCGCCCCAAGCGCTGCTCCACATGGTACGTCCTGTAGTGCGTGGACAGCTCGTTCTTCCACTCGGAGTACCTATATTAACAGAACACAACTGTTAGATATATTCGTACACTGCCAATAAATATATTTATACAAAAAAAAGCAAAACACATAACCTGTTCTTCAGCTGCTCGTCTCTCCACCAGTCCAAGGTAGGATGGACTCTAAACCATTGCTGCAACATTATAAATTAATTAGAAAATATTTTTAAATAGTTATAAGGACTGAATTCATAATTGTTTATTTTCTATAATAAAAATCATATTTAACTCACCGACAGTGCATTGTACACTCGCGCCTTGATCTCATCGGGCACAGAGCCCCAGTCGGGCCACAACAGTGGGACCCTGTCCCGCACGAGCATGCCCGTCGCGTTGATGTACTTGGTGGTGGTGTCTCTCCGCTCAATCGGGCGTCCATCCTCACCGGGACCGGGCAGGATCTCTCTGATCCCACCGGCCAGCTCCCTCTCCAGGGTCGACATGTTCGCTGGCCCTCTGGTCCGTCTCGTCCCCGCGGGTTTATTGACGAGGACGCCTGTTAAAATGAACACATAGTTAAATAATTATTTAAACTAACTAATTAAATAATTAATTAAACAATCTAAATAATTAATTAAACTAACCAATTACCTGCGTCGTTGTACTGCTTGTCCTTCTCACGAACGGCCCACAGGCCGCGGCAGTCCTCTGAGTCGAAAGGACTGTAGAAGTAGGCCTCCTCCCAGGGAATCTCGTGGGGCCGGTCGTGCCTCCAAATCTGCCTCCCCCTAGAGTCGTACTCAGGGATGGCAGGGAGGAACTGGACCATGTACATCCCCGATGGCGGAGACATACGGGGCGTGGACCCTGAGGGGCCTGCTCCCCCTGACGGTGGGCCCCGTAGCTGTGGACGCTGTCGCTGTGGGGGGACAGGGAGCATCTCTGGAGGGTCCAGATCGGTGCGCGGTGGGGTCGGCTGCCGATCCTGGAACAGTGCTGAAGTGCACTGGGGTCTGGTGGCTCTGCGTCCTCCTCCGACACTCGAGTCAGGGCCCGCTCCCGTCGACTCATACGAGGAGCCCCCACGTGGATCGCTCGGGGTCAATCCCATCAACGTCTCCTCTCGTCGACTCAAAGGCCGGCCTAGGCCCCGACGACCGCTGGATCCGCTCCCCCCAAGGCTGGATCCTGCCTGAGCGTCGGGGTCGCTCTCGGTCCGTCTGCCAAGCCATCGGTCTACAAAGCGCCGGTTTCCTGCACAATTAGTATATAAATTCCATAAATTGCACAAAAATTCCACAAAACAAAATTAAAAACATCATTCAATGTATATGTACCTAATTATATATATACGTACCTAAATATATTTATACCTAATTATATATATATATTCCGAAATATAACACAAAATTCCTTAAATTTCACAAAAAAATAAAAAACTTTTTTAAATATATATACACCTAATTATATATATACATAACTATATTTATACCTAATTATATATATATATATATATATTCCGAAAAATATATATATATATATCGTCATAAAAATGAAAAAAAATATTTATACCTAATTATATATAAATTAGTATATAAATTAGTATACTAGTATATAAATTCAACAAAATTCCACAATTAGTATATAAAAACCGTAAATTTAACAAAAAATCCACAAAATTAGTATATAAATTCCACAAAATTAACAAATTTAACAAAAAATCCACACAATTCCATAAATTTCACAAAAACCCTAAATTCCACAAAAAATTCACAAAAACCCTAAAATTCACAAAATTCGACAAAATTAATAAAAACCCTAAATGAGGCTCGATCGGGACTACCTGACATGGTGGTGCAGTCTGGACGAGGACCGGTGGTGCGGTGCGGCGGCGACGGCGGCAGGGGCGGCTGCGGCAGGGGCAGCTGCGGCTACGGGCGGCTGCAGCAGGGGCGGCAGGGGCGGGCAGGGGCGGCTGCGGCAGGGGCGGGTAGGGGAGGCTGCGGCAGGGCGGCTAGGGCGGCTCGGGCGGCTCCGGCAGGGGCTTTCGGGTCGGGGAGGGCTCGGGAAGGAGGGGGCCGGGGCGGGGAGGAATCGGGTGGGGCCGGGGAGGGTCGATCGGCGTCGGGGAGGCTCCGTCGTGGTCGGTCGGCGTCGGGGAGGGGTGGGGAACGATTGGGCAATTTTGGTTCTAAGCAGAAAATGAGGGAGAGGCGCCTAGGGCTCGGTTTAAATCGACGGATTATAGCCGACGATTTAATTTTAATTCGTCGGCTATAGTCATAGCCGACGAAATTCGTCGGCTATACTCTTACGGGCCGGGCCAAAATCCGGGCCGGGCCGGAGTTGGGCTTTGCGGGCCGATTATAGCCGACGAAGTTACGTGTCTCGTCGGCTATAATATGAATGTTGTCGGCTATACGATGAATCTCGTCGGCTATAATATGAATCTCGTCGGCTATACTATAAGCTCTCACCAGCCGTCAGATCTCGCCCATCCAACGGCGGACAATGAAACGGCGCGGATCGCAAGAGTTTAGCCGACGAAGTTAAGTATTTCGTCGGCTATTCCCTGGTCAACTTTTGGTCAAACCTCTTAACGCTTTAAAACTGAAATTGGCCCGTCTAAATGACGTTTTTTGGCCTGACCTTCAACAGAGAATAGTTTCAAATCGATGCGACGCAACTAACCGTATAAAAATTTTCCTCCAAAAATTTACCGACCGTCATGCTACCCATAGGAAAACGGAAGTAAAAAACACCTAATCGCAACATTCGGCACACAGATTTTGTCGGAATCTTCCCATTTTTCAACCGTAGTCGTATTTCAATATTTCGGTCGTATCTTATTTCACGACACTTTTGCATTTGAACGGTCTACGTATAGCAACTATTTGAAACTATACATTCACTTAAACACTTAGTAAATAAGTTAAGGAATATTAGTGCATATGTTCCGATTTCGAATCTAAAAGTTTGGAAAATCTATTCCAACCGTCAGATATCACCGTTAAGATTAAATACATGTAGGAAAAAAAAACCAACTACATCTGACAACGTTAAAGGCTCGATCGGGACGGTCAAACTGCATGGTCAAATCTCGAAACGCTTTAAAACGGCAATTGGCCCGTCTAAATGACGTTTTTTGGCCTGACCTTCAACAGAGAATAGTTTCAAATCGATGCGACGCAACTAACCGTATAAAAATTTTCCTCCAAAAATTTACCGACCGTCAGGCTACCCATAGGAAAACAGAAGTAAAAAACACCTGATAAATTCCTAAACATAACACAAACAATTCAATACAATTTCCCATAAACTCGGAAAACGGTAATTAAGGACAAAAATGTATTCATGCATGCACCATCGTACACAAATACATACATAAATAGTATACTAAGGATGATAATCAGAATCATCCTCATCACTTGAGTCAGACGTAGTATAGTAGTTAATATCTGGCAACCGGTGCTCGTACTCGTCGTCTGAGTCATCGTCTGCCTGATATAGACGATTCGGATTAACATCATACATGGGCACCTGACCCCTAGGAAGTCGAACCACTCTGCCCGGCGTCACATTATTATCGCGGATGGTGGAGGATTCCGGAATGTCGCCGGCGTCCGGCTCTTGGTATGCGGTCGCTTCTTCACACTCTGTGCTCACACCAAGTGTGGTAGCACTGTATATGTCTCGCTGAGACACATGGTTAACTACCTTCCACGTGCCTTTGTTCAAAGGATCGTCAAGATAAAAGACTTTTTTGGCCGCTGTGGCGAAAACAAAGGGGTCGTCTTCATACACACTAGTGGCGGTATTCACCGAAAGTATGCCGTACTGATCGATCCGTAAGCGGTGCGGCCTAGTATCAAACCATCGACACTTGAACAAGTGGACTTTCATGCGGTTCCCATAAATGAGTTCAACAACTGACTGTAGGACACCGTAAAAATCCACGCCCCCCTCTGCACCATCGACCATCACCCCACAATTCTGTGTTTTGCGTTCCCCGTCTCTAGCTTCACATATATACTTAACGCCGTTGACATCACACATTGGGCAGACTGTGGAAGATATCGGCTTCATCGACAACAGCCTCAATTCCTCTGAGTAATTTGTATGACCACCCCTCGCAGCCACTTGCATCAGCTGAAAAATATAACTCAAATCACTCGGTGTGTTTATGATTAAAGAATAGGGAACTGTAAAAGAAAGCCATCTAATATATATATTTATACACTTACCCATTGTGGAAAATAGTCTGCAAACGTCGTGTTGTGGTACTCGACATCACCGCGAACTTCCTTGCTGTGAAGATGGTGACGTTTCCAATATTGTACCTCCGGACAGTTTATTAGAACCCACCAGTGGGCAATCCCTACCTCATGGTCAGACAACTTGTCCACACCCTTTTTCTTGAAGCTTCCGTATGGTACAACAGAGTTGGCGACGATAGATAGGTTGAACTCGGGGTCATCTCGACTTGGATGTTGTGGGGGGTCCTCCATCGCTCCCAAGTACAACTTGGCGTACGTTACACACTCATGCGCAATGTAAGCTTCAGCAATACACCCCTCAGGCGCAGATTTATTGTGCACATATTTCTTGTAGTCTCCAAGTTGTCTGCAAGGTTAACAAGTGCATGTTAAGAGCATGCAACTTTTATTTAAAAACATGTATAAATCAAATTTATGAATAACATGTACCTTTCGATGGGATACATCCAAGTGTAGTGTACGGGACCGGTAAGCAACAATTGTTGGGGAAGATGGATCATCAGGTGAGGCATGATGTCAAAGAAGTTTGGGGGAAATATCCTCTCGAACTTGCACAAGATAAAAACGATTTCCTCATGCATTCTCATGAGGTCTGATTTTCTAACTTCTCTAGCGCATAACTTCTGGAAGAATCTTGACAACGCCACCAACGGCTCAACCACTTCATCCTCCAAGTACGCTCGAATGAAAATAGGGAAGAGGCGTTGAAGCAGTACATGGCAGTCGTGACTCTTCAATCCGTACATCTTGTTGTCTCGGTAGTTAACACACTTGCTTAGGTTACCCGCATAGCCATAAGGATACCTGCATAGCCATTAACAACAATTAGATTTCATGCATATATAGTCGTCCAACAACAGATGGATTCTTTAGGGAATACATGCCTAATTAATAAAAAGTTACCTGACATTACTCAGCCATCCAAAGATTTCATGTTTCTGGTCCCTGGTGACGGTGTAAGGAGCTTGGGGCATTTTGCTCCTGCCCTCTCTCAACCACAAATGGTCCCGCAGTCCCATATTTCTCAGATCAACGCGTGCCTTGGGGGTGTCTTTTGTTTTCTTCTCCCAATTCAAAACTGTGCCAACCACGGCTTCACCCACGTTCTTCTCTATATGCATGACATCCAGGTAGTATCTGGTAGCCAACCTGGCCCAATAAGGAAGTTCCCATAAGATGCTCTTGTGTGACCAGAACCTATACCGATCCGGCCTCTCTGGAATCGTGCGCAACACATCGGGATGATTGCTAAGCGGACCAAAGTCATACTCATTCAACACTGCCAATATTTCCTCCCCTGTCCATTGCTCCGGTGCCCAGCCCCTTTCTTCAGTCCCATCAAAAGCCTGTGCATCGTCCCTAAATGGATGGTCATGCGGAAGCCAACGACGGTGACGCATCTGGACAATCTTGCTGCAATGAGGACTGGAGCAATCAACAGTCATGCACTCTGAACAAGCCCTGTAACCCCTGGTGACGCTGCCCGACAACATACCCCTCCCAGGAAAGTCACTGATCGTGCCAACAAGCATGGCATGCATCCGGAACATCTCATTTTTGAACCGGTCGTAGACCAGGTGGCCGTTCAGACTCAAGTACCGAAGCTCCTCAATTACGGGTCTCAAATACACATCGAGACACTTTCCCGGATAACCTGGGCCTGGAATCAACAATGTGAGCATGTTATATTCCTTCTTCATGCACATCCACGGTGGAAAGTTGTACGGAATCAAAATAACTGGCCACACACTGTACTGAAGCTCTTTCTTGCCAAAAGGGTTGAAACCGTCGGATGATAGCCCTAGCCAAACATTTCGAACCTCTGATGCAAATTCGGGAAACTCCAGCACGTTCTTCTTCCAAGCCTCTCCGTTGGCGGGATGTCTAAGGGTGTCATCGTCAGGCACATTCCTCTCAGCCCACCATCTCATAGCTTCGGCCGTGAAAGCACACATGAACAACCGCTCAAGCCTATCAATCAGCGGGAAGTACCGAAGTATCTTCACAGCTTTCTTGTTCCCTTTAGGAGTGAACTTATACCGCTCTGTATTGCATAATGGGCAGTATTCAAGATCTGCAAGTCCTTCCCCGTAAAACAGAACGCAATCGTATCTGCATGCATGAATCTTGATGTAGGAAAGGCCGAGATCTTTAAGGATATGTCGCACCTTATGATGACTGGTAGGAAGCCGATGTCCGGGGGGCATCGCCCCACCCCATAGCCGAAGCCAATCATCAACCGATTTGACAGTGCCTTTGTTCTCCGTTTTGATCTTCATCACTCCCATGACAGATTCAAGGACAGTCTTACTGCATCCGGGGTACAACGGAGTCTGTTGCAATGCGATCAGGTTGTTGTACTTTTCCATACCACTTGTGTTGACCGGAGATCGGGGTAATGGCTCGAGTGGCTCAATATCAGGGAAACACTCCATCTCCGGAGGTGGGAGTTGCACATCTGGTGCTTCCTCAAAGACACCGCTCTCACGAGGAAACATATCGTTGATCCAGTTCGTTGTCGGATCATTGGAGGAACTCCCTCTCTCCGCAAATTGTCCATGATCATGAGGACCCGCAAACTCTGGTTCACCGTGATAAATCCAATTAGTGTATAGGACCCAAAATCCATATCTAGCCAGGTGTTGCTCCACTGTCTCTATGGAAAACCGGTGTCGTGGGGTGGCACACTTGCACTTTTTACACGGACAATAATGAAGTGTAGTGTCTCCACAGTTAGCCATCACAAAATCCAGGAAACTCCTAACTCCATCATGATACGCCTCATCCCATCTTCCAAGGGTAATCCAACTCTTGTCCATCCTGTAAATTCAAGAAATAAATATAGCTATATATAGATATGTATATATGCACGTACTACGTACGTACGCACGTACTAATTAATTAAAAAATTCATCATTACACACACACACATATATATATATATACACATGCATCCCTAAATTAATTAAAACATCGTCAATCTCCCTAATTAATTAAACACAATGTATTTTTTATATATACCAACAATATATTTTTAATTACAATTAAATTAATTAATATATATATACATTTTTTCATCAAATTCATCTAAAATCACCTATAAATCAACAATCAATCACTAATCTTCAACAAAACTTCAATTCTATCTAACCAATACAACATATATATCAACCCATTAATAATCTCATCTCAACACACACACATATATATATATATCAAATTAATCACACATTTATTCTAATTAAACTCTAAATTAACACACCTCTGCATATAACCAACTAAATCAACACACACAGCAATATACGTACCTTTCAAGCTTATGGCCGAGGTTTTGGACGATTTCAGAGCGTTTTGGACGATTTCATCGACGAATGAGCTCCCTGATGCAGAAGGTCGATCTGATATAAGAGTTATAGCCGACGAATACCCTCCTCGTCGGCTATAACCAAAAACTTTTCGTCGGCTATAACTCTTATAGCCGACGAATACCATCCTCGTCGGCTATAACATAAAACGTTTCGTCGGCTATAGTTATAGCCGACGAGTTGTCGGCAGTCGTCGGCTATAATATTATAGCCGACGATGTGGCCGACGAAATAGTAGTTCGTCGGCTATAAGGGGTTATAGCCGACGAAGTACTATTTCGTCGGCCGTTTTTTTCCATATCGTCGGCTATAACCCCTTTTCTGGTAGTGTGCCCAGATCAATGAATCTTGGGAGAATTACACAATTACCCTAGTAAATATAATTCAGTCATTTACCCTACCCTAACCAATACTCTCTCTCTCTCTCTCTCCCCCCCCCCCCTGCCACCCTCAACCCTTCTCCACCGCCTCCTACCCCCACGCGCCCACCGCTGACTCCAACCACAGCCCAAGCGCGGCCACAACTGCCACGTCCCCCGCCCCTTCTCCGCCGTAGCAAACTCTGGCGCCGATTCCTACCCCGTTATTCCCATCTCCGTCACCCGCACCCCGGCACCGATTCCCACCCCGGCATTCCCATCTCTGTCACCCGCACCCCGGCCCTCCCACCTCCACCACCGCCACGTCAGCCCTACTCCAACCTCCGCCGCGCTCTCTCCTGCGACGAGAAGATCCTCGAGTCCATCAAGGACCTCGTCACCGACGCCAACTTGATCTGAGGTCAGTGGTGCCGATCCGGTTAGATCTGGGTGGTCGTGTCGTTGGCCAAGGCTGTTGGGCCGACGCTGGTCTTGAAGAAATGGCGGAGCAGTCAACCTTCACTTCTTCCTTCTTCAGTCCGGGAAGGTCCGCCTTGAAGATGTGAGCCTCCGGAGTCTCCTTCCAGTCGATTCGGGTTTGTGCGAAGGCGGAGGTGTCACCGGTAGTGGAGGAACAGCCGATCAGAGAGCCCATGTTCTAGAAAGGATCCCAGATGTCGAGGGAAAATGGGTCGAAGACGTTGCTGCCTCGACCGTTGCCAAAGACAGTAACATGCTTACTTGATTACTAGGGGTCAGTAACCTGATTACTTGATTACTGGGGGTCAGTAACATGCTTACTTGATTACTGGGGGTCAGTAACCATATTACTGGGGGTCAGTAATCTGGTTACTGGGGGTCAGTAACATGATTACTGAAATTTTGTAATCAGAAAATTGTTTACTGGGGGTTAGTAACCTGAGTCCAGTAACCTGATTAAAAAAACAAATCTGGCGACTAAAGTGAGGGTCACAGTAATCACATTACTGACCCCCAGTAATCATATTGCTGATTACTGGGGGTCAGTAACCCTAAAAAAAATCTGTTTATAAAAAAAAAAAAAAATCGGCGAAAAAAATTTGATGACCGGAATCCGGCGGCTCAGGCGACCGGCCATGGGAGGTCGGCGGAGTTGGGTGACATTTCGGCAAAGTTTCTTTATCTTCCACTTTCTCAGCATATTATAATTCAAAAATATGTTAGATAAGATAGAAGGACAAAAAAGGAAGAAAAAAATTAAAATTGTACTAGGGTTGAAAAAGATTTGTTTAAATGGGCAATAGAGTTGTAATCTTATGTTCAATAAGGGAGAAAAATAAGATGGTCATTGAAATAGGTAATGAGGGGGCCAAATTAGTACTAAATGGGCATTTTCTATTTTTTTAATTCAGGGGAAATTTACAAAAAGGATATATAGACCTCCTTGCTTAATAAACCTTAAATTTAGTTTTAATAAAAACTAAAGTGTTTTTACACCTCCCTAATTTTCCTAAAATACCCAAATTCCAAAATCAATAAAATGAATTTCCTTATAAAATAATCAGTTCAAACCTCCAAAATCAGTAATCAAATATCCATCAATTTTTGAACATTTATTAATCATATTTATTTTGAAAATTCATCCCAAATCTATTTCCCTAAGATAAGTAATTCCAACTTTTTCTCTCAATCTATTTTCATTAAACAAAAATTATCATATGTGATTTTATTTTATTTTTTCTTCTTTGTTGAGGAAATATGGGTTTTGGGTTGATTACATAGTTTGACACTTTACTTTGTTTTCTCGTGAACTTGCTTAAATATCACGGGTATGTTAATCCATTGACAACCTATACAATTAAATCTGAGTTCTCATTGAATTTTAGCTTTAATATAAAGATATCATCTTTATTTCTCCTCAAGATCTAATTGGAAATAAAAAATTAAATAGAATAAAAAAAATGGAATGAATTTATTCAAAGAAATAAATAGAATGGATATGGAAATATATTCTCTGTTTTCTCTTTCTTATTTATGAAAAATATTTTACAAAATTGTTTTTGAGAATATATCAAAGTAGTAATTTCACATGGGTTAAGAAAGTCAATACTAACTTGAAAAAAGATGTATGTCCAAGTGTCCTTTTTGGAGATAGAAATAGAATCTCCCTCTACAAATATGGTACGGTTGTGCCGAACATAGAAATGTACTATACTACTCATAACAAATAAACTAAAATAAAAGGATAAAGATAGAATGAAAAAATACAATTAATGATTAACAACAATTAACATGATGATTACTTTCTTTTATATATATATATAGGGAGCTTCTATTCATACCTTCAAAATTGACACTTGGACCTCCTTACTCAATGAATCTCCACTTTGCTTTTATAAAATGGTAAAATGCTATTTAGACCTTCTTAGTTTTCCCAAAATGCCCATAGTCCAATAAAATCAATATATATATATATATAGGGAGCTTCTATTCATACTTCCAAAATTGGCACTTGGACCTCCTTACTCAATTAACCTCCACTTTGCTTTTATAAAATGGTAAAATGTTATTTAGACCTCCTTAGTTTTCCCAAAATGCCCATAGTCCAATAAAATCAATAAAATTTTAATTTTTTTAGAAATTCTATTCATATCTCCAAAATTGATATTTAGACCTCTTTCAATTTTTAAACATTTGACATTAATATTTTTCATCCAATTGGTTCAAATCTATTATTACCTTTGTCTAGACTTTGAAGCTTGTTTGTTCATAATCACTGTCCAATTAGCAAATTTATCTCCAAGTTCTTTAAGCTCGTTGTTGATTATTAATGATTTCAAACAGGAACAAACCAAAAATAATCTGACTGACAAAAGAAAAACTAAAAACCACAAATATAAATGTCTACAAAGTGCATTATTTTTAAAATTACATCAGAATCAACATTTACAAATTGTCAAATCTATATAAATTAAATAAATTTTTTAACTCAGTCATCGATTGTGAATGAATCTGGATTTATGGTTCTTGGGCAACAGTTGTTGTAATGATCAAGGCGGTCTCGACATACAGATAACAAATGTTGAACTCTCACATCAGCATTTCTTTGCCAATTTGGTACAACATGTGGCAAGGGATGTCCAAGGGACAATTTTAGCTAGAAAAAAAATACACAAGATAATGAGCAAGAGAAACACAATGTAGTTGAACAAGAAAAAATTATACAGTAGTGAATTATGACTTACCTGCACAAAATGATCTCCGTTCACGAAGCCAATTCCAATCTCTTTAAGCTCATTATTACTCAACGGCCCAACTTTGTGAAGTATGTTGTACATTGTCCGTTTGATATAAGTATTACCACTACACCATAACATGTTGCAATCAAATGCCCCATTTCCGGAAAATACATCCAGTATTTTTTTATTGCAAATCCAGAGTTATAGTGCTGAAGCGTCTGTTGAGCCTTTTCAACCTCCTTAGTTCCACCAAATAGAATTTCATACAATTCTCGCATACTTCGCAACTCATCTATTAAATCCTTACGAACCTTGCGCCATGATTTTTGACTGAAACCCATTGTTGAAGCCACAACTCGATATCCGCAATTGTCATCAGAGACAACATCATATGCACCTTCAATATAGGGTTTCATCCCCAGTTGAAATTGCGAATTATATTTGTCTGTAAGTGCATCTTTAGTATCTTCTTTGCTCTGCAAAGTGAGAATAACATTAATTGTGAAGAGTCAACTAAAATTTGTTACGGTGGAAAATAATGAAAAATCAAATGTATGGACTATGGAGATATTATGGGGGTAGACATTTGTACCTTAACTTTAGTTGTACAATCCTTAGACTTCATACTTGATACAGTATTCTGACTGGGAATGATAGGACCATACGAAACATTTTGGCCAACTTCATAAACAGTAAGAGCTGGTGACTGACTATCAAGACTGGTAACAATATTATCGATTTCAAAGCCAGATGGCAAACGACGAGTACTAGTGTCAATCTTTTGAGGACGTCCTTTTGTTTTTGCCTTTTCTGCAGGTTTTTTAGAAAAGTACTACCTGGATTCATCAACTCATCAATCTTTATCAATAATTGGCGTCTATCTTAATCATTTTGTTGCGAAATCCATGTCTCAAATCGTAGCATATGTTGTTTTACTGGAACCTTTTCTTGGTTGTTACTACTATGTATGACTTCATTGATACCTAATTGTCTCCAATGATTGTGGACTGCATCAATAGGAATTGGCCGATTAGAGCGTTTATACTCTGCAATCTCATGTGCATAAGGCAAACCATGTGTAACACGTATCACACAACCACAACAAGCAACATCTTTATTAATTGAATCAGCCCTACATTTCACATAAAATTTAATGAATGAGTTAGTGTATGTAATTATATATATATATATATATAAACAAAATTACCTGTTAGCTTCGCACACTATTTTGTTCAACGCCGTGATAGATACATAACTTATTAGCTCCTTTAAGTAGTCATGCTTAAAATCATGCTGCAAAAAGCACCTACTTTTCTCAAAAGATGTCTTGATTTCTGTATGATGCAACTCCATCAATGAGTGTATATGATCCCATGAATTATTAAAGTCCAACTGACTAGTGTTCAGCTGCCTCTTTACTTTGCATGTGCACTTTCCACCCTACTCAAAACAATATTTTTTAGAGTTAACGATGTACGTATATTTGAATTTAAATGACTTAATATTAGTAAAAAATAGACATAAACATTACCTGTTTGAAGTAGTAGTACCAATATGCATGCAAGTATCTGCCCATGCAACTACAAATCGCTCTTTATAATTGTCTAACCAAGTTCTCTTCAAGTAACGAAGCTCATCAGGATATGTACTAAATTTAGAGTCGAATTGCTTGAGGTTCACCCAGTATTCACTTTCAGTTGTAGAACCAACAACAACGTTCCAAGCTGTGAGAAACATATTCCACATTTCTTCGGTGGCGAATTTTTTCTTGCACTCCTTCATCACATTTCGGTTGATGTGCCATTTATACAAGAGATGTCGCGAGTTAGGATATATTTTTCCTATGCTACTCATTAATGCTAACTCACGGTCTGTCACAAAGACACTTGGAGTACACTGATCTAGAAGAGTTCTCAATCTACTTAAAGCCCATGTGTAATAGTCTTCTGTCTCTCTTGAGATGTAGACAAATGCAACATTAAAAGTCATATTAGTTGATGTCACCCCCACAATTTCAAAAAGTGGAAAACAGTATCTATTGGTCTTATAGGTACAATCCATGATAAGTACATGAGGAAATGTACGTAAAATCTGAAGACTGTAAGGATGACACCAAAATATGTCAGTAACAATATTACCTTCGCTTATGTGGTGCTCAACATAATTGTGTTCTGACAACTTATGTAGCAAACATTGCATTTGCGATCGTCCAACCATCAGCTTCATTCTATACACTTTCCTCACATTGTATATCGTCTTCATGGTTGTCACGTTTTCTGGATCTCGTTTCTTCAATGCTGTCAAAATGTCCTTCGGTTTCATTAGACTATTTGTCATGTCTACCAACATCGCATGTTCGTCATTTGATAATCTCCCAGCATAAGAATGACCATGAAGAGATTGAGAACGAGGATGATTATGGACACCACATGTCACCTGCAACATCCATTCATCTCCAACCATATTTATGTCTCTCAATGCGAATATCCACATTTTTTTGTACCACTAGCCCTTGGACGTTCTTTCTTTTTACCAGATCCTTCAGCAGTTCCCTTACAATCTGCATTTGACGTTTTAGTATCAGAGCTTGATTTCACAACACACTTATAGTCACCACCTCTTTCACAACAAAATCTCAATTTAGGTCTTTTTTTCTTATTCCCAACAACACCTGTATCACACCTCTGAATGATGATCACCATATTATTCTTCCTACCAACGGAACGAACCCACTGAATTATTTCACTTTTACTCTTGAAAATCTGCACAAACCCCATGCATATGTAATTCAAATTGTTATTCCCAACAGCACCTGTATCACACCTCTGAATGATAATCACCATATTATTCTTCCTACCAACGGAACGAACCCACTGAATTATTTCACTTTTACTCTTGAAAATCTGCACAAACCTCATGCATATTATTTTCTTTGGATTTCTCCAAACGACTCTTAATCCGGCGATTATATATATGTAATTCAAATTGTTGTACACACTACCAGAAAAAAGGCTTTTCCCGACGAAATAAAAAAAAACGGCCGACGAAATAAAATTTTCGTCGGCTATTCCCAAGAATGGCTGACGAATTTTTTTTTCGTCGCTAAAAAAAAAATTCGTCGGCTATTCCCCTAGAATGGCCGACGATTTTTTTTTTCGTCGCTAAAAAAAAAATCGTCGGCTATTCCCCTAGAATGGCCGACGATTTGAATTTTCGTCGGCCTTTCTCTGAAACTTTAGCCGACGAAAATTTTTGGAAGTATGGCCGACGAGTACTAGGTTTGATTTCGTCGGCTATGATTAAAAAAAAAATAAAAAAAAAAAAGAACAGCTTCCATTTTCTATCACTATCGACAAACCATTGCTTCGTCCTTCAAATGCAAATGTGTCGTGAAATAAGATATGACCGAAATAATGAAATACGTCTACGGTTGAAAAATTACAAGATTCCGACAAAATCTGTGTGCCGAATATTGTGGTTAACTGTTTTTTACTTCCGTTTTCCTATGGATAGCCTGACAGTCGGTAAATATTTTGAGGAAAATTTTTATACGATTAGTTGCGTCTCATCGATTTGAAACTATTATCTGTTGAAGGTCAGGCCAAAAAACGTCATTTAGACAGGCCAATTACCATTTCTAAGCGTTTAAAGGGTTGACTCACCCGGTTGACCGTCCCGATCGAGCCTTTAACGTTGTCAGATGTAGTTGGATTTTTTTTCATACATGTATTTAATCTTAACGGTGATATCTGACGGTTGGAATAGATTTTCCAAACTTTTAGATTCAAAATCGGAACATATGCACTAATATTCCTTAACTTGTTTACTAAGTGTTTAAGTGAATGTATAGTTTCAAATAGTTACTATACGTACACTCTTCAAATGCAAATATGTCGTCAAGTAAGATATGACCGAAATAATGAAATACGTCTACGGTTGAAAAATGACAAGATTCCGATAAAATCCGTGTGCTGAAATATTGAAATAAGTCAAAACCCGGTTTACTGCAGATTTGACATCCGGCGTCCGAATGATGATTGTGATACCATTCCGGAAAGGGAACGACGCCAGGAATCAAACTCGTAGCTATGCTACGTTGTGTGGGCTTTTTCGGGCTTTCGAGTTCGTTTAGGGCCTCAAAACGGCAGTTTAGTATGTTTTCATAAAATAGCCGACGAAACATTGTAATTCGTCGGCTATTCTCTAAGTATAGCCGACGAAATCTATATTTCGTCAGCTAAACTCCTTAGATCCGCTTATTGTCCGCCGTTGGATGGCTCAGATCCAACGGCTGCTGATTTTCCAAAGCATAGCCGACGAAATATTTGCATTCGTCGGCTGAACTCTTGCGATCCGCGCCTTTTTATTGTCCGCCGTTGGATGGCTCAGATCCAACGGCTGTTGATTTTCCAAAGTATAGCCGACGAAATATATTAATTTCGTCGGCTATTCTCCTTCTAAATCTTTTAAATCGCTTCCTCCCGCCTTTTTTCTCTCCTCCTTCCCCCCCATCCTCCGGCCTCCTCCTCCTCCGGCCTCCTCCTTCCCCTCCTCCGGCCTCCTCCTCCTCCTCCTTCTCCTCCTCCGACCTCCTCCTCCTCCTCCTCCGGCCTCCTCCTTCTCCTCCTTCCCCTCCTCCGACCTCCTCCTCCTCCTTCCCCTCCTCCTCCTTCTCCTCCTCCTTCTCCTCCTCCTTCCCCTCCTCCTCCTCCTTCTCCTCCTCCGATCAGGTATTTTTTTTTTTGCCCAAAATGCAGTTATAGTCGACGAAATTGACATTATTTCGTCGGCTATAACTTTAAAATATTAATATATTTCGACGAAATAGCCGACGAAATAGCTCAAATCGTCGGCTATACTTCAGAACAAATAGCCGACGAATTCAAATTTCGTCGGCTATAACTTTAAAATATTAATATATTTGACCAAGCTTTAGTCGACAAAATCATTTTCGTCGGCCATAATTCGTCGGCCAAAGTTGGAATGGCCGACGAATTGGTTTTTTTCGTCGGCCATTGGTATTACCGACGGGCTTTTACCGACGAATTATAGCCGAAAAAAATTTCGTCGGCTATTCTGTCAAAGCTGGTAGTGACATACAACTGTTAGTAATATTCAACACTTACCTGAGTAGTTGTGAATTGGTTGGTATAGTCTTCCCCATACTCCGATCTATCCCCACTTTGACTAGGTTCATTGCTTTCTTGTTGTTGTTCCTGTAACCAAAAAAACTAAAACTCAATGATATCTATAATATAACATCACATCAGTGCTAAAACCTGAAGGTAAATAAATATAAAGATCACGAATAGTGAAGCTTTACTAATTGTTTTGAGAATAGTTAACTAAGATCTCTATATATAACAACTCAAAATAATTTTCCAGCTCTTTAATTATAAACCCTTCTTATTTCTATAAGAACTAGAAACTGAATCTGTGGAAGTACTATAGTAGCATGAGAAGCATGAGTATTGATGCTTATATAATCTCTTCTTATTTTAGGGTGGATAGTTATAACGAATTGAAAATTTAAGAGCAATTCTCCACTCATCAGGAATTCCAATTACACCAAATCTAGAACTCTATAGGAATTCAATACTGGTCACATAACCTCTATTTTTTCTTCTTCATGTAACGAATAATCAATGAAAAATGAAACAAATACTTTATTTCTTGCTAGACAGTAAGAGCAAATAGCTTCTTCAAATCTAGAACTCCACCTTACAAATCTTCACCATCAACAGAAACATATAAGGGTTAAACATGTTATGCAGTAGATTGCGAACTCCTGATTGAAGTAGTGATTTGCAGTAGTAATTAAAGCGTTTCGTGTTTTGGTGACTACTAATCTGCAGCTAATGACCATTACTAATATTCATGCTAATGACAAGTAGCATTACTTGTCTAATGACAAGTAGTTAAGTATTTCATGCTAATGACCATTCTAATATTCATTGAAGAATGAAAGAAATACATCTTATCTTGCTAGCCAACAAGAGAATAAAAGCCCTTCTCCATTTCACAGTACGGAACCCCAACATGAACAAATAACTGAGCTAAGCATACTTACTCAATAACAAGAGTTATGCCTCCCTCGATACTTGTTTCTGCACAAACCCTGGGGCCTGGTAGAGACAGATAAATCTTCGTACTATCTCCTGCAAACCTGCTTACTAAGGGGAATACCGGGCGGGCCGGTCTTCTCCTCTCCGATGCCTAAGTTAGTATAGTTGGAATAGATATAACTTAAGCACGTATATAAGCGGTAGGAAGGATCAGTTACCTATTAATGAGGGTAGTTGGGGCCCTTATATAGGTGGCCAGGAGTGAGGTCTGGCCTTACCATTCGATGTGGGACTGGTTCCCTTCTGTTTGCACACCAAAGGGCATCTTTGGTGACCTCTTGGGCAGGCAGGAGCCCCCGGACCCCAGGCCCCGGGCCCCTGGTAGCAGGATGGACTGCTGGACCCCGAGGCCGAGTTCTGGTGATCCTGTCCAGGGCCCTGGGCCGGCCCCTAGTGCACTAGCTGCGGGCCTGCTGTAGCCCCTCTGTGGCTACTGTCAACAAGTCCCCCAAGTTCCCGGTCAAGTGCAATCTTGAATGGGGACTTAATCTGTCTTGCCCTTGCCCTGCAGACCCGCAGGGTTAGCAACCCAACGGTGCCCAGTCTCTCAAGTCCGCGTTGAAGATTGGGCGTGACCGGGGTGAGTACCTGTTACCGATGGTGAGCAACAATTTATGAGTGCGCTTGCAATATTAGTACTGTGCTCAAGTGTTGTGGTGCTATGAGCATGGAGTGGGGTGAAACCCGGAAAGTATATGAGATGATGCCATGCAATAGATGTGTGCATGGAATGATAATGGAGCGTTGAAATCCGCCATGCAATAGATGTGTGCATGGAATGATGATGGGGCGTTGAAATCTGCCATGCAATAGATGTGTGCATGGAATTTTGACCGGGCGCTCTGCCATATCGGTACGAAGTGGAGTTTACTAGGCCTCTACCGGGCGTTCTGCCAAATCGGTACGAAGCGGAGTTCACTGGGCCTCTACCGGGCGTTCTGCCAAATCGGTACGAAGCGGAGTATGGGACCTCGACCGGGCGTTCTGCCAAATCGGTACGAGTCGGAGTATGGGACCTCGACCGGACGTTCTGCCAAATCGGTACGAGTCGGAGTATGGGACCTCGACCGGGCGTTCTGCCATATCGAGACGAGTCCATATTGCTAGGTTGCGGGGAGGTGGCCCCGGTGTTGCGGTTTGTTGAGGCACCAGTTAACACTTGCTAGTTCTTCTCAGCTTGTGTTGGAATAAGCGTTGAGGAAATGGGGTGGCGTTGAGGTGACAAGGCTCGCCGTAGAGCCCCATATTGACCGCAGTTCAGTGCGATGCAGGGTTTTTATCCTGCTGGATAAGAGTACATGTGTTAGATGTAAACTCACCCGGGTGTATAAAGCCCATGCCGGTCGAATGTTCTCATGACCGGGGTCGTGCCATGGAGCCGGGTGGACCTCGACCGGGCGTCCTGCCATATCGAGACGAGTCCCCCAGTGAGATGCCATGGGACCGGGTGGATCTCGTTCCCGGGAAAATGCTCTCGAGCCGGTTGGATGATCATAACCAGTGAGATGGTCTCGAGTCGGTTGAATGTTACCTAACCGGTGAGATGCCATGCAGCCGGTTGAATGATACCTAACCGTGAACTGCCATGGAACCGGATGGATGGCTCATACCCGGAACAGTGCTCTCGAAGCGATTGAAAAAACTCATAACCGGTGAGAGGTCTTCAAGCCGGTTGAAAGATCATAACCGGTGACTTGTAGTGAAGATGCCATGCAACCGGTTGAATGATACCTAACCGTGAACTGCCATGGTACCGGATGGATGGCTCATACCCGGAACAGTGCTCTCAAAGCGATTGAAAAAAAAAACTCATAACCGGTGAGAGGTCTTCAAGCCGGTTGAAAGATCATAACCGGTGACTTGCAGTGAAGATGCCATGCAGCCGTGGAGTGGTGTGAGCCTAAGCTCGCATGCAATAATAAACCCTACAATCGTTAGTAGTATAGAATAAGTAGGGATCGTTCTAGCCGGGGATTAAGGGTACCTGAAATATGAGATTGTTAGACAAAAACACATATACATATATACAAAACGTCACATATGGGGGAGAGAATGGTTCGGCAGCCATAGGGCTGCCCTAAAAACTATGGCACGAAAAATAAATTTCTGGAATTTAAATTCTAACTACTATGTACAAGTTTGGTCGACATCTCTCACGCAAAGCACTCATCAAAAACTATCACACAACGAAACAAGTAACAAGTAAGGACTCATAGAAACATGCATAGAAATATTCAAGACTCGTCTTAATTCCAACCTAACTAAACTCCTTAGCGGTTTATCTAGTCGATTTTAGATTTCACGAGAATACTTAGAATTAGCTTAGCGCATAACCCTAATCTTTAGCTGACCGATTAAAGACACTTAGTGTAGAAATTAACCAATTAGCATATAAGGCACGAAATCTTTTAGTCGGAAACAAGTTAACATGCAAGGCGTCACTCTTCATATTAGACAAGCAAGTTGTAGGAATTACTCTAACCCTAGGTAACAACATAAACCAAATCAACTTAGCGTTCTAACTTGACCTATGTTACTACGGCAAGTGAATTCAATATCTAGACAACAACCATGTCCTACGATTGTACCTAAACATCTCCTTCGGTTGCACACGAATTCAAACAACTAATCAAGAAGAAATCGAGAATCAAGTTAAGCATGCATCCCTAAGACCTAACCGGTTACATATTTACAAATTATGTTTACATGTTTATCTTTCATAAAACCATGAAATCAATACCTTAGAGTTAATTAGGCTCAAAGAATCGAAATCATAAACATCTTTAAACATGCAAAACCAAACACACAAATTGTCTTTACATAGACATAAAAACAAATACCAAAAGAACATATGTTTTACATAGACATAAAAGCATAAATCCATAAAATTACAAGCCAAAGGGAGTAGATCACACATTTAGACACCTTGGGAGGCAGCAGCTCGTGTGGATCTGTGATGGAGGATGGTTGGATGCTGCACGGCAGCAGGAAGTTCAAGTTTCGGCAGAAGGTTGGTTCGGCAGAAACTTTCTAGTAGTGGTGAAGGATGTATTTTGGCTAGGTTTTATGTAGGACTTAAGGTAGAATTTTTGGTAGAGCTTAGACTTGTGTTTTGGCTTGAGATGTGACACTTTTTCTGTAGGAAAACATGGGTATTTATAGGGAGAAACTAGGTCTGCCGGCAGCCCCATCTTGTACAAGGAAAAACAAAACCTAATGGGATAAGGTTTGAAACCTTCCTTTTTCTAGTTCAACTAGGTTTTCTTTTTCTGAATTTTTCTTCAAGGCTTGGGCTTCACATCTTCATGGACTTCTTGTATGATCATTGGACTTCAATTGATAGGCCTTGATCCATCGAAAATGCCCCAAATGCCGGCAGCACACAAAGGCAGCAAATCTGCCAGAATCGGCAGCTTCTCCTAGCTTGACTAGGAGAACTTGTTTCTTCATGTTTTTCTTCAATGCCATGGCCCAGTGTCGTCCTCTTCCCTTCATAAAGCTTGAACCATCTTCATAAATGCATTTGTACATCATTTGGTCCATCAAAAACAGAAAACACAAAAAGGGGGCAGTAGGTTCCTGGAATCGGCAGATTTGACCTTGTTGCAGTAATTCTGGCATATCTCCACGCTCGGAACTCCGATTGATGCGATTCCAAGTCTCAGATAAACTAGACACATATGGCCATCTCCCCATAAAACAGTTTGATCAAATTCCTTGTGAGTCGACGGGAATGATTTTTCGAAGTTGGGACACAGTCCTAGGAAAATCCTGGAAGCCCCTGGATTGAAATGCCCGGACTGCCCTTTTGCAGCCACGTTTTGGGTGACTTCCCGAACTCCGATTGATCTGAAATTTTAACACAACATTCCTCAGTATATGAGTATTAAGCACACCAAATTTTATTGAATTCGGACAAGGATAGATCATATTTGTATTTGTCACAAAATCACGAAAAAGACATATTTTCACTATTTTCCAGATTTCATATACTTAGTCATTTTTCTGACAATTAAGCACATTTCACCAAAACTCTACCAAAATTGACACTAACTATATTATGACTCTATCTTAGATAAATAAGGGTTAAACAAAGCATAAACGAGGGCATAAGCATGTAATATCGTCTCACATTGTGCTCCTATCAGGAGCCTGGGGAAGTGGGGGGGGGGGGGGGGGGCGGGGCCTGACGCCTCGGTTCCCGCTCCTAACTCCCTTACCTGTCGCCAGCGTGCGGGACAAGTGGCTGACATGCATTTAAGGAGGAAGTCCATCAGTCCCATCAGTTATGATGGCGTGGGCAGTTTACTGATGCTGGGACAAGTGCTGATAGGGAGCGGTCTGAGATGGAAGGTCTGGATTCGCGAGCATTTGAGTTGCTCTGATTGCGTGTTTTGGGGGGACTAGGGCACCGAACCTCTCTATAAAAAGGGCCTGCTCTGCCTTCTTCATTCTGTTTGCTTCTTGCTCAGAGAGACTAAGAGAAAGAGAGAGATCCGGCGAAAATTCTGTAGAGGTGCCCCGCGACATCCGTTGCCTCAAGTGCTCTTTTACTCCTCCTATCATTGCTCGCTGCTTTCGCAGGGCGGACTTTCCTCGGTTGAGCATACTAATCGGTAAGTTCTTGCTTTCTTTGCCTAGTGTTGTTCTTGTTTTTCTTTTCGGTGTTTTTGCGGCGAGGGGAAGGGATCTCTGTTGCCGACTGAGTTGTTTTAAGCGGAGCGTCTGCGGTAGACTTGGGGAGGGGCCGCAGAGGGCGCTGTTCTAGCCTGTTGCTGACCAGCGCTAGGGTTTTGTTTTTCTTCCCCTTAGGTTAAAAAATGTCTTCTGCAAGTTCTGATGGGGCTTCCGAATCGACCGACAGGCGTCCCATTGTGGATGATGAGGAAAGACTGGAGGACTGGCTCGGTTCGGAATCCCCGGTGTCTGAAGCCGCTGACCGCTCCCGGAGCGGGGCTTCGCCTTCCAGGTCCTCAGGTTCTGAAGAAATACCGCACGGGGTGCGCCTTGCTGGTGCTCCGCCCGTGAGCTACACCATCGGTAGAGGGAAGGGTGCCGTGGTGTGCGATGAGCCGGAGGGTAGCATGAATCCCGGAGAGATTGTTGCATTTCGGGAGACGTGGAGTATCCCGGATGAGGTGGCGCTACGGCCACTGAATCCCGGAGTATCAGCCAGTAACCCTGAGGCAGGTTGGGTTGCCGTGCATCTAGACCAGTTTCGCCACGGGTTCTCGCTCCCGCTGCCAAACTTTGTGCAGTACATGCTCAGTGCACTGCAAGTATCTCCCGCGCAGCTTCCAGGGCTCCAGTGGAGGCGACTGCTGAGCCTCGGCTGCCTGTACGAGTTTTCCGGGATGAGTATGCCAACGGTAAACGAATTTCGGGCACTGTACAAGTTATCATACTCGAAGAAGCGAGGGTCCCGGGGTTGCCTGTCCTTCAGCGCTCGGTATTTTCAACCTATCATCACCAATATGCCCACTTGGGTGGATAACAACTGGAGGAAGAAGGTGGTGATGGCGGGCGGTAAGTGGCAGAAGAGGAGTAAGATGTACCGGGTTCCTGGTGCCTTACAGCCCCTTGGGGATCAATCGTTCGAGCTGTCCAAGTTGGAGCAGGAGAGGATCACGACCATACTCGGATGTTGGGATGATCTCGAACGGAGCTCTTACAACTTCATCCGGCGAGAAGTGCTGGAGCATTGCTGTCTTGGGCGAGATCCCGGTGCTAGCAGTGATACTTTTGCTAACTTTTAAACACTAACCTTTGCTCGTCCTGCAGGTGCATCTTCCCGGGCGGTCATCAAACCCGAAACCACCCTATCCATGAACGGTGAAGAACTTCTCGCGAAGCTGAGGGAGAAAGGCGAGGCCGTTTCACAGACCTCAGTGGATGAGGAGTCAGGTCGGCTTACGGTTCATCCCGAACCGCTGGCCATGGATGTCGAGGACGAGGGCTACGTCCTGGCGCGTGTGAAGAGCCATCCTGCTGCGCCCAAGGCAGGACCCGGTAAGGGCAAGACTACCGGGGGGCCACTGAAGATTCCCGGTGGAGTGAGCCGGATTTCATACCGGCCGGGGGCAGTCCCACTCGTCACCCGGGTGACCCGATCAAGCGCGCAATCTTCTTCGCCTGATGGCCAGGGTGAGAAGAGGCGGAGGATCATGGACGTTCCTCCTTCCGCGGTGGTGATGCTGACCGGTGGGTCGTCCGGTGAGAATCTGGCCAAACGGCTCATGGTAACCAGCGGTGCATCGAGTTCCGTTGGGTAGAAGGCTGTCGCTGCCCGGCAGAGTAGCCCCGCGCCTGCAGAGGCTCGGAGGGGAAGCCCAGAGAGTGCACTCGCCCGGCAGCTGGCGGCAGACTTGGCCGGCCTTGGTCTGGATAGGGCTGAGGTCACCGGAGCCTTGGCGGGCGGAAAGCGCCAAAAGTTCAAGGAATCGGTCCTGCAGGTAAGAATTGCCCGGTGCCATTGTACCGTTCGTAACTTATTTCCTTTGCTACTTGCTTAATTGCCTCTGTTGTTATGCAGCTGCTGTACAATCTGTACCAGCCCGATCCGAGCGAGGAGCTGAAGATGCAGGTGGCCGAGCTGACAGAAGCCCGAGAGCGGCTGGAAGCAGAGAGGTCTCGGCTGGAGCGGGAGAAGGCCAGATTGGAGGAGAGGGCCAAGAAGCAGGTGGCCAAGCTGGAGGAGTAGGTCCGGAGCCTGGAGAGGGAGAAGGAGCTGGCTGAGGAGGAGAAAACCGAACTGGAGGCCAAGGTGGATGAGCTCCAGGTGGGAGCTGCCGCTGTGCACGCCACCTCTGCCGCTGCGGCCGGGGAAGAGGACCCAGAACTGTACGAGCGGGTTGTTCTTAGATATCATGAGAGCGATCAGTTCCTTCAGATCCTGGAGAAGGCCAGGGAATCGGGCATCGCGGATGCGTACAGGGAATGGGAGTAGAAGGGGTACCTGGATACTTCCCGAATGTCGAAGGCTGCTGATGAAGATATTCATGAGCAGTCGGATATCCATGAGCAGTCGGCGGAAGAGCAACCGGAAGGGGATGGTGGACCTCAGATTGCTGAAGGCGCGGCTGCTTCATCCGGAGAAGCTGGTGGATTGCCCGCTGAGGATGGAGGCGTAGCTCCTTAGTATTTTGCCCTTGCTTTTTTGTAAACTTGCCGGAACGGCCTCTGCTTGTATTGTCCATTGACTATGAATACACTTGAATTGATGGAGCCGGTAGAATTTTTCTTGAAAGTAGTTTGTATATACATCTTGATGTTACAACGGTCGAACCGGCGATATGCCAAACTAACCGCTTGGAGGCTCGGCGAGTCTACTAGCCCCGGTCTTGCTCCCGGTCGGGATCTGCTCTCCTTTCCCCTATATACCGTTGGAGCTGGCCGTTACTAATCAAACCCTCCACCGCTGTTTTGAGAGCACAGCACTGGCTCGTTCGATGAGTAGCCTCATCATGATAGGAGCAGTACTTGCCCGTTTGCGCCGTGGTAAGCTTCCCCTTTGGGTACTTTCTCCTGGGCAGTGGTTTTTGGTCCGCTGGGTGCTCTTGTCTTCCAGTCGGTGTGGGGGGTGCTCTTCCCGGGGGTGGTCTTCCTGCTGCTCTTCCCGCTTCCTCTTCAGCAGGTGCTGCCCGTACGTCTCGTGATTGGCCTGGGCGTGCCGGATGGCCATTGCCATCAACTCGTCATACCCTTGCGGGAGTTCTACCCGCACGGCATATGAAAATTTTCCCGGCCGGAGCCCTTGCTTAAATGCCATCTCGGCGATACCTTTGTCAAGGTTCCGAACCCCGGCCGTTGCTGTCTGCCAACGGTTGACGAAAGTCCTCAATTCCTCGCCGGGCGCTTGCATGCAGTTGAAGAGGATGGTCGATGTGCGAACTCCCTCGACCCTGAGGATGAAGCGGCCTACAAACCGGTCGGCCAACTGCTCGAAGGCCTCGATTGAATTTGCCTGGAGCTCATAAAACCAGCTGAGCGTCTCCCCAGACAGAGTTTCCTGGAAAATATTGCAGCATACTGCATCGGAGTATCCCTTGGCGCATGTCTGGGACCGGAAACTATCCAGTTGCTGGTACGGGCAGCCGGACCCTGAATAGGTGAGCTTGAGGGACTTCTGGTTACCAGACCTCCCCGATTCCATAACCCTGTGCGAAAAGCGGCCCATGCGCTCGTTGAACCGTGCGCCTTCCATCGGCCGTGCCGCTCTTCTCTCGCTGGCCTCCATTTGGGCCTTCAAATCCGACACAGTGTTGGCGAGTCGGGGTCATGGCCTCATCCTCGAACGAAGCGTGTGGCTGAAGGGGCGTCGACGAGCTCTTGGGCGGTGCTGTGCCGGCCGGGGACTCCGTTCGCTCGGGATCACTGAGCCTCCTGCCTGATGACTGCCCCGCCTCAAACCGTCGAGACCGGCTTGGTGGGGGCGCCTGTGCCTTGGTCATAGCTTCGCTGCGCTGTTGTCCTCTCTCCAGGGCGGCTACCAGGGCAGCGTTCACTGCCTCCATTTCTGTATACCGGGCGTTGGACTTGGCTCTATCCCGGTCGCCCTCCTCACGCAGGCGACTGACCTCTGCGGCCATTGCCCGTATCTCTCCCGCCATACTGCTCTGGTCGGGGCTGTACGCGGTGTCTCGGTCACTGTTGCAGCGCGGGCTCTCCTCTCGGTCACTCGGATCATCCGAGAACGTCAGAGAAAAACCCCGGTGCACAGGCCTGTCTTCAGTTGCCGGGCCTTTGCCGCGCGAGGATAGTCAGTTTTGAAAGAACTTATTGTCAACCCCTTTCAGATATGAATCTGTCTGATTCAGAAAGGAAGAACTTGCATCAGTATCTCAATTTCAATTCAAACATGGGTTTGATTCACACTCCATGTTCTGAGAAATATTTACCATCCGAAAAGAGGAAAAAGCGGGGTCGTTGTCTAAAGAAATGCTTTGATAAAAGGCAGATGTATAGAACTTTTCAACGAGATAGTGCTTTTTCAACTCTCTCAAAATGGAATATATTCCAAACATATATGCCATGGTTCCTTACTTCGACAGGATAGCCGCGCTGCTCTCGCATAACGACCGGGGTGGAGACAAGCGTTTGCACTGGTGCAACACGCTGCTCCTCGGTGGTATTTCTTTCATGTCTTGCTTCCGAACTCTCTGCCATCGATAGTGCCTACGTGGTTTCTTGTCCAAGGTTCCCACAGACGGCGCCAATTGTTTCTGCACAAACCCTGGGGCCTGGTAGAGACAGATAAATCTTCGTACTATCTCCTGCAAACCTGCTTACTAAGGGGAATACCGGGCGGGCTGGTCTTCTCCTCTCCGATGCCTAAGTTAGTATAGTTGGAATAGATATAACTTAAGCACGTATATAAGCGGTAGGAAGGATCAGTTACCTATTAATGAGGGTAGTTGGGGCCCTTATATAGGTGGCCAGGAGTGAGGTATGGCCTTACCCTTCGATGTGGGACTGGTTCCCTTCTGTTTGCACACCAAAGGGCAGCTTTGGTGACCTCTTGGGCAGGCAGGAGCCCCCGGACCCCGGGCCCCTGGTAGCAGGATGGACTGCTGGACCCCGAGGCCGGGTTCTGGTGATCCTGTTCCGGGCCCTGGGCCGGCCCCTGGTGCACTAGCTGCGGGTCTGCGGGCCTGCTGTAGCCCCTCTATGGCCACTGTAAACAATACTAAAATTTCAGAACAAAAAAATTACTTGTTGGACTAAAGAGCCCTGCTCATGAATCATGATAATGGAATAGAGAAGAATCACCGACCTGGTCAACAATTTGAAGTTTTGAATTGGTCTTATAATAGGCATAGGTAGACCTAACTACAACAGAATAATGGTCCATCGAGGAAACCTTGTGCCAAACATCATGTATCAATCCTACCGATTCGTCAGAGCAGCTGTAATCTCCAACGCAACGACTCAAAAGACAATGAGAAAACCAGAAGAAATTTCCCTTTGTGTAATCTCAGTATCACATTCACACAATGTAATTCTTATCCCAGATTTGATCGAAATTACGAGATTATAATTTCATATCGTTTTCGAGTACTCATCTTCTATCTGTTATAAGAAGGACTATAAACCCTAGAAACAGAGTATTGTGTACGTATAAAGAACAAGAAATTTATACCTTGTACAGTGACTCTAAAGGGGTGCTTTGCTCAATTCCGGAATCTCCATCTTCCTCTATAGTATTGCAGGTATGTAGAGTTTACGTTGGAGGAGAAGAAAACTTTTCCTAGTTGAAGACTTTTGTCGGGTAGGTAAAGGCTGGAGGTAAATTGAGAATTTTTTTTTCTCTTCTATTCTTATGTCTTTTTGGTAATTTCACATGTGTTGACTTTGTCAACGATACCATAAAAAAAGGAGGAGGTCCAAGTGCCAATTTTAGAGGTATGAATAGAAGCTCCCATATATATATACTAACAAACTACACAAAAGTTGACAACAATTTAATTAACAAAAATGTCATCTACAATATTTTTTATATATATTAGGACTAAATTTTACAAGTTAGGACAATGTGTTATCAAGCTGACACTTGTCACGATAAAATTTACTTTTTTGCCCTTATTAATATTCACATTTACATTTAGTCTTAATTGCTGCTACTACAGAATTAAACGCTGCAACTGTCGACTATAAGATTGCTACTGTGCACAGAGAAGCTAGCTGTTACTGTGGATAGAGAAACTACATGTTATTACCGACCGTGAAGTTAGATGCCCTATTGTCAACCTTAAAAATAGTTGCTACTGTCTACCCTGAGGCAAACTGCTACTGTCAACCCCGAGACAAGCTGCTAACGTCAACCATGCTCTACTGCTACTGGGACTTGTGGTAGTTGAAATTCGAAATTCTAAAGTTCCTTAAAATATATGCAATACTATAGTCAAATGAAAACCCAGGAGTTAAGGAACAACTTTGTACCTTGAATCTTCTCCAAATTGCTGGTGGTTTGGCCGGAGAACTTGAAATTGGCGGAAATATCTCAAAAAAGAGGAGAGAAATTTGTCAATTAGTGGACTTACAGCATGCTAATTTTCGCGAAATCAGTGGCATTTTAAGCATTTCAGCCTCAGTTAATTATTCAATTAGTTTTTGGTCCACTCAATTTTGGGCCAGACTCATATTCTTTTTTGTTTAAAAATTATTGAAAGTGAGTTTTTGTGTTTGTAAATTTGATAGGGTGTTACTGTGTAATTTACTAATAAAATAACATGAAGATTATAAGGCATAAATTTAAACTTTTTGTATTCTACCAATTACCGACTAGCGAAAATTATGTAATACTCTAACCAAATACGGTGACCCTTATCATAAATCATTGTCCGACTACATCGAGATTGTCTAGGTCTTAAACGAAGCTAGCTAGTATCCTTCCAAATCCAGCTTGATTATGTATCAAGGCATATCATGATATCGATTCATGAGTAAGTTTGAAAAAAAAAAATATGAAAATTAAGTGACCGTTTGATCCTAGATCGTCTCAACTGTGGTTTGACCTCACGATACCAATTGCTGATCAGGAATGCCTCTCAATTTTAGAACTAAGCATGTTTACTGCCACTCCTAGCCAGATAAAGAATGGATCATTGAAGTCCTACTTTGACAGCTGAAAGTAGTCCTTCTTTGATCGACTTACATATAGATGTAGTGTAAATATTACTTCATGTTGTTATTGAGGTGAGCACAGGCGCGTAGCTTATCTTCTTAATTATGATCGAGAACATGCAGTAAAAGGAGCAATGACTACTTCGAATGGAGCAAATGGATCGTGCATTATTGATGGAGGTATAGATGAGGGAATGTTTCGTGCCTTATTGGAGGGAGAAGAATATTTGGTCATCACTGCAAACCATTCTCATTTTAAATGTGTTATATTATGTTATGTCCAGAAAATTCCAAGACATGTTAGAACATGATGAACCAGCGGAGCCATACATATCTGAATTTCTGATCAATGATTCAAGACACAGAAATATATTAATGCCTTGATGTTGGCTTCTAAATTAAGATGATTTTGTTTTTCTTATTCTATTAAGTTGATGATTCACCTCTACAATCAAGTTTCACGAGTGCCATCCTAATTTTCCATTTAAAACCCCAGCCTCAGATACATATCATGGTGTCTGAAACAAGCAGTAAATAATAATAATGCAAATGCAAAACTATTGTGCGGAAAGAAGTTGCGTGATCCAAAGGAGAAGATATTGCAAGATCTTTTGACCTAAACCTTGGATTAATCTAATACCCCTGAATGATCCTCATGCAGAAGAGCCTCTTTAATCGGTATATTAACTGGGAATTCTCTACGAGTGTATCACCCGAGAAATATATGGACAACAGATTGATTGCTTCTATACCTTGATAAAGATACGTACTGCTAGAAACTTTAAGTATAGTCCTCTGGCTCTGCGTTTAATTTATACGAGTGATCGCCTCAAGTTTGGAACCTTTAGATGTTAATGGCAGACTCTCTCTCGAATCTACCATGCCACTTGGCTACAGAAATTAACAGTAACCACCAAATCAAGCTCTAAAATTTGGGGTTTAAATGTTCATTCGAAGCCAGTATCAGAATTTTTGGTTTGCTCCTTACCAGAAACCACCGAACCAAGCTCTGTAAATTTCTCTCGAAAAAGAACAAACAATAATAGAAAATAAAGATCCGATATGTTGAGCAGATCGATATCGTTCCGCGTAACTGTGAACGAATGTCAGAATATATCTCAGAAAATCTTCCCCTAATAAATCTTTATTCTGCTCTGATTTCTAGGTGGGTAGGGTTCCCCAGGATTTTACTGCTTATCTTACTCGTTTTCCAGTTGTTTGTTTTGGTCTCCTTCAAATTGTTCTAGATGGTAACTTCTTCTCATCTTCTGTTGCATCTTTCAGTCAACTTCTGTGTTTCGGTCAACTATCTGTTATATACACTTTCGGTCAAACATGATTTTGTTAGGTCGTTAATTAATTTTGTCGTTCATAAAGGGAGACACTATACTACTGAGGAAATATAATCTAGTCCCGCACCATTGCTGAAATATTGCTGAAGTGGTGGTACGGGTCAATGAAATATTAACACACGTGTAAAAAATAAAGTCATGGATTGTGTCGTTAACTCCGTCTCTTAAATTGTTTGTTATTCATCTTCATACCCAGACTAATATCTAAAATTTTAATCCATTTTGTTTACTGGGTTACTGAGTTCTTATCCTTCAATCATCTATTATAAACTTGTAACTCCATCAATAATAAAAGATAAATTCTCACTTTCCCATATATTTGTCTCAAGATTCTCACTTATAGAAAATCAAAGAAGACCCGGCATCCTTTGTCCCAAATGACAATATCTCAAAATTAAGGATTCAAATACCGAATCATCAGAGCAAACCCATCAAAATCGATCATTAATGCCCATAGAATACAAAACATAAACTTCAAATCAGATTTGGAATGAAAAATATCAAATTCACCGTGCGACCCCTTCGATCTATCTCCACTTCTTCATCGTTGTTATGAACTTTTGGATTGGGTTTAAGGTTGAGAATGAAAAAAAATGAATGTAATTAGTGATGGAAACAACGACGAAGCAGTATAGTTAAATCAATGAGCATACCTCTTCTCGTGCTACGCATTTCTTCATAATTGAGATTTGGCTTGGTAGAGAAAACTTTACTTTCGTCCTCTTCTTTCGGTTTGGTACTAATTTTTCTGGATACTGGAGAAATCACACAACAGATCTTGTGATATCTTTCAATTTAATTTCATTTGATGTTCGAGTTAACTGAAACTTGAAACTTGATGTTATGGTAGAAAATCAAAAAGAGTTCAAATTAGACTGAAAGGTTGGTTGGAAAATATATGATCCACAAAAATCTGAAAATGGTAGATCTTATTTCTTGTTTCATATGAATCAGGATCTGAACTGTGTTCATGTTCATGTTCATGTTCATGAGTTTATCACTCAGGTTTATACAGTATTAACAAAGTTAACTAAGTTAACGAATGTGTACATGACATGTACAGAACACCACATGTTGTATTATCATTGGTTAGAATCATCACTCAGCAATAGTCCCAAACCACATAATAATTCCTTGAGATACTATACTACTTTTTCGTTTGTTCACTCCACGGGCCCATTATTCTAAGTTTTGACCGTCGTATCTTTATTTATTCTTGCATGGGAGTGAATTATTGGCCAAGAAAATCCGCCCAAGCTACTAGTAAACGTTACTCACCTATTTCAATTAGGACTTCATATAACTAGAAATTTCTGACTATGACGCTGTCGAAAGCTTTTGACCCTGCTTCTACTTATCGTCCAAGCTAGGGAGGGAAATTATTCCTCAAGAAAACCGCGCGAAGCAGCAGCAGAAGCACAAAAGTTCGAATTGGACCGCGTTTACACGTCAGTGCTTAAGCACACCGGTGACGAGTCCTGCCTTCGCTTTCGCTCCCAATTCTCAAACCTTGTCTTCCTGACGACTTTGCTTACGCCTTTACTTTCATATCTCACAAAATAATTGTTATTATATTCTTTCCCGATTTCGCTTCCCTTCTCTTTATTTATTGAACCGACGCACCCCTCCCTTCCTCACTTTCCCTTGTCTCTCACATTCACAAACCCTCCTCTGCTCTCTTGCTTTCCCTCTTCCGCACTGTCGACTACTCGATTAGAAAACCGTAGCACCCTTTCGAACACTGGAAAACCAAACATGGGTGGATGCTTCTCCGTGACTACTTCTTCTGAAGCTTCTCTTCACTCTTCTTCTCCCACAGCCAAGGTTGTCTCCGCGAACGGAACTCTCCTAGAGTACCCTGTCCCCGTCGCCGTCTCGCAAGTCCTCAAGGCCCAGGAGGCTGCTGCTTCCTCCTCTTCCTCCACTCCCTCGTTCTTCGTCTGCAACTCCGACCGGTTTGACTACGGCCAGTATATTCCTGCTTTGGAATCCGACCACCAACTCGAGGCTGATCAGATCTACTTCGTACTCCCAATTGCTAAGCTCCAACGTAGGCTTACAGCTTCGGATATGGCCGCGTTCGCTGTCAGGGCCAGCCTCGCTCTCCAGAATGCATCTTCCTCATCGGCAAAAAAGGATCGAACTCGTCGACGGAACCAGAACAGGGTGTCTCCCATTTTCGTTGTCAAGTCGGAGCCCAAATCGGGGTACGAGTTTGTGGAGTATGAGTCTGATTTTACAATTGGTCCATCCAATTCCCTTATGAAGAAGAAGGTAATGGCGCCGGAGAAGCCTGCAAGTTTGGGGGTTTCGAGATCTGGGTCCGTCAGAAAGTTGCCGAGATACACATCTAAAAGGGTATTGAAGAGGGCCGTTCGGTCGTTTAGACTCAGATTGACCCCAATACAAGAAGGTACCGAGGCATTTTGAGCCTGGTTATCGTACTACAATCATCAATGAGAAGATTAGGGGTTCCTGAACTTTAGAATCTTCCTTGAAAAAAAAAAAAAAAATAGAAGATTAGAAGAAGAGTTTATTTTTGGTTGTTTACATTTATTTTTTTGTTTGTAAATGTAAATTTATCACATTTCAATGAATTTGGTGTTCAATTATCACTTTTCGTTGGCTGATCTATTAGCTTTCATTCAGTAGTTGTTTATTTGGACTCTGGAATGAGATTAAATCAAAGTGGTACTGTAGGAGAAAGGGAATCTCAATGAATTAAAGTTCGAATACAACCCAACAAGAACTGATCCAATTCTCAAAAAAAAAAATTAAAAAAAAACTTAACTAAGTAAAATTTCTGCCTTTTTATCGTAGATTTCTTGTGCAATTCAACGGGCAAAAACATGCGTGAATAACTTAGAAGGCAAAAATATCACTTTAATTAGTCATCAAATTATGTTTCACTCGATACTTTGGTCAACCAATTATTAGAAATTTCACTTTTGTCATTCAATTATACCACCTCATATCACTTTAGTGATTCCGTTTATTTTCTCCATTTAGTTGTGATATTTTTGTTAACTTCAAAAGTATTTTGGACATGGAAATTCTTGGTGGCTATTTTTTTTTTACGAAAATATAAAACTCCCTCTAATTTTGCCTAATTTTCTGACCATTTATAATTCTTTTACGAAACCAACCATTTTCTCTCTATTTATAAAACTCCCTCTAAGTGATCATAAAATTGTTATGTACTTTTAATTTTCAGTAATCAAAGTTGCTGGACATTTTAAGATCAACATTAGATATAGCAAATTTCTTAACGAATGACAATCAACAAGTTTGCTCCAAACACGCAGAGTATCATTGAAGATATCTCTCTCTCTCTCAGATTTAATTTGCATTACTCAATAGAAAATTGAATTTGGTGAGAACAAAGAGACACAAGATTCTTTCTAAATGGGTTGACGAATATATCCCTATTTATGAGGCTCATTTGCTCCATTCAAATGGAAAAAATAAACTGAGTGACCAAATTGATATAAAGTGACATAGTTGAATGACCTAAGTGAAGTTTCTGAAAATTGGGTGACTAAAGTGTCGAGCGAAATATAGTTTGATGACCAAAGTGATAGTTCTGCTAATCTAGAATCTAAAAAGTGGTAATTTTGAGTGACAATGTTGATTTGAGGGCTATTATATCCTTTTTGAGAAAGGAGTGACAAAGACTACAAAATATGTAATATTCTTCTTGAGATTTTAAACTTGGTTCAAAATTAGATCTCTTTTTTATCATGACTTTATTTTAAGATAATACTCCTCATGGTCGATTTTACGATAATTTCAGTTGAATTATTTTAAATTTGATCTTCTAATGATTTCTGTTAAATTATTTCAAACCTTTAACGTAATCACGCCTTTTAAGTTTTAACTTTGAATCATGCATGAAGGGTTGATCTTATGGCCTCTGTTTAACATATATACACACCAACTTAAGTACTTAACTACTAAGCATCATAAGTTTCAATGGCTTAATGCTGTAAACGGGGAGGGGAACACACATAAAGTAGTCATGTGATGACTTTTACTCTATATCTAGTATAGATAGATGAAAATAATGAGAAGAGAAAGAAAGAAGAATGTGGAAATTTCTGCATGCGTACGTGACTGGTAATTTGCCTAATTGTTGGAGAAGTTGGCCGGGGAGAACACTGTTTGGGAAAAAGAAGGTGATGACTGGGTACGTACCCAGGTTTTGACACAAGAAAGAAAGAGTGCAGAAGCATTGAAAAGTATGTGGGAAATGAAGGAAGAAATAGCTGCTGAGCTTCCTCTCTGCTTGGTGCCTTTAAAGTCTACTCGATGCATATAATAATAGCATGCAACACATTCGCAAATTGACCGACTATATATATATAGGCATAATAGCTAAAATGCACCTTGAATTTGGCTTAAATTGTCAATTTGCACCCCGAACTTGTAATTGCGAAATTTTGCCTCCTCAACTTGTCAAAAACTACCGATTTACACCACATCCGTCAAATTTAACGGTTTCCATCTAATTAAGAGTCACATGCCTTGCACATGAGGGGTATTTTCATTATTTTATATTTATTTCATTTTATTAATAAACATACACAAGAAATTTATTTTTGTACAATATTTTCTACAATTATATCATTGTATTTGTGACCTAAAGACTACTTTTATTGAGATATTTGAATTATTTAGTCTTAGACAAATTATATCATGTTTCTTATTAATTAAAATAGTGGTTCGACAATTCAAATTTAGTTATCCACATAATTTTTCTTATTGACAAATTATATCACGTAAGGTATGCGTTATTTTGAAAGAAAAAAAGTGAAAAAAAAAATATATATTATGAGTAAGTAGACATAATTGTACAAAAAATAAATTCCTTTTGTAATTTATTTAAAAAATGAAATAAATATAAAATACCGAAAATACCCTTCATGTGCTAGGCATGTGACTCTTAATTGGATGGAAACCGTTAGATTTAACGGAAGGGGTGCAAATCAGCAGTTTTCTACAAGTTGAGGAGGTAAAATTTCGCAATTAGAAGTTCAGGGTGCAAATTGACAATTTGAGCCAAGTTCAGAGTGTATTTTAGCTATTATGTATATATATATATGCATGTCTTAATTTGCGTCTAATATATGATTCCCCTCAAGTCCTCGTTGAGTTTGTGGTTTTATATTTCAAAGAAGTCAATCGGTTAAGTTGGTTGGAAGCATGAGAATATCAGAGCGATCCAAATACCGACATGTGTGCATGTCCACCATTTTAGTTAGACCTTTACGTTCTCATCACAGGTCGACCTAAATTATTCTGTTAAGTTGACTTGACGGTGTAACTGGGGTGGGTTCAACCCGGAAAGTATTACCTGGCCGGATTCAACTGGGCTACTAACGTTGAAGGATGTAAACATATGCAAGGTCTATAAAAGTTTGCTCAAAGCAGACTGTTGATATTTGAGACAACTGATTGAAGTGACCTTCCTACAAATGGAATCTCCTAACTCTTCTTAACAAAATTGTCTTTTTCTTTTATTGACGAGTCGCCGAAGTATCACGCAAATAATGACCCTAAAAAATATCGTTAGTAATATAAGCAAGTAGGGATCGTTCTAACCAGAGATTAAGGATACCTGAAACATGAGAATGTTAGACAAAATATTCACATATATACATTGAAACGTCACATTGGGGAAGACTTGGGATCAGCAGCTATAGGGCTGCCTTAGACCTAAGACACGAAATAAAACATATTATATTATGTCTAAATGATCATCATCTTTCACATCAAGCAATTCACACAAAAGAATCTTTAACAAGTAGACACGTATGCAAGAAAGTAAGAGACAAGTATTTAGCATGTTTTAGACTCAAATTAGTTTCGACCACAACTAGAGCGTACGAGGTCATCTAATCGTTTAATTACTTAAGTTCTTAAGATTAACTACGAGTATAATCCTAAGGTTATGCTAACCAGTTTTACATGTTTAACATTTGAGCATATGAATCACAACTCGAAGACATGTAAACGAGTAAGGTTGTCACTCATCTTATTTAAGATGCAAGTTCTAAGGGTTTTACTCTAGGCGAGAACACAAATCAAGACAACTACGAGTATGAATTATTCATGTTTCTCTAGTTTGATGAAACCTAACATCTAGATTTACATGCTTCAAGCCAATACTAATGGTTCGGTTTTTAAGTCACATCCCTTAAATTACTAACCGATTTAAATCCTAAACATGCATCTAATACCACTGCCCTAATTATCTAAACACACAAAATCCACAAGTTAAAATTGTAAAACATCTTTATAAACTACAACCATAAAATCAGTTCATAAAAGATTTTAACAAAAACCAAGAATTGAATTGAGTTCATACAATACACATGAACAAATACAAGAGCCATAGAGAGGATGTATCACACTTTTAGAACCTCGAGAAACTTTAATCGGTGTGGTGGAGGGCTGCTCGGCTGCACGGCAGAAAACTCAGAATGAAGGTAAGAAATTTGGGTGGTGGTGGTGAAGGTTTTGGCTAAGTATTTGGAGTTTGGTGCTTGTGAGACTTGGTAGAACTTTTGGCTAGTACTTGTGCTTGAGATGAGATGATTTTTCTGTAGGAAAACAAGGCTTTATATAGAGGCTAAAAACTGTATCAAAACCAGCAGAAACTAGGGACACAAATCCTAGTGCAAATGGTCAAGAGAATTCCTTATTTGACAAGGTTTTGGTTCCTCCTTTTCTTGGTTCTTCAAGGAAACTTCTTTTATTGATTTTCTTCATGGATTGGGCTGCATTGCTTCATGGACTCTTCATGTGGACTCGAAAACTCCCTTTGATGGATAATGATCCATGAAAAGTGCCCCAATCGGCCTCATTGCACAACCGGCAAAAATCTGCCCAAACCGGCAGCTTTCTCCTAGCCGAGCTAGGAAAACTTTTCTCTTCATATTTTCCACTTCTTTTTGGTTTGGCTGACTCCTCTAATCTTCATTAGGCATGGACAATCTTCAATGGTGCAATCGGATGCCAAAATGACAATCAAAAACGCAAAAGAGTGAAAACGGGCAGTAGGTTCCTTTTCTCAGCAGGGCAGTGACCTTCCAGTCTTGAAACTGGCATAACTCTCTCCTCAGAAATGCTTTTGATGTGATTTCACGTTCTGTAGAGACTAGACTCGTAGAGCTTTCCGTGCATATATAGCACACCTTCTAGTTCCTTGTAGTTCTCCCTGGAGAATTTTTGGAAGTTGAGTGATGTGCCCAGGAAAATCATGAAATTTACTGGATCCAAATTTGGCTTGTGATTCCTAGCACCTTCTTTTGCTCCGATTTCATTAACTCTTTTCATTACTCAATCCTTGACATATTAGAGAAGAAAAATCCATCAAAAGTAAAGTTAAAGTTTTACAGAGTCAACGATTTATCACAAGTACTAAAAAATCGGCTAATAACCTTTTTACACATTTTTGTCTAAACTTAGCACGATTTCATTACTACTCTACCAAAGTCTTATCATTTGATTATATGATTTGATTCTACAACAATAAGGGCTAAAACATAGTATAAACGAGGGTATATTATATTAAAAACGTCTCATTTTATGCTCCTATCATTTATGTGTAAAAATATTATAACATCCACGAAATTGAGAAGAGATGTGCCCACTAATGACAATATTCGATGCGCCTTTTCGTCAAAAGCAAGTAAGATCTCACATTTGAACTATTGCGAAAGTAAAAATTACTTTTGAAACCCTAACCATCATAGATTCAGCTTGTTATGACAAAACATTGCAGGTTACAACATATAATTTAGGATTAAATACTTATTACACCCTGAACTATATACCTAAAAGCAGTTATATCCCTTGATAAGAGCACAATGTGCGTCGTTCTTAATATGTTTTTACCCCCATTTATCCAATGTTTAACCCTTATTTTTGTAAGATAGAGTCATATTTTAGTTTAGTGTCCCTTTGGTAGAGTTTTGGAGAAAATGTGCTTAATTGTCAGAAAAATGACTAAGTAAAGAAATCTGAGCAAAACGTGCAAAATATGTTGTTTTCGTGATATTGAGGCCTGTGGTAAACTGATCTATCCTTTTCCAAATTTGATGAAATTTGGTATGCATATAATTGGCAAGCTAAAGTATATTGTGTCAAAATTTCAGATCAATCGGAGTTCGGGAAGTCACCCAAATGAAGGCTGCAACTTGGCAGTTTGAGCAAACCAATCCAGGGACTACCAGGATTTTCCTGGGACTGTGTCCTGACTTCCGGAATTTCTGTGGGACACATCGCTTGGAACCAGAGAACGTGCCATACACCGTTGGAAAGCTCTACGAGTCTAGTTTCTCTGAGACTTGGAATCGCAGCAAAATATTTCCTGAGCAAAAAGTTATGCCGGTTTGAATGCACGAAGGTCAAGTCTGCCGAAAGAAGAAAACCTAAACCGAGTTCTACATGGATTTGGCTTACGAATGTGGACTGAATTCCATCCTTTGTGCAAGATTTTTGGCTGAATTAATTCATGGAAAACCTAAAGAGATATTTCTCAATTATTCAGCCATTATCTTGGGAATTTTCGGCAGAAAATAGAGGAAGAAAATCGCAACAAATCCTGATCAAATTCGGCAGAATTCATGTGCACGTCATCCAACTTCCACGGACTCTCCCGGACAGCTCACAATGAATCAGAATTCAAGTCTTATATGGATAGAAAGCTACGGGAGTCTAGTTTCCAACCCAACAGGAATCACCTTGATATCTATTTTCTAGAGAAAGATATTCCATAATCTTCACTCGAAGGTCAAATCTGCCAGCAGGATAAGTTTGAGAAAAACTAGGTTTTGTAAACCCTAGCTGCCTCCCTTGCCTCTATAAATACCACAACATAATTTCAGAATAATCATCATCTCTCTCTCTCACATAAACTTGCCGAACCTCTGCCATAAATTCTTACCAAGAACCAAGGCCGAACCATCCATCACCCTTCCACAAAATTCCATCCGATCATCACACCAATCATTTGCCGAACTCTTGATCAAGGTTGTAATTTGGATTGTAATTTCATGGCTCTTATTTCTTTGTATTTAAACATTATTTTGTCTATGAAATATGTTTGGATTGTTGGTTTTATTTTCGGTATTGTTGATTATGCATGGGATTTCCGAATCTTTGTACTAAATGTTTGGTTATTTTGTGTTTGATTACCGAATTATGCATGTGATTTGATTGAATATGTATGATGGGCAGTAGGATTTTATTTGTTTTCTTGATTTAATTAGGTTTATTTCCTTAATTCGTGTGCAACCGAAGGAGATGTCTAGATGCATTCGAAAGGCCATGAGTGTTATCTAGGTATTAAATTCATATGCCGATTTAATATATATTGATTCATACGCATGTTATGTTTTGATATGTATTAATCTAAGGGCTCGAGTAATTCTGGAAATTTACATGTCGATGTGGGATGAGTGACGCCATACCTGCTAACATGTTCCAATTCGACATATTGTGCTTATGTGCTATTTGTGTTTAATTTCTACGCGAAGTGTTCTTAAACCGATTAGTATCATATTTAGGATTATACGCGAAGTTAATTCTAAATACTTGTGATGTTTTGAATAATTAGATGTTCCGCGAAGGCTCTAATTAAATTGGAACTTAGTTAACCTAGAATCCAATTTTATGCTTGCTGCCCTATTACTTGTTTTAATTTCGTTGCATGTGTAATGAGATTTGTGTTTAGTGATTGTGTGAAAGGTGATGATCAATTGTATATAATAATTTAGGTTTTAGAATTTTGTAAAAATCAGTAGGTAAATAATTATAAAAATCGACAACACCCCTTAAGTACAACATTTTGTGTGATTGAAATGCCCTTGATTTCCCCGGATAGAACGATCCCTACTTGTCCTAAATACAATTGACAAAAGAAGGGTATTATGTGTATGAAGTTGTTTTGCAAGTACTTTGTGCTTGGAAAACACCTCCATCAATTTTTGGCGCCGTTGCCGGGGAAATTTAATGATTTTGATTCATAAAGTGTTGTTTGTAATTATGTATATTGCAGGTTATTTTAATTTTTCAATAGATTTTGGGATATGTATAATAGGAATTTTTCGGAAGTGTAATAGTAAATAGGATTTTCCGATTTTTAGTTTTTGGTTTTTGGTTTTTATTTTGCTAAATTGCCGATTATGTGATGTATATTGTGAATGTTGTTACACTTAGATAATTTCTAGGAAGTTGATAGTTTTTGTGTATGCTTTGAGTTTATTGTAGTTTCTAAAGTGTAACATGTAGGTGAAGCCTCTTTTGTTGATTATAACCAAAACCCTTCATACGAATGGTGCTTTGTTGAATCCGTTTTATGTAGATTGGGAAACGTGGGATACTTCCCCCCCACGCATGCAAGCGACATTTCGACAATAGTATTACTTCTATGAGGTTGAGGGCGGTTTTAATCAACACTTGTAGACCGCTAGGACCCGAGTTTATTTTACAAAGTATAGGGCAAGTTATTTTTCATTGATTGGTTCGAGGTTTGTAAAACTGGTTCTGAAGACCCACAGACTGATGTTCATTCTCTGTGAGTGAGTCGATAGGGGACTTGTCCTCCGTGGTTAAAAACTTTGAGACCTGCCTTATTCCTAAAGAGAGTTTACTCTCCGTGAATCTTAACGACACCGCCTTAGAAAAGTAAAGTATGCTCGACCTAGACAACTGCTTGTGCCGAAGCATCACCTCACTTTAGACGCTAGAAAATAACTTGAGCATATGTGAATCTATTTTTCTTCAAAAGATAAAATTCGTCTTTAATTTTCGAGGTATATCGGAATAAGCATGATACTACCTTGGGCTGTATCAGTCCATTGCACTGTTATCTCCTCTGCTCCACGTACCTTGAGAATTAGGGTTTTTGAATAAAATCAACTAGAAAGAAGCTAGGTTGTGACGCCATGTGTTTTGTACATGTTGAAATCGGTGTTTGGAATTTTTTTTTTTCCACACTTGTGAAATTTTCGATGCTTTGTGTGAATGACGATTTGTGTGAAGTTTTGAGAATTTTGTTTGTGTGTTTTGCCTTGTAAATTTCATGTGCCATTGTATGATCTCTTGTAAATTTCGTGTGCCTTGTAAATTCTGTGAACAGTGATCGTAAATAGTAACGGTGAACAGTGAAATCGTAATAGTGTCGTGAACAGTAATTTTTTTTTTTTAACTTATACATATTACTTCTAACTTATTTCTAACCTATACTCTAACTTATTCTAACTCATTCTTTCTAACCTATACATATTGATTCTCATGATTCTTGTAGAGTTTAATTGTTAGTTGCAGATCATAAGGAAGAGGTGAAGAATTACATTGTAAACAGTTGATTGGAGCTCTCATTGACTTGGGAAGGACGACAAGTGTTGCAAGAAACGAGTTCCACCACTCTCAACTTTTGTTCATAATTTGCAATTAAATTCTACTTAGCTAATTATTGTATATTTATACACTAACTTCTAACTTTAACTAATTCACTAACTCACTACTAACTTATTCTTTGAATTCTCATCTCCACTCTTCTAAATTTCTTTATCTTGATGCGATGCAGTTGAAGAGTGGAGTAATCATGCATCGAGTTATGATAGCCATTGTAAGGAGGCACGAATTTGAAGTGCGCACTCCAAAAGGCGTCGCCCACAACTTGATTAAGAAGTGAAGAGTCTAGGCTGAGTAGACTATAAACATTAAGCGCTGCATGGGAGGCAACCCATTTCAACCAAAATTGTGAAGGAGCCGTCTATGAGAGTTTGAATTTTCTAAATCCCTAAACTCTTTTTGGTTGAATTGTATAAATGTGGAACTTGTTGAATTTATCATATGCTTAGAAATTACAACATTATTTGTGATTTACATTGAGGACAATGTAATTTTCTAAGTGTGGGGTAGGGATACATGTTTCACATGTTTGTTTTTGTTTTAAGTTTTTTGTTTAGAGTCATAAAAAAGAAAAGAAAATACAAAATCGTAAAATTCAGAAAAAATTAAAAAAATTTCGTTGCTTTTATTTGATTTTTATTTTTTTGAGTCTTAGGATGCCCTTAATAAGTCTATAATGATTATATCTTTGAGTACATAGATGATGGTTTCGCATAATCTTGAAAATAATTGTGAGTTTCATGGACTTTGTGATTGGTATGAACATTTGAGACTTGAACTTATTTGTGTAATAAGCATGCATGTTGTGTTGATTTTGTTCCATAATAACCTATGTGAGCTTTGATGCCATACACTTTCTTCATGAGCGATAAATATAAGAAAAAATGGGCAGAATTTTTCAAAACTTCATTATTCTTTGATTATTCAATGACTATGTGCCATAGCTTTTAATGAACTCTAGAATGCTAGAACTTTCTCTTGACAATTTTTAAGACTATTATTCATGAAATGCCTTGATTTTGAAAAGGATTGAAAAGATCATGTTAGGATTACCACCAATGCCAAATAAAGCTTATGCCTAATTTGTGCCCGTCGTGGGACTCCTTAGTTTTAACCCTTTTGAGCCGACATTAAACCATTTATTTCATCACCATGATACACTTTCCTTGAGTTTAGAACAGTTTAACCTTACCATTGTTGTCAAGACTTGGTAAAATTTAATGGGAATTTGTTATTCGAAGTGGTGTGGTGAAGCAAGTGTGGGGTGAGCTTGTCCAAATCTATGAAAAATCTATGTGTTGCCGAAGAAAAGAAAAGAAAAAAATCGGACAGAAAAATAATAAAAAAAATATATATATATTATTATCCTAGAAAAATGCAAAGATTTCGGCAAAAGAAAAGAAAAGAAATGTTTTGGATGAGTGTGTGAATGTGAAATTGGAGTTTGTGTGATAATTGAAGGTCTATTGTTGTTATATTTGACCTTTGTCCTTGATCACTATGTTTTGGGGAAGAAAAATAATGAAGTTTGGGCCCAACATGATAAAATTTGGCCCTTTGGAGTGATGACATAAGGATTTATTGAATTTTGCTAAGTCTTGGTGACATTTTATCACTACTATCCTAAATATGAATGTCTTATGCCAATCCCCATTATCACCTTTATGTTGATCTTTTCATGATTCTTAAAATGGGTGAACTTTGATTTGTGGAGATTTTTGTCAAGAGTTGAGCTTATGGTTTTGGTTCATTGATGCACATAGTTGTTACATGAAGTTTTTCCAGAAAATTGATTCACAAAGTGCTTTTATTTGATGAAATATGCGAGCTATTTGTTGCCTTACAATCTGTTCTCTTGCATATACTATGAGTGAATTGCCATATCATGAGTGAAAAGAAGAGAGTATGCCTAGTGAGGAGGATGAAATCAACATAACATGTCATTGCTTGCGATTTTCGTTTCTTACTTGTTCATGCTTTGATACATGTCTATGACGCTTGGGATTATTGTGCTTACATTGAATGCTTAACTTGAAAGCTATGTGTTTAAAGATCCTGAGACAATTATTTAGGGGCAGTAGTTGAGTCTTTTTGTTTTTGTTTTGCTAAGGGACTAGCAAAAGCTAAGTGTGGGGTAGTTGATAGGAGCACAATGTGCGTCGTTCTTAATATGTTTTTACCCCCATTTATCCAATGTTTAACCCTTATTTTTGTAAAATAGAGTCATATTTTAGTTTAGTGTCCCTTTGGTAGAGTTTTGGAGAAAATGTGCTTAATTGTCAGAAAAATGACTAAGTAAAGAAATCTGAGCAAAAAGTGCAAAATATGTTGTTTTCGTGATATTGAGGCCTGTGCTAAACTGATCTATCCTTTTCCAAATTTGATGAAATTTGGTATGCATATAATTGGCAAGCTAAAGTGTATTGTGTCAAAATTTCAGATCAATCGGAGTTCGGGAAGTCACCCAAATGAAGGCTGCAACTTGGCAGTTTGAGCAAACCAATCCAGGGACTACCAGGATTTTCCTGGGACTGTGTCCTGACTTCCGGAATTTCGGTGGGACACATCGCTTAGAACCAGAGAACGTGCCATACACCGTTGGAAAGCTCTACGAGTCTAGTTTCTCTGAGACTTGGAATCGCAGCAAAATATTTCCTGAGCAAAACGTTATGCCGGTTTGAATGCACGAAGGTCAAGTCTGCCGAAAGAAGAAAACCTAAACCGAGTTCTACATGGATTTGGCTTACGAATGTGGACTGAATTCCATCCTTTGTGCAAGATTTTTGGCTGAATTAATTCATGGAAAACCTAAAGAGATATTGCTCAATTATTCAGCCATTATCTTGGGAATTTTCGGCAGAAAATAGAGGAAGAAAATCGCAACAAATCCTGATCAAATTCGGCAGAATTCCTGTGCACGTCATCCAACTTCCACGGACTCTCCCGGACAGCTCACAATGAATCAGAATTCGAGTCTTATATGGATAGAAAGCTACGAGAGTCTAGTTTCCAACAGGAATCACCTTGATATCTATTTTCTAGAGAAAGATATTCCATAATCTTCACTCGAAGGTCAAATCTGCCAGCAGGATAAGTTTGAGAAAAACTAGGTTTTGTAAACCCTAGCTGCCTCCCTTGCCTCTATAAATACCACAACATAATTTCAGAATAATCATCATCTCTCTCTCTCACATAAACTTGCTGAACCTCTGCCAAAATATCTCCATAAATTCTTACCAAGAACCAAGGCCGAACCATCCATCACCCTTTCACAAAATTCCATCCGATCATCACACCAATCCTTTGCCGAACTCTTGATCAAGGTTGTAATTTGGATTGTAATTTCATGGCTCTTGTTTCTTTGTATTTAAACATTATTTTGTCTATGAAATATGTTTGGATTGTTGGTTTTATTTTCGGTATTGTTGATTATGCATGGGATTTCCGAATCTTTGTACTAAATGTTTGGTTATTTTGTGTTTGATTACCGAATTATGCATGTGATTTGATTGAATATGTATGATGGGCAGTAGGATTTTATTTATTTTCTTGATTTAATTAGGTTTATTTCCTTAATTCGTGTGCAACCGAAGGAGATGTCTAGATGCATTCGAAAGGCCATGAGTGTTATCTAGGTATTAAATTCATATGCCGATTTAATATATGTTGATTCATACGCATGTTATGTTTTGATATGTATTAATCTAAGGGCTCGAGTAATTCTGGAAATTTACATGTCGATGTGGGATGAGTGACGCCATACATGCTAACATGTTCCAATTCGACATATTGTGCTTATGTGCTATTTGTGTTTAATTTCTACGCGAAGTGTTCTTAAACCGATTAGTACCATATTTAGGATTATACGCGAAGTTAATTCTAAATACTTGTGATGTTTTGAATAATTAGATGTTCCGCGAAGGCTCTAATTAAATTGGAACTTAGTTAACCTAGAATCCGATTTTATGCTTGCTGCCCTATTACTTGTTTTAATTTCATTGCATGTGTAATGAGATTTGTGTTTAGTGATTGTGTGAAAGGTGATGATCAATTGTATATAATAATTTAGGTTTTAGAATTTTGTAAAAATCAGTAGGTAAATAATTATAAAAATCGACAACACCCCTTAAGTACAACATTTTGTGTGATTGAAATGCCCTTGATTTCCCCGGATAGAACGATCCCTACTTGTCCTAACTAGAATTGACAAAAGAAGGGTATTATGTGTATGAAGTTGTTTTGCAGGTACTTTGTGCTTGGAAAACACCTCCATCATCCCTCTGCTTTTAAATTAAACTAGTAGATTATCAATCTCTCATTTTTCAACAATTTAGTCCATTCCGTCACTCCACCTGTTATGTTGCTAACGTGGCTAATGATTTTGACACGTAAATAGATTTTTGGACATGAAAAATGACCAATATACCCTTTGGCTCGATTTTCAAGTTGCCTCTCTTTCATCCGAAATAGATGGCCAATTGATTCAATTTGTTTGTGTTTCACTTCAAGATCTTATGCTTGCTTTTCAAGTTGCCCTTCTTTCACCTGAAACAGATGGCAAAGCAACTCAAATTGCTGGCATTTCAAATCAACCTCCTGGGTCTGCTATTCAAGTTCACTCTCTTTCATCTGAAACATATGGTAGATTGAAGCAATCTGTTGCTGTTGCAGTTCAAGTTCCTTCTCTTTTCTTTCAAGTCCACTTGACACCAAACCCAACTGAGTCTCCCTCTCTTCAACCGACTTTCGCACCCAATCCGACCGCTGCTTCTCTTCATGTACTGACTTCAATACCAAATCCACCTCCTTTTCCTTCAACTCAACATCACCAAGGCACTCACTAACTCTCTTATCAATCACATTTATCTCCTCGAACCTCGACTCGGCTTCTTTCTCCTTCCTTCAATTCAAGCTTCACAACACGCTCATCAATCCCCCTCTCTCTCTCAATTCAACCTTACAGCACCACTTCTCTGTCAACTTCTTAACCAAACCCAAACTATCATCCATTTCTATCGTCTTCCCCTCTTTCAATTCAAGTTTATCGCAACATTCCGCCATCGATTCTGATTCAAACCAACCCTGTCTCTTCCTCACCCCCAAAAACCCTAAATTTTATGTGCCCTAAGTTTCCAAAACCCTAACAGCTCAATTTCTTTGTTCTAGTTCAAATCAATCTCCAATTTCTCTGATTTCAAACTCTAATTCCTTTTCCTTTCCTCTTTTTTCCCTGCTTTGGTTGCGTCCCTAAGCAAACCTCTCTGCTATGGTTCTGGCGATCTCTTCACTTCATCTAAACGAAAGGAGCAAAGCCGAAAGTCTTCTATCTCTCATCCCCCTGAGGTTGGGGCGTTGGGCTGCCAATCACGCGATGACACGTAATGGTCGCTACCCACGTTGCGGCTAGAACGCAAGACTCGGGCTCCGTCCACCCCCTTCCTTATCCCGAAAACCCTCGTCGTCCTCCTCATCTCCACCGATGGCATCTACCTCCTCAGATTCCGAAGCACCACCACTCTCGGCGTGATACTTCTCCTCCTAGACTCGCTCCGAGTAGGTCTCTGAGTCGACTGTCACGCCCCGGTCCCAGCGTCCAACCGATCCCGGGGTGTGAGTTAAATGTTACAAAGCGGAATGTAAATAAATAAATAAAAAAAAAAAAACTTCAATCTAGGCTCCCCTCTAGGCTCGTTCGACACTCTAAGCACTTCTCTGCAAAACAACAAGTAAATGGGTGGATGAGCATTTCCACGCGCTCAGTGAGTGCCCTATGTAATATGCCAGTAAAGCCATGTCATTTTACACACGCTACAAAATACGTATATCATATATTTCACGTCGACCACAATACAATTCATCACATCGCACAATCCCTTCTTATTGGGCATCCTTCAATTTAGTGATCTCCCACGAGCACCTAATGGCCTGTTGCCCTATACAACCGTGTGCCACATCCTTACTTCGGCATAACCCAATCAAGAAGTTCACATGTTCCATGACTAGTCAAACAATGGATCCAACACATGATATATACATAAACTCCGCACATTTCATAAATCGACATGTTTCACTTGAAAATAGATAGATATTTGATAAATAGATCAAAATCATGCTTTTCGACTATTTTGAAAGCTTATAAGAATATTTGAAACCCATTACATAAATCACTCACCTCGACGAATCGAATCGACACCTAGATCGTATTTCGAGCAACCTAGAATGAGCTTTCTAGAAATCACCGTTGGATCTAGCTCCAACCACCATAGATAGAAAGATTGCGTCGATACAAATCTGTAGCCACTCGCTGATTCAGAATCGGTGTTACGAATCAAAAGTTATTATCCGGGGAAGTTTTGTCGCAAAACTAATAAAATAATAATTTCTAGAGAGAGAAAATGAGAAGAGAGAGATGGAGAGAAAACGGACTGAAAATTGAAATGGGGGCTGATCCTAATTGTAGGGAAAAGAATGACACATGTCACCCATCTATTGGTGCATTTGTGCCACATGTCAACAAGAGATGAAACCACATCCATTTACAACATCTCGACACTTGTCAAGATGACTCATGGAAAATGGGATAGGGGCTGAAACAAATGGCAGCAATCCTTAGTCACTAAGCAAACTCATTGACCAATAGGGACGTGCCACGTGGCAAAACGATAGGATTTCGACGAAACTTCTAAGAATCGTTAAAAATAGCTCGGGAACTCAAATAATTCACCGAAAAATGTGACGGACTCGCCACGATCTCTACTTTTTAATTCCGACAAGAAAATTCAAATTTGACAAACTTCAAAAATCGGAATATTACATCGACTCAGCCCCAAACTCGAACACGAAATCTCAATTTGCAAGAAGACAACGGTGGCCATCACCTACTGCAAGGAAGGGTGCGGCCTGATCAAGATCAACGGCTGCCCAATCGAGCTCGTCAAATCTGAGATCCTCCGCTTCAAGGCCTACGAGCCCATTCTGCTGCTCGAATGACACCGTTTCGCCGGCGTCGACATGAAGATCTGCGTCAAGGGAGGAGGTTACACTTCTCAAATCTACGTCATCCGTCAGAGCATCACCAAGGCCTTGGTTGCTTACTACCAGAATTTCATAGATGAGCATAGCAAGAAGGAAATCAAGGACATTCTCTGAAGTTTGGTGGTGGAGTGGAACCTCTGAGTGCGAATGAGATATTATAACTTCGAGGGTATATTGGTCATTTTCATATCTAAAAGTTTATTTACATGTCAAAATCGTTAGCCACGTCAGCAACATAATGAGTGAAGTGACAAAATTGACTAAATTGTTGAAAAATGAGAGATTAAAGATCTACTAGTTTAATTTGAAAGCAGAGGGATATAACTGTTTTTAGGTACATAGTTCAGGGTGTAACAAGTATTTAATCCAATAATTAATTATAAAGTCTTCATCAACTAGTCCTCAACTTAATAAACATCATTGGAGAAGCTCATAAAGAAAGTGGAATAGAGCGCTAAAAACCAATTGCTACAAACAGTCAAAAGAAGCAAATTTGTCACTCACCCTTAGTTTGCCCACCCAATGCCCACTTCCTATCTTGATGCCACATGTCTTTTTCTTTCTCACATGTGGCATCAAGATAGAAGGTGGGCATAGGGTGGGCAACCTAAAGGTGGGTGACAAATTTACTTCCGACCTTTAAATGTCCATTAGTTACAAATACTAAAAAATGACAATAAAGTCGAAATATGAATGGTACAATAAAAAAAAATGGTAATCGTACCAATTAGTCTAATTTTGTAAAAGATAAAAATGATTAAGAGCAAATCGAACAGTTTCTATAGAAGTTTCTTTAGAAATTGTATCGCTCCAAAAATTCCAGACTACTCTTGGGTCTTGGGTTTGACAATATTTGCTCGTTCTGCGAGGCTCGGGAACAGAGAGATTGTTCCTTGCCACTAAAGAGTTGTTGTTGCTGGATGAGATTTGAGAACTAAACGTTTTAGTAGCTATGGAGGGAGGCTTTTGCTCAAGATTTGGTTGGGTGGCTTGAGGTGAGTTTTATGTGGTATCTCAGGCGTGTAGTGGTGGTTTTGCTTGTGTTAGATGGCACGCCTCTTAGGTGGTGACATGATTCATGGATATGAGCGCCGGCGTGGTTCGTGTACAAGATAGTGTAGGCAGTGTAGGCAGTGTCGTAGGCAAGGAATGTAAAATCGATATTATCGCCAATATTTCGGCGATATTATCATTTTCCACTTCATTAATATATCGATTCACTTCTGCCATGTTCTTGTCGAATTTTCTCGATATTTCTGATATTTCGCCGATATTTTTGATATTTCCACGAAATTTCTGATATTTCCGAAATTGACTAACCTACTTTTCAAGGACTAATAACCTACCTAATTTTCAATACCTAATTTTAATTTAGAAAAAATACTAGTCACTCATTATACTTTTAGAGTCTCGACAGTTTAGTCCTTGTGCTTTCAATTTCAACTGATCACTTCTCATAGTCTCAATTTTCTACAAATTAGTCCATTCTGTCCAAAATAATTACTAACTATTTTCTAATTTCCTCAAATGTCCTTAGGTGTTGTTTTATTATTTTTTCTATTTATTTTCTTTCCCTTTTTCCTTCAAAACCATAACCAAAATACACAATCGATCATGGAAGGCTAAATAGCGCAATTAAGTTTGGCCTTATTGACCCAAAAAATAATTATAATAATAATTAAAATGGTAATTATTTATATAATTTTTTTTTCATTGGAGCTTAGAGAGTGCTTAATGCTAAGTATGATGATGAGAATTATTTTAATCTCATTTTGGTGTAAATTGATATGATTGATGAGATCTGATAGAATTTTATTTTGGTTTTAGTTTTGAAGAAGGGAAAGTAAAAAAGAAAAAAATAATAATAAGACAACACATAAGGGTATTTGAGGAAGTTGAAAAATGGTAAACAATCAATTTGGATGAAATGGACCAATTGGTAGAAAATTAAGATCGCAATGAGTGATCGGTTGAAATTAAAAGCACAAGGAAAAAAAAGGAAAAAATGGACCAATTTGGAAAATTAAAAGCACAAGGAAAAACTAAGGCTAGGCACGGGCCGGGCCGGGCCGAAATTTTCGTGAGCCCGACCCAAAGGCCTAAATTTCGGGCTCAGGCCGGTTCGGGCTTTCAAAGATCTGGGGACCAACCAAAACCCTTTCGGGCCGGGTTCGAGCTTTTTTCGGGCCCAAAAACATGTTGTTTGCAGATCGGAGGCGAGGCTGAGGGCGGACCGGCGGAGGAGAGGCGAGGCCTTAGGCTAAGCGAGAGACAGGCTGAGGGCAGAGGCAAGCGAGAGGTTGAGAGATAGATCCTGCAGATCGGAGGCGAGATTGAGGACTGAGAGCGAAGGCGACGCGAGGCCTTAGGCAGAGCCACAGACATTGATAATATACCTAAATAAAAGCACAGAGCCATAGACATTGAAGAATTGGAACTGAGAAATCAATCAAGAAAATAATAAATTGATATTGAAATCTAAAAAAAAATATTAAAATTGAGAAACCCTAAATCCCTAATTGAAGTCTACCTTAAATTAAGGGCTGAGGCTGAGGGCCTGTCGGCCTGAGGGTGATGTCAAAGAGTGAGGCTAATTGCGAATTCGCGATGGGTGATGTCGATGGTGGAAGACGAAGCTGAGGGCTGAGGAGCCTAGGCTAATCGTGATGGGTGATGTCGATAGAGGAAGACGAAGGAGCAGAGTTGCCGGCTTGCCGCAGACGAAGGGTGAAGTCGAAGACGAAGGAAGAGAGAAAAAATATCGGAGAGGACAGAGGAACGGAGGAAATGAGGAAGAGTGGAAGACAGCCCGTGACTCAGTCACTCAGTCTAGAGTTTTTTTTTTGTTTTTTTTTTATTAATTATAGACCAATCACAGCATGGCAACAAAAACAGGATCGGGCTGGGTCGGGCTTTCGGTCCAAACAAAAACAGGACCCGAGCCCGTTCGGGCCTTCACACTTTCGGTTCAGGCTTTTTCGGATTCGGACTTTCGGAAATCAGGGACCGGCCCATTTTACGTTTTTTTTTTCAGTTTTTAGGGTCGGGCTTTCGGTCCCTTGGGCCAAAACGCCCAGTCTCAGGAAAAACTGTCGAAACACTACAACTATAAGGAGTGACCATTAATTTGTCCTTTTAATTTCTAACCTACCTTTTAATTTTTAACCTATCTTCCGATATTTCCACAGAACTTTATAATACCGTATTCATCATATTATTAGCCTTATGGTATGTCATCCAGTGATAGTTCATGGTCATATATACAAACTAACTCAGATGCTGATAATCATAGAGCAACGCGTGGTCCATACCATGAGTCTCAGAATCTTCAAAGATCGTTACTTGACCCATATAGTTAGCATATAACTCAATATATACAGAATTTTAGAAGAGAACAATCATTCAACGAATATTCTTCGTAGTTCAACCATGACTCTACACAAGACGATGAAGAAGGCAGTGCGAATTTCGAACCTCATCGGTCCTCTATATGGTTTTAAAAACTTCATGTAGTTGCTTTTGTGAAATATTATGTACAAATAAAGTTAAAGGGTGTGATGGTCTAACCTCCTTTTAGGTTTCATGGATAAATTATATATATTAAATCATATTTCAATAAATATCAGCTCTATTCCCGTAGTAATTCATATAACATTTAAATAAATTGATATCTATTTGAGTTTATCAATATTTTCTTCTCACATATGATCGATAACATAGCATAAAACAACCTTAAAAAGTTTTAATACAAATTTTCATGTATTTCTTATAGTTTCTATCGTTTTTGTCAAAATTTCTAAGGGATCGATATTTCCGTCGAAATATCCGTATTTTAAAACGTCGATATTTTCTCGATATCCGATATTTTACTCATTAGTCGTAGGTCTTGGATTTGTGTGGCAGTGGTGCATCGCTGAGTGGTTTCGGGTTACAACATTTTCGGATACAACAACGATGGGACGACAAACACAACATGCTTGTAGGGGCAGTGTACAAGTTGAAGATGGCATTTGGTTCTCCTCAAGCCAAGTCATGTTGGGCCTTATATTTTGGGCCTCTTCTCTTAAAACTAGCCTCTTGGGCCTTTGATTTGGTGTGTTGCCTTGGTTTCGTTTTTGCCCTCTTTGGCCTTGATTTCATTTTTATCTAATTACAATAATGATTAAATACTTGTTACACTCGGAACTATGCACTTAAAAACAGTTATATCCCTCTACTTTCAAATTAAACTAGTAGATCCTTAATCTCTCATTTTTCAACAATTTAGTCCATTCCGTCACTCCACTGTCAAAAGATTATGTTATATTGCTGACGTGGCAAATTCCGCCATTCTAACTCAGCTGGATGCTTGTCACGTCAGTGAAAAAGTCTAAAATACCTCTGAATCAATTTCACCCTTCTATTAACATATATTTCATTTACCTTTACTATTTACTTTTCACTGTTTACTAAATTACCATTTATCTTTCACTATTCACCATCTTCCTCAGCCCTCCGCCGCCGGCAACAGCAGCGCCACCACCGCCACCGACAACACAACCACAACTCCAAAAACACCACCAATAACCTCCAAATTAACCCAATATGACCGCCACCACCTCAAGTACTGAATCCCGTCACCTTCGCCGCTTTAAAACCACTGCAGCCACCTTAAACGGCGGCCGATACAACGGCAGAAATTTCTAAACCTGCAATTCACCAATTTTCCAACAAATGAACTCTAATTTACACTTAATCGACTCTAAATAACATCTTAAACACGAATTCAACCTCCAATTATACCAGTTACATCACCTTCGCACCCTCCAACGAAACTCGAAAACCCTAGAATTTTGAATTCAAAATTCTCCTTACCTTGTTCGAATTAGTTCAATTACTTTTGTGGAATTGACATGTAGACCGAGGCCTTCCATTCCCGACTGAAATCGAGACGAACGGTGCCCGGAGGAGGGACCTCTGGTTCGACACAGTCGAACCCTCTCTGCCTTCGTACGCCTAAACGGTGGTGAATGACGCCGCGCCACCACCACATACTTGAAGAGGAGGCCGAGACGAGTCGAATGACACTGGTGCGGCGGTCCAATTCGGCCAGACGGTGGAGCACAGCGGAGGCGGTCCGGCGGAGGGTCGGGCTGAGTCGGAGGAGAAGGAAAGAAGAGAAAGAAAAAAAAAGTTAGTTTGTAATTACAATTGTTGGGTTCGAGGGTATATTTGTCATTTTCTTGTCCAAACTCTGCATACATATCAAGATCGTTAGCCACGTCAGCAACATAACGGGTGAAGTGACGGAATGGACTAAATTGTTTAAAAATGAGAGATTAAGGATCTACTAGTTTAATTTGAAAACATAGGGATATAACTGTTTTTAAGTGCATAGTTCAGGATGTAACAAGTATTTAATCCTTACAATAATTACAAAATTACCAATAACTACAATTTGGTGTTAATATTTCCTAATAGCAAAACCTAATTTTCTTATACCATCAGTACCAAACTAACAGTAACAACTGTTAGTAATTATTCATAACATACCTATCATACCCTTCCCTATCTTCTCTTCAATCTCAACTTCTCTCTCTCTCTCTCTCTCTCTCTCTCTCTCTCTCTCTCTCTCTCTCCATCATCTCCGACCCGACTCCAACCTTGCCTCCTGGACCCCCTCCACCTCCCATTGCACCTGGGCCGGCGTCATGTGCGACTCCAACCGTCACGTGACCTCCCTCGACCTCTCCGGCTTAAACCTCGCCGGGTATCTCTCCCCAGACATTTCCCACCTCCTCTACCTGTCCAACCTCACCCTCGCTGATAAGACTTTCTCCGGCCCCATCCCGCCGGAGATCTCCGCCACCTCAACCTCTCCAACAACGTCTTCAACCTCACCTTCCCGCCGCAGCTCGCCAACCTCACTAGCCTCCAAGTCCTTGACCTCTATAGCAACAACCTCACCGGCATTTTACCCATTTCGGTCACCAACATGATTTCTGATCAGATCTGGGTGGAGAAATCAGATGGAGTATATGGAAGTTGATTTCTGAGGGTCAGTAGCATTAAAAACGCGGCGGAGGTAAAGTTTCTGAGAGTCAGTAACATTGGAATCGCGGCGGAGGTAAGTTTCTGACGGTCAGTAACATTAGAATCGCGGCGGAGGACGGCGGAAGTAAGTTTATGAGGGTCAGTAACATTGGAATCGCGGTGGAGGACGGCGGAGATAAAGTTTCTGAGAGTCAGTAATATTGGAATCGCGGCGGAGGACGGTGGGGAGGAGGTAAAGTTTCTGAGGGTCATTAACATTGGAATCGCGGCAGAGGACGGCCGAGGTAAAGTTTCTGAGAGTCAGTAACATTGGAATCGCGGCGGAGATAAATTTTTTTAAGGTCAGTAGCACTAGATGTACATAATTCCGAAGAAAGTATTGTTGAGGGTAATTTTGTAATTTATGAGTTAACATATTCTGTTAATTTTAGATGGAAACCTGTTAGTGGTAATTTTAAAAACCAACCTTGCTATTAGTAAATATGAACACCAAATTGTAGTTATCGGTAAAAAACCCTACAATAATATCCTTGTAAATGAGCCTAATTACAATATTTAGAAATAATAATTGCCAGCTTCAATTTTGTAAATAGCGACAACAATCCTTTGAACTAAGCTTCCAGAGGTGTTGGTGCTGCTTCAGTTTTGGAAGCAGAGGCGACTGTATTACGTGATGGTTTGCATATCGTGCTGATTAATCAATGTAAACATGTAATAACTAAAGGAGATTTCAACTTGCTTGTGGACAGGTTAATGACAATTCCTCCATATCTTGGCGTATACTTGTTCTTGTTCAAGACATTTTAAAGTTAGCTAGTCAGTTTTATCGCCGACTGACTAATAGAGTTTTGGAATTCGTTATCCTTATCTTCAATTTGGTTTCATCGTCTACCCCTTCTTCTGGGATCACGATTTAGTTGGTTTAAACCTTCCCAAAAGAAAAAACCTGCATAACAAAAGCTTAAAGTCCTAAACGACGTACATGTTAAAATTTCAGTATGAAAGAACTCAATTGTGACATTCAAATTTTGAATGGTTGATGCATGACCTTTTTGTTATGATATCATGGTCAATTTGTGACCTTTTCGTTGATGTTATATATCATGCTCAATGACTCAGTGGCCTTTTGTTCCAAGATTGGTCAATGTGCAACATTCTGTTTTAGTTTTTCTAGATTATAAAGATTATTTGGAGTTTAATTAAGTAATGATTAGTATAATTTTTCAGCGAAATTGACAAGTTTATAACCGCATGAATTCATGTATCATAGTGAAACGACTTTGTTAGGCATAATTAAGTCGACATTCAAGATTTGGATTCCTTTTGTGATAGTACTGTATATTGGAGGAGACATATACATATTGAAGGAGTAGATTGTATTTCGTGGCATAGTCTCTTATTAATAAATGAGAAATGTGAGTTTGCCTCTCAAAAAACTAATCGTAGCAATTGATTTAGATGCTTATTGCAGTTATTTGCCACATAAAACGTATTCTGATTTCTGTGTATTGGGTTACTTTCATGCATGGGTCTGCCGTGTGCTGAATGAAGTAGCATCGAGAATAATGAGAGAACACAAATATTAAAGCTTATTCATTTATTCGTGCAAAACCCACAGAATTATTGGAGGCGATAAACCCCCCACACCCCATTTCCCAAACAACATTATCACAATGCTCAGCTTAACTACCAACATCATTGAATAGACATTTAAATATTAGACACGTCCTTTATGGTTTTGTACAATTGGTTATGTTTGATGGTAATGTAATGAAATGAAACCAAGCATGCGTTGGGAGTGAAAGGGAGAGAGGTTTCAATTAGAGGAGTGGGGACGATGGAGTTGGCAGACCCAGTTTACTAGCTTTTCTAATCATAACAGTCTCCACCTAATCAACAATGATCACTCTGTCGGTCTCTTCAATCTTTTCCCTCCTTTTATTATTACTTAATTACGTAGTTAAATACTCACGAGGCAGATTTAGTTGCTAATTAATCATGCTTCATAATTGTCCCTTGTTTTCTAATGCCTCGTTCGACCTGTCTAGGTGGGTCTCTGCCCCCTCACATCTCTCTCATTCATTATTATTTTGAGCTTTGGTTGGATTTGTTTGCATACTCCATATCTCTTCTGGTTTTGGTAGATGAACTAATCAATGTAGTTTTGGGCCTTGGAAAGCTCATTTGTTGTCTGGGGTTCGTTTTCTGATGCTTATTTTTGTTTTTGTTGGATGCCCATTTCGTGCTGTATCTGGCAATGTCACCTTCTTGACTACTTGTTCGTTTCTTGTTCACCTTCATCTTCATATCTCATTCTTTTCTTTTTTATTATATGAGATATGAATGAAAATGGAAAAAGTGATTGTTTACTCTTTGAGCTGAAGCTACCCTTTTTAATTTTTATAGATATATAAACAGAGTCAACTTTCTACTTCAGTCAGAAATTTGTGATCTAATCTTCCATATATTGCTCTCTGTCTCTTTCTCTCTCTGAACTTCACATTCTGGGTGTGAATTGCCTCTCTTCCATAACCCATGAGTTCTCAAAGGTAATTTGGAAGATTTAACAGGTTCTGCATTATTGTTATGAGTGAGCTGAGCTAGTGTTACTTTGCTGATATTGGTTTTTGGTGAATTTGCAGAGCTTCTGATGATGGGGTTCTCCAAAATATACTTAGCAAGTCTCCTAGGCTGTTCTCCTACTTTAACCCTGTAAGCTTTGTTGCATTTCTGACTAGTTATATCTGGTCTAGACTTTTAGTGGATTCGTTATATTGAGTATTGACATGGATTAGTCAGTCACAAGTTTGTTTCAGTTTAGAATAGTCCTTGGGATTTATGAGGCTCCAACTCTGGCCCTTTCCTCTTCACTTTAATAAGTTTGGTTTGAGAATTTTGGAGTTAAATGGATTTCTCACTTTTTTTTTCTTATCATAGTACCAAAACTATTGGTACTTGGTTGAAGCTTTGGAGTAGTAAATGCTATAAATTTTTAGATTTCGCAATTCACTTTCACAATCAGTTTAGCGCATTCTGCATACTTTGTTTAGAATATCAAGGACTCAAAAATAGCTAATATTGCTAAAACAAGAGCTAGCTATTAATGGTTGATCTTTCCCTCATGTGCGATAGTGACAAATTTTTTTTATCTCTCCACATAGATTGCACAGTTGGACAGGCTTTTACCTGAGCAGGCTTCCATTTGTTGTGACTCAGAGAAGGCACTGAGTTGTAGTGTTATCAAGTCTTCTGCTTCAGATGACTTTCCAACACCAAAGGTTTGTGTTTATACTGTATATCGATATCTGATGGCTCTTTTATTTCCCAAAAGAGCAATCTCTGCAGTTTATCAGTCTTACATGTGCTAATTTGATAATAAAATTTGGCCTTCGAATTTTAAACAGTCTTCTGCAGAGCTGGAGGAAGAGATTGCGACACTTGAGCTTGAGATTGTGCATTTGGAACGCCATCTTCTTTCCCTATATAGAACAGCTTTTCAAGGATGTGCCTTGCCAAGTACCCCGGATAGACATTTACAATTTATGACACCATCACCGTCAACAGCTGTACAGAAGCAACCGCGTTTGAATCTAGAGTTGCAAATGCACAGAGGTGGACCGTACCAACATGACCAAACTTCCCCTGCATACAGTCAGTTCCACTCAGATCATCACAGCAGTGCCACTAACGTAAAAGCAACACCTAAAAGGGTAATATTCATGGCAAGCAAAATAAGATTTATAGATTAATCAGTTCACGCACATTTAGACTTTAGTATTTTCTTTGCCTCGCTAGTGGATTTTCTACAATAATGTGCTTGTTTTATTCTAGGACATGCTATTTCATTTATGATATATCTATAATTAATAGTTTTGCACTGGCAGGACCAGAAAGTTGCTGATTCTCGTCATCGCAGTCGCAGCCTTGGGGATCATCTTGGTGCTTCTCGCATTGATAGTTCCCTTAGTACTCCGGATAGAGTTTCTGAAGATATTGTAAGATGCATCTCTTCTATATACTGCAAACTTGCCACTCCTCAATCTCAGGCAGCACTATCAGCTTCTCCTACTTCATCTTTGTCTTCCTCGAGTATCTTTTCTTCGAAGAATCCTTGTGAAAGTTGGAGTCCACGTTGCAATGATGATTCTACAACAGATCATGAAGGTTTTAAAGATACTAATGGACCATATACTACCATGATAGAGGTGTTGAAGATATGCTTAGATGATGACAGCTTTAGTTATGCTGCTCTAATGCTACAAAATTTCAGGTTGGTAAACATACATGAAGATGAATGCATATATTTTTCTTTTTGTAAAATTAAGCCCTGCGGACTACTGATTAAATCATGTGTTTTCGCCTTAAATTTTTGATCTGGTTGAAATTTGAAGATTTCTATAGAGTTCTGATATTGTCTCAATTGGCCATAGGTCCTTGGTTCGAAGTCTTGAGAAGGTTGATGTTATGAAGATGAAGCGTGAAGAGAAGCTTGCGTTCTGGATTAATATCCACAATGCCTTGGTGATGCATGTATGCTTCCTCATCCTTTTCCATTTTGTGGACAATTATAATTCCTGATCTTAGAACTATTATGTGTCTTATTTTTAATGGGTGCTTCTAAATGTACCAAGCAGATTTCTAAGTAGACCCAGCAAACTTTCTATACCCACACAATTACAAATTACACCCACAGGTTTTCCAATAATACCCATTCTTGTATTTTTGCTGGGTTCCCAATAAACCTTTAATCACACTCTGCTCCATTTGTTCTTAACGATCGGAAGTTCTTCGATTTCTCATCTGCATCTCAAGCCTCTTTCTCTTGCACCTGTGTCAAATTTGAATTCGTCGGTCGTCATCTCTTGCACCTGCCGGTTAGAAAGTATATCTCTTTTCTTGGTTCAAAATTTCTATCAACGATGAATAATTCCATAATTTGGGGATTGAATCTTTGTTGATTTATTCAGAGACCAAAGCATGTTTTGTTTTGATTGATGTGTTTTGTCATTCAAATTGATGTGTTTTGTTTTGGTCTGAATTAATTTACACCTTTTTGGTATTGTAGTATGGCTAGAGGTCCTAAACCCAGTGAATGTCATATAGCCTCCAAGACAAAAAGAAAAATACATGAGCAGGTTCTGGGTTTAAGGTTATTTGGAACTAGGAAGAAACAATGTTCAGCTGGGTACATTTAGAAGAACCTTTTTTAATTCAACTTTGTCTTTAGTAGACCTAAGGTTCATAAATATTTGAGTTAATTTCAGTTTACCTACTTGAATTTTGATTGAATCATCACTTCAGTCCCTATACTTTTGATTTCATCAGCTACACCCTTGTACTTCCTAAATTAATCAACTGATACCAATTTTGTAAATTCCGTCCAAACGATCTATCAATACCAAAGCCTTTTTGGTACACTTTCCCTACATTGATGCACCGTTACCATATTACGATTATAAACAAGCCTAAACAAATCATATAATCAAATTGAACAATAGAAAACAAACAAAAACAAATTATATATGGTGATTTCTTTTTGTTTTACCATATATGATTTGTTTTTATTTGTTTTCTATTGTTCAACTTGATTATATGATTTGTTTAGCCTTGTTTATAATCATAATATGGTAACAATTCATTAATGTAAGGAAATGGTACAAAAAAGCCTTTGGTATTGATAGATTGTTTGGACGAAATTACAAAATTGCTATCAGTTGATTAATTTAGGGAAGTACAGAGGTGTAGCTGATGAAATCAAAAGTATAGGGACTGAAGTGATGATTGAGCCAAAGTTCAAGTAGGTAAACTGAAATTAATTTTAAATATTTAGTGATTTTTTTGGCTGATTCAAACTTCAATACATTACTGAAACCTTCTACCGTGAAACTTATTGCTCTATGGGAATGTAATTATGGTGAAACGGGATATTCTGATATCAAAAGGATTTACTTTTATACTGCCTTATGTGAAACGTGAAAAGAAAAACTCATTTGATATATGCCACAAGTATCAAGAATATGACAATAAGTATTACTAACTGATATAGATTGCCAGAAGATCTTGTCAAGTTGGGCTGATGAAATTTTCCTTGCAGGCATTTTTGGCATATGGAACACAGAATCGTGCGAAAAGTACTTCAATTTTGAAGGTAGAAGTTCATCTTTTGCTGTTATTATGTATATCAGCACACTGAAAAGTAAAAGCACTACTGACCTTTTAATTTTCAGGCTGCTTACAACATAGGGGGACATTTCATAAATGCGTATGTCATACAGAGCTCCATTTTAGGAATTCGAGCACACCATGCAGCACCAGTATGCACTCTTCTTTGAAACTCTACTCAACTTTATGGTATTTGCACGTTATGCCTCTCAACACTTGCTTTCAGCTGGTGGTATAAATTTTTGGCAAGTAGTTTGACTGTTTTACTGTTGATATAACCGAAGTTTGTCATCTGGGCATGAAAATTAGTGTGTTTCTCTGCAACACCGTTGTTAATCAATGGAGAGAAAAACTTAAAGCTGCCCTTCTTTTGACACAAAAAGAAGTGTGCTCATACGTGAGGTGTCCTTATGGAGAGCTGTGTGATATGGGTGTCTCTAGCCTAAGAAAATAATGGTTGTGTTTCTGTTTCGGTGAAAATGGCAATGCAATCTTACTTATAGCATGTCGAGCAACCATCATTTTGAAGTCAATATAATTCCAATCCAGCATTCTAGAAATCTTATTTCCAGTAGCAGATGCACTTATTTTTAATACTATTTGAATGCAGTGGCTACAATCACTGCTGAATTCAGGAAAGAAGTTCAAGACAGGGAGCGTGAAGCACACCTACGCCCTAGAATACCCTGAGCCGCTAGTCCACTTTGCTCTATGTTCCGGGGCTTACTCTGACCCAGCGGTATTAATTGTTTCTTTCCTTTCTAAAGTGATCTATTAGTTGTAGATTTATCTAGCTCCTGCCTAGACTTGAAATAGTTATGGCTCCTTATAACTTTGCATCTGTAGTTTGGTCTGAAACAGTTGTTCTTTGCTGGATGTAGGTTCGAGTATACACCGCAAAGGGTATATTCCAGGATTTGAAACTTGCTAAAAGAGAATTTATTCAAGCCAGTGTATACACAGATAATGATACAAAGGTTTACCTCCCCAAAATTCTTGAGTACTTTGCAAAGGACATGTCACTAAGTATCCATGGACTCTTGGAAGAAATAGAGAATTGTCTTTCAGAAATTCAAAAGAAAGCCATAGGGAGCTGTATGAAGGGGAGGCTTGACAAGTCTGTACATTGGCAACCTCAAAGCCAAAGATTTCGGTATGTGATACATGAGGAATTAGCCATAGCAACTGAATAATTAAATTGTGGTTCTTGATAGGCTTTCGGTTTTTGTGCAAAGGTTTCCAATCTTAGAATTGAGCTATGATATAGTACATGAAAGTATATAGACATTGAATTACTTGTACAGTCCACGGATTAATTTAATCCATAGATTCATACAGAACTTGGAGGATATAAAATAGGCTGAGCTTGTGCTTGGTTTGAAACTTTACTTTAGAATTGCACTACATTTTTTTAAAAAAAATTTTAATTTTTTTTTTTTACATAAATCGAGATGAACCATAGAGATCACAAATTATTCACAAAGGCATTCTGTAATAACCCCAATTTTAAATTCAATTTCTTGTAAATTTTTCAAAATTAATGGAAGGGTGATTTATGGAAATTCGTATTTCATACTCTTTTAGTTAGTTGTTGCTCGATGTCGAAAGTGATTCCAAGAATTAAAATGTCCAAAGCGTTTAAGTTCCGAATGATAAAGTTGACGTTTTTATCCGTTGGGAATTTCAAAAAGTTCCCTTTATAAAAATTGTAGACTCGACGATACGAGTTCGTAGACACGCAGCACGCGTAAAATAGACATCGTATGAGGAAGTTATGACCTGTTATGCATTTTTGTTATTTTTGGAATTTTTGGAAGGGGGTATAAAAATAAAATATCAGAAATTGAGGAGCCGCAGTTGCGACTGTTCCTCTCCCGACTCCAAACTTCACCGTCGTCGTTCTTCGTTGTCTGACAGCACCACGGCACGTGCCACTTACCAATATGCTCGTCTCTCTCTCCTCTTTCATTTGAGCTAGGCTTCGCGTCGAGTCGACCGCAGTACGCAGTGCAGCGACGCCTCCAAGCGACTATTAGGGCCGACGCCGAAGCTGCAAGCTCCTCCAACGTAACCGGAGCTCAAGGCTCCCACTTTCCAGTCACACTCCTCCCTCTGAGCACGACCGTACCAGCCTCGAGGTCCACTTCGAAGGGCATTGCAGCTGAGCTCGATTCACCTTGGCGGCGCCGACTGGGTCTCTCTCCGGCCCAATAGAGGCTTGATTCAAGTACTCGAGTGTTCCATTGCTTTTAATCTTCATTTTAGAAGTTAGCTGATGTTGGTTTCGTGGGTGGTGGGAGACGGAGTGTGGGGCCAACGCGTTGTCACTCTCCGGTCCCGGCATCGGTGGGGTTTAGGCACCCGGCGCCGATCCCGATGTGTGAGTTAAATGTTACAAAGCGGAATAGATATAAAAATAAAACAACTTCTTTCTAGGCTCTTCTCTAGGCTCGTCCGACACTTTGACTCGACAAACACTAACTATTTCTCTACAAAACAACAAGTAAATGGGTGGATGAGTAAACCACGCGCTTAGTGAGTGCTCTATGTAATATGCCAGCAAAGCCATGTCATTTTACGCACGCTACAAAATACATATATCATATATATATAACACCATAATATATATATGTTCCATGAGTAGTCAAACAATGGATCCAACACCATAATATATATAATCTCCACATATTTCACAAATCGACATGCTTCACTTGAAAATAGAGAGATATTTCATAAATAGATCAAAATCACACTTTTCGACTATTTTAAAAGCATATAAGAATATTTGAAACACATTACATAAACCACTCACCTCGACAAACCGAATCGACACCCAGATTGTAAATCAAGCAACCTAGAACGAGCCTTCTAGAAATCACGGTTGGATCTAATTTCAACCAACATAGATGAAAAAACCACGTCGATACGAATCTTTAGCCACTCGCGGATTCAGAATCGGAGTTACGGATCAAAAGTTATGATACGCGGAATTTTTGTAGTAAATCTAATAAAATCTAGAGAGAGAGAGAGCTGGTCCCTCTATTTATAGGGAGAATTCTGCCACTTGTCAGTCAGCTAATTGTTGGCTTTATACCACATGGCAACACTACACAAAACTATATTATCAATTGCCACCATGTGACAAATGGCACATGACTAATACTGATATTGACTTCATCAACGAGGTCAGCAGTCAGCTAGTCTTTCCCCAACTGCCACGTGTCAGCTTCTTCTCCAATCGGAGCTCGCCATGTCGTCACATAATTATCCTCCAATTAAATTTCTAAGAATCGTTAAAAATAGCTCGAAAACTCAAATAATTCACTGAAAAATGTGACGAACTCGTGACGACTTCTACTTTCTATTTTTAATAAGAAAAATAGAATTTAACCAAGTTAAAAAATCAAGATATTACACGCATAGCCACCTAGTGCGGTGTGTGGCGGCGCATCTGGTTGTTTATGGGGCATTGTTGTTCTCTATGACCTTGTGTTCGTAGTGACGAGAACGTGGGTATTTAATTCGATAGTTTTGGTTGGCGTATGTGTATGCTAAGCTTTGGTGACTCTATTTCTTTGTGGGTTTCGATTTGTGGAAGCAGGAACTCTGGAGTTGTTGTTTGGTCCCCTATCCCAAGGTGTAAGTTATGGCGGAGGCCTTGAGAGGCCCCGAAGGAGAATTGTCTCGTGTTAGCACTCTCCGGATTAAGGGTTAGGCGTTGGTGCAAGTTGTAATATGGTTTATTTGAGTTAATTACTAAGTTTTCGATTATTATGATTAGGTGATTGACGGAGCATGAGTATCTCATGCTTGTGAGATTGAAGACGCAGCGGGAGTAGCTAAGGTGAGTTAACCTCGCCACGTTATCTTATAGCTATTTGATCGTTAAATGTGAAATTAATTTATTTAACTAAATATTTGTTTTAAATCATATGGACTTGTTCAGCTACGGTTCATGGGTAAGTAAAATAATTTCTTATAAAAGGTTTTCAAAAAGTTTTACAATCAATGACTCTAGTTAGTAGTAGTAGACTATTCATGAGCGAATGTCTATAAGTGTGTGTGTGTGTGTATTATATATATATATATATATATATATATATATATATATATATATATATAGTTCCTATCCATAGCGAATCTTCGCTCTGAAATTAATTTTGCGAAGTTTCTTTTTTGACACACTTTTCGGTAGTATTTTCACATCTCTACCTTTCAGATGTTAGAACCTAATATATAGATCATCTCTGTAAAATTTCATCCAACGTAATCATCGTTTAGAGTTTCGTTATGGTGATTTACATTAACAGTTTAGGTTGAACAGATTCGGTTTGTCATTGATTTAATATAGTTTCAACACCTTAACGGTAACCAACTTAGATGAAATTTTGCAGGAATGATCTATACATTAAGTTATAACATCTGAACGGTGGATATATGAAAAGATCGAAAAGTGTGTCAAAAAAGAAATTTCACATGTTAATTTCATAGCGAAACTTCGCTCTGAATAGGACATATATATATATATATATATATATATATATATATATATACTTGGAATAAATCAATTATTGTTGTGAATTGAGATATGGATGTTAACTATGAACTTGTTGGAAGTGTGGTTGGCACAATTACATTGTGTAAATTCTGATATATGTTGTCGTGGTTGTGTAACCTGAGATGTGATTATGTCGAGTCGAGTGAGACTTAAACTTAATTTATGGTCTTCGAATGGTCACTATTGTGACGGAGACATTATATCGGGAACCTAACTTTTGACTTGGTGATTGGTTACGATCGGTTAGAGTTTTAGTCTGTTTGTCGTTGTACGGCATAAGGGGTAACCAAGTGGGGTTATTTGGGTCTCATGTGTGCATGTTTTGAAAGAGTAATTGTTGAATTACTTTTTTATTGGTTGATGAGTTAATTAATCTTATTTTCTTGTGGAATTTATTGATTCTATTATGGTGTTAATGTGTGAAATCATATATTGTAATGTTTCCGTTGTTGATATTTGTTTGCACATATGAGCTTAAAAAGCTTACCGGGTATTGTTTTGTAACCCGGTGCACCAATTCATGGTGTAGGGGTTAGACCTGCAGGTGAGGATCAGCATACTTGAGACGACGACTGAATCAGGACGGCTAGTAGGCGTAGACCTCACATTAGCTTTTATTATTTTAGTTGTGGTGAGTTTAGTAGGGATTTGTTGATTCCAGTTATGTTACATGCTTGTAAACATTTGGCGATGTAATATTTGGGCCGACTGAGTCATACTTTCCAACTCAGTCTTTGATAGTTAGTTATATGTAAAATAACTTTCAGTATTCAAGTGTATTTTGTGAGATCATATTTTCGAATTTGATTTTTGTTATTCTAAAAAATTCGGGGTGACACATTCTGAGTCCAGATACTAATCCACATTCCCCCCACACCTATGGCTGGGTTATGTGAGACAATTTTGAGGTTGTGAAGTTGTACATAGGTAGTTGTGAAGCTATTACTGTAATATGCTGTACAGTTTACTTACTTATAGGTCCTTTTATGACATTATTATGCTCCTGATTTTGCCAATTAATATTGCTCTGCTGCTGTTAGCTGAAAATTCAATAGTTCACCTAATGTTAATGTGTTTCATGTTACGTTAGCTAAATTCTTGCATATTGTGTCTGCATCTTTTGTTAAAGTTAGCTAAATTCTTTCATATAAAACACACTCTCATAAGTCGTATCAGATAGGAATTGAGCGGATGATCCTTGTGATGTGTTATTGGACTTGTTTCAAATGTCTATAAAATATCATACTCATTACAAATGGTTAAATTTACACTATCAAGTATCTCCTCATTAAGCACAAACTCAATTTCTGGCCTATACCAAATCCTCATCATCTCAGCAACTATCAAATCAAGTCTCTCATATACCTCTGTACTTCTTGGATGAGCCTTGTCCCCAACAAAAAATGCATGTACTTCATGTCTTACCCAATCCAGCTGCAACCCGGCTCCTTCTTTATCCCATTATACCTCATTCTTTTCCTCATCTTTGACACCTCGCCTCAGATTCCAGCTTCAGCATATATATTTGACAACAGAACATAGGTAGAAGAGTCTTGTGGATCCAGTTGCCATATAGAGTTGGCTGCTATTTCAGCTACTCGTACATTCCCATGAAGCTTGCAAATGCTAGGCAGAGTTCTCCATATGACATCATTAGGTTCATAAGGCATATCTTGAATAAGCCTAAGAGCTTCATCTACTTGGCCCGACCTCCCTATAATATCCACCATACAACAATAATGCTCCAACTGAGAGTCATGCATGGCCCTACCTCCCTATAACATACAATAGTTCGCATAGCCAGAAATCATGGCGTTCCATCTAACAGCATCCCGCTTTGGTGCTTTCTTGAACATTAGATGTGAGTCTTGCATGTTACCACACTTGGCATACATATCAACAAGAGTGCTGGTCGCATAAACATCTGACTGCAATTCATGCTTGATGACTTGAGCATGGATCTGCTTCCCAAGTCGCACTGTAGCCAAATTAGCACAGGTATCGAAATTATCAGATGCTTCGAGCACTGTTGCATATGCGAAATTATCAGGCTTTGCTCCCATATGACTGCAAACTTCTGTTTGGCATCGAGTTAAACATCTTTCTGGCATCAGCTACATTGTCACATTTCGCGTACATGTCCAATGTGGCAGTACCAACCACGACATCAGAATGAAACTGTGTTTTTATAGAATGCCCATGTAACTGAGTGCCTAAGCGGTACGCAGATAATCCTGCACACGACCTGAAAACACTAGCATATGTAGACTGGCTCAACCCAATGCCTGCTTTCTGGATCTCATTAAATAGTTGTACACCCATTAAAAACCTATCATTGTGAACCGAACCTGCAATCACAGCGCTCCATGATACTGAATCCTTTCCAGCGCTTCATTAGGGTGTTAGGGATTTCAGCCAAAAAAAAAATGATACTGAATCCTTTCCAGGAAACTCACGAAAAAACTGAAGCGAACAGTGTAGTCTTTTTACCCTTGCCATACATATCGGCTAAAGCACTCCCCGTGAACACATCAACGTCGAAAGCCATTTTGACAGCAACACAATGAATTTGAATCCTCAATGCAATGTCCTCCATGACAGCACACGCTTTAAGAACAAGAGCATATGTAGTACGGTCGGCACAACCACTCCCCATGTTGACATAAACATGAATGGACTTGAAACCATTTCCCAGTTGTCACCGGGCATGGCCGCATGGCCATGTTCTTCACTAGCTCAAACTACAATATAAGGAAAGAAAATGAGAAAGAATGAAAGATGAAGATTGATGTAGAAGATGCTATGAAAATGGTAAGAGAAGGGTAATAATGTATATGGAGAAATGACGTGGTTTCCTAATTGGAGAAGGATTCCTATATCCGACCGACTTTAGGGGGATGCCTAATTTACTTAGGGTTCAAGTAATTTTTTTTTTTTAAATATTAAATCATTTAGAAAAGGGCCAAAGGAAGGAGATGCGATTGAAACGGCCAAATCTTTGAATGCATATAAGCATAACGACTGCTCCGGTCTTTACTCGAGGATATCTCATTCATTCATTTCTAAATTGCGATCGAAGATAAACATAATCGTATCAAATCCTTTCAAAAGAACATAATCATATAAAATCAGAGCTCATTGTTCTGGCATACTTAAGATTTATATTTTCATAAGCGATGGTAATTCTTAGTTGCATACGTTTGTTCATTTGTGTTTCTTGATTTTAAATACTCAAATCAATTTTAAGCTATATATCTTTTGGTTCAATTGTTCTTGTTGCAGATTCATTTTGTCATTCTTGTTAGCCGACAGGGAAAGGTGAGGCTAACTAAATGGTTTGCAACCTATTCCCAGAAGGAAAGATCCAAGGTACTTTCTTAATCACTCAATTAAACTCCAGCCTCCACTTCAATCAATTCTATCGATCTCAACTATTGTTAGCTTAATTAGGAAATTGATCGACAATATACCTATATTTGTTTCCACTCCAAATAATGCACTACTCGGCTAGCATTTTTAGGAAATTATCGATCATTTCGGAGTTGCATAGCTTCTCTAGCTGCTATTACTAAGTATGTTTTCGATCATTTGACTCACTTCTTATAGAGAAGAAGTACAACACCCTCAATTGAAAGGACCTAGTATTGGCATGGAGTGGCACAAAGTTTCAAAATTTTCAATTGTTATTGCTAATAGTTATATGATTGCAAGCTTTTGTGACAACAAGGTAATGCGAGAACTGAGTGGTATAATACTCAATCGAGGCCCCAAGCTGTGCAACTTCATAGAGTGGAGGGGGCTTAAAGTTGTCTATAAAAGGTTGTGCACCTCTCTATGGCTTACCTTATTTGAATTTTAACATGTTAATTACTATGTTTAGTTGGTTTATATATGCACTGAAATGTACTACTTGATCAGATATGCGAGCCTATATTTCTGTATGTGTATTGACCAAGAGGACAATGAACTGGAGGTTCTTGAAATAATTCACCACTACGTTGAGATACTCGATCGATATTTTGGCAGTGTACGTGAATAAGCTTTTCTTCATTGAGTTGTTAAGCGTTGCCTGGCCTTCTCTTGTTATCAATTATGAACAAAAGAGACATGCATCATGCATGCAGTGACTGATGATTGTAATTTGTTTTGGTGTTTCTGCATGCCTTTTGATTTACCAAATAGGTCTGTGAGCTGGATTTGATTTTTAACTTCCATAAGGTATATGTATTTTTCATTTTCTTTTTGTTCATCTTAATTTCGTGTATCATTAGATTCTCATATAGTGTCAAAGTTTGAAATGAGTACTTGGAACTTGCAGGCTTACTTTATCTTGGATGAACTTCTGCTTGCTGGAGAGCTTCAAGACTCGAGTAAGAGAGCAATTGGACGAATGATTGCTATACATGTAAGTATTACTATAATATATATACACCTTGTTTTATTCCAATTAAATTCAGATGCATACTGTATACTTAAATAGAGAAATCTGGAAAAGAATGATATGATCTGGATCATGAAATAATGATAAAATTATAGTGAGCCACTAAGCTTCAAAGGGCAGTACGTAGCTGGTGTCATTGCAATCAACTATTGCCGAGTAGTAAAAATTTGAAGCCTCAGAATTTAATTTTGATTTATTGTTGAAGTGTAACGATCGAGTTTGATGAATACAGGATCGATTTGTGGAGGCTGCTAAAGAGGAGGCCAGTTCAATAAGCAATATAATTGCACAAGTCAGTAATATGTAGTTGAAGGAGTATGCTACATTTGTTTTTGTTTTCTTTTACCAAAATCCTCCTCAACTGGCATCATTAGTTACCTACTCAATTGTCATTTTCTTTACCAAATTACCATATATCTAATTTTAAATGGTATTCTGGAAATGGGTTCATTCATATTTACATAGCACAAGGTTTGCTATACTGAACCTTTAAATTTAGTCATCTCTATATATACTAGTCTCGTACCCGTACGATACACGTGTTGTTGATGGAAATTTATTTGTTCGCTATTTTTACATTATTTATATTTTATTTAATGTTTTTTTATTATATAATTATTTTATATAATTATGCTTTAATACAAAAAATAATATAGATAAAACATAATTTAGTAAAACTTTTGAGCACCTCGCTTTTTAGTTGAGATAACACAATTAAAGTGGATAGTTTTGGTTGGGGAAAAAAATGAAAGGTGTAAATGAGAGGCATGTGGTAAAAAGGAAAAACAAGGCCAAATGCCCAAATGCCAAAATGACAAACTTCTAATTCTAATTGTGTCTTTATGATATATCCGAATTCTTGGGTACACATTATAATTTTACATGAAAGGATAATTTTTATGTTAACCTCACTCTACTCAAATGTTGATTCAAAAAATAAAATCATCGTAACTTGACCAATGAATGACACGTAATCTATCAATTCATTCTAGTTACACATTTGCAAATTTACGCTAGAGTTCAAAGTACCGACGTGCACTTGCATCAACATGAATAGATGGTCAGATAATATTCGTAAAAAAAGTTTCATTATTAAGAAAATGTTGACTACAAATATCAAGAGCACATATCACTTAATATATATTAGTGTAAGTGTATTTGGTGCATTTACTTTACTTTAGGTTGATGTTACTAACACATTCAGAATCCCTATTTACTTACCCTATTAAGTTGCTTTTTGTTAGAAAAATAAATAAAGTGTGTGAATAGAGATTTTGAGTGTGTTCCTAATATTTCAAACTGAATTTTACGCCGTGAAATTGAAACAAAGTGTATAATTTTATTTTGGCTTGTGTAATTCTTTTTTGCTATTCAGAAAAAGAAGAAGAAAAAATTGGTTAAGTTACACGGAAAGTAAAGTAAAATAAAAAGGCTTATCCAGATGGCAGGCCTCTCAATCCACTTCGTGGCCTCTCTAGGATACACCTTGCCCCATCCTTCACTGCTCGCTCACTCACTCTCCCCCTCCCTAATTCCAAACTACTCTCATCCATTTGCTTGCGGCCGCATCAGGTCTGTGTTATATCTCAGATGTATATGGGTTTTCGTTTTAAAATCATAGAATGATAAGTCTGCTTGATGTTTCGATTCATTTCTCAACTAGACTTGATTATTAAGTTGGGTTTAGTTTGGGCTATTCCCACCTTCCGTTTCTAATTTCCTATGCGACTCTATAACTAAATGGAACTGGGTTTATGTTATTTGTGTTGTCTGTGCTTGAATTCTGGAGTCAGCTTTCTCATATGGTTTTGGTCTTTTGGTGCTTGTATTGTTAACTCAACACACATTGAGTGTACTTGTTTTTAATTTCTTAAGCAAATTGCACAATTTTATGAATTTGGAATCTTTGTTTAACCACATAGTAAGATGCATCTGCAGAAAATGTAAGCTTCGCTAACATGCAATCTATTTAATAAATTCATAGTTGACAATACCCGTAGCTGAAAAGTACATTGAGATTATGTGTGCTTTCATTATTTCTAAAGAGTTATCTTATGCTCTCTCTCAAAGTCTTCAATCACAATACACAAAACAATACAGAGAGAAATTTGGTTTCTGTAGCAATATTTGAAAGGTTAAGCTGTAGAAAGAGCATTCGATTTTTTTTTCTTTACATACTAATTTGATAATATTCTATCTTTTATTTTTAATTTTTTTATTCTTTATGGTCTTATTGATTATTCTACACGCATTCAGGTAAGTCGTACTCTGCTGAGGACTTGCAGAACCAATTTCCTAGAACCCTGTCGAGATCAGGGCAAAATGACAACTTCCATGCTAGCTCTTACATCCTCCCTTGCTTCCCTCTCATTTTCATCCAATGTAGCTCAGAAACCTACCACTGTTTCATTTCCCCGTTCCAGTTCAGCCTCTGTTGCAAACATATGTGGAACTCCTAGCCGTATGCCTCGGCTTGTTGTGTCTGCCACCGTAGCTTCTCCGGAGGTGGAGACAGTGAACCTCAAGAAATATGTGAAATCGAGGCTTCCTGGTGGGTTTGCAGCTCAGACTATCATCGGCACTGGTCGGCGGAAGTGTGCAATTGCTCGTGTTGTACTCCAAGAGGGCACCGGCAAAGTTGTGATCAACTATCGTGATGCCAAGGTATTTTTCCATTTTCTTCTCTCTGACACTTTTATTTAGGCATATGGATATGCTCTACGTTCATTCAAACGCATAATGTTTTTTATGCCTGGTTTTACATTGCTTGTAGACTTCTTTTTTATATCTTTTTTTCTTCTAAAGGATAAATAATTTTTTTACCTGGGGTGGTATATACCAATGATTTCTTTTAAATTAGCCGTTTGCCAAATACCTGTGAACAATGTCCATGCATGGGGCTTCTGGGTTCCTTTAGTGTATTGCTGTTTTAAATTGGTGCGTACTCTGTCACATTAGCCTGCTAGTCGTCTTGTTTTACTGTTTTTAATTGTGGTATTCTTTCAATACTGTGTAGGAATATCTTCAAGGCAATCCATTGTGGTTACAATATGTCAAAGTTCCATTGGTTACTTTGGGATATGAAAGTAACTATGATGTGTTTGTCAAGGCTCATGGTGGCGGTCTCTCTGGTCAGGCTCAAGCCATATCACTTGGCATTGCGCGAGCATTGCTTAAGGTAAGTGAGGACCACAGAAGACCTCTAAGAAAGGAAGGCCTGCTAACCAGGGACTCCAGAATTGTTGAGAGGAAGAAACCTGGTTTGAAGAAAGCTCGCAAAGCCCCCCAGTTCTCAAAGCGTTGATTTGGTGGTTTATTTAGATTTTCTCCTTGTTTTTGTTATAGCTTCTCCATTCACCTGAGATCTTGACTTTCATTGTAAATTCAGTTAACATTCATATGTTTTGGCCCCTGAAGTTCGAGATTGATTAGGCTCCAATTTCAGGTCCAAATTCTGTTGAGACAACTTTTGATCTAGACTCCTGAAGTTTTATGTACAATCCAAACGGCCAAACATATGATAGCTTTATCAAGTAAATGTGATATTGTTGTGCTTTTCGGTCAGTATTCGTTCAGGAAATATTCTTCTTCTCTGATGGATAATATTGTGTTGAATGAGACACGTTGTACACTAGGCTAGCTACTACCCTTCCATGCCAAAATTCTCAAGAACTTCTCCAAAACACAAGTGCTTGTAAACCTAGAATTGTTTCTAATTTGGAGAAGAAAACACTGTTTTATTGCTTCAATTGCTCATGTAAAAATTTCTCTGATTTACAGAAGGGAGCTTCTATTTATACCTCCACAAACGGTACTTGGAACTCCCTCTTTTTTCAAGTTAGTGTTGATTTTTTCCAGTCATGTGAATTTACTGTTATGTTATATTTTCAAATGGGAAAGAGAAAACATAAAATATATTTCCATATCCATTCTATTTTAATTCTATTTAATTTTTTTCCAATCTGATCTTAGGAGGAACAAAGATAATATCTTATAATTAAGACTAAAATTCAATGGAGAACTCAAAGCTAATTGTATATATTATCAATGGATTAGCACATCCATGATATTTGAGCAAATTCATGAGCAAACAAAGCAAAGTGACTATGTAATTAATCCCAAAAACTCAGATTTCTTCAACAAAGAAGAAAAAATAAAATAAAGACCCAGATGATAATTTTTGTCTATTGAAAATAGATCGAGATAAAAAATTGAAATTTCGGATCATTAGAGAAATAAATTTGCCTGATTTGGGATGAATTTTCGAAGTAAAATATAATTAATAAATGTTCAAAAATTGAAGCATGTTAAAAAACCGATTTTGGAGGTGTGAACTGAATATTTTATAAGGAAATTGTTTTAATTGATTTAATTAGATTTTGGGTATTTTGGAAAAATTATGGAGGTGTAAATAACATTTTGATTCTTGTAAAAAGTAAATTGGATGTTCATTAAGCAAGGAGGTACAAGTACTATTTTTGGAGGTATGAATAGAAGCTTCTTTTACAGAAAGTGGAAAAAGAGAAAGAAATCCTTGTATCTATAGAATTCTAAAATTTTGTATACATAGAGGCCTGGCAACCGTGCGGGTTCTTAACGGGCCGTGCTCTTAACGGGTCAGCACGCTAAGAACCCATTTACGTTTACGGGTTTCGCGGGTAAGCCCGATGGGTTTACGTGCTACCCGTTGGGACCCATTAAACCCGTGAATTTAAATATTTTTTTTGTCTAAACCCATTAAAGATAATGTTTTAGTCTTTTAAATTTTAAATGAGTCAAGTGGTTATCGGGTTTCACAGGTACCTGTTAAAAAACACGACACTCCCGTTTACTATGCGGGTTTATTAGCGTGTGTACTTTTGTTAACACGTTTAGTAGATGTGCGGACCTTGTCGTGCGAGTTTCGGGTTGGCGGTTTGATTGCCAGACTAACATAGTCATCAAATAATCTCTAAAATTTATTAGTTGTTTTTTTTTTGTTCATAAAAGTGACTTTATTAAAAATCAAGAGACTTACATCGAAGGAGTACAACACAACCTCAGTAAACCTCCACAAACAGAAGAAAGTGTACCATACTCCACTACCCCTAACAGAAAACTAGTTACTCTCATAAGGGCATCTCCAAAGGGAGGTCCCAAACTCTATAGTTTTCGGGTACTATAAAAATTTGGGCTCCAATGGTTAAAATGTGAAATCTTAAATCCTATAATTTTGAGACTTGGTCTCATCCCAAGTCTTATTTTGAGACTTGGTTTGAGACTCATCTTATAAATTTGGCTTGGTCCCAAACACTCAATTTTTTTAATTCAATATTATATTTATTTATCATGTACAAGAATAGTTTACAAATATAAATTATTATTAATTACAACACAAAATAAAAAAAAAATTAAATATATAAATTTAAGACTTTAAATTAAAATCCTATCATTAGAGATGGTTGAAGTCTTATATGAATAATGTCCAAATGAGGTCTTATAATAGGGATGAGACCCCATTATGAAACTTCTCTATTGGAGATGTCCTAAGAAACTAAAATCTAAGAAAGCCAAAAGGTGGTTCTAGCTGCCACCAATAAGCTGGCTAAATACGTCAATTCCTTTTTGGTTTATGAGCATTTCCACCTTTGGCCTTAGGCCTCGTTTGGTTTCCGGAAAGGAAAGTAATTTCTCCTTCTTTCTCATGAAAAGGGAACTTGAGGGGGGAATTGAGGTTTTCTTTCCGGTATTTGGTAACATAAAAAAGTTAGCAGGAAAGTTGTAAAAAGAGATGTAATTAATGTAATAAAATAATAGTTGTGAGTAATAAATGTAAAGAAAGGAGATGAGAAAGTGATTTCATTGGATTTTGGGAAGAACTATTTTTCTCTCTATTTTCCCTTGTATCATGAAAGTGTTTCCGTTCTTTGGAGCATCTCAAACGCACTTTCTTTTTATGAGGCTTATTTTCCGCGAAACAAACGGGTGAATGATGTTGGGAAGTTTGTTTGGCCCAGCAGAACTAGAAGAGCATGGTCGGTATGGAACCCTAGGTTTTCGAGCTTGGTACTCGGAGCCCTAACATCAATTTTGTTTCTTTAATAAAAAGCCAAAAGAATTTTACTCTGTTTAAATAGTTTCACTCCATTAGAGATTTTTCACTCTCCACTGTCTCTTGGATATTCTTTGATAAACTGGCGGGCAACAGCTTAAACAAAACCTCACCAACACTTGGCTGCGACTAAAACCGCAACTTTCACAGTTTCGACCATCCACTCCTCTCCAAATGCAATGCCACACTCGCAGGTCGCTCTCTCTCTCTCTCTCTCTCTCTCTCTCTCTCTCAATTTCACTCAATTCTTAGGGTTTCAATTTCTTTTTTCCAGGACCAAGACAACGAATCCGACCTCCGACGCCTACAGGACTCCGTACACCACCACCCAGACGATCCCTCCCTCCGTTTCCAACTCGTAAGCTCTCCTAGTTACAATGATTTTGATGATTTTGATTAGTGATTTGAATACTCAATTATTATTGCTTAGGGAGTGTTGTTATGGGAATACGATAAGGAAAAAGCCGCCGAGCAATTCGTGGTTGCGGCGAAGCTAAACCCCAAGATTGAGAAGGGAGGGGCGTTTAGGTACTTAGGGCTTTACTACGCCGCTTTCGAATCGCAGTCTGATGCCCAGAGAGCTCTCAAGTGCTTGCAGAAAGCCGTGTCGCTTAATGCCGACGACTCTGTCGCCGGGGAAGCGCTGTGTGATGTGTTGGACCGGCAGGGGAAGGAGACATTGGAGGTGGCTGTGTGCAGGGAGGCGTCACAGAACTCGCCGCGAGCATTTTGGGCTTTTCAGAGGCTTGGTTACTTGCAGCTTCATCAGAATAAATGCTCCGAAGCTGTGCATAGTCTTCAGCATGCTATTAGGGGATATCCTACCTCACCGGTTCTGTGGGAGGTATATGGCATTGGTTATGTTTGTTTTGTTTTATGGGTCGTTTTTTTTTAGTGCTTGATTATCTCATTTGTGTTTGTATTGTTTTAGGCTCTTGGCCTTGCGTATCGGCGACTTGGCAGGTTCACTGCTGCTCTCAAGGTGCTTTTCCCTTGTCCTTTCATTTTTCTTTGCTTGTTAGGACTTACTGCCATGTATGTGTTTCTGAGTATTGTTTTCTTCTTACGAGTTAAGTAATTATTTCAAAAATGATCCTAGTGCTGTTATGTTAAGTTAAAGCCAATCGATAAAGGAACTTCCACTATGTCTTGAGGGATACCATGATATGCTCCTCTGTCTTCTACATTTTAGTTGATAGTTCTGTAGTGATATTTCCTCTTTTTTGGATATGAATCTTACGATTAATGTTACCCATTCCAACAGTCTTATGGACGAGCTATTGAATTGGAGGGTACAAGAATCTTTGCTTTGATTGAAAGTGGCAACATCTATTTGATGCTTGGTTCCTTTAAAAAGGTAAGCTTCTATTGTGTCCGTGGTAACTACTTATGGATTATTTCTAGCATGTCATAATTTCGTGTCATTTAGTGACTTAATTTCTATCTGGAGCTTAGTTTGTTGAACAATTGATTTATTTGTTTATAATTGTCATCAATGCCAATGTTGTAGGATTCATCTTGCATGTACTTCACCCATTCAATATACTTATACGCATATACCCACCGTGTTCTACAAACCTCTCACAGTTTGTAAAATACAATGAGATTAATTCTGTTGTTTAGTTGTTTAGGAAAAATTAGTTGCAAGTTTAGTTATGTCAATTGGTGAGCAGATTTAAAGCTAATTATACTGGAGTTTCACAGTGTTCAAAGTTTTCTATTCTATGATTATATAATATCTCATTTTTGGTGGCTCTTTTGTAAAGGGAGTTGAGGCATTTCAGCAAGCTTTGGAGTTCTCTCCCCACAGTGTATCTGCACACTATGGGCTTTCTTTGGGCCTGCTTGGTTTGGCTAAGGAATGTATTAATCTGGGAGCATTTAGATGGGGAGCTACAGTCTTAGAGGTAAATTTTATTGAACTTTTAAAGAAATTACAAATCTTGTTGGTGAAACTTTAATAGATGAAATGTCCTTTGATTTCAGGAGGCATCTAGAGTTGCCTGGAAGAGTACTCATTTAGCTGGAAATATGTCATCCATTTGGAAGCTGCACGGTGATATACTGGTATGATCCGAATCAGTCTTGCCATTTTCGTTTTTGTCTCTCAAAAAATACTTGTATATGATTGGCTTACTGTGCAATGTTTCTTCCTACAAAAAATTCAGCCAAAATTTCTCTTGCACAAGTCTTGTTGTTCCAAATCCATTCTGTTTTTGTTGACCTTGTTTAATAATTTTGGCATGATCTCATTCTGATAAAGATATATTGCTAGCTTACTTATGCAAAATGTTATCCCTGGATGGAGGAGGACCATGGTTTAGAGTTTGATGTTGAGGCGTTCAATAATTCTATCCTTTCCTGGAAGCATACCTGCTATGTGGCTGCGAAAACTGCTAGGTGCTCTTATCAGCGAGCTTTGCACTTAGCCCCATGGCAAGCTAATGCATACTCCGACATTGCAGTAACTTCAGATTACATAAACTCTTTAGATAACAGTTCTGGACATGACTCAAGTTCTTGGTATGGTCCAATGACCTGTTTAAAACATCTTATTTAGCTGTGGTCTCTTTTCATCATCTTGTTTATCTCTGTATTGCTACCTTAACGTACCAATATCTTTCATGACAGGCAGCCATCAGAGAAGATGGCTTTGGGTGCCTTGTTACTTGAGGGGGACAATTCTGAGTTTTGGGTGGGATTAGGATGTTTGTCTAATCACAGTGCGCTGAAGCAACATGCTTTAATCAGGGGACTGCAATTGAATGTATCACTAGCTGTTGCGTGGGCATTCTTAGGGAAGGTACTATCCAGTGTTGTTACCTTTGAACTTTTCTTTCTCTGTATTCTTTTGTCTTTACTGTTTTACTTAAACTTTCTGTATGAGTTCTCTTTTAATGAAGTCACTTTTTAAAGGGAAAGGTGGAAACAAGAAGAAAATTACCAAAAGTCTGTCGTAGCATTTGACTTCTTTGGATTTTTGTACTCTTGTCACATTATCCAGTTAGGATTGGAAATAAACTGATTGAGATTTCACCAAATGGTATTTAGCTATGCTTGGATTATTTAATATTGACCAAATGCTTAGTAACTTGATTATTTGCATGTTTATCGTGAACACGATTTTCATGCCGCCGTATCGATTCATTATATAATTGCAATGTCTCAAAGGTCTTAATAATGTTTTCTATAAAACTATGGCTTGCAAAATTTCCTGTTGGTGTCTGAGTTGTAGTTGTTTCTACAGTTGTACAGAAAGCATGGTGAGAAGCAATTTGCGAGACAAGCATTTGACTGTGCTAGAAGTATAGATCCTTCTCTTGCTTTGCCATGGGCTGGAATGTCGGCTGATTCCCATACTAGGTTAAATTCCTATTTTTTTTTTGGATATAATTTATTTTGTGTCATCTGATTTAAAATTCATAGTTTTGCAGTTGGTGTAAAATATCTGATTAATTAAGAAATGACTTTGTCCTCATTAGGGAGTCTTCAGCAGATGAAGCTTATGAGAGCTGCTTGCGAGCTGTGCAAATATTGCCTGTAAATTTCTTTCTCCTTCCTTTTGCTTCTTATTTTGTTATTATCTGTTTAAGGTAGGAACATTAAGTGTTATTTCTTTTTGTACTTGTTATTCTGTCTTCTCTTCTTTCAACTTATAAAACTTTTGCTTTTTCAGTTTCCTTTTTTATTTATTATTATTATTTTCATTTTTCTTTTTAAGACTTTGAAGCCTCTGGCATTAATTTCTTATGGATTTGGATTTTGTTTCTTACTTGGAAATTTTGTTTTGTTTTGTTGTTTTTGCAGCTTGCTGAATTCCAAATGGGTCTTGCAAAGCTCGCTCTTGTTTCAGGGCACCTTTCTTCTTCACAGGTATAGTCGTATCTACATCTGAGCACATATTTTCTTCTCTTTGATTTAGTTTTATTTTTTGAGCTGCGCTGCCGCTTATCATTGCTACAGGTCTTTGGAGCCATCAAGCAGGCCATCCAACATGCACCTCACTATCCTGAATGCCATAATTTGAATGGGCTAGTTTCTGAGGCACAGTCCAATTATCAGTCTGCTGCTGTTTCTTATAGACTGGCACGCTGTGCAATGACCAATTTATCAGGCAGTGATACGAAGTCTCACATGAAACATATAACAATCAATTTGGCCCGAGCACTTTGTAGGGTAACACATGATTTTCTTTAAGTTCTGATTTTGAGCCTGTAGGGTACACACACATATACATAGTTTGTTTGTGCACAATAAGTATTTGTATAGATACTTATAGAAGTACAAAGTGAGGAACAACAACCCCACCCCTGCCCGCGAGCACTTTAATATCTGCCTACCGCAAACCATTTAACATATCATTCCAATTTTATCTGGCAATTGCATTGTTTGCACGCTTTAGATGGCTATGAATTTGTCCGAGTTTTGTTCAGGATTCTGGAATAATTGCCATTGTTGAATTAAATTGCATAGTAGTTGGAAATGGCAAAGTCTGCAAAGTTTAAATTTGAGTGAGTCCTCTACAATGGACCTGCATATATTTGCAAGGTTCTTAATGGAGGTGTCACTTCTGACTTTGTTAAATCCTATCTGAAAAATGATCCACTATGATGCAGGCAGGGTATGCTCTAGATGCTTTGCGGGAATGTGAACTTTTGAAGAAAGAAGGTTTGTATCTCAGTTCTCAGTGGTTAAAAATTATATCTAAGTTCTCAGTGGCATAACTGGCATTCACTTTCTTATTCACTTCTGATCCACATCTTCATATGATACGGATGTTTACCATATGGGTTTGATGATTGTTCCTTTCTTTCGGTGAATTGATATTTAGCTGCTGCTATTTGATCTAGAATGTGCTCAGCCACCCAAATTTTCTCATATTTACATAAACAGATCTGTTTCTTATTTAAATTGAGTTTTTAACACTTCAGGTCAAGTTGAGATTTTTTATTTAATATGTATTTATAGTGTGTAATATATATATATATATATATATATATATATATGTGTGTGTGTGTGTGTGTGTGTGTGTGTGTGTGAATTGATATTTAGCTGCTGCTATTTGATCTAGAATGTGCTCAGCCACCCAAATTTTCTCATATTTACATAAACAGATCTGTTTCTTATTTAAATCGAGTTTTTAACACTTCAGGTCAAGTTGAGATTTTTTATTTAATATGTATTTATAGTGTGTAATATATATGTGTGTGTGTGTGTTTTTTTTTTCCTCTCTCACCAGAAACTGATAAACAGTATAATCCTTCCTTTAAAGCAGTGCTTAATTTGGTAGGTTTGGTTTTCTAATCGGCTCCGAGTAGTCGAGTACTTTATGTTGGAAAAGGGGCTTACTATCACAGTAAACAAACTGTTAGGTTCTTACGTATGTAACATGTGGCTAATTGTTTTGATGGTCTGTGCAAATGTAAGACTAAACAAAATGAGTTTCTATGATGCCTGCAAAAACAGGTCTCTTCATATATATGAATCTGTTCAGTATGAACCACTGGTGTTAATCACGACTAGGAATGTTCAAACGATTATCAAATGAGCTGAAAATTTGTAGAGATGATCTACACGCATATACCTAAATAATGAACGGTGGAGATGTAGAAACTTGATCAGAAAGTGGGTCAAATAAGGAGCCCCGCTCTTTAATTTAAAGTGGGTCAAATAAGGAGCCCCGCTCTTTAATTTCAGAGCAGAGCCCCGCTGAATTTATTTATTTATGCTCACTATGGGTTCTAATGTCAGTAAAAGGTTAGCACGGAATTAAATGATTATATGGCCTATTAGGTATTGTTGCTGCCTAATTGAGCTTCTGTGTGATTCTTTATTGAAAGAAAAACATGTTAAAATCATTTTAAGAGTGTCCTATCTTATAAATTGGATCTCTTGATGTTGTTTTTCACTTTGCTGATATTTATCTGGTTTTATTTCTGTTTAAGGTTTACTTGATGCGGAAGCCTCACAAATATATGCTTTCTCCTTGTGGCAACTTGGTCAGACTGATCGGGCTTTTACTGTGGCAAGAAATCTTGCTGAGAGTATCTCTACAGTGGAGCAAGCATCTGCAGTTTCCGCTGTTATTCTTTTTTCTAGATTCCTATATTATATTTCTGGACTGGATTCAACTATCAATAGCATTCTCCAGATGCCAAAGCAACTGTTTCAGAGTACTAAGTTCAGTTTGCTAGTATCTGCTATTCATGCTTTGGATCAAAGAAATCGACTTAAGCCCGTTGGTTCAAGCATCCGTAACAATCTGAAAACGCCTGAAGAAATAACTGAAATGTTCTTTTTATTAGCACTCGGTACACTAGTAAGTATATCTCTCTGGCTCGAAACTGTTGTATATGGTTGGGAGTTTCTGGTTATTACATTTATGGGTGTGTAAGTTATATGCTTTGGTTTAATGCAATGCAGGTGAAGCATGGATCAGAACTCAATTATCAAAAAGGAATTGATCACGTTAGGAAGTCTCTTCACATGTATCCTAACAGTAGTTTGTTAAGGTATTTCTTATCTGCTGAAATCTGATTTCTGGTAACTGCTGACAGTGCCAAAGCAATAGCTGAAACTGAACAATTATTTTGTTGCTAACTTGAGCTTCATAATGCTTTTCAGCTTAATTTTAATCTTCAAACATTATCTTAACTAAGTTTCTTGGAACAGGAATCTTCTTGGTTATCTTTTGCTGTCAAGTGAAGAATGGATCAATACACACATGGCAACTAGGTGTTGCAGCATAGGCACTGATCCAATTAAAGGTGGTTTTAAATTGTCATATGAAATTCTTGGTGCTGGAGCAGTCGCTTGCTATGCTGTAGGCAATAGCAACCCTAAGTTCTCTTACCCAACATGTTCATACCAGTGCTTGAATCAACCTGGAACCATACAAAATCTGCAGAAGTAAGTGTTTCTTATTTCCGCCTTGGCATTCTGATTCAGTATCCAATCAGAAGTTTTTATCGTTCATATAATGTTTGATTAAAACTATGTGCTTTTGGATCTAAGACAATATTTCTTATAAAAGAGAAGATGAATAATATTTCCTATGCCACTCCTGTCAGGAATTTGGTGAGCTATTTCACCCCAAAAAAAAAAAATGCTATACCTGTGTCCATTTTGTGTGTTTATGGCAGTTAATTTTTTTGTCCGTCTTACAGTTGTCCCCATTTAAACGGGTCCCACTTTTAAAAATCTCATATATTGTGTATATGGTTGTAATTTTTTTATTTTTATTTTTATTTTTTCACATTTTTCTTCCTTGAGAAAATAATTACATTCTTATTTTAGATGTTTACGCCAAGAACCGTGGAACCAGAATGTAAGGTATTTGCTTATTCTCAATCTAGTACAGAAAGCGCGTGAAGAGAGATTTCCTCGTCATATATGTATTATACTCAGGCGGCTGATAATTGTAGCCCTTTCCGATGAACTTTATCACAAGCCAGGCATTGCGTTTAGATATATGAAATTCCAGCTTCTGCTCTGCGCATCGGAGATCTGTTTGCATGATGGTTATCTGATTGACTGCATCGATCATGCCAAAGATGCCTCCATGATTACGCTTCCTGATGCCTACCTTTTCTTTGCACACTTGCTATTATGTCGTGCCTATGCTTCAGAAGGGGATGCAGTAAACCTTAATAGAGAGTATATAAGATGCTTGGAGCTCAGGACATATTATAATATTGGTTGGTTGTGTCTGAAGTTAATTGAATCTCGTTATGAATTGCAAACTGGTTTGCATACTTTGGATTTGAGCTTCAAAGAGTGCTCAAAGGAGTGGAAGAATTCATCGAATATGTGGATGGCTCTATTCAATTTGGTTCAAGGTCTGACGTCAATATCGAGCCAGGATGTCTCTTCTGCAGAAGTGTTCCTTTCTCAAGCTTGTTCTTTAGCTGGTCCTGAGAGCAGTCTCCTGCTTTGTCATGGTATGTTCCATTAACAAATTGGATTTTGAAGTTAATTTTCTTTTTTGTTTCTTTTTCTTCTAATAGGTCGAACTTGTCATTACACTGTAAATACTTGACATATTCCAATCGGATTAGGTAACCCAATATGTGGTAGTGTAGTTTTTTATTGTAACTTGAGTGTTAGGTTTTTACATATCTTGTAAGTGGTTACTGTTTAGAGTTGATGGTCACAGCAAGGGTTGTTGCTATCTTTTCTACAGCTCCTTCTCATGCACTAATTAAATGATTGATGACTCCAGGTGCTACCTGTATGGAGCTTTCACGCCTGGGCTATGACTCACAGTTCTTATCACTTGCTGTAAGGAGTCTCACTGAAGCTCAAGAAGCTTCTCTCATTCCCTTACCGATTATCTCAGCTTTGCTAGCTCAAGCAGAAGGAAGCCTTGGCTCAAAAGAGAAGTGGGAGAAGAACCTTCGTCTTGAATGGCCTACTTGGCCGCCAGGTACAATGCTGTGTTTTTTATAGAGCTAGAAATGTACTACTAAGACATCAGGATTTACACTTGTAATTTGTGGTCATGGCAAGTAAAGCTTCTATTCTTTGCTTGATTTAGAAGTATGCCTAGCTGGACCATATTTTGTACCAGGTCACTAATACAAGTTCCACTTATATGAATGATGTGGTACAAATTATGGTATACGAATGTCAAGCAGCCCCTTTTACTTAACATAGATGGGTGTTTGGTCTGTGAGATCTTTTATGTGTTTTATGCTTCATAATGAGTGTATATGTTCTTTAATTTCATTACAGAAACGAGGCCTGCTGAACTGTTCTTCCAGATGCACTTACTTGCAAAACAGTCAAAAGCTAGTACAGACACTTCCAGTATTGAGTTCTGTCAGAGTCCACTGCGATGGGTTCTTCGAGCAATCCATACAGACCCTTCTTGTATGAGATATTGGGGAGCTTTGCAGAAGCTTGTGGAATGATTTGCTAATCAAGAAGGGGAATGTTTTTCACATCATGCATCATATATAGTATGCTTCCTTCTTCACTGTAGTGTTGCTAATCTTTTCAAGCTAATTTTATCGTTCTTGTGTATCATATAGAGACCAACCCGCCTACATCTTACGTGTTCCTAGTTTCTCCAACTTTGTAGAATATGCCATCAATGCTGACCCCTGTTGTATTAGTCACAATACAGCAGCCTTTTGTACATCAAATTAGATATGGGAATTATGTTGTATGATCTGCAAGTATTCCTGCTTTAATGAATTTTCTCTTGTAGATGCGGTATTTCACTTGCCATGTTTTTGCAAATACAAATATGGACTAAGTTCATGCAAAATCCCAAAGAAATGCATTTGGACTCTTTTACCGTAGTCTTGGTTTTTCTATGGCTTTGGCTCCCTTTTCATTTGTTATTTTTGCATCTTTATAGCTATCTTCACTCTCCTCAATTGCTCATTTGTTGATTTCAGCCTCTTCAGGTTCTGAAACATTATTCCTTTTGTAAATTTAATGTAAATTGATGAGTTAGGCATCTTTCGTGCCGTCCTAGTTGGTTTGGAGTGTTTCTTCCGGGTCATGTTGGAAAATCATTTTTGTTTCTGTGGAAAAAAAATAGTGACTTGAATATGGGAGGGTATGGTCTAGTTCCCCTTTGAGATTACTCAGTACCTTGGTTGACTGAATGATTTTGTGGAATGTAATACTGCATGTGTTCCTCTTTGTGGAGGAGGTGAATTTTTCTAATTGAATGATGATGAGACTTTCTAGGAGTCTATACCTATTTGGGAGTATCAGTTGCTGCCCAACTTTTTTGCTCATAATTTGGGTATTTGTACAGGTAATCTGATTATGATAGTGAATGTTATGCAAGCAGTTGGAACAGAAGTCCTAGATATTAATACCAGTAGTTTCCATTATTGCAAATAATGGAAAATAAAGATGTGGCGAATTTATATTTCTTTTCTTTTGGTGGTTTTACGAGGAATAAAATCATATAATCGCTTAATGGTTATCCAAGTTTCTAAAAAATAGTTGATCCCATAGAGAAACTAATTACGACTTACAAATGGTAGAAGCATATCAATAAACGCATACTTAACGTTGTCGGTTGTACAATGCTGGGTAAATGTATAGTAGTAGTGTCTATCTGCCTTGATTCAGTGACCTTGAATATTCGAGATCCACAGCTTCAGATGAATCCCAGTCGAGAGTCGATGAAAGAACCTTAGATAGAGTACCGGAAGCTTGAGCCATGGTGGGTCGCGAGTTGATCTGCGGAGCAACGCAGCTCTTAGCGAGCTGAGCCATCGAAAACGCCAGCTCCAAAGGGTATTGGCTCATCCGAGAAGGATCCATAAACCCTTTAATTTTGTCCCTCACATTCTCTCCTTCAAGCACCCCACTTATGGATGAATACAGCAACGTGTACTCTTCATCACCTGAGGCTGGTCTTCCGGACAACAGCTCCAGCAACACAACCCCAAATGCGAACACATCCAGTTTCGGAGTAATCACTCCGTCTTCCAGGTACTCTGGCGCCATGTAGCCCCTTGTACCCACGACATGTCTCGTCTGCTGAAATCCATGTCCTCCATCTTCGCCTTCGTTATCATACTTGACAGCTCTTGCCAGACCGAAATTGGCAACCTTGGCTCTCAAGTTTGCATCCAGGAGAATGTTGCTGCTGCTCAGGTTCTTGTGGATTAATGGAGGGTGTGTGAAGTTGTGTAGATAGTTGAGCGCATTGGCCACGTCATTAGCTATTCGAACTCTCTGTTTCCATGACAGAGGACTAATGTTGCCTTTCAACTCGAGACAATTAAGAAGTGAGCCAGAAACAGCAAACTCGTAGATGAGGTATGTGATACCTTTGTGGACACAGAATCCAGAGAGACCGATAATGCTGGAGTGGTTGATCCGCTTCAGTATGTTGATCTCGTCACCGGAGAGGGACGAGTCACCTGTCATCACTTTGACGGCGACGATGACACCGTCAAAGTTACCTCTGAAGACGGAGGAGCCATCGATTCTGTTGGCTTCACTGAAAAATTCAGTGGCCTTCTGCAGGTCTTCGAACTTGTAAGCCGTCAAAGACTCCACCGCGTTTCTAAGACCGTTGGAGGAAAATGGGGACCACCATGTTGTGGCTTCGTCGGAGGTGGTGCTCGGTAGCAGCGAGTTGCTGGGCGTGTTTTCACTGGAGCTCATTGGTTTGGGGTTGTGAGAGTGGCGCAGCTGACGGCGTCGCCGCTTTGACGACAAGAAGACGAAGGTGAAAAGAGATAGGAGTAAAAGAAGAGAACCTGCTCCAATGCCGACGCCGATGAAGAGCCACATCTTGTTGGAAGACCCACTTGGCGGTGAGGGTGGCGGCGGCGTTGATGACGGAGTTGGAGGAGGAGAAGTTGGAGATGGAGGAGACACTGGAAACTGGAGTTGAAGAATAGAAGGTTTGGTTGTGAGAGGAACTAGAACAGCCTGGTAAGGATAGATGACGTCATCTGAGGTCTTGAAGTTGTTTGCTGCGAGCAAGGTGGGTACATCTACGCCGAAGCGTAGGGCGATCTTGTCGAGATCGTCGTCCAAGTCGATGAGGTAGGCCAGCAGGTATTTGATCCCCGCAGCCGCCTGTTCGGCGGTGGGGCAAGCACACCTGATGGGAACCTCTATGACTAAGCCACCCGTGAGGTTCAAGGCGCTGTACTTGTTCTGATGCATGAGGGCCTGACATGTTGTGAGGCCTTGGTAGGTATCGTTGGCGATGAGGAAGTAGGTATCGTCGGGTTTGAGGGTGTAGGAGGCGTTATGCTGGGAGTAGTTGCCGGAGCAGGAGCAGTTGACGGGGACGAGGACGGAGGTGTCGATGGGGATGGGATCGACGTCGGTGATGTTGTTGGCTGCTGCTATATCAGAGGGAGTGGAGCCGAGGAGGTGGGAAATGGAGGTGGGGGTGTTGTAGGGGTAGATGGAGCGGAAAGTGAGGTAGGAGGCACATGAGGGAGCGGCGCCGTTGCAGATGTAACCGTCGGTGGTGGTGTCGTCGTAGTCGCAGTTGAGTTGCTTGTTGTTCAAGTAGCTTTGCTGCCCATGCACGACTGCAAGTAGAACAGAGCGCACCAATATTAACAGCATCAACTGCATCTTCATCTTCATCTTCATCTTCATCTCAATCTATCCACTCGATCAGGCAAATGGCTAGGGCTACCCCAGAGGCTGTGAATATTTTCGTCTTTTATATGATAGACTGAGTCGAGGAATGGACAAATATTGACCCCAATCCCAATCTTCTGAGCCATCCCTTATTCAATTTAATTCCACTCTGGTCACATCACAGACGAATCCAACTTGTTTCATTTCTCACACGGCATTAGCGTATACAAGACCATATTATTTCTTCTTTTTGTTCCATTTCATATTTCTCCATTGACATTTTTTTTTTCCGGTGAAAAGATCTCCATTGACTTGGAATTTTATAAAAGCTATATTAACGCTGAAGGGCCACTAGCTACTTATAGTAATAGATTAAGTTTACATATGTATAGCAGTGGATCGTAGTTTGTTGTTACATTAGTTTGTTTATAGGATGAATGCAACTACTCAGACGTGCTGGTAATAGATTGATTATATTTAAAATTGTTTTTTTTTTTAGCGTTTAGAGGGAAAGCACCGGATTGAGTGCTTCTCGAGAGACTATAAGGAAAGTGTTTGGTGAAGTGCTCTTTGAAAGATTGAAAACAAATCACTAAAAAATACTTGTTAAAAAAACAATTTTTGAACCTTTTGTTCTCTCTAATTCATATCAAATCCAGAAGCACTCTCACGTACAAATCACCCGTAATAATATACATGCCACTAGCATCACTCCTAGATAAAATATAAATATTAACTTATATATGCTCCATTGGAATTAAACTTTCATTTGACCTGACCATAGAAATATAATCATTGAAAGCAATAATACCATCTGACTGCTGTAGCTGGCTGTTTGCCGTCGTAATAAGTGGTGTCACTGTCTGCAGCCACCGTAAGAGAAGCCCACGGACTCATGGCTGCATTATGTCTCTCCACTTAACAATAATAATAATAATAATAATAATACACAACGACGTATAATCCTCAATTCAAAATCTGTTGGCAACCACATTCAACAATGGCAACTCGATCTCCATCTGATAAGAAACTGAATTATAAGAACTGCATCAGATCCAGATAAGCTATGTTATCCTACACCTCAAGTATATTGCTTTTCTATCTTTCGTACTCTTTTTTATGCACTACGCAACGGCCTCCGAAGATATCATATTACTTTCTTAATAGCCGAATAGACAATTTAACAAGAGGTCGTTGTAGTATAGTGGTAAGTATTCCCGCCTGTCACGCGGGTGACCCGGGTTCGATCCCCGGCAACGGCGCGTTATTTTTATTTTCTTCTTCATTTCAAAGCGTACCATCATGTTAATACAGAACAACTCAAGAAAGTTGTGTTTCTCATAGAATGAACACTTGGCTTGTTTGTCTTTTGAAGATCTTGGCCTAAAACAAAAGAAAGCAAAGAAGATCAAACTTAACACAGCACAATAACACAGGCTGCAATTCAATAATGCAACTCAACCACTTCACAAATCCAACTAACGCGGGCTACAACTGAGTAATGCAAATCAGGCACTTCAAAAAAACCGGAGTTGATCTGATCTGTTGTTTGTTTAGGAAGCACATAAACAAGCAAAACTCATCGGCCATAAAAAACTTGATACAAAAAGATCAAGTCATTCATCGTCCGTATGTGTACCTCATTTCAAATTCTGCACATTCATTACCACTTTAGACAACCAAACAGTCACAAAGCAATTCTGAATGATCCTAACAACACACTTAACTGAGAGCAAACCAGAAGACTGAAAATTAATATCAATCAGAAACCATTTCTTTTATATCCATTGATACGTCATAAAAATTAAATTACAAAGACCAACAAAGTAGAAAGAAATTAGGAAACATCATTGCTTAAGTAAATGTCAACAATTGTTAAAAATAAAAGAAAACTCATTCAGCAAATCACTGCTTATCAAGTAGAAACTGCAAATGCAGTACTTTGATTCATTTCAGACCCTGAAAACAAAACTAACAAAGGAAAGAATTTGCACAGCAATCAAGAGCAGCACAAAAAAAATCACATAGTAAAACCAAATCTACAGTTTCAAGGATAAAATTGTACACAGCTCATTTCACTTTATTCATAATAAACAAACTGAAAGGAATAAAAGCTACATAACGCTACAGCAAATGAACAAATTGAAATAAACAAAAGCTACATAAGAGAACAAACAATTCCGAAAGTAAAAAAAGTGAGATGCATAAACACTGAAAAAAAAAAAACAAAACAAAACAAAACCATGCAGCAAATGCCAGCCATCAAAACGGAAATTGCAATTCTGCATAAACACTCAAATCAGTCACTTTTTACCACTTAGCAGTGAAATCAGCACAACAACCATAAAAACATTACAAAAACTCAGCTCACCTTTTACAATTTAACACTGATATCAAAATCTGAAATTTCCTGTAGCAGTAATCTCTTCTAAAAATTCAGCGACTTGAGACTTTTTGCATACATAAAGTCACAAACAAAGAAGTTCATAGTTTCTTTCTAGAAACTCAAACCAGTAACACACATTGTCTGTTCAGTTTTTGGCTGCCTATGCTGCATCAGGAGTCATGTGCATATTTTGAAGCATTTGCTGCCTTTTATGTAGTAGACTTCTATCTTGTTACCTTTTCTTCAACCTCTTGTTCTGCATATATACATATAAACAGCCAAACGGCGTGGCAGTTAAGCACTCCATTTCAAGAGCTTATAAACAGGGAAGTCAGTAAAATAAACTAAACAACATATATTTACCTTTCTAAAAGCTTCGAACCGCTCCATTTCCTCAGAACTATGCATGTATTTAAGGTCTTGAATGTTATCAGATATCGGCCAATTATGAAGACAAATTAAGGCCTCCATGGACCTTGGATACACTCCAATGCAGCACTGACAAAGATTTGTAGCTTGATTAAGTAGCTGTGCCTGTTGCAAAAGTATAATTTGTTTGAGATGGAACATAGAAGATCGAACTTGAGCTGTTTTTAACACCAGTACTAGTACTGTAGATTAAGGGAGGTAAGGCCCCTGACATTAGAATGTACTTTTCAACTTCTTCCTTGTAGATAAGAGGAAGTCCGAACCTTTGAGCTGCTTGTCCAACGATCATGCGATGCTGCAGTCTATCATACAGGTAATAGAGTTTCATTCAGGACTATATACTAAAGCAATGGATATGTCTGTTGTGTTTATCTAACATACAAGTCTACCGTCATCTCATCATAACTAACGACATTTCCTCACAGATTCTCTAGAAGCGCTATTTGCTACAGATTCTGAGACTAACCAATCTTGGTACTCTCTTGCTATCGAGTCGTCTTAGCTAAATAGTCCTTCTCAAAAATGTCGTCAAGAAGAAGAAAAATCACAAATTGTTTGTCTTTAAACAGAAAGTTGCTGAAGAAATTCTTCTTGACCCTCAGTATAGAAGAATTAATAACGAATGTCCTCTTGTTGATAGAAGAGAATATACCAACAAAACAATACACAAAGTTACAAATTTTACAATGCCGGGTAAAATGTGAAGTAAGAGTGTCTATCTGCCATAACTCAGTGTCCTTGAATCTCTAAGATCCTCAGCATCAGATGGATCCCAGTCTAGAGTTGACGAAAGAATCTTCGATAGAGTACCAGAAACTTGAGCCATGGTGGGTCTCGAGTTCAACTGAGGCGCAACGCAGCTCTTAGCTAACTGAGCCATCGAAAACGCCAGGTCCAACGGGTACTCGCTTTTCAAAGAAGGATCCATAAACGCTTTAATTTTGTCCCTCACATCATCTCCTTCAAGCACCTCAACAATAGACTCACACAGCAACGCGTGCTCTTCTTCATCACCCGAAGCTGGTTTTCCAGACAACAACTCCAACAAAACAACCCCAAATCCAAACACATCCAGTTTCGGAGTGATCACTCCACCTTCGATGTACTCCGGCGCCATGTAGCCTCTCGTACCCACCACGTGCCTCGTCTGTTGGAAACTCTCTGCTCCATCTTCATCTACACTATCCAACTCAACAGTTCTTGCCAAGCCGAAATTAGCAACCTTGGCTCTCAAGTTAGCATCCAGGAGAATGTTGCTGCTGTTGAGGTTCTTGTGGATCAATGGAGGCTCTGTGAAGTTGTGCAGATAGTTGAGCGCACTCGCCACGTCATTAGCAATCTGAACTCTCTGCTTCCATGACAGAGGACTAATAGCTGCCGCCTTATGAAGGCAATCAATCAATGAACCAGAAGGTGCGAACTCGTAGACCAAATATGTGTTACCTTTGTGGACACAGAAACCAGATAGTCTGATAACGTTGGAGTGATTGATCCGCTTGAGAATATTCACCTCCGGTGACACGTCGCCTATCATCACCTTGACCGCGGCTTCGTCGCCGTCGAAGTTCGCCCTGAAAACAGAGGAACCGTTGATTCTGCTGGACTCGCTGAAGTTCTGAGTGGCCTTCTGGAGGTCGTCGAATTTGTAAGACGTCAATGACTCGACTGCACTTTTAAGACCGCTGGAAGAAGAATAAGCTGACCACGACTTTGTGGTGTCGTCGGAGTTTGTAGTGGTGGGTAGCAGCGAGCTCGGGCCGTAGTCACCGGAGCTCTTTAAGTTAGGTTTGGTAGACTGGCGGCGCTGACGGCGGCGTCGTTTCGATATGAAGACGAGGGAAATGAGGAGGAGGAGGAGGAGGAGACAGGAAGCTCCGACGCCGATTGATGAAAACCCACTTGTTGTTATTGGAAGAGCCGCCGCCACTCGGCGGCGGCGGAGAAGGAGGAGACGGAGACGGAGGAGGCGAGGTTGGGAGCTGGAGCTGAGCAGGGGTGGGTTTAGTTGCCAAAGGAACAAGTAACGGCGTGAAGGGATAGATGATGTCGCCGGACGACAAGTCGTTCGCGGCGAGCAAGTCGGATTCATCTACTCCAAACCGCTGAGCTATTGAAGCAGTAGAGTCGTCCCAGTCGATGAGGTAGGTGAGGAGGTAGTTGGAACCGTTGGCGGTCTGGGCGGCGGTGGGGCAGGCGCATCGTACGGGGACTTCCAAGACTTGCCCGACAGTGAGGTTGCGGTCGCCGAAAGGGTTCTGGTGCATGAGGGACTGACACGTGGTGAGGCCCTGGTAGGTGTTGTTGGCGACGCCGAAGTAGGTGTCGGAGGCGGTCTTGAGGGTGTAGGAGGCGTTGTGTTGGGAGTAGTTGCCGGAGCAGGAGCAGTTGACGGGGACGAGGACTGGGGTGAGGGCGGGGATGGGTTCGACGTCGGAGATGTTGTTGGCGGAGGCGATGGCGGAGGGGGTGGAGGAGAGGAGGTAGGCAATGGAGGTGGGGGAGTTGTAGAGAGGGTCGATGGAGCGGAAGGTGAGGTAGGAGAGGCAGGAAGGGGCGGCGCCGTTGCAGAGGTAGCCGTCAGTGGAGTTGTAGTTGTTGTAGCAGTCGAGTTGCTTGTTGGCTACGTAGGCCTGCTGCCCATGTACGGTTGAAACTAGTAGAGCAGAGACCACCATTAACACCATCAACTCCATCTTCATCTTCATCTTCATCTTCATCTTCAGGTACTCATACGGTATTGTTGACATAGCTGATGATGGGTTTGATTTGTATACGAGTTTTTGACGACCAGGGTTTGATTATTCACGCGTCTTCAATAGACCAATACTGACCTGTTATCTCTTGTTTGAATTTTCCCTCAGGTCCACATCAACTATGTTTCATTTCTTATTACACGCAAATGCGTATACAGAACGCTTGTTCTTTTCTTTCTTTCAATTTTTTTTCTCTCCATGGAGTAAGGAAAGGGAGGCACACGATGAGCTCTACCTGTTTGTAACTCTGGGGACTTTCGTTAATTTTCTTCCATTCCGTTGGAAAATAATTAATTTTAGAGTTGAGTACGATACATTACCAATTTATTTTTATCTCTACCATCTACTAATCAATTATAATTGGTAATGAGAAAATTTGTACCATTACCGACCACTGAAGCTCATGTACCAACTCTTCGGTATACCAATATTTTCGATTGGTTCGGTTGGTAATGAGCCTCTACCAATATATAATATCGGTCCAATTAAGTCTAAGGCCCAACTCAAGATATAATTGTATTTATCTCTTTCTAAAAGGTGGAAGTTCATCATACAAGATACACCAATGAGTACTAATACAAAAATGTCAATACACAACACAAATCACACAACTATTTGGAAGTTTACTGTTGTATGAGTGACCGAATGTTTACCTCCCGAGACTATGGCTTCCCATAGAGAGAGATAAGTTTAAATAAGGTTGACCGTATCGACCGGGGCTCTAAGTTTGTCGGATTTAAGTGATTTTTTTACCATCATCGTATTTCATCATAACGATCAAATGCTATTTCATAGCGTTTTTCAAAATTTGACTTTTTTTATATAGTTGTTTCAAAAAGTTGTACACTTGAGTATAATCTACTAATCAAGTTATACTGCATTAGTAAATATGTTGTCATTATAATGGCTAAATTCACAAAATGAAAATTTTGACCGTATGATGTGATCGTTATAGTTAAATATGAGTTGAGTATAAAATTCAATTCGTTTCGTGAACGTTCGATGCTCGATCGAAACGATCAATTATATTTTCATAAAACTTATCACACGAAAACGTTATTACGTACTTTTGATGACTTTGTTTGGTTGACTCTTCCAAATATTAAACTCTTAGATAGATGAGGCGCAATCAACCATGTAAAAATTTAGGACTTAGGAGTTAGGATTGAGATGTTTCAAGGGCTGAAATTGTGTTTGGGTATATCAACGGCCAAAATCAAATAATAAATTAAAATAAATAATTAAATATTAAATACTTGGTTGGTACGGTAATACCAACTTTCGCCAAAATTATTACCATTACCGTACCGAAGTTTCGTTACCAATATACTTAGTAACCAACTTACTTGGTTCGGTTGGTAATGGTTAGTACGGTTTTGTTTGGCTCATTTTTGCCAGCCCTAGTTAATTTTGTAGGAGGGTATATCAAACCAGAAAAAAAAAAAAAAAAATCTAAATTTAGGGTTAGATGTCCCTACAATAATATTTCGACTATTTTCTTCTTGGATACTAATCTCTTCGAAACTCAACAATAACTGTAACTTCATTATGTATGTGTCTTTTTCGCTCATTCACTATATGCATGGATATCCTCGTTTAATCATTAAGCCTTCTCCAATCGTTTAGTCTATATTTAAACAATGGTTTAAATTTTTAGTCCCTTGAAAGACACTATTCATTTAAACAGTGAGGTCTATGGTTTTTTGGACTCCAATCATTCATCATATATTTTATTGTTTTTAGGGTTAGAGCTTAGAACTTGATCAATCGGTTTCTCTACAACAATATTTTGACTATTTTCTTCTTGAATACTAATCCCTTCAAAACTCAACAATAACCGTAACTCTCTCGGATTTTCCATTGAAATCCGAGGTGGACCTGTGTAGCCAAAATTAGAGAATAATTACATCGAAAATTCGACATAATCACCCTTAAAAATGGACTGCCCTAAAATCTGAAAATTTAATATTACACTTCTAATATGATACATCTCCACTAAACTTCCAAATAAGACCTCATGTCCCTCACAAAAACATCCATCACCAATCTCAAAGAATAAATGTCACTTGCTCAACTATGACATACTAAGTATTCAATATTTAACCCATAGTTACATCAGAGTATAAGGTACAAAGTCTAATAAAATGCAAATATAAAAGAATACGAAGGTAACAAGTCCTACAAGTCCGACAAATCCGGAATGGATAACGGTGGATAGGGAGAATGCCTCAATATGGTGCGGTTCAACCTCAGAGAAATCTACTACCCGGGCAAAACGGAAAACCAAAGAGCCCCGAGATAAAAACATAGGAAAACGTGAGACAAGCTCAATAAGAGGACAAAAATAAAGCCATAAACATTTATTTTGCATGCAATGAACGTCAATTGTAGAAAACAATTTGCAAGATTATTATACAAGTGAAAACTTGAGAATCGAATCGTAATATATTTCACAGTGAGAAAAATAATTAAACATATCTTGATATAATCTCATATGAAATGAAGGCAATAAGTGAGATAGAACACAATACTTCTGTTGACAGTAGCCGCATCCGGGGCCGGCCTGAGGCCCGGAGCAGGATCACCAGCACCCGGACCCGAGGTCCAGCAGTCTGCCTTGTGACTAGGGGCCCGGGGACCGGGGGCGTCAGTCTGCCAAAGAGGTCACCAGAACTGCCCTTTTGTGTGCGAACAGAAGGAAACCAGTCCCACATCGAAGAGTGAGGTCAGACCTCACGCCCGGCCACCTATATAAGGGCCTCAACTACCCTCTTTAATGGGTAACTGATCTCTTCAACTGTTTATCATACGTGCTTTGAGTTATCTATTCATCCCAACTATACTAACTTAGGCATCGGAGATGAGAAGACCCGCCTGCCCGGTATTCCCCTTAGTGAGCAGGTTAAGCAGGAGGAGATCACATCTAGATTCTACCAGGCCTACGGGTTTGTGCAGAAACAACTTCCTTGCAAACTTAATTTGTGTAAATAACTCGCAACTCAAACTTTACCAAACTTGGATGCAAAACTAAACTGATCATGCACCTACACTAAACTAAGTCAAAATAGGCAGAGCGTGGCGGACAACTGGTCATGCACCCATGTTATTAAGTTTGCTTAACACAGGTAGAGCGGGGAGGGGGAAGAACTGGTCGTACACCTATGCGCAACAGACAGAGCGGGGGAACTGGTCATACACTTGTGCGTCCGCCAGTACAAAAGCAGAGCGAGGAGGCATACGTGCACGTAACCAGAGTAACTGAGTCATCATATCATAGAATCATTGGGTTTGGGTACTCGTAAAGTGGTTAAAAATCTCATTTATTTCTCTCAATTTAAAGATTTCCTTCCTTTCATAACCACATCGATTTTTAAATCATTAATTCCAAAAACAATTGAAAAGTCTCTTTCTTTTCCTAAAACAAGCAATTAACTCAATATATATATATATATATATATATATATCATAGAATCCCGTAAAGACGTTAATAATTAACTTATGAGCCAACATAATAAGCTTCATGAGAAATAGGTAGAAAAATGAGGAACTCAATAAAACATTGAGAAAACTCCTTTTTTTTTTTTTTTTCAAAGGCAAGCAACATCATTTAAAACATAAACCACAAAATCGTATAAACACATAATTAAGAAAAAGGAAACTAAAGTAAAGTCTCATGAAAATAAATAAGTAACTAAATAACTAGATGCATCAAGAAATTAAGTATCAAATAAATAACACACAACTATTTAAAACAAGGTCCAACTCACAATGAATGCCAACTAATTGTCCCAATTTGGAATCACCCTTGGAAGCTTGCCCAATTAGTTTACCTAGCGAAATAATATCATATAAAATATTTAAACTCAATTCCATTAGGCAAGGTAACGAACCATGAATGAAACCTACAAATCACTACCCTCTCCATGATATAAGATCATCCAAGCTCCTATATCACCAAATATTCATCTTAACTTTCTCCCATCACTTTTCTCCAACTCCAACATGTCCAAATAAAAATTTTCCCAATTTATTCTTAACACAAAACCCTAATTTCTCATCCAAAATCCACCAACTTATTTAGGCTAACTTTCACATAATTTAGGAAGTAGAACAAAGGCTAAAATGAATAAAAATTTCCATGAAATACCATCGGAGGCGTCGGAGCCGCGGTAATACCCAACTTTCAAAAACTTCAAACTAGATGCAACCCTATACTTAAAACAAAGCCCAAGAGGTAGGGAACAACTCTTTACCTTGAGATTTCTCCAAATTCTTAATGGTTTGGCCGGAATTTGTAAGACTTGCCGGAAATTACTCAATCTTCTCTACCCTTCGATTTATGAACAACAAGAAAAATTAGATTAAAAGACTAGCGTAGAAATAAAACCCATAAGAAGACGAAGAGAATGATACCAATTTTATTGCCGGGAACCACTAGAATTGGAAACTTTGGTGGTAGCACTAGGGAGGCAAGTCCTCCATCTTCTCCCCCTTTCTTTTCTAAAAAAAATTGCCGCCTGAGCAAGGAGAGGGGAATAGAACAGCTTAATTAAGCTAGTGTCGTGGGAAATGACTAAAATACATTTTTTACAAAACCGCTTATAACTTTTCGTTAACACTCCGTTTAGGAAAATACTTGTGTCCATACCAGTATGTATGTGTGTGTCCATACTCTCTCTTATTTTCATATCTTGGGCAATGTTATCAACGATTTTAACCGTTCAAAAGTTGAATTAATCAACAAAGATCATCTCTGTAAAAATTCGGAATAAACCAAAATCGTTTGCTCATTCGATTGTATTCGATTGCATAAAAAAAAAATGGAACACGCCGATGCCATGCGCACGTGTCCTGCTGCTGCTGCCAAGACGCACCCGATACGGACAGAGGCTGCACCCGAGAGCAAGGAAGTTTCTGCCGGTATTAAGTTTTAGGGGCTGCATCGATTCCAGTTGGCCTCCAATCTATTTTCAAATGCTATGCAATGTCCAAGAAGCTTCCCAAGCGTGTCCGATCCTAGACGTGTGGAGAAACCCTATGCCGGCCAAGACAAGGTTCCCTAGTTCAAAAAGGTAAAGAAAAGCCTTTTCCAAATCAGATTGGGAAACCTTATCACATGAAGATTTCTATCCCATTTTGAACAAGGAAAACTCTCCCAGACCGTGCAGCCTTTCTCCTATAAACAGAGACAGCCTTTCTAGAGAAAAACTTGTCACATCCTAGCAGAAAACACAAGGCATAAAGCTCTACCAAAGTTCCCCAAAAATCCTACATAGAATAGCTGGCAGAAACACATCTCCACCTTCACCAAAAATATCCTAACCGTGCTATCATCTTCGTCATCGGATCAACACAAGTCGAAGCTCCAAAGGTGTCTATAAAGTGTGATCCACTCCCTACTTTCAGTTTAGCAATTTATTACATGTAGCTATGTTAGGTTTTGTTTATGAAACTTGCATGTATTTTTGGTTTCGAATTGTACGTCTATGTATGTTTCAGATTGAGTTATGGTTTTACAATTTGCATGTTCAAAACATTTTTAAGCTATTCATTAAATTTATGAAAGATAAAATTCGGATTGCATGTTAAAAGAGTAAGGAAAATATGTAACAAGATAGTAACTAGGTAATCGGCAAACATGTTAATTTAGTTTTAAATCCGTCTTGGTTTATTCTTTACATTCATGTGCCTTAAAAGTTGATGTTTTATACAATTGCAATGTGTAGGGCATTAGTCTCAGTTGGCCGAAAATGATATAGATTAAGTAGGTATTTAGATGCTTTTTGTGTGTTATTTTCACGAGGGCTTAAGTAGTTTAAAGAAGGACAAAATACTGGTAACTCCTTATACTTTTAGAGTTTCGACAGTTTAGTCCTCGTGCTTTCAATTTTAACTGGTCACTCCTCGTAGTCTCAATTTTCAACCAATTGGTCCAATCTGTCCAAAATGGTTGTTAACTATTTTCTAATTTCCTCAAATGCCCTTAGGTGTTGTTTTATTATTTTTCTTCTTGATTTCTTTTCATTTTTCTTCAAAACTAAAACCAAAGAATACACAATCCACCATGAAAGGCTATGTAGTCAAATTAAGTTTGAGCCTTATTGGAAAAAAAAAAAAAAAATTAATTAAGCATAGTGTAGTAGTGTTGTTTGTAAGCTTAACTATATGAAATGATAGTTATTTATATAATTTTATTTATGGGAGCTGTTAATGCTAAAGATGATGATGTGAATTTTTTTTAATCTCATTTTGGTTTAAATTGATATGATGGAGATTTGATAGAATTTTATTTTATAGTGATGGTGATGTTATTTGATTTTGTTAGCCAATATGTATCAAATTAATTTGCATTTTTTTTTTCTGATTGAAATCAGTTTGCAATTATAAAATTTTTGGATTGAAGATCAATAATCATAAACCAATATATTCTGGAGTTTCTATTGGTTTTGGTTTTGAAGAAGAGAAAGTAAAAAGATATGAAAAATAACCTAAGGGCATTTCAGGAAGTTGAAAAATGGACCAATTAGAAGAAAATTGAGACTATAAGGAGTGATCAGTTGAAATTGAAAGCATAAGGACTAAACTGTCGACACAGTACAAGTATAAGGAGTGACCAGTAATTTATCCTTTAAAGAATTTACATGTCGATAAGTAGAGTGACGCCTTGCTTGTTAACATGTCCCCAACTAAAAAGACTTTGTGCTTAATTACTTTTCATATTTGTTTTCGACGTTTAGAGTTCTCAAGTATGACTAGTATAACTTTAGGGTTAGGCGTGTAGATAATCTTGAAGTACTTGAGTAGTCTTAAGTGATTAGTAAACTAAGAAGGAGCTAATTAGGTTGGAACTAAGTCGAGTCTAGAACACTTTTGTTGACAGTAGCCACAGAGGGGCTATAGCAGGCCCGCAGACCTGCAGCTAGTGCACCAGGGGCCGGCCCAGGGCCCGGGACCGGATCACCAGAACCCGGCCTCGGGGTCCAGCAGTCCATCTTGCTACCAGGGGCCCGGGGTCCGGGGGCGCCTGCCTGCCTAAGAGGTCACCAAAACTGCCCTTTGGTGTGCAAACAGAAGGGAACCAGTCCCACATCGAAGGGTAAGTCCAGACCTCACTCCTGGCCACCTATATAAGGGCCCCAACTACCCTCATTAATAGGTAACTGATCCTTCCTACCGCTTATATACGTGCTTAAGTTATATCTATTCCAACTATACTAACTTAGGCATCGGAGAGGAGAAGACCGGCCCGCCCGGTATTCCCCTTAGTAAGCAGGTTTGCAGGAGATAGTACGAGGATTCACCTGTCTCTACCAGGCCCCAGGGTTTGTGCAGAAATAATTGGCGCCGTCTGTGGGAAGTTTGGACAAGAAACCACATAAGCACTATCGATGGCAGAGAGTTCGGAAGCAAGACAGGAAATAAATACCACCGAGGAGCAGCATGTTGCACCAGTGCAAACGCTTGTCTCCACCCCGGTCGTTATGCGGGAGCAGCGCGGCGACCAGGGCGATCAGGAAGGCGGGAGCTTGATAAGAGCACATTGTGCGACGATATTAATATGTATTTGCCCTCGTTTATGTTTTGTTAAACCCTTATTTATCTAAGATTGAGTCATAATTTAGTTTAGTGTCAATTTGGTAGAGTTTTTATCAAATGTGCTTTAGAATCCGAAAAATGACTAAGTTTGAGAAATCTGGAAAATAATGCAAAATATGTCTTTTTCGTGATTTTGAGATGAGTAAAAATGCGATCTATCCTTGTCCGAATTTAATGAAATTTGGTGTGCTTATTATTCATATATTGAGGAATATTGTGTTAAAATTTCAGATCAATCGGAGTTCGGGAATTCGCCCAAAAGATGGCTGCAAAACAGCAGTTCGAGCAAACCAATCCAGGGACTTCCAGGATTTTCCTGGGACTGTGTCCCAACTTCGAAAAATCATTCCCGTCAACTCACAAGGATTTTGATCGAACTGTTTTATATAGAGGTAGCCATGTGTGTCTAGTTTATCTGAGACTTGGAATCGCATCAATCGGAGCTCCGAGGAGGGAGATATGCCGGAGTCACTGCAACAACATCAAGTCTGCCGATTCCAGGATGCTACTGCCTCCTTTTTGCAAATTCTGTTTTCAATGGACCAAATGGTGTACAAATGCATATGTGAAGATAGTCCAAGCTTAAGAAAGGAAGGAGGATGACACCAAGCCCAAGCCTTGAAGAAAAATCAGAAATAGAAAACCTAATTAGACTTTGAAAAGGAAGGTTTCAAATCCTTAACCAATTGGGTTTTCTGAAACCCCTCTTACACTAGGGTTGCCGACAGCCTCTCCTCTATATATAACCTCATCTTCTCATTCTGAAAATCATCTCATCTCAAGTATAAACACAAGGCCTAAACTCTACCAAAATTCCCCAAAAATCCTAGACAAAAACCTAAACCGAAAACCACCTTCACCTCACCTCAACCAAGTTTTCTGCTCTGCCGAATCTTGGAACTTCTCCTCCATAACCTACTGCCGACATAACCTACTGCCGTGCAGCCTCACCCCAGCCTCCATACTTCGCCAGATCCACACAACGTGAAGCTCTCAAGGTGTCTCAAAGTGTTATCCACTCCCTTCTTCGGTTTAGTAATTTTTGTTTAGTTATGTTTAGTTTTGTCTATGAAACAATCATGTATGTTTGGTGTTGGTTTATATGTCTATGTATGAATCAATTTTGGTTTTATGAATTGTATGTTAAAGATTTGTTTGAATTGATGCTTAGAATTAAGTTTAGGTTTCGACGAGAACAATGAATTTTACATGCTAATTTGTAATATGTAACTTGTGGATTTTGTATGTTGGATAATTAGGGCAGTGGTATTAGAAGCATGTTTAGCATTTAAATTGGTTAGTAATCTAAGATGAGGGCATGAAAATCGATACTTGGTGTTGTCTTTGAACATGATCTAGGTATTAGGTTTAATCTGCTAGAGTAATTACAAACTAGATGGACCTGACAGACTCTATGATTTGTGTTATTCACTAAGGGTTATTAATCTTAGAACTTGCATGCTAAATAAGATGATTGACAACCTTACTTGTTTACATGTTTTCGATTTAAGACTCTTGTGCGATATATGTTAAGTCTTAACCGGATTAGCATAAAAATCTTTAGGGCTAGAACGGAAGTTTGTTCTAAAGAACTTGAGGAGTCTAGTAACTAGGTACAGAGCGGAAGCTCTAGTTATGGTCGAAACTAATTTGAGTCTTGAACATGCTGAATACTTGTCTCTTACCTTCTTGCATGCGAAGCTACTTGTTAAAGAGTCTTTGGTGCTAAATGTTTGTGAGAGATGATGATCAAACTTGTAAATAGTAATTTAGGATTTATTTTCAGCAATTTATTTTCGTGCCTAGCGTTAGGGCAGCCCTTGCTGCCGAACCTCACCTCAATCCCCCTTGATTTCGTGTGAATATGTATATATGTATATAAGTGTGACAATTGTGTGCATATATGTTTGTGAATATTTGTGTTAACATTCTCATGTTTCAGGTACCCTTAATCCCCGGCTAGAACGATCCCTACTTGCTCATACTACTAACGATATTTTGTAGGGTTTATTATTTGTGTGAGCCTCGCGGCTCACATCAGAGCTGTGGGAGGCCGACCGGCACGCCGGGGCCAAACCACGACAGCTCGCGCATCAAAGGCCCAGCAACTGAAGACAGGCCTGTGCACCGGGGCTTTTCTCTGACGTTCTCGGATGATCCGAGTGACCGAGAGGAGAGCCCGTGCTGCAACAGTGACCGAGACACCACGTACAGCCCCGACCAAAGCAGTATGGTGGGAGAGATACGGGCAATGGCCGCAGAGGTCAGTCGCCTGCGTGAGGAGGGCGACCGGGATAGAGCCAAGTCCAACGCCTGGTATGGAGAAATGGAGGCGGTAAACGCTGCCCTAGTAGCCGCCCTGGAGAGAGGACAACAACACAACGAAGCTATGACCAGGGCACAGGCACCCCTACCAAGCCAGTCTCGACGGTTTGAGGCGGGGCAATCATCAGGCAGAAGGCTCAGTGATCCCGAGCGAGCGGAGTCACCGGCAGGCACGGCACCGCACAAGAGCTCGCCGACGCCCCCTCGGCCACACACTTCGTTCGAGGATGAAGCCGTGACCCCGACTGCACGGGCATTGCAGATGCTCGCCGACACTGTGTCGGATTTGAAGGTCCAAATGGAGGCCAACGAGAGAAGAGCGGCACGGCCGATGGAAGGCGCACGGTTCAACGAGTGCATGCGCCCCTTCTCGCACCGGGTTATGGAATCGGGAAGGTCTGGTAACCAGAAGTCCCTCAAGCTCACCTACTCGGGGTCCGGCTGCCCGTACCAGCACCTGGATAGTTTCCGGTCCCAGACGTGCGCCAAAGGCTACTCTGATGCAGTATGCTGCAACATTTACCAGGAAACTCTGTCTGGGGAGGCGCTCAGCTGGTTTTATGAGCTTCCGGCAACTTCAATCGAGGACTTCGAGCAGTTAGCCGACCGGTTTGTAGGCCGCTTCATCCTCCGGGTCGAGGGAGCCCGCACATCGACCATCCTCTTCAACTACATGCAAGCCCCCGGCGAGGAATTGAGGACCTTCGTCAACCGTTGGCAGACGGCGACGGCCAGGGTTCGGAACCTTGACAAAGGTATCGCCGAGATGGCGTTTAAGTAAGGGCTCCGGCCATGAAAATTTTCATATGTCGTGCGGGTGGAACTCCCGCACGGGTATGACGAGTTGATGGCAATGGCCATCCGGCACGCCCAGGCCGATCACGAGACGTACGGGCAGCACCTGCTGAAGAGGAAGCGGGAAGAGCAGCAAGAAGACCACCCCCGGGAAGAGCACCCCCCACACCGACAAGAAGACAAGACCAGCCAACAGACCGAGAACCGAGCCGCCCGGCCAAGCCGGCCCAACAGAAATTGGGGGTAACGGCAGCAGAAGCCCTATCATGACAGACCCCAGAACGAGAACAAGCCGGCGCAGTACCTGCAAGAACGCCCCTTGGAAATCATGCCAGCACAACAGGCCGGTCAAGAGGTCTTCACCGCTCTCACCTCTTCATACAAGGACATTTTGCTCGAGAACGGGAACATCATTCCACCACCGCCCAGGAGAAAGTACCCAAAGAGGAAGCTTACCACGGCGCAAACGGGCAAGTACTGCTCCTATCATGATGAGGCTACTCATCGAACGAGCCAGTGCTGTGCTCTCAAAAAAGCGGTGGAGGGTTTGATTAGTAACGGCCAGCTCCAACGGTATATAGGGAAAATGAGAGCAGATCCCGACCGGGAGCAAGACCGGGGCTGGTAGACTCGTCGAGCCTCCAAGCGGTTAGTTTGGCATATCACCGGTTCGACCGCTGTAACATCAAGATGTATATACAAACTACTGTCAAGAAAAATTCTACCGGTTCCACCAATTCAAGTATATTCATAATCAAAGGATAATACAAGCAGAGGCCGTTCCGGCAAGTTTACAAAAAAGAGCAAGGGCAAAATCCTAAGGAGCTACGCCTCCACCCTCAGCGGGCAATCCACCAGCCTCTCCGGATGAAGCAGCCGCGCCTTCAGCAATCTGAGGTCCACCCTCCCCTTCCGGTTGCTCTTCCGCCGACTGCTCATGGATATCCGACTGCTCATGAATATCTTCATCAGCGGCCTTCGACATCCGGGAAGTATGCAGGTACCCCTTATGCTCCCATTCCGTGTACGCATCCGAGATGCCCGATTTCCTGGCCTTCTCCAGGAATTGAAGGAACTGATCACTCCCATGGTATTTGAGAACAACCCGCTCGTACAGTTCCGGGTCCTCTTCCCCGGCCGCAGCGGCAGAGGCGGCTCGCACAGCGGCAGCTCCCACCTGGAGCTCGTCCACCTTAGCCTCCAGTTCAGCCTTCTCCTCCTCAGCTAGCTCCTTCTCCTTCTCTAGGCTCCGGACCTGCTCCTCCAGCTTGGCCACCTGCTTCTTGGCCCTCTCCTCCAATCTGGCCTTCTCCCGCTCCAACCGGGACCTCTCTACTTCTAGCCGCTCTCGGGCTTCTGTCAGCTCGGCCACCTGCCTCTTCAGCTCCTCGCTCGGATCGGGCTGGTACAGATTGTACAGCAGCTGCATAACAACAGAGAGGCAATTAAGCAAGCAGCAAAGGAAATAAGTTACGAGCGGTACAATAGCACCGGGCAATTCTTACCTGCAGGACCGACTCCTTGAACTTTTGGCGCTTCCCGCCCGCCAAGGCTCCGGTGACCTCAGCACTGTCCAGACTAAGGCCGGCCAAGTCTGCCGCCAGCTGCCGGGCGAGTGCACTCTCCGGGCTTCCCCTCCGTGCCTCCGCAGGCGCGGGGCTACTCTGCCGGTCAGCGGCAGCCTTCTCCCCAGCGGAACTCGATGCACCGCTGGTTACCTTGAGCCGTTTGGCCAGATTCTCACCAGACGACCCACCGGTCAGCGTCACCAGCGTGGAGGGAGGAACGTACATGATCCTCCGCCTCTTCTCACCCTGGCCGTCAGGCGAAGAAGATTGCGCGCCTAATCGGGTTACCCGGGTGATGAGCGGGACTGACCCCGGCCGGTATGGAATCCGGCTCACTCCACCGGGAATATTCAGTGGCCCCTCGGTAGTCTTGCCCTTACCGGGTCCCGCCTTGGGCGCAGTAGGATGGCTCTTACCACGCGCTAGGACGTAGCCCTCGTCCTCAACATCCATGGCCCGTGGTTCGGGATGAACCGTAAGCCGACCGGACTCCTCGTCCACCGAGGTCCGTGAAACGGCCTCGCCTTTCTCCTTCAGCCTCGCGAGAAGGTCTTCACCGTCCATGGATAGGGTGGTTTCGGGTTTGATGACCGCCCGGAAAGATGCACTTGCAGGACGAGCAAAGGTTAGTATTTAAAAGTTAGCAAAAGTGTCACCACTAGCACTCGCTACGCACCGGGATCTCGCCCGAGACAGCAATACTCCAACACTTCTCTCCGGATGAAGTTGTAAGAGCTCCGTTCGAGATCATCCCAACATCCGAGTATGGTCGTGATCCCCTCTTGCTCCAACTCGGACAGTTCGAACGATTGATCCCCAGGGGGCTGGAAGGTACCAGGAACCCGGTACATCTTACTCCTCTTCTGCCACTTACCGCCCGCCATCACCACCTTCTTCCTCCAGTTGTTATCCACCCAAGAAGGCATATTGGTGATGATAGGTTGAAAGCACCGGGCGTTGAAGGACAGACAACCCCGGGACCCTCGCTTCTTCGAGTAGGACAACCTGTACAGTGCCCGGAATTCGTTTACCGTTGGCATACTCATCCCGGAAAACTCGTACAGGCAGTCGAGGCTCAGCAGTCGCCTCCACTGGAGCCCTGGAAGCTGCGCGGGAGATACTTGCAGTGCACTGAGCATGCACTGCACGAAATCTGGCAGCGGGAGTGAGAACCCGTGACGAAACTGGTCTAGATGCACGGCAACCCAACCTGCCTCCGGGTTACAGGCTGACTCCCCGGGATTCAGTGGCCGTAGCGCCACCTCATCCGGGATACTCCACGTCTCCCGGAACGCAGCAATCTCTCCGGGGTTCATGCTACCCTCCGGCTCATCGCACACCACGGCACCATTCCCTCTACCGATGGTGTAGCTCCCGGGCAGAGCACCAGCAAGGCGTACACCGTGCGGTATTTCCTCAGATCCTGAGGACCCGGAAGACGAAGCCCCGCTCCGGGAGCGGTCAGCGACTTCAGACACCGGGGATTCCGAACCGAGCCAGTCCTCCAGTCTCTCCTCATCATCCACAACGGGACGCCTGACAGTCGATTTGGAAGCCCCATCAGAACTTGCAGAAGCCATTTTTAACCTAAGGGGAAGAAAAAACAAAACCCTAGCGCTGGTCAGCAACAGGCTAGAACAGCGCCCTTTGCGGCCCCTCCCCAAGTTTACCGCAGACGCTCCGCTTAAAACAACTCAGTCGGCGATAGAGACCCCCCCCCCCCCCCCCCCCCCCCCCCCGCCGTAAAAACACCGAAAATAAAAACAAGAACAACACCAGGCAAAGAAAGCAAGATCTTACCGATTAGTATGCTCAACCGAGAAAAGTCCGCCATGTGAAAGCAGCGAGCAATGATAGGAGGAGAGTAAAAGAGCACTTGAGGCAACGGATGTCGCGGGGCACCACCACAGAGTTTTCGCCAGATTTCTCTCTCCCTGATCAAGCAGCAAAACAGAACTTGAGAAGGCAGAGGAGGCCTTTTTATAGAGAGGTCCGGTGCCCTAGGCGCTTCTAATCCCTCCAAAACACGCAATCAGAGCAACTCAAACGCCCGCGAATCCAAACCCTCCATCTCAGACCGCTCCCTACCAGCACGTGTCCCAGCATCAGTAAACTGCCCACGCAATCATAATTGATGGGACTGATGGACTTCCTCCTTAAATGCATGTCAGCCACTTGTCCCGCCTGCTGGCGACAGGTAAGGGAGTTAGGAGCGGGAACCGAGGCGTCAGGCCCCCCCCCCCCCCACTTCCCCAGGTTCTATGGCTGCATGGCATCTCTCACCGCTATGAGTTTTTCAACCGCTTCGAGAGCATTGTTCCGGGTATGAGCCATCCATCCGGTTCCATGGCAGTTCACGGTTAGGTATCATTCAACCGGCTGCATGACATCTCTCACCGCTATGAGTTTTTCAACTGCTTCGAGAGCATTGTTCCGGGTATGAGCCATCCATCCGGTTCCATGGCAGTTCACTGGTAGGTATCATTCAACCGGCTGCATGACATCTCTCACCACTATTGAGTTTTTCAACCGCTTCGAGAGCATTGTTCCGGGTATGAGCCATCCATCCGGTTCCATGGCAGTTCACGGTTAGGTATCATTCAACCGGCTGCATGGCATCTCTCACCGCTATGATTTTTTCAACCGCTTCGAGAGCATTGTTCCGGGTATGAGCCATCCATCCGGTTCCATGGCAGTTCACGGTTAGGTATCATTCAACCGGCTGCATGGCATCTCTCACCGCTATGAGTTTTTCAACCACTTCGAGAGCATTGTTCCGGGTATGAGCCATCCATCCGGTACCATGGCAGTTCACGGTTAGATATCATTCAATCGGTTGCATGGCATCTCACTGGTTAGGTAACATTCAACCGCCCCGAGACCATCTCACCGGTTATGATCATCCAACCGGCTCGAGAGCATTCTTCCGGGAACGAGATCCACCCGGCCCCATGGCATCTCACTGGGGGACTCGTCTCGATATGGCAGAATGCCCAGTCGAGGTCCGCCCGGTTCCATGGCATGACCCCGGTTATGAGAACATTCGACCGGCATGGGCTTTATACACCCGGGTGAGTTTACATCTAACACATGTACTCTTGTCCAGCAGGATAAAAACCCTACATTGCACTGAACTGCGGTCAATATGGGGCTCTACGGCGAGCCTTGTCACCTCAACGCCACCCCATTTCCTCAACGCTTATTCCAACACAAGCTGAGAAGAACTAGCAAGTGTTAACCGGTGCCTCAACAAACCGCAACACCGGGGCCACCTCCCCGCAGCCTAGCAATATGGACTCGTCTCGATATGGCAGAACGCCCGGTCGAGATCCCATACTCCGACTCGTACCGATTTGGCAAAACGCCCGGTCGAGGTCGCAGCCTAGCAATATGGACTCGTCTCGATATGGCAGAATGCCCGGTCGAGGTCCCATACTCCGACTCGTACCGATTTGGCAGAACGTCCGGTTGAGGTCGCAGCCTAGCAATATGGACTCGTCTCGATACGGTCGAGGTCCCATACTCCGACTCGTACCGATTTGGCAGAACGCCCGGTCGAGGTCGCAGCCTAGCAATATGGACTCGTCTCGATATGGCAGAACGCCCGGTTGAGGTCCCATACTCCGACTCGTACCGATTTGGCAGAACGCCCGGTCGAGGTCGCAGCCTAGCAATATGGACTCGTCTCGATATGGCAGAACGCCCGGTCGAGGTCCCATACTCCGACTCGTACCGATTTGGCAGAACGTCCGGTCGAGGTCGCAGCCTAGCAATATGGACTCGTCTCGATATGGCAGAACGCCCGGTCGAGGTCCCATACTCCGACTCGTACCGATTTAGCAGAACGCCCGGTCGAGGTCCCATACTCCGACTCGTACCGATTTGGCAGAACGCCCGGTCGAGGTCGCAGCCTAGCAATATGGACTCGTCTCGATATGGCAGAACGCCCGGTCGAGGTCCCATACTCCGACTCGTATCGATTTAGCAGAACGCCCGGTCGAGGTCGCAGCCTAGCAATATGGACTCGTCTCGATATGGCAGAACGCCCGGTCGAGGTCCCATACTCCGACTTGTACCGATTTGGCAGAACGCCCGGTCGAGGTCGCAGCCTAGCAATATGGACTAGTCTCGATATGGCAGAACGCCCGGTCGAGGTCCCATACTCCGACTCGTACCGATTTAGCAGAACGCCCGGTCGAGGTCGCAGCCTAGCAATATGGACTCGTCTCGATATGGCAGAACGCCCGGTCGAGATCCCATGCTCTCCGGCTCGCTCTGATATGGCAGAACGCGGGGTCCAGGTTCCATGCACACATCTATTGCATGGCGGATTTCAACGCCCCATTATCATTCCATGCACACATCTATTACATGGCGGATTTCAACGCCCCACTATCATCCTATGCTCATAGTCCTACAACACTTGAGCACAGTGCTACTTATATTGCAAGCATACAAACTATTGCATATCATCGGTAACAGGTACTCACCCCGGTCACGCCCAATCTTCAACGCGAACTTGGGGGACTGGGCACTGTTGGGTTGGTAACCTTGCGGGTCTGCGGGACAAGGGCAAGACAGTTTTAAGTCCCCATTCAAGATTGCACTTGACCGGGAACTTGGGGGACTTGTTGACAGTAGCCACAGAGGGGCTACAGCAGGCCCGCAGACCTGCAGCTAGTGCACCAGGGGCCGGCCCAGGGCCCGGGACCGGATCACCAGAACCCAGCCTCGGGGTCCAGCAGTCCATCCTGCTACCAGGGGCCCGAGGTCCGGGGGCGCCTGCCTGCCTAAGAGGTCACCAAAGCTGCCCTTTGGTGTGCAAACAGAAGGGAACCAGTCCCACATCGAAGGGTAAGGCCAGACCTCACTCCTAGCCACCTATATAAGGGCCCCAACTACCCTCATTAATAGGTAACTGATCCTTCCTACCGCTTATATACGTGCTTAAGTTATATCTATTCCAACTATACTAACTTAGGCATCGGAGATGAGAAGACCGGCCCGCCCGGTATTCCCCTTAGTAAGCAGGTTTGCAGGAGATAGTACGAGGATTCACCTGTCTCTACCAGGCCCCAGGGTTTGTGCAGAAACAACTTTAATGTTTGATTGCCGTGAGTCTTGTTGCTTGAAAGTTATGTGTTTTGATTGCTTGTTTCGGGTACTTGTGTGAAAGATGTCGACTAAACTTGTACATATTAGAAATATGATTTTATTTCATGTCTTAGGTTTTAGGGGCAGCTTGCTGCCGAACCCTTTTCATCCCCAAAAGTGACGATTTAATGTATATATGTGAATATTTTTGTCTAACATTCTCATGTTTCAGGTATCCTTAATCCTCGGCTAGAACGATCCTTACTTATTACTATACTAACGATCTTTTGTAGGGTTTTTCATTGAAGTACTACTTCGACGACTCGATCAGCGGGATTGCGGTTTTTATATTACGCGTATATGGAAATAAATGTTTCATTAATGCATGCTTCATGGTTTTATTCATGAAATATGAGGAAAGTAATATATATATATATATATATATATATATATATCCTATCTAGAGCGGGGCTCCGCTCTGAAATTAAATAGCGGGGCTCATTATTTGACCTACTTTCTGATCAAATTTCTACATCTCCACTGTTCAGTATTCAGGTATATGTGTGTAGATCATCTCTGTAAAATTTCATCAAATTTTATAATCGTTTGAACATTCGCAGTCGTAATTAACACAAGTGGTTCATACTGAACAGATTCAGTATGTTCATTGTTTTTTTTATCGTTTTGATACCTTAACGATTACCAAATTTGATGAAATTTTGCATAGATGATCTACACGCATATACCTAAATACTGAACGGTGGAGATGTAGAAATTTGATCAGAAAATTGGTCAAATAAGGAATCCCGCTCTTTAATTTCAGAGCGGAACCCCGCTCTGGATAGAGACTGTATATATATATATATATATATATATATATATATATATATATTTTTTGTCCACTCACCTAATGTTTTAAATTACTTTTGATGGGCCCTTCATTTTAAACTGCCCAGCTTGTAGAGTTATTCGATACTAGTAGGAGGCAAGACATAAAGATCATCTTCCGTTTTTAGATATCGTAGGTTACCTGTTTAACCTACTTGTATCATATTTGCCTTGTATAGTTGCTTTGAAGTCCATAAAGTGTTGTAGTAAACTCTTACTGTTTACTTACGGGTTGTGACCCGATGATACTAGTTATGTTGTTTCTATTCGTACTTTATTTTCCTATAGTTGAGTTTCTTATATGTTTTTCCTGAGGAAGTTGTTTGATTTTGGGGGAGCAGGTGACTCCTGGAGTCAGGATAGTTATTTTAGAAGTGTTTTGTTGTTTTCTTACAGGTTTGGTTTGTCCATTTTAAGAGAGGTCATGCTGAATTCGGTAGAACCTCTCTTGAGGTGGTCCCCTCAGAATTCACTCTGGATATCAGTATAATATGACAGGACCCGCCCCGGATACAAAACTACTATCCAGAGTGAATCCTGCGGGGACCACCTCAAGGGAGGTTTTATCAAAAAATTGACATGACCTTTCTTGAAATGGGCAACCCAAACCTATAATAAAACTACTAAACACTTCTATAAAAACCACCCTGACTCCAGGAGCCACCTGTTCCCCCAAAAATCAAACAACTTCCAAAACAAGCAATAGAAACTCAAATTCTAAAAGATACAATAGAAGTAAAACAACATTTTAATAACAACTTGGGGTTACAACCCAAAAGTAAATATTTTAGGTTTACTACAGCACTCAAACGTATCAGAGAAACTATACAAACGAGATATACTACAAGTAGATTAATCTAGTAACCTACGATTTCTGACAGCGGAAGAGGAACTATAGGTCTTGCCTCCTACTATTAAAGAATAGCTCTGCACACTTGGCAGTTTAAAACGAAGAGCTCAGGGAAAGTAATTTAAAACATTAGCGTGAGTGGACAAAAATCAATACACAAATATATAACTTTTTTACAAAAAGAATAGTTCATATTACTTTCCTCAATTTTATAAACAAAACTATGATGCATGCATTAATAAAACATGTAATTCCATATACTCGTAAAATCAAGAAAACCCCAACCCCACTGGTTCGAGAATTTATAAATTAACAGAAAATCTCAAAGATTCCCTAATGCCAAGTATATAAATATGTAGCTGGGCCAATCCCATTGGCTATTTAGTAAAAATCCAATAAAAATAGGGGAATGTCAACCACCATAATAATGAGTCTCAAAGGCTAAGGGTCAGAGTTTCCCAGACTCTATAACATCCCACGCTAAACCTCTACACATCTACGTCGACCACAGAGGCGAATTTGACCTATGTGGTCAAGTCGTCACCTCGCATGGGATGAGATTAATAAGCTAGCTAGCAATAAATATATATGGACCCTAGTTTGGTGAAAAATCCGAAAACAAAATCAAAGTACAATTTTCCTAGTAAATCGTAAATCAGTACGGTCCCCAGCCGCACTTCTGAGGCTTATAAATATAATTAAACGCAATCATAGCCTCGTAGAAGATAAATGAAATCAACATGTCGCATATGTCATGATATTCAAAACATAGTGAAATCATATAATCATCGGAAATCTCATTTCCGACTAAATATCCATATACATATAAATTTTACTAATATCAAATTAATTGACTTAATGTGTAAACCATTTCAAAATCGATAAAAAGGAAATCATAAATTAAAATAGATTATCGCCCTTCGATAATCCATATCATTCTCAAAATAAACCAATGAATATATAAACCCCCACATTATAAAAATATTCATGCATGCATCCATTTAAAATAAAAGTCCACGCACAGTAAGTAGGCCTGTCGTTGACCCGAGTCTTCCTCACGATGAGTCTCCCCTCGGCATGTAAAGAGATATATTTAGAAAACCCGAACTCGAGATTAAATTATAAAAACTTAATTTACAGACGTCCTCACTCATACTAAACTCTTAATTAACAACACCGTGTAAATTCTGAATAACTTATGATTGAACTTAATCAATACATTTTAATTTAGACCATTTAATCCTTTATTGGTTTTTTCGTCGAAAATTCTATTTACTCGCGATTAATCATCTTTTATCGCAGGTCCAAAAGTGAGTAAATTTAGTCAAACAGTAACTTTCGAATTACAATTCACCTTTTTCACACTTACTGTCTTACTCTTACTATTTACTAATTATTGAGTTACTGTTTACCATTTACTTTTTTACTTTTTACTATTCCTCCAATCTCCCACCGCCGGCAGCGCCACCACAGGGGCTAGAAACACCACCATTGTCCTCCAAACCAACCCAACCAGACCACCACTACCTCAGGGTTTCATTTCCACTGTCTCCGCCGCCAAAATCGACCTCAGCCGTCACAGACGACGGCCGACACGGCGGCTGAAACCCAAATACACACAATTTTCTCCAAATTCTCACCAATTAAACAAGAAACTATACTCAATCGACTTCTAACGATGTTCTGAATTCGAATTCAACCTCCTAATCCACCAAAAACATCAAAACCAACAAAGAACCCGAAACCCTAAAAATTTCAAATTTGAAATTCTCCTTACCTGGGTTGAAACGATTCAATTCGTTTGATGGAGTTGTTAAGATGATAAAAGCCTTCCTTTCCCCCTTCAAATCGGGCCAAGAAATGGCCATAGGAAAAAGTTCTAACTCAACTGAGTTTGACCCTTTCAACGAAAATCCGGCCAGACGGCGACGATTCGCGCCAAGCTGCTGCCACTGACAAGGAGAGGGAGGAGAGGCGAGTCGTCCGGCACCGGTAGCACAAGAATTGGTGGCCGGACGGCAAACTTGCGTGGAGGTGGTGCAGTGGAGGAGGAGGTGTCGGGCAGAAGGAGAGAGAAGAGAAGAAGAAAAGAGGAAAGAAAGAAAAGAAAGAAAAAAGGGAAAAGAAGAAAAATTTCTGAAAACGGGAAATTCTCCACCTATTTATATCAAACCCAAAATCGGAAAATAACATATTTTTCAACACAACCTTTTTAACTTTTGCTCCGACGAAATAAAGTAGGCAACCAAAAAATTCGTTTTAACGTGTTCTACCTCACGTAGCAAAAGATTTCCGCTCAACCATAATAAAGAAAACAATTCTCAAGAGCGTAAAATTTAAATAAAGTTACCAAGAAACTGGACAAAGTTTGGGGCGTATCAAATCTCCCCTCCTTATAAAAATTTGTAACAGCCCAGCTCAGCAACTTTCCAGTAGGTCACCCATCCTGGAATTGTTCTAGACTCAGCAAGCTTAACTTCGGAGTTCCCATCCCCTCTAAAGCCATTGAGCCCCCAAAAAGCGTCTCTATGTATTGAGCTAACTCTGCACATATAAGCACAGTATCCACTCTTCCCCGGGCGATGTGGGATGCGTGACCTGCCTACCTGCTAGCTTCTCTAGCCAAGTCAGGTTAGGGTCATCACATAATATCCAGGACGGGTCTTGTCAGTTTGGTATCAGGGCATTAGGTCCTTTCTTTGAGTCATGCTACCTTTTATACTTGATGACACTTAGTATCATTGAGTTGTGATTCGACCGCGGCGGATCATACACTCTTTGTTATTAGACGTACATTAAATATATAAGTTAGCTATTCTAGTGTGCTTATGTACACTATTTTGAGATTGTTTGTTTCTTCAGAAACTATGCCTCCTAGACGCCGAACACGTGATGGAAACGCCCCAGAAGACGTGGAGAGTAGTGCAATTGGAGGTCTAACTGGCACTTTAGAGCGACTTTTGAGTCGAGTGCCAGATTTAGTACCGGCCCCTGATGACCGTCAGGTTACTAGAAGAAAAGCTGTTAAGGAGGCCGGAGCAATTGAATTCAAGGGTGGTAAGGAGGCATTAGATCCTCACTATTGGATATCACAGATACAGAGAGCATTCAATAATACAAGGGTTCCAGAGGACCAAAATGTGAGCTTGGCAGTGACTTTTCTAGATGAGGTTGCTTATCATTGGTGGCAGGGTACGTGTCAAACCACAGTATGGAGAAGTTTGGGGTATGACTTGGGAGCAGTGCAAGACCCACTTCAATGCTCGGTACTTTACACCAGCCCACCTTAACAAGTTACATTGGGATTTTCTGAAACTGAAGAAATGAGACGAAGAAAGTGTTTTAGAGTTTGAGCAGAGGTTTACTACCATGGCCTACCATGATGAACTGAGTAAGATTGAGATGTTTGCTCAAGGGCTTGGTGAACCCTTTTTAGATAAGATGCCAGGTGTAGTGTACGCCACCTTTGGGGATGCAGTTGGTGCCGCAATTACAATTGAGAATCGCATGGCATCAGGTTTTCGACCTCAGGAGTATGGTGGTCCTAGCCAGGGTCCCTCCAAGAAAGCAGCTTCTTCCTCTAGTTCTGGATCATCAGCTAGTAGCGGTCGTGGTAGTAGTGTGGGTTGTTGTGCTAACTTCAGAGCCAGATGGAGAGGACATTTCAAGGGTAGATCAAGAGGCTCGTTTGGTAGACGACGGTCTGATCCGTTCAGAAGTCGTGGGAGCAGTCAGAGTGGGCGGTCAAGTAGCCAACCTTTTCAGTATGGACGAGGCCAAGCACAGTCAGGGGTGTATTTTCAGCGTGGCCAGTCAGGTCATTTCAAGAGGGACTGCCCTTATCCGACTAATGGTGCTACATTTGGAGTTGGTCAGTCATCAGTTGGTACTTCTAGCAGCGGTGTTCGCCCAAGTGCTACAGCCAGAGGCAGAGGTCGTCCCATTACCCATGCAAGACTTCATGCCATGACACAGCAAGAGGGTCGTGCTTCACCTGACGTAGTTATTGGTATGTTGTTAATTTTTGGCCAACCAGCTTTTACTTTATTTGATCCCGGAGCGACGCATTCTTTTCTGTCTAGTAGATTTGCACTTCATGCCAACGTACCATCATCGCCTCTTCCAGGAAAGTGGTACGTATCATTACCTCTGGGTCGTATGTTTAAGATTGAGTGGGTTTTCAAGGGTTGTGCCGTTTTAGTAAGGGGATATAACTTGGCGGCAGACTTAATTCTTTTGGAGTTGGTAGATTTTGATGTGATTTTGGGAATGGATTTCTTGGAAACTCATCATGCTTTGGTGGATTTTTTTCACAAAATTGTAGTGTTTCGCAGTCCAGGACTTCCTGAGATTAATTTTCAAGGTGAACGAAATATCCTTCCATCTTATTTAATTTCAGCAGTGAGAGCTGGGAAATTATTGAGTAAGGGTTGCCAGGCATTTTTAACTCATGTTGTAGATTCCAGTATGTGAATTTCAGAAATTAAGAACATCCCTGTGGTGAATGAGTTTCCAGATGTTTTTCCTGATGAGTTACCTGCTTTACCTTTAGTTCGAGAGATTGATTTCGCTATTGACCTACTTCTCGGTACAGTGCCTATTTTTCAAGCACCTTACAGGATGGCCCCAGCTAAATTGAAAGAATTAAAGACCCAGTTGCAAGAGTTGGTGGATAAAGGTTTTATTTGGCATAGTGTGTCTCTTAAGAGTCTGATGCAATAAGGTTAAATATGCTATAATTATAAATTATGCTAAAGATGCTCTTAGGGTATGTACCAAATTCATTGCGACAATACTCGCTCCTAGTTATATTAAAGATAAATTCTTCTTATGGTACCTCATGTATGCCCAATTGGACACTTTGGTACGTAGAGTTTCAATGAGGGCAATTTGGTACCTGAAGTTATGTTTTGTGAGACATTTTGATACTTATGTTGACTTTTCTAATAAAACTCAGGGTAAAATTGGCATTTGAGTATAATTTCATAAATAAAAAAAGTAAAAACATGAGTTTTATGGGTATTTATAAAATTAAAATTTTTAAATAAATTTCTAACACTACCCTATCATTTCAGTATCTATAATTTTTTATTTTCTCTAAGAGAAAATAAATATGAATTTATTTTTTAGGTTCTGTTGATGATGAAAATAATTAGATTTATGTTTAGGAAATCTAGTATTCGTAATTTGAACAACCACCAAAATATTTTTCGTTAATTATATATCGCTTCGCGGATTATTCTAGTGAGTGTTTACATCTCCATGATTGAATTTCTTAAACATAATATTCACTTATGTTTTCATTATGACCCGAAAATACTAATTCAAACCTAAAATCATTAATTTAATCTCATAATACTCCTTATTTTGTTTTATTTATGAAATTATACTCAAATACCAATTTTACCCTCAGATTTATTAGAATAGTCAACATAAGTACTAAAATGTCTCACAAAACCTAACTTCAGATATCAAACTGTCCTCTTTGAAACTCAAAGTATCAAAATGTCCAATTAACCATACATGAGGTACCATAAGAGTAATTTACCCTTATATTAATTATTTCTAAACTAGTTTTGAGACAACATTTGTATGATATAACTAAAACACATAATGATAAGAAACAGGCTTTGACATATGAAGAGATTGCAGCAGAACGTGAGGATGATGACATACAGGATGATGAAAACCGAAAGTGATGACGATGAGCAACAGATTTATAATCCGCTCAAATTGCCAATGAGTTGGGATGGGAAGCCTATACCTTACTGGCTGTATAAGCTTCATAGTTGTAATACCCCGTACATTTTTAAAAGTAAATTAATATATATGTGCAATGCAAATGATTAGTTATTAGAATTGTATCGAGACGAGCTAAGCGGTGTTTGTTGGGAAGTATATTTGACCCATATGGATACCGAGAATGCTTGAGATATTAATTGAACTTTTGTCAGTAAGGTGAAAGTTAAGATTTCTGAGTTATATTTATAATGATTTTTCTAAAGTTGAATATAAAGAAATATTAAAAGAAAAGGGAAAATCATGCGGTGCGATCTCAACCGTTGAATCTCGCCGTTAAAATTCAGCCCTTGGATTTCAAATCTGTGAAGACTATAAATAGAGGAGCTGACCGAGTCAACTGCAGGAAAGGAAGAGAGAAAGACATGGAGCGCTCTCTCGAACTTTCTCACCGACTCGGCGGAAGACGCAGAAGGAAGACTAAACCAGAACCTTCCCGTCCGGCCACCTCCTGACGTCGGGCTACCCCCGTTAGTGATTTTGTTATATAAAGCTTTCTACTGGTGTGTGTTTCAAAGTTTAATAGTAGTGAATGTATAATAGACAACTGAATTGAACATACACAGGCATTTACACAATGCAATACTAATTAAATGATAGGACTAGTAAATTTGTAGGGTTGAGTGCAAGTTCAGTTAGTTTGTGCATTACAATCAATGAATGTGTTCTTTTTGTAAAGATAAAAACTGATTCAGTGATAAATGGTATGTGTCCTGGTAATTAGTTCATGTAAATGTATCATAGCTTAAATATAGTAGGCATTTCCAGTTCTTAATATACATTCGTATTGGTTGAGTTCTTCTGCTTTTCATCTTGGCATTTGTCACTGCTGTCTTGTTCTGAACTACGCAGCATATTTCCTACAACTAAATTGCATTATCATTGAATAAAGGAAAATAGATATATCTGATGTGATTAAATTTGGTACAAATATAGTACAGATATACATGAGCTACCTATTCTCCTATGCAGAAATGTAAGCAGGAGAGGTTCAATTATTTCATTTGATATATTTGTATTGTTGGATGCTTCCATGCATGATGCTTCTAATTTCGTGCTCCTTGTTAAGAAACCTGATCAACAAGTCAATTGGTGTTTAGCATCGTTAGTTGATGTCTACTAATCTAGGACCCAATGTGAGTGGCTCCTATATAATGTAAATTGTTGTGTGCATTGATGTTAACATGGTTCTGTTGGTTGATTTTGGGCATTTGATTGTGGTTTCTTACTCACTTGAGTAATTCACCGTGGGAAATCTGTGAACTTGCTATGATATGGTTTGGCATGAGATTGGCAGTTGATAGTTGGGCATCTGTTTGCGGTCCTAGTTTAAATGAGAATGACACCGGACAACCCTACTTTATTTTATGTAATTTTTATCTAATCTAGTGAATAGTTTGATTTATGATTAACAATTTAGTAGATAATTTCTTGTTATTAGTAGAAAGAAGGTATTTAAAATAGATACTACACAATAGTAGTTGGAATCGGTTTTGTTTTGTCCTCTCAAGTTTGTCCACCGCAGTTCTGTTAATTAAATAGATTGCTATCAGTAACTAAACTTTGATTATATAATTTAAGCTGTGATATTTCCTATTGAATACTGTTTTCAAAGAAATAAGCATCCTTATGTTTTCTCATACTGCCACTTTAACATAAAGTTTTCGCCTTAGAGTACTTTAGACATTAGTATCACAGCAAATAGATATAGTTTCTTTTCCCTTCAACGTTTAATCGTGTACTGCTGACTAACATGTGTTTTTATTTATTGACTTTAGTAAAGTTCCATTAGTCTTGTAGTGAAGGTTATAGATATACGTACTTAGCTAAATTAAAGGTACGAGGCCACTGATTACTACTATGGTTGTGGTGATTGTTATTATCTATACATCTGTCAAGCAAGCAAAATATGATCCATCAATTCCTGATGCAAGCTATTTATCAGGTACTATATGTTCAGTTTACTCCATTTGTTTTATATAATTTTGATATTGATATTGGGAATTCCAGATCATTTATGATTTTACTGAAAGGAAATTTAAGATGCTAGAAGGAGATGTAAACTGCAAAAGCAGCAGGCTGAAGTTAAATCCAGTTAGTCTCGGAAAAAATAATTAAGAAGGGATTGTGTCTCCCTAGGGTGGAAGACCCAAAACCCAATCGGGATTCCGCTTAGTACGGGGTATGCTCGGTGGCCTTAATACGAGCAAAAAGTTCTAACTGAGAATGAATCTGGTTAGGCATGTTAAATAATTAAGAAGGGATTGTGTCTCCCTAGGGTGAAAGACCCAAAACCCGATTGGGAATCCGCTTGTACGGGGTGTCCTCGTTGGCCTTAATACGAGGTTGTCCGCTTGTACGGGGTGTTCTCGATGGCCTTAATTCGAGAAGTATTGGGCCTAACTTGGAAAGAGTGGTGGAAAAAGGGAAGAAGAGGGGAAACTTATAAGAAATATGGTCTCACTCTTCCGCTGCAGTTTGTCTTGGGCTTAAAAAGAGTGCAGTGGAGTGATTTATAACTACTGTTGGTTTCTTTTGGATTGAACCAGGTGAACAAACTATCCCCTCTTCCTTTTTATTTGAAAGTATATTTATGTCTAACAAAGCTAAATGAGACTCATATTTCTTGGATGTAATTCTTTTTAGCATTGGCATTATCACTGTGGATATGTTTTGGACTTGTTTTCTGTTAATTTGTTTTAGATGATATTATATCCGTGTTATATCATCGTACCATTTAATCCATTGCTTCAAAATTTGTAAGGACATATACTTGATCCCAACTAGCAAATGGGAGAACATGTAGCTTATGAGGAAGTATGCCACATAATCTTATTTCTTTGCGGATGCTTGTCAATCTATAACTTGGTGCTATCGAATTAAAAAGTTATAATGATTTGGGTTGGTGATAAGGATTAATTGGATCCACTCCACTAGAAAAGTTAATCATGTATTGCCCTTTGTGTGATTACATACTGAGTTTGTGTGTACTGTTATTCATATTGTTTCTCATGATGGGGGAATATCAAGCGATGTTTCTCATATAGAGTTTGAGATTCTTTACTTGTCTATTTGCATTCTACATTGCCAGGCTTTGGCTTGTATATGCTAAGTAACTAATTGAAACTTGTTCTTCTGTGAAGGATCAAATTTTAATTAATATGATGAAAATGAATCTGTGACCTTATAAAGACCTAGTATGGTCTAATGTTTGTGGTTTATGGATGTGAAGCCAGTGTGTAGTAAATTTGTATTTGTGATCTATGTGGAGATTATGCTTGAATTGTGTTCACTGTATAAACACACATATGAAACTACAAATAAAACTGCTCACGTCTTTGAGTAGTTTTGGGAGACGCTGAATATTGAGGTTATGTGATGAAATTGAACAGACCATTGATGGTGGATTAATGCTTGAGCACATCTATTATCATCAGATTGGTGTCTTAATTGGGTTTATCAAGATATTTAAGTTTTTTTAACCTTCGTCTATGAGTTGCTAAGGTGATACAAAAAATTTGACATCATATTCTTTTTGTTCTCTTTGTCCATTCTTGTAATTACTTATACATTTGAAGAAAACATGTACTATGTAGTGACCTTGTTCATTCTTGTAAACTCGACTGCAAATTGATAAGCATTGAGGTTCTTCAAAGGTATGGTCATAAAGAGGTATCATTTACTTTATTGGTAAGTTTTTGTCAGTTTTATTTTCGACCTTGTGATCCCATGTAAACTAAAGTGTGCTCTCATTCCTTGTTTAATCTCGGTATTGCTTCTTTACGTTTATATATATACAAAGTTATTATGCTGAAACCAGTTTACTAATATGTGAAGGGCTTGACCTTTTGCATCAATACGGTCAGGTTATCTCTACAAATGTTGTTCCAAAGTACTTATGATGTTATTGCTCCTGGGTTGCATTCCAGTTAGTTACTTTCTTTTAATCAAAAATGGCCAGAAAGTCTTTCATGTTGTTCGCATGATATTTACTTGCATTGAGGAAGTTAAAGTGAAGTGGTACTGAGTAGAAGAGTTTGAAATTAATACGCACTTCGCATCTGTTGATTGCAGACCATTCTATATTTTGGCAAGGAAGGTGTACAGAAAATAGCTTTTAATTTTGAGGGATTGATATCTCTCTTTCTCTTTGAGTACTTATCTTAAAATTATTTTCATGTTATGCAATGCAGTTGTTTTGGCTTCGAATTTGATTAATTTTTAAGATTTCATTTCATTTAAAACTTTGTGAAGTTGCTCTTCCTTGTGTGTACTACTGCTCTAGAAATTTTTGTGTTCTTTGGTGAAGTGGTTGCATTATAATAATTTTCGGAAGTGAAGTGTTCAGAGATGGAATATTTATGTGTTTACAGAGCAGCTGTTTTGAGTTCAAATTTGATTGAGATTTAGAACTTGGAGGTGCACTTTCATATACATACTGTTGAATAAGTAAATAATTATATTGTGTTTTCGGGTTGGTTTGGCCTATCCTCAATTCTTGCATGTAATTATACATATGTATGTCATGTGAACGAAGCAAAGGAATGATGTAATGATCGCTGGGATATATACTGGAATGCAGTGAGGATTTCCTTTACCTCTTTGTGAGGATTGATGATTATTTTCCGTACCGCTTCGCATGGGAAGGGAAAGATTAAGACTGTTATTACCCAATTTACTGCTATGCAAGGAGGTGATTTTTGTTACAGCTATGTGCTGGGTTTACAGTACGGGTGCGACCACGTCTTGCCCCAGGGACTAGGATTACCGTACTGGGTTTACAGCTTTGTGCAGGGATTAGCGTGGGTACGACCACGTCTTGCCGAGGGGCGTAGGCTTACCACACTGGATTACCGCTTTGTGTGGGAGATTACAGCTTTGTGCTGGGATTACGGCCGAGTGCCGGGTATTACTGCTATATACGGGAGATTATGGCTTTGTGCTTGTTTTATTGCTATGTGTGGGGATTTTCTAATCGTTCGGTGTTTACTGTTTCCTGTGGGAATTGCTGCTTTACAGGTAACACTAACTTCTTATTTTAAATTTCGAGGACGAAATTTTTAAAGAGAGTGAGAATGTAATACCCCGTATATTTTAAAAAGTAAATTAATATATATGTGCAATTGCAAATGATTAGTTATTAGAATTGTATCGAGACGAGCTAAACGGTGTTTGTTGGGAAGTATATTTGACCCATATGGATACCGAGAATGCTTGAGATATTAATTGAACTTTTGTCAGTAAGGTGAAAGTTAAGATTTCTGAGTTATATTTATAATGATTTTTCCAAAGTTGAATGTAAAGAAATATTAAAAGAAAAGGGAAAATCATGCGGTGCGATCTCAACCGTTGAATCTCGTCGTTAAAATTCAGCCCTTGATTTCAAGTCTGTGAAGACTATAAATAGAGGAGCTGACCGAGTCAACTACAGGAAAGGAATAGAGAAAAACATGGAGCGCTCTCTCCAACTTTCTCACCGACTCGGCGGAAGACGCAGAAGGAAGACTAAACCAGAACCTTCCCGTCCGGCCACCTCCTGACGTCGGGCTACCCCCGTTTGGGCCACCTTAACGTCGCCGACGCACGCCTAGCCCTCTTTCCTCCTATTAACAACTGTAGAAGGAGGATTTGTGGGGAGAAACTTTGAGCTTTTGGGGTGGTGCCTCTGCAGTTCAGCCGATTCCTTTAGTATTGAGGTAGGATAAATCCTCCCTCTCATCATTTACACTACTCTGGTGAGTTTAGTTTCTCAATTTGATAAACTTCTGGACTGAATCTAGTCTGGTGTAGTTTCTTGTGGTTAGAACACCCTATTTCAGATTAAATTCCAATTAATTCGGGTGAGGGTGTTACAATAGTCTTGGTCAGGAATGTGAAATATGTGGGAATTAGAGATACCGGGGGCGCAGAGAATGGCGCCATCAGCATGGAATGCGCTGCCTTGGCATACCAAATACCAAGAACTTCAATGAGATCACATCAATTGAGGAGGCACAAGAATTGTGGAAAAGGATGCAAGCAAGGCAAGGGGTCAACAAGTGGCGCCCAAACCTTGAAGAAGAGTATGAAGACAAAGAGGGTAACATCTATAATAAGAAGACTTATACCGATCTTAAGCGACAGGGACTAATATAAGTTTGCAGCTCTTAGGAAAAGCTGTGCTCCATTTGTTGGGAGGTACATTCTTGCTCGATGTTGGTTCCATCTAAGTATGCCATCCAAACTCTATTACCATTCAAAGTTTTGGGCGTTATATATAGTGACCTAATTCTGTCTTTTACATTTTCTATAGTACTCTTTTATTTAATCAACTCTTTTCCTTGAAAGCTTGCATTAAATTGCTACATTATTCCTATGCAGCTGTTGATCCACATCCACTATTATGAAGTATCTCTAACAGACTCTTGTGTGCAGCTAAACAATCATTTTGTCACAAAGTTATTGAATTCAAATGTAGTATGTAGAAAGATTGCAAGCATGTGACTGTTATTGCCCAATGAAAGACACTAGGAATGCAGTTTGTATTACTTTGTACTTCAAATATAGGGAAAATGGCTGGTTTGCTCACTAAAGTATGCCCCATTCTAAACTTTGCTCACTGAAGTTTGTCCAATATCACTTTGCTCACTATCGAATTACACTTGTATTCACTTTGATCACTCCGTCTAAATCAGACGTTAAAATTTTGCTTATGCCGTTAAAAACAATGACATGTGCCACTCATGTGCAAATTTTAAGGACATTTTGGGAAGAAAAAAGGGATGAAATTTTTTTCAATGAGACTCAAAGGGGCAGAGATGCCGAAAGGACTTAATCGCTTCAATCGCCTCCTCAGCTCGATCCAATTGTTTCATGACCACTGCCATGTCTTTCAATGCACTATCAACTCGATCTCCAGCATTTATAGCAACCCAAAAGAGGGATATGGCCTTGTTGGGGTTCTTGTCTATCAACTGCATTCATATCATAGAACAAACCAAACCAATTTCATAAGCAAGAAATGGGGGCAGGAGTGACTGGTGAATCTGGTAACTTGTATAGCTTCGGCTCATAGTCATCCTTGCACCAAGCCTTGAAAACCCAACATCAATAAGCTTCTTTGGGTTCAAAGACCTATGCCAGTACTGGCAAGTCGTTATTGGAGTTGGGAGAACCACTCCAGCTGTATAAGCTGCTTGCCAAATATTCTCCAAGTGAACCCTCCTTGTGACCTCCTTGATCATGACAGGTGCAAGTCTCTTTGACCTGAGCTTCTTATGGACACACAAGAAATTAATCTCAGCCATTTTCACAACCACATCACGGACCCGGATCCTAGCAGGGACACCAGTAATGAAAGCAACCAGCTTCTTATTGGTCTTTGCACGAACACCAATATGCCAGCTCCTATAATAACCCGGAGGGTGCAAAGCCCACCTAAGAAACTCCTTGGAGTAATTGAACCTGAACATGTTCTCATCATCCTCCACATAATTGTTCTTCAACAGATTGTAGACCTCAGTGCAGGTCTCTTCCAAGTCCAGATCACACGTGGTCCACTCATACTGAGTCGGTAGATTGTAAGGCTCTTGCTTGACCTCGGACAATGGCGTCGGGGGCTCAATTGGCCCCTCCGGCAAACTCACATCACCGAGATCCTTGAACTGCCCAACCGGCTGGGTCTCCCAAAATGTGTGCCTCTTCGCAACAGACACTGAATCCTGGAACTTTCGGACTATCGTTTCTAGTGAGCTGTCATCCTTAACAACAGCATTAGCATCTGAATCATGATCAGCTTCTTTAGGTGGAGAATTGTTATCAACCATTTTCAACTACTTAACTCAAATTATCTGAAGCACAAATATAAACAATCAGACTACAATAAACATCTGATAATCCAATCAAAATTAAGATAGCAAATTGTTTCTAATCCAAAAGCTTAAACAGTCTATAAAGCTTTCATCTTTAGATTCTTCATCTAAGCTCAAACCAAACCCAGAAGTGTAAATGCAATCAATGAATCTGAGAGTAAATCTAACACAGTAGTAATCAAACAGATCTGTGAAATTTAAGAGAGAATAGTTAGGAAGTATTAAGAAATAGAGAGCTTAATTGGTCGATTGTGCGATTAGGGTTGTGTGGATCTCAAATTCGATTTGGGAATATAGGGGAAGAGAGAGAGAGAGAGAGAGAGAGAGAGAGAGAGAGAGAGAGAGTCTTTAGGGTTTTTGAGGAGAGCAAGCAAGCGGTTGATAGACAAGAATTTTAACCTTTTTTCTTCCCAAAATGTCCTTAAAATTTACACATGAGTGGCACGTATCATTGTTTTTAACGGCATAAGCAAAATTTTAACGTCTGATTTAGACGGAGTGATCAAAGTGAATACAAATGTAATTCGATAGTGAGCAAAGTGATATTGGACAAACTTCAGTGAGCAAAGTTTAGAATGGGGCATACTTTAGTGAGCAAACCAGCCATTTTCCCTCAAATATAACTAGTCTAACGATAAGCAAACCCTTTGATTTTCGGAAGAAATATTGCAGTGGATTTGAGAACAAATATTGCAGTGCCGATATTCCGGAAGGTATTTTACATTAACAATCGATCCCATAGTGAGCGTCTCTCATCTCTAATGCCCAATTATTACTTGAAAGCACTATGTGAAATGCATTTCAGAACCAATGACATACAAAGGGAAAGCAAGTTCAAAGTGCATGTGTCACAAAATCAAACCTGAGGAGAGTTCTATAAGCGCAGTTGCTGTTATATTCATCCTGCACATCTCAACTTCCTCCACGGTTGGCAACTGAAACGGCTTGTTGGTACTCTTCAACAGTTTCACCAGTGTCATTGCCTCACTATCAGGGGCGGAGCCAGCCCATTGGCTATGTGGCTATCAGTGAGTCACTATACATCAGAATTCAAACCCATCACACACTATTGCAAATCTTAGTAAGGCATTGTTTCAGTGGGCATTTCCTCCCTTGCCTGCTACAACATTCAGTACATGCATAAATCGAAGTAAATAAGATACTCAGACACGGTGCCATCGTGTTCTGCTTGATGTGAGAACACTTGCTTTGGAAGCCATAGAATATGAGGCCTGTGTGCTTCATCTAATCTATTTAGATTTAGTGGTTCCTTGTTCTATCTCATAAGTTAACCTCACAGCTGTTCAGATTGTTTACTTGTAAATGGGTATTTATAGTTGCTTCCTATCTAGGTAACGTAATTTGTCCTTGGGCTGAGGTAGAACTTAAAAAGAGGGCACTTCTACAAGACATAAAACACAACAAGCTCAGCAGAACAACAGCTGAGCTCAAAACAGCAAAACGAAAGCGGATACAAATCGACATCAAAGACACTGCAATAAAAATCAACAGTAATATAGAGTACAGAATATAGAATAACAGAAAGCTGGCGCCAAATATACAGAGTGGTCATGTTTTCAATGCCACTGCAATACAAATTGATCTAACTCGTTTGGTGTAACCCCTTCCTCCAAAAAACATACATTTGGACTTGTGCCCTCAATCACTGGCCCAAGATATTTGATATTGATTTGTTAGCTATTTGGAAAAGCTCTTCCCTGTGGACAATGAAGAAATCCAAGTGAGCTCCTAGCTAACTTGAAAAAGTTCTGTTAGTTTGTATCCAAACATGGCTGTAGTGCAGCCAAATATTTATGTATAGTTGTATTGTATACATAAATATTTGGCTGCACTGCATGAGGTTACAGCTTAAAGTAATCTGTACATTTCAAAGAAAATAAAAATGTGTTGTAAGCAGACTTTCTCTTACCGATCAGGTTTGAATAAGAGATAACGATATATGAACCACTGAAACAAATACAAAGGCTATTTAGTCTATGAACAAAATAAGAGAAAAGTGTAAACAGGGTAAATAAAGATTACATATCCACAACGTGAAATAAGCACTGTGGTTCAACACATGTATCCAATACTTACTGAAGAGTAGAGTATTCCAACAAATTCTAGCACAGTAGGGAGAAGCGGCAACCTGTCAATTGCCTATACATGTAGGTGGTGGATTAGCGACAGAGTGAGGAATGAAGAGCATTAAACCATTAAAACTATATTTTTTTTTTTTAAATGAAGGCATGTACGTTCACATAAACAGTGTGTGTGGAATAGTTAAAAGGAGCTGCAAAAGATCTTGCATAAATAGGAGGATTTAAGGGTAGGAAAGTTAGATATTTTTTATTCCACAACTCCACCCCAAGGCTCTTCAGATTGACTATTTTTATTTTAGTTTAGAACGTTTTAATCCAGGAAAATAAGTTTATTTCAATTGCATACCCTTACTAACGACATATATAAACCTCATACGAAGCTGTTACCCTAAACTCCAGTCTACAGGTATAAATTGTGTATTTTCAGTAAAACATTTGTTTCGAGACCCACATAGATGAAAGAGGTCAATAATTACCGTAATCAGATTTGCTGATGCCCAAAAACCTACAATAGCTGCAAATCCCAAACCAACAAGAGCTATTCGATCTTCAGAATTATCCCACTGTTTTTAGTCGAATCCAGATTCAACAAAAAAAAAAAACGTAAGATGCATGGAATTTGTTCTCATTCTTGTGTTTCACAAAAGAAGGAATTTATGAACTGTTTACAACACTGAGAACCAGTGAAGGAGAAAATGGAATGGACGTTGCATTCATATATACAAGCTAACTCAGACATATGGCAACTTTCTTACACCAAATAATACTTACTTGTCATAATGATAAGTTTGATTACCAAAAGGATAAAGGGAAGGAGGAGAGCTTACAGCATTCTTAACAGACTCAACTATATTGATTGAAGTAGAGGACTCTGAGGTTCCCCTAGTAGCCCTCACAACAGCAGCAACATGGTTATGTCGCTCTGTAATGTAAAAGTTATGCACAAATGTGAGAAGGAATCCATCAATGCATGGAACTAAAAAAAAATAAAAAAAATAAAAAAAAGGAGAGCTATGTCAAATTGCATTTCAACCCAGGATCATCGACCTATAAAACTTTTGAATAGTGCTGCTTACACTTGGTATCTGGATTAAACTACAATGAATTCGAGACAGATTTTCAACTCTATCAGTTGGCAAATACCACTATACCACAAATTGGCATCTGATATTTTTAGCTAGTTTGACAAGTTTTCCAGAATCCTATACACGTACAGTTGTTTTTAATTCAGTCCATTTGAATCATGTGGTCCAAATACCACAAGTCCATAACTTGATTAATTTTTCCTCCTGATAAGTACCGTGAAAATAGACAAATGCTAAACACATTCCTATGTTCGAATTTGAAGAACTAAAACACAGTGGAACCGAAGAATCTTTCTCAACTAAGCAAACAAAGAAACAGGAATAAGTAAGTAACTATTGTTTAGAGAAAGAAATGTAGTTGAACTGAGTATGAGACTGAAATTCAAGAGAAAAGGGAAAACGCAGAACAGCTGCAAGCTGACCTCTAATGGAACACACTGGTAGCTTTGGCAGAGCAGTCAGTAAGGTATTAGTTCTAGCATGGGTCAACAATGGAGAAGGCAAGCTTGCAATGATGGAAGCCATGAAGTTTGGAAGTTTAGAGAATCCCAGAGAGTCGGAGAAGAACAAAAGATAGTCGTGAGTGCGAGAAATGGTCTTCTAGTCAATGCTGTGGCCTTTAGACACCACACAATTTATGTTTTTTGTTTTTATTCTTGAGCTTATATAATATGTCATAATCAAATTAGATTTTCCCTATCCAAAATCATGATCACTACCATTATCCATTAAAAATAGATTTGTGTTACGAAAGCACCAGTTTTTCATAAGTGTTATTTTAGTGCCTTTTTTTTTTATGAATTTTGTATCTTACGGATCTTTAAGCATCTAGTTTCAAGGGAGTGTGCAATTAGAAAATATAGTCGAGAAATGGCCGACTCATTAATCTGAATTAGTGTTATTCAACCGGCTCTAGGGTGCCATATGAGAATTTATAAATCAAAGGAAGAAGTACATACAGGTCGACATTCAAATGAAGAAGTTTTCTAAAACTAAAGTCTTCTATTAATTAGCATAACGCCGATAACGGCAAGAGCCGAACACCCTACCTAAACTAAGCAAACCAATGAGAAAAAAGATGAAGATGAGCAGAGTCTAAAATGAAAAAATCATTCTAATACAAGGGAAAGAAAAACATTGCTCTCTATGGAATAATATTCAATTAATATTTCTGTGCCAAACACCCAATTTTAGTACATCTCCGAGCATTTATAAGTTTTTATCCCGTTACGAAGATGTCATACTTTGACCCCAAAAAAAAAAAAACAATAAAAAGGAAACAGCTTTCAAATTAAAACAGATTAGCAAATTCTTTCTTTCTTTGCTATACTAGTTTTACTTAAAAACAGATACTTAATCAGCCTTATTCTTCATAGATTATAGTCATTTAGACAAAAAATTCTTTACCCCTGATATATTTAGACCACCCATTATGAATTCTGGTTTTACCCTTGGTCCGGGTAAAGAAATCTTCATTATGTAAAGATAGAGGCTCTCAAAATAACCATTGTGGACTACTGGTGGTGATGAGATGCCGCAGACACCGAATGATGGCTCACAGAACTTTTAACATAAGTTCTAACATAAGTTTACTACTACTTGAGGTCTCCAATTGTGTATCAAAAGTTTGCTACAATCGTTAATCAGAAGCCATCTGACAGAAATACGTCAATGCACTTACTAATTTAGTAAAAACAGTTCTAGATATTAGCAAGTCAAAACTGGTTATCCCTGATGAAAGTCTCTGCAGTTAAAACAAAAAAAAAAAACTACCCTCATCCATCAATCAATCAGTCAATCGCGCTTTTTCTTGAGTGGACATCTGCAGCAACATAATGTAGCAAGCCAGATCACACCCATCATACCAAGGATCAATGCTGCAACATTGGATGTAAAATATGACAATCAGTAGATTAGTCCACTATACAACATGCATTTAACAAAAGCTGAAAGTGTTGACAAACATACCAGCTAGAGCACAATAAGCTAAAATAGCCAAGCGATATCTGACAATCCCTGGTTGATCGATTTCAAGATAACAGTGCTTTTGGTGCTTTCTTACTTTGTGAGTAGCAGTATAGTTGAAATTTCTCGCTTGCAATTCCGGTAACGGTGCAGTTACACCTGCCACAGGATTCCCATCTGTATCCCTCACTTGAATGTTCAATGTCATGGGATTTGCATCCCAGTCTACCTCGATTGCTCCAAAATTAGGCATGCCTGAAGAAATATACATCTCGAAACTCAAAACCTAGACATATTTTCATAAACTTTTAAAAAAAAAAAAAAACAGACATATTTTCACTACAGAATTCTACACAAGTCAAGTTTAAGATGATATGCATACCATACGTGCATGACTTGCGTCTACAGTTTCCATCCATTACTCTCAAGGTGGCAGGTATTATCCATGCCAAAAATCTCACTAAGACATGCAGCGGCTTTGGAACAACATTTTCAACTGCTTGGGTAATACCGCTTGCAGTTACATCATATAATGGATATCCAGTGGCACAATCATATCTTGTAATTTCTCCAAAATGAACATCTCCACTAATGAAAAACACTCCACTCCTCTGTACAAGGAACAACATTTGTGAAAACTGGAGCTCATAGATCTCACCCAGAGAGAGGGATAGCAAGTAGTAAAAGTAAAGAACAAGACGCCACACTTCATCATCTGTGTAATATGACATTGCTAACGAAAGAAGTTGAAATGAAAACATAAAACATATATAACCACCTTACTATCTGCGAGCATTTTAAATAATCGATCTCTCTCTTTTGGAAACCGTCCCCATGATTCCATGTAAAAAAAGGGCCCAGTTGTTGCTGAGAGATTTGATATAACCTGAATTGTAACAAAAAAAAAAAAGAGCAATTACTCCACATTTGGGTAAATAACAAAACTTAGAGATAACAAAGGCCTAAATTGACAAATGCTAAAAAAACTCGACTATCAAGCGACTCGGGAATGGACACCCTTTTTTTAACAGGACGGTAAAGATACCCTGCATATTATCAAGCACAAAATTTCATACATAGCATAAGTTTACAACTACCTGTACAGATGACCCAATGATAGTAATGGCTGTTGGCGAACCATGCAGCTCTTTCTCTAACCATGTCCACTGTGAACTCCCCAAAATACTTCCATCACTACGTAAAGGATCTCGGTGGTATCTAGTATCTAATAGGATAACCTGAAAAAGTTTATTTCCCAGAATTAATATAAACTTATGTTTACCCAAACATTTGTTTATTGCAGTTGATTTCTGCTATTGAGAATATCATGCTAAAAATATCATGTTCAATATAATAGCTTCCCACAAATGGCATAATGAAGAGTTTGCTCAGGGAAAGCTCATTTTGGATTCTATGAGAAAACACTATCCAGAGATAGAACTATAAACTGTCAGATCACCATACCAAAAAAAAAAAAAATTGTCAATTTGATACCTTGATTTGTCTACCTGTGGGGCCAAATATATAAGATGCATAGACACCAGCTTGTTTTCGTCTACAAGGAAACCACGGTAGCAATTCATTACGATCAGAAAGAATTGGGCTTTATTATAAAATTGCCCTCCAACAGTCATTAATGATTAATGATGTTCATACAAAGCAGGGGAGATTGTAAGAATGTCAACAACAATATCTTTGGATACCAACAAGGCCATGATACCACTACATAAGAATGAACAGTCCCTCACCGTGGACTATCATGAGGCTCGTCTAAGAAATCAAGCATGAGCCTCTGATTAGTTATTTTCTGAGCAAATTCTTTTCCTGCATCGTTCAATCCGTAATCATGGTCATCCCATGTGCCTAAGACCTACAAGGTTGACACAGAACAAAGATAAATTACACGGAAAGAATGTGGATGAGCAATAACAAGAACTATCCAGTCACAGAAGCAAAGATAGATCACCTTAGTCTTCTGTCGAAGACGAGAATAACCAGGATTACACTTGGCTTTCTCATAATTGGACTTCATTTCCTGCTCACTAGCAGGAACAAACCTTTCAGTATTCTTCCATGGACCAATATTTCTTTTCCTTCCAAATAGCTTATTAGGCAGCCTGATGTCTCCATATATGTTATCACCCAGCCAAATGAAAACTTGGGGATCAAACTTAATGATTGCATCCCATATAGGCTGCACAAAGGCACAAGCTTTGAGTCATTCATGAAAAATCTGTCAAAACGTAAGAGGAAATACACTAGAACTCAAAATTTGCTATCAGCAGATTGTCAGTAGAAGTGGGCTCATCTCTATCTATGTTGTTCTATGTGCCCAACTTGTATATGATAAACTTACAGTGAATATCAAACAATGTAACACATAATATCCAAAGCCAGTAAAACAAATTCACAAAACAAAAACAGGGGTGAAAGTGCAGAGTGCAAACCTGAGGAGCAGATTGGTTGGCACATGATCCAAAGGCAATACGACTAACTAGATTGTAATTGTCAGTCTCAGAAGGGACACCCCAGACTCCTACTCCAACCGTCGTAACCGTCAACCACCAACACCACCACTTCAAAGCCAACACCATGTCTCTCTCAATTCCCAATTCTTTTCAGTTTGTATAGTTTTACAAATAAGAAGCCAGCAGCTATGGGCTTCTGGGTTTCATGTGAAGATTCTTTCTATATCTAAATGATAACACTTCAATCCACAAAATCCATATAAACTAATCTGTAAAGGAAAAGTTTTAACATATATGGACTGGAAAAGGAAAATATTATATAGGAAGGCTGATTTTCTGGGGTCAAAAATCGGAGGAGAAACAAAATTTAAGAAACGTGAAATTATAGAAATGAAAAGCAGAGAGGGAAGAGGCATTGCATCTTTAAAGCGCCTGGTGGTATGTAGTTATGCTATGTAGTTATGGAGGTAGACGACTTCAATCCTCACTTTCAAGTTTCAATGTTCGCTGCTTTCCTTCTGCAAATAAAGGTTTTGACAACGAGCTTCGCTTCTCTTTTGCTGACTTTCCACCTAAAGCAAATAAAGTAGATGCTAAAATTCTGAAATCGATAGAAATATCAAAATTATTTTGGGTTCGATAATCGACCAATGGTTGAAGTAATTGCATTGCCACATCAACTTCTTTTATCTGTCACCCACCCTTAGTTACTTATCGAATCTGATATATGCTTGAAATTCTTACTATTGCATATAAGAACCACCGATTGATACATCAACGTTAGGGAAATGATGCATAAAACTAAGAACTTGTTTAGTGGACAAGAAGTAATGTGAGGCAGAGGTGAAATGATGTGGAAATGCTCCCTAGTTTTATAAAACCCAAAACTCCCAACACCAATTTTCCCAGTTTTTGTACATTTGGGCTTTCCTTGTTTCTTAAAACTCCTCGGTCCGCAAATGCAAACCTCACTCTCATTTCTCTCTGCGGCGAAGCCCCTCAAGCTCTCATCTCCGGTTCGCATCAACTCTTCCTTGGTCACCGCCCCGACCACCGACCCCAATTCAATGGCAGCTTCCGGTCCCAAGTGGGCCCAGAAGACCATTACTCTTCCTCCTCAGAGAAGAGGTTGCCACCTCATCACCCCTAAGGTAACACCCATCATCATGTCTGGTCTGGTCTGGTCTGTTTTGTCCAAAACCCAAAACCCCAATATAGTCAAATGTAATCATAGTTTAATCTATGCTTGTTTGGTTTCAGATAATGAAGGAAATCAGGCAGGACTTGTCTGGATTCAACTGTGGACTTGCTCATCTCTTCCGTGAGGCTTTGAGGCTAAAACTTGTTCCCGTACCCTTTTTTCATGTTCAAGCTGTCACTTGAACTAACCTTTGTTAATGTTTCAGTGCAACACACAAGTGCTTCTCTTACTATCAATGAGAACTATGACTCTGATGTACGGACTGATACGGAGACATTCCTCAATAAGATAGTTCCTGAGGTTAGTTCGTTTGCTATAGTATATCATGTAGCCTTAACAGCATACTTCTTCTAATGAGATGAGTTTGTGACGTTTCCATGGTTTTTTTTTTTTCAGGGGCATTCTGCACCATGGAGACATACCCTTGAAGGTTAGTATTGGATTTATTTGATCAAATAAGACCTTGGTTTCGATTTGTTGGTTTGTGATATACTTGCGTTTGATCAGTTTAATCGAAATTGTTACCAGATGAAAACATATACCATGGTTTTTTTTTTTTTTTTTTTTTGTGGCATTATGTATAAAGTATGATTGGTATTTCTGACATTGGGGCTCTTGTTTGCAAGTATCCTCGAGTATTAATTCTGAACTTTGTGAGCTTTGCAGGCCCAGATGACATGCCGGCTCACATTAAATCATCAATGTTTGGTTGCCAACTCTCGTAAGGACATCCAATTAGCTTGATTAGAACTAGCTTCTTGCTATGAAATGTTTGATTCCTCGTTGACATATACATGCTCCTTCTTCTTATGCAGGATTCCAATTACAAATGGGAAGCTTAACATGGGAACTTGGCAGGTATGTGAAACCAGTTATCTAAACTTAAGTGGTTTTCTACTTGTTAAAGACTGCATTTCTCAACCTTGCTATTGTCATTCTTAAAGATGTTTCATTAGGGGTGGACATTCGAAACCGAAAACCGAAAAAAATCGAGCCGAAATCTGAACCGAAACCGAAAAAAACCGAACTAAAAAAAACCGAACCGAAAGAAAAAAACCGAACCGAACCGAATAAATTCGGTTTGGTTTTTGGTTTTACTTTGTGAAAAACCGAACCGAACCGAAAAACCGAATTCTCATTAAAAAGATGTCGTTTTGTATTTTATTATTAAATATTTGATTTGATTAATGTGATTTTAGGTTTTATGATTATGTGTTTTACTTTTCTATTAATATTTTACATTTTATTTTGTTTTTGTGTGAGGTCGTGTGCATGTAAAAATATTCAAAATGTCCGTGTAGGACTCTAGGCAAAATATTAAGAGTGTTATGTTGCCTAAAAAATCCAAGGCCATATTTTTTTAATTTAAAAATATCAAATTATGATGTCATAGTTTGAATCTTTAAGAATTGAGATTTTGGTGGTTACAATTTTTGTAGATTGATGATTTGTTGTCATAAATATTACCAATAGATTGTATGCGTATGCTTATAAAAATAAGGAACTATTAGGAGCAAAAAAAACTCAACTATTTGAATAGTCGAATTAGCGAATTTTGAATTTTTCACAGTTTTTTTTTAATACAAATATTTAATATTACACATTTTACAAAAAAAAAAATGAAAAAATCCGAACCAAACCGAACCGTTTGGTTTGATTCGGTTTTCGGTTCACTATCTCAAAAAATAAAAAACCGAACCGAACCGAACCAAAATTTTAGTTCGGTTTGGTTCTCGGTTTTGACCAAAAACCGAACCGAATGGAACCGAATCCACCCCTATGTTTCATGGCTGCTGCTCCAGTTAAATTTCTTGAAAATTTTGGCTAATTATCTTCTATGAAAATAGAATGAAAGAATAAATGCCAGACATAATATGCATCATGGTTAGCCAGGTTAGGAGAGGTGAAACCACAGAGCACTAAGCAGTAGTAAAAAAAAATAAAATGGAAGTTGCAAAACAAGTCATTATGAGAACGAACGGTGCTATGCCACCCACCATTACCAGTTTCTCTTCCTTAGAATTACCAGATTCATTGATTTCTTGCTGCCATGAAGTATTCTGTGTAAAATAATGTTGAATATAGAAAGGTGTAGCATGGCTAAGAAATCAGATTATTCAAAATTGTCCAAGTTCTCATTCTTTTCCTAACAAAAAATAGTTTGTAGGTCATTCTCAGAAAAAAATAAATAAAAAAATAAATAGTTTGTAGTTAAACTTTGCGGTGGATTTAAGAAAAACTGAATTTTTTTTTAGACCCAGTTAGTGCACGATGTAGTGTTGGAAAAGTCCAGGATCTGGTTTGGTTATAACCAGACTGATGTAGTTTCCAAGTTCTGAGTGGCAAAGAATCTACAAATCTTTAGCTCCAACTAGTCACCGCCAGAAACCTTCTCCAACTTCTTCAAATGACAGAAAATTAATAGTCAAGGCCATCTATAGCATTTAATTATATATAGGGTTAGTTTTGTAAGAAGAGTGTTTGATGATGACTTGCTGAACAGTCCAGTTTGCTAATGAAGGGAATTATTGAGGGTGGCATAAGTAGGCTATTAGTCTTCTCTACTTCGTCGGTGTATTCACATGTGGGTGTAAAAGTAGTGATGGGGGATGGCAATAACCTTGTTTTATGGTAATACATTGTTCCAAAACGTTTTTTTTTATATCCAGGTCTTGAATTATATGTACATGATTATATAAGTCAGAGGACTAGAACGTCTTCTGCGTATAAAATTGTGCACATAAAAGCAGTTGAAGCAGTTGGTCAATGATGTTAATGCATGGTGAAACATTTTCCAAAATCTAGTTGTAAGCAGCTTGACCTTTTGAAGAGAGCGGGATGCAATTTCTTGTAATTTGGGGATTTTGAATAAGATATAAACAGGGTGTTTTCTTGACATTTTTCACAAACTAGAATCATTGGGCAATGACAGTTTACATTTCTGTTGGCTAACTACATGATTATAGTTATTTCTTATGGTTTCTTTTTGTTAGACTTGACTTCGGTCCTAGTATGTTATCTGATGGAGACTCGGTTTATATCCTGTTGTTGCTGAACTCTACATAAAACAATAGTCTAGAATTTTGTCTGCTTCATATGTGTGGCATATCATTTACTATCTCCTACTGATTGCTTCAGGGTATATGGTTGTGCGAGCATCGTGATGAACCCACTGCTCGGAAAGTTGTGGTCACCCTTAATGGAATATGAAATGCTGCAGTTTGGAACTTAATAGTTTCTTTCACCCAGTTTGCCAATGAAGTTGTAGTTAAGCATCTACTCTGTTAATCGGATGTTAACATGCTGTTGTCTGCAACTTCTATAACTGAATATCTGGTATTACTAATACTTTGGTACATATAAAAACTGTCTGTGATGCAGGCATTAGTAATGTAAACGCTATGTGAGAAGGTTAAATAATATCTCAGAATCTCAGTTTATTATGAGTTCATACTACAGAAGGAAAAATAAAAATATCTCTGTTGGGGGAAAATTTATAAATGAAATTGAAAGCAACAAGGAACAATCTTATATACACAAAAACAATGGGGGTGTCATTGTTCATCCCATCATGATTCTGAACTCATCAAAGTTGAGCACTCCATCTCCATTGAGGTCGAACATGCGAATCATGCTCTTGCAATTTTCTATGGAGCGGGTCTCGCCCATCCTACCCAGCATCCTCTTCAAGCTTGCTGGTGTTATGCACCCGGAACCCTCCATTTCATACATCACAAATGCATCTCTCAGCTCATTGTTCTTGTTCTCCTCATCTCCATTTGAGGCCTCCATCAACTTCTGGAACTCCTCAAACCCCAGCATCCCATCCCCATCCATATCCGAAGCCTCCACCGCCGCTTGCGCCTCCTCATCGGACATTTCCCCTCCCACAGTCCTCACACAAGTCTGAAGCTCAGCCGGGGATATCTTACCGTCACCGTTCTCATCAAAGTAATAGAACACTTTCTCCAGCTCGCTGCTGCATGAGCTGCTCGTTGGACTAGACAGACTGCGCTTCTCTGCCTTTCTCGAAGACAGTTTACGGTACAATTTCCCTAACGTCGACTTGGGAGAATGCTGCTGCTGCTCCTGAGCAGCCTTCTCCATCGAAGCTGTTGTGGTACTACTCAAAGAAACTGCGTCGAGTGCCATATGTATTGGAGCTTGGTAACTATAAAACCCAGATAGCAGGATTGAACTTGCAAATGTGTAATGGCTCTCTCTGGCTGTGTCTGCTGTATATATAGAGAAGAATAAGGAAGATAAGAATGTTCAGGAAGATGTTGGTGTGTAACAGACGTGGAGGGTTAGCGTTATATAGAAGTAATGGATATGGTTGGGAATGACAGAAGAGATAACTGGATTACAGGGGAAGAGATGGAGGAGGAGAACACGGTTTTGATGTCGAGCGCGCAGCCAAATCAAAGGTTTTAATAATGAAGAAGATGGTGCCGCCCAAGAGCCAGTTGTTTTGGAGGTACGTGAAGGAGGGTGAAGTTTTGAGCGCGTGAGGGAAGGTTCGTGGGAGTTGCCCCAATTTCTAGAATTTGACAATTGGAGACGTGGGAGCAGTGTCGCACGCTTAGAGTGTACCCAACTGTCATGAAAATATAGACAACGTCGGTCAAGGACAAGAAATTAGAAACGGCAACATTCAAAAAAAATTATTATTTATTTACTTTGCTCTTTGTTGTTGTCCAAATTGATTACGTGTTTTAATCAAAAATGAGTTAATTGATTGCGTGACGCGTAAATTTTAGGAAAAAATTCACCATTGGTACCCAAACTTACCTCGCTATATAAGAAAGGTACCCGAACTTGAAAAACGATCACCATAGTACCCAAAGTTTGAAATCCTATTATAGAGGTACCTAGCGTGTTTTGACCGGCTGGCTTCCCGGTTTTTGATGACGTGGCAGTTCGCATTTTAATGACGAGGGGCAAATGTCCATTATAACCCGGATTAAATTCACTCAAGGTACCCAAACTTACCTCGCTATACAAGAAAGGTACCCAAACTTACCTCGCTATAAATTTGATCACAAACCATTCCAAAAACAGGTTACTTAAAGGTCGCTCTGCCAACCTGAAGAACAAAACTGGGAAATGGTGGTAATCCATAAACCCAAACTAAGATGGTCAATTTCAGAGTAAGGAATACAGCATTTCATCTTTGGCACGCTTATGATGAAAGAAGGCATAGTCAAAATGAACACAAAATACTGTAACTATATACCAAAACTTTTCATATTAGGGCTTCCCATACGTCTAAATACGCTATTACATGAAAATCTGATTTGAGTACATGAACCGCTACAGATATCTATCACAATGAACTCAGGGAAGCAGGCTAGAGTACTTCCTCCAGGTGATATCAAGATAGCCTCTTGGTCTCCAGCAGCAAGGATCACTTCCTGATTGTCATGGACACGCAAGGAGAATGCCTTCAGTGTAGGGACCACCATAGCAGCTTCCATCATCCCAGCTGGAGATGGAAGATTTGACCATGTAGCACCCGTTAACAGATGCCAATTCCAAACAGCACCGTGACCATGCAGGCCAGGTGAGTAGGATGTCACCTGAAAGAAACAGAACTTTTAAGATGCCAATTCCACATAAGAAAACAATATTGCACCTTCAAGGCTAACTGAATGTTTCAAGTAATCCCTGTGGAGGCCATTTTTTTTTTTTTGAGATTTATTATCATCCTAATCCATCTTGAAAGGAATGCATAATCTGATAGGCATAATAAATGGTGAAACATCGGAGATCAATGAATATTTAGAGTACACCCTACTGACCCTGAAATATCCTGCCATTGTGAAGAGTGTAGCTCCTTTTGAAGCAATATGACTATCATAATGGTCAGACAAGTATTTGCTCAGATACAGGAAAATTCCAAAATCAGAAAACACCCCAGTTTTGTCCCACCATTGAAGAGTAGCTACTTTTGGAGCAATATGACTATCATAACAGTCAAACAAATATTTTCTCCCATCAACGAAAATTTAGAATACTTTTGTGAGTTTTGTCCCAATTCGGTCAAACAAGTATTTGCTCGGATTGTCTCTTCAAATGACAGTTAATCTAAAACAAAGATCCATTTCAAGATAACCACAGGAAGAATACACAAAGAAAGTAGTAGCATCTTAAACATCATTAACCAGCAAGGGGATGAAAGAAATTAAATTTATAAACAAGCTTTGTGATCATTACCTGAGCTTCCAGCTTATTTGGAATGGTTTCAAATGCAAGTAAGTCAGGACCTGCTTCTGTTAGAACTTGGACCCTTCTACGATGAAACTCTTTCAATGCTCCTTGAGTCATAGCCTCACCATAATCACCACTGTCAAGGGGCAAACCCAAAATCAAACACATAAACCCGTGTAACAGTGAATTTTCAAACTTAACAACTATTTATCTTTAGGACTTATTATTCACTATCTTTCTTGCACATAACTCCAAATGCTTGTTATCCCAATTTAGATGGTAATCAATATAGATGGTAATCTTCTTCTAACTCCAAATGCTCAAGGTAAACTCCAATTTATGCTATCCCGACAATGCAATTAAGTTATTCATGCTATGCCAACAATGAAGTTAAGTTAGCAGCAGACTTAGCTCACCTGTACTCAGATCCATCAGCCAAATAAGCCCCATAGCTCCCAACAGACGCCACACTTTCCTTTGTTTTTCCAATTTCTTCCTCCAAGTGTTGAGAGCCTGCAAGGCATTCTGAGCCTCATTCACCTTCAGCCCAGCTCTACTGGACACGTCACCAATCGTCACTCTCCCGCCGCACGCGTCCACCGCGTCCATGGTGCGCTTCCTGACATCGGACGGCAGCTTGTCGCTCTCGACGGCTCCGCCGGGCCAGATTCCGGTGATGGCGTCGAGGCTGCTGGCGCGAACACCGGTCACCGAAACCCTAGAATCTCGAAGCTTGGGGGAGAAGAGAGGGAGAGGGAAGGTGTGGAGGCGGTGGGGGAAGAGTGAGGGTTTGAAAATGAGGCGAGGGTGAGGTTTTGGAGGGAGAGTGAAGCAGGTGGCTATGGAAGCCATGGTTATGGAGGAGAGTGAGGTTGGGAGGTTGTAATTGGGGTTTTGTATTTCAAGTATTTCTGGCCATGAGAGAAACACAGAGCTCTTTCTCTCTGAGTGGCTTAGAATTGGAGCTTGGGACTTGACTAGCAGGATGATGGTACTCAGTTTACGATTATACCCCTCGTCATTAAAATGCGAACTGCCACGTCATCAAAAACCGGGAAGCCAGCCGGTCAAAACACGCTAGGTACCTCTATAATAGGATTTCAAACTTTGGGTACTATGGTGATCGTTTTTCAAGTTCGGGTACCTTTCTTATATAGCGAGGTAAGTTTGGGTACCAATGGTGAATTTTTTCCTAAATTTTAATAATTAGTCTGTAATTGAGAATTATTTTTGCCTAACTATATCCATGGTTGGAGTTAAACTGGCCATTGTTGCCTAACTATATCACTACAACAAATTAAGCTTGAACCTCAGAGCAGGAGGATCATGCCTTCAGACGCAACATAGATGAAATCATCTGGGAGAGTAGGAATATTGTTGCAAATGAGACTATTTTCCAAAAGATATGAAGATAGTCTTCCATAGTTGTTTTTATCAATAACTATACTTTTAAATTCATAATTATTAATAGTAATTTTTTTTTTAATTATCACTAGTAAGTTTCTATCTATTTAATTAAATAATAATTACGAAATTATCATTTTACTTTTTTTACGAAATTATTGAGAGTCAGTAGTATTGTGTGATTTTGAAAGTCAATAGCATTACGCGATTTTGAGGGTCAATAACATTATGTGATTTTTTATGGTCAGTTGCATTACAATGAATGTAAATATATATTTTAGGATATGTCAATAGCTAACAACCCATAAATTTCTATAAATTAGCATAAGACTACATGACCTAAAAAATGAGGTAATACTACTGACCCTTATAATAACCTTCTTTTTTTTCTTTTTCAAAGAGGATCTTGTTGACAGTAGCCACAGAGGGGCTACAGCAGGCCCACAGACCCGTAGCTAGTGCACCAGGGGCCGGCCCAGGGCCCGGGACAGGATCACCATAACCCGGCCTCGGGGTCCAGCAGTCCATCCTGCTACCAGGGGCCCGGGGTCCGGGGGCTCCTGCCTGCCCAAGAGGTCACCAAAGCTGCCCTTTGGTGTGCAAACAGAAGGGAACCAGTCCCACATCAAAGGGTAAGGCCATACCTCACTCCTGGCCACCTATATAAGGGCCCCAACTACCCTCATTAATAGGTAACTGATCCTTCCTACCGCTTATATACGTGCTTAAGTTATATCTATTCCAACTATACTAACTTAGGCATCAGAGAGGAGAAGACCGGCCCGCCCGGTATTCCCCTTAGTAAGCAGGTTTGCAGGAGATAGTACGAAGATTTATCTGTCTCTACCAGACCCCAGGGTTTGTGCAGAAACAATTGGCGCCGTCTGTGGGAATTTTGGACAAGAAACCACGTAAGCATTATCGATGGCAGAGAGTTCGGAAGCAAGACAGGAAAGAAATACCACCGAGGAGCAGCGTGTTGCACCAGTGCAAACGCTTGTCTCCACCCCGGTCGTTATGCGAGAGCAGCGCGGCGACCAGGGCGATCAGGAAGGCGGGAGCTGTGGGAGGCCGACCGGCACGCCGGGGCCAAACCACGACAGCTCGCGCGACAAAGGCCCAGCAACTGAAGACAGGCCTGTGCACCGGGGCTTTTCTCTGACGTTCTCGGATGATCCGAGTGACCGAGAGGAGAGCCCGCGCTGCAACAGTGACCGAGACACCACGTACAGCCCCGACCAGAGCAGTATGGCGGGAGAGATACGGGCAATGGCCGCTGAGGTCAGTCGCCTGCGTGAGGAGGGCGACCGGGATAGAGCCAAGTCCAATGCTCGGTATGAAGAAATGGAGGCGGTGAACGCTGCCCTGGTAGCCGCCCTGGAGAGAGGACAACAGCGCAACGACGCTTTGGTCAAGGCACAGACACCCCCGCCAGTTCGATCTCAGCAGTTTGAAGCGGGGCAGTCATCGGGCGGTAGGCCCAGTGATCCCGGGCGAGTAGATTCACCGGCCGGTACGGCCCCGCCAAAGAGCACGCCGACGCCTCGCCAGCCCCACACTTCGTTCGAGGATGAAACCGTGACCTCAACTGCACGGGCGTTGCAGATGCTCGCCGACACTGTGTCAGATTTGAAGGCCCAAATGGAGGCCAGCGAGAGAAGAGCGGCACGGCCGATGGAAGGCGAACGGTTCAACGAGCGCATGGGCCCCTTTTCGCACAGGGTTATGGAATCGGGGAGGTCTGGTAACCAGAAGTCCCTCAAGCTCACCTATTCAGGGTCCGGCTGCCCGTACCATCACCTGGATAGTTTCCGGTCCCAGACATGTGCCAAGGGATACTCCGATGTAGTATGCTGCAATATTTTCCAGGAAACTCTGTCTGGGGAGGCGCTCAGCTGGTTTTATGAGCTCCCGGCAAATTCAATCGAGGCCTTCGAGCAGTTGGCCGACCGGTTTGTAGGCCGTTTCATCCTCAGGGTCGAAGGAGCCCGTACATCGACCATCCTCTTCAACTGCATGCAAGCGCCCGGCGAGGAATTAAGGACTTTCGTCAACCGTTGGCAGCGGCAACGGCCGGGGTTCGGAACCTTGACAAAGGTATCGCCGAGATGGCGTTTAAGCAAGGGCTCCGGCCGGGAAAATTTTCATATGCCGTGCGGGTAGAACTCCCGCAGGGGTATGACGAGTTAATGGCAATGGCCATCCGGAACGCTCAGGCCGATCACGAGACGTACGGGCAGCACCTGCTGAAGAGGAAGCGAGAAGAGCAGCAGGAAGACCACCCCCGGGAAGAGCACCCCCACACCGACTGGAAGACAAGAGCACAAGCCGGCGCAGTACCGGCAAGAACGCCCCCTGACAATCATGCCAGCACAACCGGCCGGTCAAGAGGTTTTCACCGCTCTCACCTCTTCGTATGAGGACATTTTGCTTGAGAACGGGAACATCATTCTACCACCGCCCAGGAGAAAGTACCCAAAGGGGAAGCTTACCACGGCGCAAACGGGCAAGTACTACTCCTATCATGATGAGGCTACTCATCGAACGAGCCAGTGCTGTGCTCTCAAAACATCGGTGGAGGGTTTGATTAGTAACGGCCAGCTCCAACGGTATATAGGGAAAAGGAGAGCAGATCCCGACCGGGAGCAAGACCGGGGCTGGTAGACTCGTCGAGCCTCCAAGCGGTTAGTTTGGCATATCACCGGTTCGACCGCTGTAACATCAAGATGTATATACAAACTACTTTCAAGAAAAATTCTACCGGTTCCACCAATTCAAGTATATTCATAATCAAAGGATAATACAAGCAGAGGCCGTTCCGGCAAGTTTACAAAAAAGAGCAAGGGCAAAATCCTAAGGAGCTACGCCTCCACCCTCAGCGGGCAATCCACCAGCCTCTCCGGATGAAGCAGCCGCGCCTTCAACAATCTGAGGTCCACCCTCCCCTTCCGGTTGCTCTTCCGCCGACTGCTCATGAATATCTTCATCAGCGGCCTTCGACATCCGGGAAGTATGCAGGTACCCCTTATGCTCCCATTCCGTGTACGCATCCGAGATGCCCGATTCTCTGGCCTTCTCCAGGAATTGAAGGAACTGATCGCTCCCATAGTATTTGAGAACAACCCGCTCGTACAGTTCCGGGTCCTCTTCCCCGGCCGCAGCGGCAGAGGCGGCTCGCACAGCGGCAGCTCCCACCTGGAGCTCGTCCACCTTGGCCTCCAGTTCAGCCTTCTCCTTCTCCAGGCTCCGGACCTGCTCCTCCAGCTTGGCCACCTGCTTCTTGGCCCTCTCCTCCAATCTGGCCTTCTCCCGCTCCAACCGGGACCTCTCTACTTCTAGCCGCTCTCGGGCTTCTGTCAGCTCGGCCACCTGCCTCTTCAGCTCCTCGCTCGGATAGGGCTGGTACAGCTTGTACAGCAGCTGCATAACAACAGAGAGGCAATTAAGCAAGCAGCAAAGGAAATAAGTTACGAGCGGTACAATAGCACCGGGCAATTCTTACCTGCAGGACCGACTCCTTGAACTTTTGGCGCTTCCCGCCCGCCAAGGCTCCGGTGACCTCAGCACTGTCCAGACTAAGGCCGGCCAAGTCTGCCGCCAGCTGTTGGGCGAGTGCACTCTCCGGACTTCCCCTCCGTGCCTCCGCAGGCGCGGGGCTACTCTGCCGGTCAGCGGCAGCCTTCTCCCAAGCGGAACTCGATGCACTGCTGGTTACCTTGAGCCGTTTGGCCAGATTCTCACCGGACGACCCACCGGTCAGCGTCACCAGCGTGGAGGGAGGAACGTACATGATCCTCCGCCTCTTCTCACCCTGGCCGTCAGGCGAAGAAGATTGCGCGCCTAATCGGGTTACCCGGGTGACGAGCGGGACTGACCCCGACCGGTATGGAATCCGGCTCACTCCACCGGGAATCTTCAGTGGCCTCTCGGTAGTCTTGCCCTTACCGGGTCCCGCCTTGGGCGCAGTAGGATGGCTCTTACCACGCGCTAGGACGTAGCCCTCGTCCTCAACATCCATGGCCCGTGGTTCGGGATGAACCGTAAGCCGACCGGACTCCTCGTCCACCGAGGTCCGTGAAACGGCCTCGCCTTTCTCCTTCAGCCTCGCGAGAAGGTCTTCACCGTCCATGGATAGGGTGGTTTCGGGTTTGATGACCGCCCGGGAAGATGCACCTGCAGGACGAGCAAAGGTTAGTATTTAAAAGTTAGCAAAAGTGTCACCACTAGCACTCGCTACGCACCGGGATCTCGCCCGAGACAGCAATACTCCAACACTTCTCTCCGGATAAAGTTGTAAGAGCTCCGTTCGAGATCATCCCAACATCCAAGTATGGTCGTGATCCTCTCTTGCTCCAACTCGGATAGTTCGAACGATTGATCCCCAGGGGGCTGGAAGGTACCAGGAACCCGGTACATCTTACTCCTCTCGAACGATTGATCACCGGTTCGACCGCTGTAACATCAAGATGTATATACAAACTACTTTCAAGAAAAATTCTACCGGTTCCACCAATTCAAGTATATTCATAATCAAAGGATAATACAAGCAGAGGCCGTTCCGGCAAGTTTACAAAAAGAGCAAGGGCAAAATCCTAAGGAGCTACGCCTCCACCCTCAGCGGGCAATCCACCAGCCTCTCCGGATGAAGCAGCCGCGCCTTCAACAATCTGAGGTCCACCCTCCCCTTCCGGTTGCTCTTCCGCCGACTGCTCATGGATATCCGACTGCTCATGAATATCTTCATCAGCAGCCTTCGACATCCGGGAAGTATCCAGGTACCCCTTCTGCTCCCATTCCGTGTACGCATCCGCGATGCCCGATTCCCTGGCCTTCTCCAGGATCTGAAAGAACTGATCGCTCCCATGATATCTGAGAACAACCCGCTCGTACAGTTCCGGGTCCTCTTCCCCGGCCGCAGCGGCAGAGGCGGCGCGCACAGCGGTAGCTCCCACCTGGAGCTCATCCACCTTGGCCTCCAATTCGGCTTTCTCCTCCTCAGCCAGCTCCTTCTCCCTCTCCAGGCTCCGGACCTGCTCCTCCAGCTTGGCCACCTACTTCTTGGCCCTCTCCTCCAATCTGGCCTTCTCCCACTCCAGCCGCGACCTCTCTGCTTCCAGCCGCTCTCGGGCTTCTGTCAGCTCGGCCACCTGCCTCTTCAGCTCCTCGCTTGGATCGGGCTAGTACAGATTGTACAGCAGCTGCATAACAATAGAGGCAATTAAGCAAGCAGCAAAGGAAATAAGTTACGAACGGTACAATCGCACCGGGCAATTCTTACCTGCAGGACCGACTCCTTGAACTTTTGGCGCTTCCCGCCCGTTAAGGCTCCGGTGACCTCAGCCCTGTCCAGACCAAGGCCGGCTAAGTCTGCGACCAGCTGCCGGGCGAGTGCACTCTCCGGGCTTCTCCCCCGTGCCTCCGCAGGCGCGGGGCTACTCTGCCGGGCAGCGGCAGCCTTCTCCCCAGCGGAACTAGATGCACCGCTGGTTACCTTGAGCCGTTTGGCCAGATTCTCCCGGACGACCCACCGGTCAGCGTCACCAGCGTGGAGGGAGGAACGTCTATGATCCTCCGCCTCTTCTCACCCTGGCTGTCAGGCGAAGAAGATCGCGCGCCTAAACGGGTGACCCGGGTAACGAGCGGGACTGACCCTGGCCGGTATGGAATCCGGCTCACTCCACCGGGAATCTTCAGTGGCCCCCCGGTAGTCTTGCCCTTACCGGGTCCCGCCTTGGGCGCAGCAGGATGGCTCTTCACACGCGCCAGGGCGTAGCCCTCGTCCTCGACATCCATGGCCCGAGGTTCGGGATGAACCGTAAGCCGACCGGACTCCTCGTCCACTGAGGTCCGTGAAACGGCCTCGCCTTTCTCCTTCTGCTTCGCGAGAAGTTCTTCACCGTTCATGGATAGGGTGGTTTCGGGTTTGATGACCGCCCGGGAAGATGCACCTGTAGGACGAGCAAAGGTTAGTATTTAAAAGTTAGCAAAAGTATCACCGCTAACACTTGCTACGCACCGGGATCTCGCCCAAGACAGCAATGCTCCAGCACTTCTCGCCGGATGAAGTTGTAAGAGCTCCGTTCGAGATCATCCCAACATCCGAGTATGGTCGTGATCCTCTTCTGCTCCAACTCGGACAGCTCGAACGATTGATCCCCAAGGGGCTGGAAGGCACCAGGAACCCGGTACATCTTACTCCTCTTCTGCCACTTACCGCCCGCCATCACCACCTTCTTCCTCCAGTTGTTATCCAAGTGGGCATATTGGTGATGATAGGTTGAAAATACCGGGCGCTGAAGGACAGGCAACCCCGGGAACCTCGCTTCTTCGAGTATGATAACCTGTATAGTGCCCGGAATTCGTTTACCGTTGGCATACTCATCCCGGAAAACTCGTACAGGCAGCCGAGGCTCAGCAGTCGCCTCCACTGGAGCCCTGGAAGCTGCGCGGGAGATACTTGCAGTGCACTGAGCATGTACTGCACGAAGTTTGGCAGCGGGAGCGAGAACCCGTGGCGAAACTGGTCTAGATGCACGGCAACCCAACCTGTCTCAGGATTACAGGCTGACTCTCCGGGATTCAGTGGTCGTAGCGCCACCTCATCTGGGATACTCCACGTCTCCCGAAACGCAGCAATCTCTCCGGGATTCATGCTACCCTCTGGCTCATCGCACACCACAGCACCCTTCCCACTACCGATGGTGTAGCTCACGGGCGGAGCACCAGCAAGGCGCACCCTGTGCGATATTTCCTCAGAACCTGAGGACCCGGAAGGCGAAGCCCCGCTCCGAGAGCGGTCAGCGGCTTCAGACACGGGGGATTCCGAACCGAGCCAGTCCTCCAGTCTTTCCTCATCATCCACAATGGGACGCCTGTCGGTCGATTCGGAAGCCCCATCAGAACTTGCAGAAGACATTTTTAACCTAAGGGGAAGAAAAAACAAAACCCTAGCGCTGGTCAGCAACAGGCTAGAACAGCGCCCTCTGCGGCCCCTCCCCAAGTCTACCGCAGACGCTCCGCTTAAAACAACTCAGTCGGCGACAGAGATCCCTTCCCCCCGCCGCAAAAACACCGAAAAGAAAAACAAGAACAACACCAGGCAAAGAAAGCAAGAACTTACCGATTAGTATGCTCAACCGAGGAAAGTCTGCCCTGCGAAAGCAGCGAGCAATGATAGGAGGAGTAAAAGAGCACTTGAGGCAACAGATGTCGCGGGGCACCTCCACAGAGTTTTCGCCGGATCTCTCTCTTTCTCTCAAAGTCTCTCTGAGCAAGGAGCAAAACAGAATGAAGAAGGCAGAGGAGGCCCCCTTTTATAGAGAGGTCTGGTGCCCTAGGCGCTTGTAATCCCCCCAAAACACGCAATCAGAGCAACTCAAATGCTCGCGAATCCAGACCTTCCATCTCAGACCGCTCCCTATCAGCACGTGTCCCAGCATCAGTAAACTGCCCACGCCATCATAACTGATGGGACTGATGGACTTCCTCCTTAAATGCATGTCAGCCACTTGTCCCGCACGCTGGCGACAAGTAAGGGAGTTAGGAGCGGGAACCGAGGCGTCAGGCCCCCCCACTTCCCCAGGCTCCACGGCTGCATGGAATCTCTCACCGGTTATGAGTTTTTCAACCGCTTCGAGAGCACTGTTCCGGGTATGAGCCATCCATCCGGTTCCATGGCAGTTTACGGTTAGGTATCATTCAACCGGCTGCATGGCACCTCTCACCGGTTATGAGTTTTTCAACCGCTTCGAGAGCATTGTTCCAGGTATGAGCCATCCATCCGGTACCATGGCAGTTCACGGTTAGGTATCATTCAACCGGCTGCATGGCATCTTCACTGCAAGTCACCGGTTATGATCTTTCAACCGGCTTGAAGACCTCTCACCGGTTATGAGTTTTTCAACCGCTTCGAGAGCATTGTTCCGGGTATGAGCCATCCATCCGGTTCCATGGCAGTTCACGGTTAGGTATCATTCAGTCGGCTGCATGGCATCTTCACTGCAAGTCACCGGTTATGATCTTTCAACCGGCTTGAAGACCTCTCACCGGTTATGAGTTTTTCAACCGCTTCGAGAGCATTGTTCCGGTTATGAGCCATCCATCCGGTACCATGGCAGTTCACGGTTAGGTATCATTCAACCGGCTGCATGGCATCTTCACTGCAAGTCACCGGTTATGATCTTTCAACCGGCTTGAAGACCTCTCACCGGTTATGAGTTTTTCAACCGCTTCGAGAGCATTGTTCCGGGTATGAGCCATCCATCCGGTACCATGACAGTTCATGGTTAGGTATCATTCAACCGGCTGCATGGCATCTCACCGGTTAGGTAACATTCAACCGACTCGAGACCATCTCACCGGTTATGATCATCCAACCGGCTCGAGAGCATTTTCCCGGGAATGAGATCCACCCGGCCCCATGGCATCTCACTGGGGGACTCGTCTCGATATGGCAGGACGCCCGATTGAGGTCCACCCGGTTCCATGGCATGACCCCGGTTATGAGAACATTCGACCGGCATGGGCTTTATACACCTGGGTGAGTTTACATCTAACACATGTACTCTTGTCCAGCAGGATAAAAACCCTGCATCGCACTGAACTACGGTCAATATGGGGCTCTACGGCGAGCCTTGTCACCTCAACGCCACCCCATTTCCTCAACGCTTATTCCAACACAAGCTGAGAAGAACTAGCAAGTGTTAACCGGTGCCTCAACAAATCGCAACACCGGGGCCACCTCCCCGCAGCCTAGCAATATGGACTCATCTCGATATGGCAGAACGCCCGGTCGAGGTCCCATACTCCGACTCGTACCGATTTGGCAGAACGCCCGGTCGAGGTCGCAGCCTAGCAATATGGACTCGTCTCGATATGGCAGAACGCCCGGTCGAGGTCCCATGCTCTCCGCTTCGTACCGATTTTGCAGAACGCCCGGTAGAGGCCCAGTGAACTCCGCTTCGTACTGATTTGGCAGAACGCCCGGTAGAGGCCCAGTGAACTCCGCTTCGTACCGATATGGCAGAGCGCCCGGTCGAAATTCCATGCACACATCTATTGCATGGCGGATTTCAACGCCCCATCATCATTCCATGCACACATCTATTGCATGGCGGATTTTAACGCTCCATTATCACTCCATGCACACATCTATTGCATGGCATCATCTCATATACTTTCCGGGTTTCACCCCACTCCATGCTCATAGCACCACAACACTTGAGCACAGTACTAATATTGCAAACGCACTCATAAATTGTTGCTCACCATCGGTAACAGGTACTCACCCCGGTCACGCCCAATCTTCAACGCGGACTTGGGGGACTAGGCACTGTTGGGTTGGTAACCCTGCGGGTCTGCAGGGCAAGGGCAAGACAGATTAAGTCCCCATTCAAGATTGCACTTGACCAGGAACTTGGGGGACTTGTTGACAGTAGCCACAGAGGGGCTACAGCAGGCCCGCAGACCCGCAGCTAGTGCACCAGGGGCCGGCCCAGGGCCCGGGACAGGATCACCATAACCCGGCCTCGGGGTCCAGCAGTCCATCCTGCTACCAGGGGCCCGGGGTCCGGGGGCTCCTACCTGCCCAAGAGGTCACCAAAGCTGCCATTTGGTGTGCAAACAGAAGGGAACCAGTCCCACATCGAAGGGTAAGACCATACCTCACTCCTGGCCACCTATATAAGGGCCCCAACTACCCTCATTAATAGGTAATTGATCCTTCCTACCGCTTATATACGTGCTTAAGTTATATCTATTCCAACTATACTAACTAAGGCATCGGAGAGGAGAAGACCGGCCCGCCCGGTATTCCCTTTAGTAAGCAGGTTTGCAGGAGATAGTACGAAGATTTATCTGTCTCTACCAGGCCCCAGGGTTTATGCAGAAACAGATCTAAAGGTTTCTCACTACCTCATGTCGTGACTCGAACCCATGACCTAATAACCTACTTCCTAGGTAATATGACTCTTTTACTCTTATAATAACCTAATGCTACTGAGCTGCAGTAGTGTCGTAAAAAAAAGTAATTTCGTAATTTATGAATTAACGGATTTTGTTAGTTATGGATGGAAACCTGCTAGTGATAATTTTTTTTAAAAACATCTTACTATTGGTAATTGTAGGCTGAAAATTTATCCATTAGTAATATATATATATATATATATATATATATATATATATATATATATATATATGATGAAAAAACTACAGAAACACTACAACAAAAATCCTCTAGGGGCGGCGCTCCTTTCCAGCTAATCCAAATTGAAGGTTGAGAACACAGATATGGCAAGAATATGGAACTAGAGTAAAAGACAAGAAATCTGATGTACTCGCGCAGATTGTCTTTAATAGTTGAGAAAAACTCTTGATCAAACAAACAAATAATCTGCTCAAAGATATTAGGAAATTAAGTTGGCCTCCAAAGTCAAGTTAAGTGAATTTGAGTCAAGCTACAATGGTGTGTTTTCACTTGCCTCGGATCCTAACTTCGACCTCGAGGACCCTTTTTACTGGTGGTGCTTTTACTTTTTTACTTCTCGATTGCTTTGATGGTCCACCTTCTCTTAATACATTTGCACGGAGAAATCTTTAAATACTACAGGAGGCCACGTGATATTCCTCTCGTAGCACTTAAAATTCCTCCGTCTACACAATGTTAAATTTTTCTTTCTTTGTTGTGTCTCAATAAGGAAAAGAGAGCTTCTATTCATACCTCTAAAATTAGTATTTAGACCTCTTTTTTTTCTTCTATGTTATAGTTGACTTTACCAACTAATGTCAAATTACTAAAAAGTACGTAATATTTATAAACCCTAAAATATACAACAAAACAAGAATATATTGATTTTGTTGTGATTTCAACTAGATATGGAAATTCCCACCGAAAATTCTATATTGATTTTCTTTTTCTATCTTATAGTTGACTTTACCAACTAATGTCAAATTACTAAAAAGTACATAATATTTATAAATCCTAAAATATACAACAAAACAAGAATATATTGATTTTGTTGTGATTTCAACTAGATATGGAAATTCCCACCGAAAATTCTAAAAAAACTAATTAAAGAAATCTAATTTTCTTCATTCTAAAAACCTAATCAAGGAAATTATTGAGAAAAATCAGATTTTGGACAATAAAAACCAGATCTTAAGAGGTAATTGAATTATGAATTAAGATGGGTTTAAGAGTTCATCATCTTCTCTAATCCGGCTAAATATATGTTTTGGATATTACTAAGATTGTTCCATAGAGGGGTATGTGTGTGTGTGTATATTAGGATATGTTGATGACCAAACATGAAGAACGTGAACAAGTTGTGAAGTTGATTGATTCATTATCACTTTAAGAAGTATGGTCGCAAGAGTTAATAATATGAAGTAACATTAGAAAAATATATTTTCTTTCTTTTAAGTTATTATGTTTTGATTAAAAATATCATGCACCATATATTTTAAGAAATAAATAAAGATGTATTAATGTCATTTTAGAGGATGAATTATTTGAATTTATTGAGTTTATTGAAAGAGGGGTATTGCGGGTAAAAAGAGGTGGTGTAAATACTAAATAGATAATCTGTAAAAGTAAATAAGAGGTCTATTAAGTGGGGAGGTGTAGATACCGATTTTGAAGGTATGAATAGAAAATATTAAAAAAGTACAAAAATTGATTTAATCCTAAAATTGTGCTAGTCGACTCATGGCCTCATGCTCATACCCTAGAGGCCTAGATTACTGTAGTTGGATCCACGTCTTGCTTAATGCAAATAAGTTTGAACTTTGAAGTAATGGTCCATCAAGTGGCACTATTTCTTATATCGTCAGGAATACTCCAATGTAAAAGTCGATTAGAGTTTCATTCCGAGTCTTTGGCACATCATAATCTTTAGCGAGCTCTAATCCAACCTGTTGACGATTATCATGTCATTTCATGGCACTAAAAAGATTGCAGTAAAGCATCTGCAAGTGACAATCACTAGGCTTTGTGTTGTTGGTTAGTGCTTTATAAATCAGCCATGACATTGGAGCAGGTTTACAGAAGTACTTAAAGGGAAAAAAAACCCTCTAAGCTCTAAAATTAGCTTTACTGTGCCACATGGTATACAAAACACAGCCAGAAATACAAGCTAAACCCATGTTCCACTAATACAATATCTAACCGCATTCCACCAAATACATATATATCAATTGATGCATTCACATATATTCATCAATCAGCCACATCAGGTAACACAGCAGAGAGAAAGACCAGGTTAGATAATAAGTTAGATAGAATCCACCAATCACAGAAGCCCAAACGAAAGCATAAGACGAAAGGCAAGAGCACAAACAACTAACAATACGGTTTGCTGCTTATTCATTGTCATGCCATGTGAAATCCCTTTTGCCCTCTCGTAAGCTTCTTCCTCTTCTGTAGTCGATTTCTGCATCTGAGCAAGATTGCCCCATGGGATACCTTCTGGTCGATTTGGAAGACCCCATCTTTGAGAATATGTCTTCTTCATCGGTCACAGTACGCATACCAGGCGTAGTTGATCGAGAGACATCACAAGGCTGCCTTCGGGACTTGTTTTCTGAGTCAAACAAGAAAGCAACATTACCAACCGCAAATAACTACATGAACATAGGAGAAGAAAGGAAGAGGATTCAAGTGAGGGGAAAGACTACTCTGCCCACAATCCTCTCCCTCACATTGACAATTATTCTTTTTTCTGTCATACAAGAGAGGGAAATTACCATCTACAAATAACTACATGAACATGGAAGAAGAAAGGAAGGGGAAGAGAGTTCAAGTAAGGTGAAAAACTACCCATCCCACAATACTCTCCCTCACATTGACAATAATTCTTTTTCTTTCATTACACACACGAGAGAAATAGGAGGTGATGGAGAAACATGAGATATATAAAGAAAGAAATACATCACTGATGCAGGTTTGAATATTAGTCTCCTCAAAATTCATATACCCAACTGTGAATGGCAGCAATGTCATATATTTTGAAGCATTCAATTGTGTTACTTGAATAAAGTTTAAAGACAACTATCAACGGTGACAATATAATTTTAAAGTAATTGTTACATCTGGTTGCCTAGAAAACATGCATATATAGGGAAGCTTATGATTAATTAAGGTTTCAGTTTAGAAGATTTGATTTCTGTTTTCCCCTTTATACTTGTGCTCTGGAAACCAATGAACAATAGCATATTGGAATCAAGCAACATCCTGAGTACCTTCATATCCATTGGACAGCACCGGCAAGTCAGAGCGTCCTGCAACGGCAGATTTAGGCTCTATGCTTTCCAGTGGGGGAGATTTATGAGAACCAATGGTAAAAGAGTCGTCCATGACATCAGTAATCTCAACATACTGGGTGGTGGTAATAATTTCATCAGCACTGAACCCAAAGGATGCTCTATAGGCTTCTATTTCTTCCACATCTTGTTTAGGGCTTCTATTCTGCCTGTTCTGACTTCCATTTCCATTTCCACTAGTTGAGTAAGCATCTGAATCCTTGGAAACACTTAACCTTCCTCCAGTATGAGGGAATGGTGGATTATCCAGATAAAACTGTGCAAATGTTGCAGGACAGAAGAAATTCGAGTCTTGAGATGCCACAGAGGGTCCATTTGTGTCATGCCCATACAACCTGCCAGAACCACTCCTTGGATAGTTTCCATTTTGGGGAGAAACTGAGGGATCCCACTGTGGGGGGAAATCGCGTTCTGGAAAAGATGATGATGAACAGTCATTGGATGCCCTTGAGATAGGAGATCTGAGACTACTAGCAGGACTCCCAGGATACAGCGAATATGTTGCTTGAAGATCATTTGCAGCAATGTAATTGGTCTTCTCAGTGCTTTTAATGTCCGCTGAAGATGAGAGGAAACGAGCAAATGGCACATCAGGAGAAGAGGGAGTAGTTAGATGCGCCAATTCTGGTGGGGGAGTAAGAGGAGCCGTGGATGGCTCAGTTGTGAAGGTTGAAAAAACAGGAGGAGAGACCAATTGTGTTTCATTGGCGTATGGCCCAGTCGCAAACATTCTGTTTGAAGGACCTCCAGGTGAGTTTGCAGCTAACGACAAGTAACAACTGGGTGACTGAGCTGTTGAAGGAAGGGCAGAATTTGTAAATGATGCTGGCGAAGAAGGCGGAGCTAAAAGAGATGGAGCTAATCCTGTGGCTTGGTTTGCCAACCCAGCTGCTTGGGGTCCATTCGGCTGGCTTGCTGATGCACTGCCATCAGGTAAACGAGTTGCAGGGACTATTCGCTTTCCACCTTTCTGTGTACCAAAACAAGAGAATGCTCCCAAACATCCTCCCCATCTCTTTCTCTGTCAATACAAGTAGGCAATATAAGCTTAATCGAATATTGACCATTAAGCAATTAAAAACCCCTCATATATTAGCAAGTATTATATAAACAAACACATCACAGTCTAAGCAAGTCAAACTGGGATTACGAGACACCGGTTGTGAACCAGTCCCCAACTTCCTAACACTGGTCGATTATGCATCATGTAACTAGAAATCAATCACCACTCATACATTACAGAAGAGAACAGACTTCTCACTATACTATGTCAAAATAAGGACATTCCCCTCAATTACATTTGCGAGTTTTATTATAACCCATGTATATATACAAAACATTGTTCTCCAGGTTCAAGCATCTCATTTTGGAAGATCAAACTTCCTAAGGTCCTTTTCAGAATTTCAGGTATAACTTAGCGGGATAGATTGTGATCCAAGAAACAAATTTACAGGTCAAACGATCCAAAACCGATAGAAATCCGGCATTGCCCAACACTTAACTCAGTTTACAAGATAATGACAAAATGGTTAGGTGGATAAAATGGGATAAAACAGAAGTTTGATCCAGAATTGGACAGTGATTGGTGACCAACAATCATTCACAGCCTAAAATAAAATTATATAAAAAGACAGATCTGTCCAGACCAAAACACCTGATGCAAATAAAGACATATCTCAAACTCAGATCTGAGCAAAACCCACAACACAAAACACAACCCGAAAGCCAAACACACCAAAATGTCAAGCATAAAGCACCAGATCTGACTCTCAAACCCTCACTAACTCATTCATACCACAACAACACAAAAAGAGTATTGTTCCTTTAATCAAAAGAACAAAACAGAAACAGAAAGAAAGACAGAGTTAGAGTAGAAAGCAATACCCGTTCCTGCTGAGGAAACCTGTTCTGTTCGGAACCCATTAACAGCCAGGCTCTGAGCTTCAAACTGAACTAAACAAACAAAACCCACTTGAGTGTTTGGACTACACTCCCATTTCTGACTGGCCACTGCAGCTCAGTTGTGTCTTGCTTCAGTCTCCATGAGTCCAAGGGCACTACCTCAAACCCAAAACGAAATATAAAGCCGAAATCTGAAAGCGAGAACAATCAAAGAAAGAAAAAGGGGAAATGAAATTTGGCTTTAATCTTTGGGTTGGGTTATTAAATGGGAAAAGAAAAGGATATAATTGTAGATCAAAGGACAGGGAAAGACAAAAGCGAAAAAGATTGAACAAGTGAAGTGTGAAGTGATGGAGAAAGAAGCAAGAGAGAAAGGGACTTGCTCTCTCTCTATGACTAGAGAAACAAAGAAACAAAGAAACAAAGAATTGACACCGCTTCGCTTTTTTCTTTCTTTTAATATTTTCTTTCTTACAATTATTAAATTAAATACATTTTAATAAAATAAAAGAAAGCAAAATCTGTGCGTTTCTGTTCTTCTTTTAAGGAAAGAGAAAGACAAAGAAATAGATAGTATTAATAAGACAAGGAAATTATAAAAGGGGAAAAGAGAAAGAATTTTTATTCTTATATTCAAGACTTGGGGAACGGGATCGGAGATTTGGAGATGTTTGTAAAATCTGTAATGCAAACTGGACCCCTACTCAAAGAAAAAGTTTTCTCCACAAATCTGTCTCAATTTTTTCTGTTAGAATTTTTTTTTTCTAATCGAGGTAAACAATTAAAATATTATAATGAGTCTTGATTAAGTCAAATTTATAACCTCCAACTTAATAAGGGGAGACCATATCACTAGAGTAAATGATATTGAGGTATTTTTTTTTCAACATATCATGAAAAGGGCAGTCTCAATATCAAAATGAGAAAAAAAAACCTATTCTTTTTCACTTTATAAAAAAAGACATTATCTTAATGTGTAAATGATAAAATAGTTTTTTTTTCTTTTAGAAAATTATAAATTAGGACTGTTTTTATTTTTTCTTCTGACCATTATACATTTTCCTTCTATTTTTACTTGATTTCTGAAACTTGATTTCTTTCTCTTTTCTAAACGAGATCATCTCTCACATATGTACTAGATCAGACTTGGAGGACTGAACATGCTCTACCATGCGGCACCGCCGTGCTCAGGGACGGAAAATAGTGTATTGATATCTGGGCTGTAGCCCAAAGACTTTTTTTGTTTAATCCTAACTACATAGTTTAATTATCCTTAACTTGGCATGTCTATTGATACTTAGCCCGGGTTAAATTCATAAGCCTCCTCTTAAGCAAAGAAAATTAAAAAGAAGAATTTTACTTAGTGAAGATTCTTTTTAGTAATTTACATATTAAACTCAAACGATTAATATTAATTTATAGATTTTCTTTCTTTTGTCTTCATGATATGCTTTTGTTCTTATTAGAAATTTCTAGTCGATTAGTTGATTCTATGCAAAATTTTATTTATGAATTATATATTTAGAAAGTTTTATCAAAGGAAAGTGTGGCTTTCAATCAAATAATAAAAAAAAAAAAAAAAAACCATGTAGCCCAGTCTACTTCAAAATCCTGGCTCAGTCTCTGGCCGTGCTCTTTCATGCCAGCCAAGTCGTCAACGACGAGGAAGAAGGTCGAGGTCAAACCATGTAGCCCAGTCTACTTCAAAATCCTGGCTCAGTCTCTGGCCGTGCTCTTTCATGCCAGCCAAGTCGTCAACGACGAGGAAGAAGGTCGAGGTCGGAATTCTCTCTCTCTCTCTCTCTCTCTCTCTCTCCTCTCTCTCTCTCTCTCAACCAGATCGGACTTGAGGACTGTACGCACTAGTCATCGGAGGTGGCTACAACGGTCTCACCACAATCGTGTACCTCACACGCTCCGGACTCTCTATCGCCGTCCTCGAGCACTGCCACGTCATTGGTGCAGCCGTCGTGACAGAGGAGCTCATTCCAGGTTTCAAGTTCTCGCGGTGTAGCTACCTCTAGAACCTCCTCCGTAACGCCGTCAACAAGTAAGCCTAGCTCGAATTTGCTTAGAATTAAATTTGAGATTGAAACAATGGCTCTGATTTTGTTTCGGTTTTTGAAATCAAACAGAGAATTAGAGCTAGGTCGTCACGGAATGAAGTTATTGAGGAGGAGTCCATCGTGGTTTATGCCATGTTTGGACGGACGTTACCTTCTGATAGGGTAGGACAAGGACCTCAACCAATCAGAGATCGCTAGATTCTCCAACCTTGACGCTGAGGCTTATCCAAGGTCACTATTTAGTATAAGCATTATTTAGTCTTAGCATTATGTTATAATCTAGAAATGAGTGTTTGTTATGTTTGTGTATGATTGAGTTGTAGATACGAGAATCAACTAGAGAAGTTCTGTCAGTTTATGGATTCTTTGCTGGACTCAGCGCCTCCGGAATTGTCGCAAAACGGCTCTTCGGGTAGTTTTGGTGACCGGTTAAAGGATAAAATGCACAAGTCCATGTTTTGAGACATGTTGCTGCCTTGGGACAGAAGGATATGGTGTAAGAATTAGTTTCTCGAATAATGTGGATGAAAATATTATGGTTTTAATAGTGAGTTACTGGCATTTGATATGACTTGTGTGTTTGTGCAGAGAGTTTATGGACCTTCTGTTGTCACCGGCTTCGAAGGTTTTGAACAACTAGTTTGAGGTGCTTCTATAGTTCCTTTTAATCCCTGTGTTGATGTGGTATTTTTGCTTGTAACATTATAGATTTTAAGTTCTTGATGCATAGAAGCTAGACACAAAGTCATATTGTCAGCTCATCTTTGGTTCAGGTTAAAATATGTTGGAAACTCTTTTACTTCCTATAAAAACATTGAGTTTCCTTTAAGCTCCTGACGTTAGTATTTTCCTTTAATCTGATCAAATGATTAGTAATTTTTTATCCTGGCGTTAACATTTTTATTGGAATCTGGTCATCCTTTTTCATATAGATGTCGGTCAATGATGATCACAACTCATTTCTATGTAGCTAGGATCACAGAGAGAATAATTGCAGTGGTTTTTCTTTCTAACAAACTTGTCTTTTCACAGTCTGATGTTCTGAAGGCAACCCTTGCAACAGATGCTGTGATAGTTCTGTTGTTTGCTTAGCATAGTTCTGCCCACTTTTCGTTTCAAAATAATTTCATACTCTAAGAGACATCCTTGGATAATTCCTACTTCTTTTTCTTGTCACAGTTGGTCTTCTTGAGTCTAGGAATTGTGAAACAGCTACTTGTTTTATTTTGAACAAATTTTGTTCATCCTAGCTTTGACCTCTTTTTAGTGATTGAAATCCAATTTTCTTTGTAGGTATGTTGAAGGTGGGATGGGCTCAATATCATTGGTTATTGGTAATGCGACTAGGGAAGGTTGATGTGGAGAAAGTTTTTCGCTGCCAGAAACCGCAGTGATTTCAAGAAACTTGATGTGGAGAATATCCATAGTACATTATAAGGTGAAATCTCAGTCATTTTGAGGGAATGGATACCGCTTGGTTTAAAGCCACACATCATCAAGTCAAATCTATGAATCTGATGTTCTAAACATCTCATAATATATAAGTTATGAGTTGAGTAGCTTTTTAGAATCGCATGTAATGTGGCTGGAGGTTGAAGATAATATATTGTCTCTCTTCAACATATATCATTTCGGATTTATGATTGACAGTCAATTTGACCAGTTATATGGCTATTTATTGTCTTATTAACATGACATTTCCATAGTTTGAGCAGTTACATGATAGTTACTTGTAGTTAAAGAGACAGTTACTTGAATAGTTACATGATAGTTACTTAGATAGTTAGTAAGATTGTTACTTAAATGATAATTACTTAGATAGTTAGTAAAATAATTAGTAAGATAGTTACTAAGATGATAGTTTCTTAGATAGTTAGTAAGATAGTTACATAAAATGTTACTTTGATATTTACGCTGCCGTAGTGCGGTGCAGCGGCACACTGCATTATGCCATGCATTTTTCATCGTTGGTTCAGTTTCTTTTGATTTCTAAGCTCTTGTTTTTCTGTCCTGCATTTTTTTTTATTTTTCATAGTTACTGTGATAGTTACTTGGATAGTTATCAGGTTTTGAACAAACAAAAACTGTTATTTTGATAGTTACTTACATAGTTACTAGCATAACTAGTCAGATAGTTACTTAGATAGTTAGTAAGATAATTAGTAAGATAGTTACTAAAATAATAGTTACATAGATAATTAGTTTGCAAACCAACGATAGACACAAATGCTATAGATCAACAAATGCTTTGCAAACCAAATAAACTCTACATCATCTTAATTTGATAGCCAACTGATCAAAAACACTAAATAAGATTTTCAACGAAAACACATAAATCACTAAATAAGATTTTCAACGAAAACACATAAATGGATAGATAAATATAGAGCCAAAAATCAAAGGAAGAACTCAATCAAAATACCAAACACCATACTAATTTTCACATTAACTCTACTGAAATCGCTCGTTACACCACACGCTGTTACAACATCCATGTTTCTACACAAACCCGTAGGCCTGACAGAAGCACAATAATAAAGCTAGAACATGAACACAAGGATATATAGTGGTTCACCGTGCCATCAGAGGGCACGGCTACGTCCACTTGGAATATACTATAGCCGGCTAATAAGCCATCGGTGGTACAAGGGTGGAATGTCTTGGAACCAACTTAACTTATATCTAAGGGGGAGCCTTCTATTTATAGGGAAGGAAGGCTCCCTCCTTTACAATGTTTCCAATGTGGGATGCAAACCCACTTTTCCTACTCACGAAGCTATTTCAGGAGCCCGGTGGCACGGCTTCCGAGTGCGTTTCCGGTGATGTGGAACAATGGAGATGTAGTCGGGGTGCTGGTCTACCCGATGAATGCCGGAAGTAGGAGCTATGACGTCGGTTGCACAGTCTACGAGGTCGCCGGATGTGCTTGGCGGTGTACCATATATACCTCCAACAAGTCCCCCAAGTTCCCGAGTAAGAGTGCAATCTTACTTGGGGAGTTATCATCATGTACCGCCAAGCGTGGGTGACGACCGAGTGACCCCTATTACCACCAGTCCCCCAAGTCCCTAAGTGAGATTGGACTCTTACCGGGCGTTCGAATGCCGAGTCCCACCCCTCCGCTCGAGTGTTACTGATGTGTTCCCAGTAATAGTCCCCCATGTTTCCAGGTGGATTGCCTTGAAGATGCCCGTTGGATGATTTTGACTGCTCGGTGACACGAACCCGGGACTCTTGGCAGCGGGGCTGGGGGCCTTGGTAGCCCCTATGTGGCTACTGTCAACAAGTCCCCCAAGTTCCCGGATGTTCCCAATGGGATGTCGCAACGGTTGCTAGATATGTACCTCAGAAAAAGAGAACAATTAATCAGAAATAAAGCTACTTACAACAAGCACAGAGTTGTTATACTATGCTTGTGAACATGTTGACTGCCCGATGATACGAATGCCACTTGGTGATACGAATATCGCCCGGAGATACAAATGTCATGCATACCGATATTAATTGAACACATAAATCATGATCATGTATAGAATGAAGGCATGCGTAGCTTGAAGATGTCATGCATAGTCTTTCGTTGGTGTTGGCTTAGCCGTTAGAATGCCCCAGCCGTTGTTACTGGCTCTGCCGGTGGAATGCCTCAGCCGTTGTTACTGGCTCTGCCGGTGGAATGCCTCAGCCGTTGTTACTGGCTTACCAAATCCCGGAGGATACAACTCGGCCAGTTACGAACGAAAGGCGTATGCTATGCATCAACAAGCTAAAAATTACTGATGTAGCAGGTAATCATGCACATTCATTAGCCGGTACAAAAATAACCATGTGTTTAGCATAGTACAGCATGCGTATACGGTTATATTGCAGCGGGAAAACTATTAACATGCTTGCCAAATATAGAGCACAGTACTCGCATAAGGGTGGAGTAAACATAACTGTAAGAATTAAAGACTTAGCTTTGCTAGAAGTGAGCGGGTTGATTTGCTGTTTGGAGCAGTGGGTGCCCAAAGGAGATTGTTGGGTGTCCAGAGGAGATTGTCCAACCTGCTGCTGCTCAACCCGGCCCGGCCCAACCTACTGACCCGCTGGGCCCCTTGACCGGGCGGGTTACCCGCTACACTTTTTTTTTTTTCTTCTCTCTTTCCTTCGAATTCTCTCTTTCCCGCTCTTCTGCATGCTTTCTTCCTTTCTCTTCCTGTCTCATGCCCGGAGACCATACGAACCAGAGAGGAAGGCCACTGCTGGCCCTGGGAGGAGGAGCTACAGGGCGCCCTGGAGAGGAAGATGAGGAGAGTCTCGGACGACCGTAGGTGGAGAACGAGCGTCGCCCGGAGAGAGAGGATGACCGGAGAAGGAGACCCAACGGCGATGACCCGTACCGGAGGGGAATGCGAGCCGAACCGGAGAGTAGGAGCAATCGGCACCCGGAGAGGAGAGTGAACAGAACCCGTCCGGTGGCATCCCTCGACTGCGGAGATGAAACTCCGGCCCATGGCGCGGTGACAGTGGCACTTAGAGGGAAGCAAGCCCGGCCCTGGCAGGCTGTGCGGTCGTCGATGTCGGAGTCGAGGAGGTCCTGCAGAACTCCCCCGCTGGCCATGTACCGGAGCTGGACTGCAAGGATCACCGGGAGGCGAGTTCAGGATCAGGCTGTGGGGTGCCGGAGGCTTCGCGAGAGAGAATTCGCCTGGGTTGACCGGGCGAGGTTGAGCCCGTTGACTGGCTTGACCCGTTGACTTGCCAACCGGGCCGGGCTGCCTGCTGTCCAATTGGAGTGGGCTGATGGTAGCAGGTTTTTTTTTCTTTGCCGATGGAATAAGATCTCTACCCGCTGGTAGAGCAACACAACTTTTTGAACTGATTCCCACAGACGGCGTCAATTGTTTCTGCACAAACCCGTAGGCCTGACAGAAACACAATAATAAAGGTAGAACATGAACACAAGGATATATAGTGGTTCACCGTGCCATCGAAGGGCACTGCTACGTCCACTTGGAATATACTATAGCCGGCTAATAAGCCATCAGTGGTGGTTACATGCCAAGAGTAGCAAGTATCCAAGATCCCTAACTCTAAGGGGGAAGCCTTCTATTTATAAGGAAGGAGGCTTCCCACCTCTACTACATCTCCAATGTGGGATGCAAACATACTATTACATATTTCCCTACTCGGAAGGCTACTTCAGGTGTCCGGTGGCACGCCCTCCGGGTGCGGCACCGGTGATCTCTGACATTGGGAATGTAGCCGGGGTGGCGGTCTATCCGAGGCATGCCGGAAGTAGGACCTATGACGCCGGTTGCACGGTCTACGAGGTCACCGGATGTGCTTGGTGGTGTACCATATATACCTCCAACAATCCATAAGTTGCATATTGAGTCTCTCTAAAACTACCAAAATGATTAAGTATCGGAAGGTAATAATATCCATGACTGGAGAATACGTCTCCTCATAATCAATTCCAGAGAGTTGAGAAAAACCTTGCGCTACGAGTCGAACTTTATATCGCTAGAGTTCACAAATTCTCATTGTGCTTTCTGATAAAGACCCATTTATGTCCAACATGCTTCACATTCGGCAGTGTAGGCACCACCGGTCTGAAAACTTGCCTTTTATTTAGAGAGTCCAGTTCAACCTGGATTGCTTCTTCCCACTTCGGCCAATCCGCCCTTCGTTGACACTCATCAATAGTGCGGGGTTCCATATCATTGTTGTCAATGATTTCTTGAGCAACGACGTAGGCGAATGCATCATCGATGTACATGGAATTCCTTTCCATAAGATTGTGCATGCATAAAAAGTTTAGTGAGATTTCTTGGTTCTCCAACATCAACGGTGAGTCTGAGGCGTCCCCGAGGGATATTCAGAGTTGATTCTTGGACATATGTATAGTCGGAGACAATCTCGTGTAACGACGTCACAATACGATGATGAACGGATCGCTTTGTGTCTGAACACTTGCCTTCTTTCTAGGTACAGTGTCCTTTAAACCGATTAGTTGGGATCTGAAGCCGACGCCGGCTCTCCACTTGGAGGTGCCGAGCCTAGGCTGCGGACGACACCTAGAGCTGCCGGTCCGAGACCGGCGGCGCGTGCTCGTGCTTGAAGAGGAATCTTGTCACTTTTGCGATATTGGTAAAGGAGTCGGGCATCAAATCCGCAACCTTTTGTAGTTCCAATATGCGTTGTATTCTAGTCTCACACTGAGACGTGCAGGCATCATAATGAGACGTAGTGAGAGAGAACCACGCCAATTCTTTATGTTCTCTAGGGACGGATGCTTTCCCATCTCTCCCGCTGTTATCATCAAAGTGACAATCTGTAAATCTCGAAGTAAACAAATCACTTGTTGTAGGTTCGATATAGCAGACAATTGTTGGTTCTTCATATCTAATATAAATAGCTAATCATCGTTGTGGACCCATCTTGGTACGCAGTGGAGGCGTAATTGGCACATATATAATATAATCAAAAGTACGCAGATGCGAAATATCAGGCTTGTAACCAGTTACCAACTAGTACGCACTAAATGGTTGGTTATCTATGGGTCGTAGATGAATAAGCATAGCTGCATGTAATATTTCATATCCCTATGCCGATACCCGCAAGTTAGTGGCCATGACTAGGGACCGAGCAACAAGCTGTAGTTTCTTAATGACGGCTTCTGCAAGACCGTTATGAGAATGAATTGATGGGAACCGAAGCTCGCACGCAATAATAAACCCTACAATCGTTAGTAGTATAGAATAAGTAGGGATCGTTCTAGCCGGGGATTAAGGGTACCTGAAATATGAGAATGTTAACAAAAATATTCACGAACATATATGCACACAATTGTCACACTTATATACATATATACATATTCACACACGAAACTATGGGGGATAAAAGGCTTGGCAGCAAGGGCTGCCTCTATATCTAAGACACGAAAATAAAAAGAATACAAAACCTAAACTACTATATACAAGTGATCATCATCTCTCACACAAAACAGTTCACACAAAAGACTCTTTAACACATAGATTCGCATGCAAGAAAGTAAGAATCAAGTATTTAGCATGTTCAAGACCTAAATTAGTTTCGACACAACTAGAGCCTCCAACGGTTTTCCAATTGTTAGACTTCTTAATTTCTTAGAAACTACTCCAACGTATGACTTCTAAGGTGATGCTAATCCGGTTTTACGCGTTTTAACATTTAAGCATGTGAGTCTAAATCGAAGACATGTAAACAAGCAAGGTTGTCAATCATCTTATTTAACATGCAAGTAATCTAAGGTTTTTACCCTATGTGAGCAACACAAAACAAACTACTCCAACGTATGACTTATTCGTATTACTCGGTTAAATGAAACCTAACACCTAGATTCACATGCAAACAACAAATGCTTAAGCACAACTAATGTTTCGGTTTATAAGGCACACTCTTAGATTACTAACCAAATTAAATCCTAAACATGCTTCTAATACCACTGCCCTAATTATCCATACATACGAAAATACTACAAGTTAAAGATTACAATTTGTCATACAAAATTCGCATGCATTCGAAGTTCATAAACAAAGAGTAAAACCAAATTCAACAACCATAAAAACATACAATCTTCATAGACAAAGTATTGTAAAATTACAGAACAATAAAGAAGCCACGAGAAGATGGAGCACGCCTTGCAGAAACCTCCAAAGAAATTCGGCAAGGGTGTGGGACGGATCTACATGGTGGTGGTGGTTCGGCTAAACTATTTTCTGTATAGGATTTATGGTGAGGCTTTGGAAGAGCTTTTGGCTAGTATTCTATGCTTGAGATGAGATGATTTTTCTGTAGGAAAAGTGGGGGTATTTATAGAGAATAGGGTGTTGCCGGCAGCCCTCTTGCAAAAAGGATTTCAGAAAACCTAATGGGATAAGGTTTTGCAACCTTCCTTTCTTAGTTCAATTAGGTTTTCTTTTTTCTGAATTTTTTCTTCAAGGCTTGGGCTTCACATCTTCATGGACTTCTTGTATGGTCTTGGACTTCAATTTACAGGTCTTGATCCATTGAAAATGCCCCAAAATGCCGGCAGCACAATATTGCACCAAATCTGCCAGAATCGGCAGCTTCTCCTAGCTTGACTAGGAGAACTTCTTTCTTCAAGTTTTTCTTCAATGCCATGGCCAAGTGTCATTCTCCTTCCTTCCATACGCTTGGAATGTCTTCACAAATGCTCTTGTACATCATATGGTCCATCGAAATGAAGCACTTGTGAAAAGGAAGCAATCAGTCCCTGGAATCGGCAGCTTTGACCTTGTCGCAGTAATTCCGGCATATCTCCACCTTCGGAGCTCCGATTGATGCGATTCCAAGTCTCACGTAAACTAGACACATATGGCCATCTCCCCATAAACTATCTCGGCCAAATTCCTTGCAAGTCGTCGGGAATGATTTTTCGAAGTTGGGATAAAGTCCCAGGAAAATCCTGTAAGCCCCTGGATTGGAATGTTCGGACTGCCGTTTTGCAGCCAACTTTTGGGTGACTTCCCGAACTCCGATTGATCTGAAATTTTAACACAACATTTCTCAGTATATGGATATTAAGCACACCAAATTTCATAGAATTCGGACAAGGATAGATCGCACTTTTGCTCATCTCAAAATCACGAAAAAGACACATTTTGCACTATTTTCCAGATTTCTCAAACTTAGTCATTTTTCGGATTCTTAACCATTTTTCGCCAAACTCTACCAAATTAACACTAAACTATATTATGACTCTATCTTAGACAAATAAGGGTTAAACAAAGCATAAACGAGGGCATAAGCATATAATATCGTAGCACATTATGCTCCTATCATGAATGTGGGGCACGGGATGTTCAACTTCAATCCCAAGTGACATGTAATAGTCATCAAAACACTTGGACGTAAACTCTCCAGCATTATCCAGTCTGATTGACTTAATCGGATTGTCCTGGTGGTGAGTCCGAAGCTTAATAATCTGAGCTAGAAGTTTAGCAAATGCAGCATTCCTTGTGGACACCAATGCGACGTGTGACCAACGCGTCGACGCATCAACCAGAACCATAAAATATCTAAATAGTCCGCATTCTGGTGTTATAGGTCCACATATATCACCTTAAAATATTCTGTTTCTTATCAATAGCAAAAAATAGCCTTGTTTAAAGTTTTGCTAGTGAACAAGCTTTGAAAAAAAAAGAACTATGAGCATTGGACATCGCTACAGAGGCATGAGCAACAAGATGAGGCTAATAACATAGCCATGGCATCCATATAACTTTAGATAAAAAGACAAACCGTATTTAATCACTGAATACCAGCATTGAGAGAGAGAATATAGCCTAGAGTAGAGAGATAAAAACCGGTGGCCATCATTGGTGGCGTTGCAGAGCCAAGGCCGTGGCCAAGCCAAAGCCGAAGCTGTGGCAAGGGGATGAGGGCCGGTCAGGCGTATAGGCAATCTAATGCGATGGTTGAGCTAAATCCGAGGCATGTTGTGTCTGGAGACCAGTCGTTGCTGAGCCGTTTTTGCAAATATTGCATTTTTCGATATGGTATCATTGCTAGTTTCAAAGCCGGGTTTATGGCCGAGGACGTGTCGGGACTAGGGTCGAGACGTGTCTAAGGCGAAAAATTAAAAACCGGGTTCCGTGTCGAGCCGGCATGACGCAGGGCTGTTGAGGCACGCTGCCGAGGCTGTCGAGGCTTGCGGGTGGCGTGCTGTCGAGTCATGCTGCCAAGGCGCAGCCAAGCTGCCGAGAAGGATATCGAGGGTTCGGCAGGCTGCCGAAAGGCTATCGGCATGCTGCCAAGAGCTGCCGAAAGGACCTGCCGAGGGGTTGCCCAGATGCTGCCTGTAGCCTGCCAAGGCGCTACCGAGGTTGCCTGGGCGCTGCCGAGGCCTAGGCCGAATATGCAACACGATTTTTCGCGGTTCCCTCGTTTTGTTTTTGTGATTATGGTTTCGGATATGAGTTAACATCACCAAAAAGTTATGAACTCAAAATAATTATGCCATAGAAAATTTGACGCATTGAACCAATTTTCCTTTATTAGGTATGTGTTATCTCGAATCATTCATTAAATAAGAGAAATTTTATTGATGACAACTCAAGGATGTTCTAAATAAAACGACTTATCGAATAAAGTCGTGAATTATGACTAAATCAAGCCAAAAATAACAATAAAATCAAACTTGAACATGTATCTTATGACCTAACAAGTCAAATACTTATTCATAATCCGGAGTATCATACTCCTTAGTCCTATGCTTCTTAGTAGGTTGGAAGTCATCGACGGTGAGGTTGGTATCTTCATCATCGTCCTCTTCTTCCTCGAAGTCTCCTACATAGTTCGTTTTGTTGATCCATGTATTGTTTGTGTTTCTTATAGGCAGCTTTGACATCTCTACTTGTATTGCAATTGTGTTGAAGATGATTCTTGGAGCCGCATTTGAAGCAATGAGCCGAACCAGAGCTTGAGGCGTGGCCACCACGCTTGGGGCCGGAACCGAATCGGTTCCCCCATCTAGGAGCAGCGGCGGCACTGCCGTCCCGATTCCAAGAGAGGTTCCGGCTAGGGCCGGCGCCTCCCCTTCCTCCTCGGCCGCCACCTGTAGGCCTTGCCACACGTGGTGGTGGTGCTTGACGTTCACGAGGTTGACTCTTATGCTTTGGAGCTTTACCACGTGCTTGGTGAGATTCTGTAATGAATTTCTAACCTCTAGGCCTCTTGTTGGTAGTAAATGATCAATTCATAGTACATCTCCTTTCTTTGGAGCACATTCATCAATTCACTGAAGGTCTTGATTGTGCCTTTCTCAGGGAGATCACGGTACTGATGAGACAGCATGAACGCAGATTCTGGAAACGTCATGAAAGTCTTCATCATCATGTCGTGGTCGGTCTTCTCGACCCCACAAAAGCTCAGATCAGACCATAAATTGAGCATAGTCTGATGGTGTTCCTAGATGGAATCAAAATCAAATAAGCGGAATTGCTCCCAATCTGACATTAGGTCAGGGAGCTGTGCATCATGCACATTGTCGAAGCGGTCTTTGAGAATGTCTCATACCTCTTCGGGATCGGTTTTCCTCATATATTGCTTCTTGAGCATTTGATGGATATGGCCCCTGAGAAAACATTAGGGCATGATCTTTCTGTTCAGGAGAAGCTTGCATATTTTCATCCTCAGGAGGGACTATGGTGGCCGTGAATCGTTTGCCGATGAAGGTGTTCTCAACATCTGAGACTCACCTCTTGTATTCTTTGCCTTAGACATCCAAGATGTCGAATTCTAAACGCTGAATGTCAGCCATCTACAAAACACAAATTGGGAGACGTTAGTGTTTCGAATGCTAATCAAGTTTGATTTTTTTCTTTTCTTTTAGAACAGTGCCAAGATATATTAAGGTCACATAAATCGATGCAAAACGTGACTTCAAGTCACAATCAATATATTCCTTTTTTTTCTTTTGAAAAAGAGACGTTATGGTTCACAGTGACATCACAGTCACAAGCATAACGGTGGCCGGTACATCATAGTTGCCCTAAAAACGTTGGCACCGGGGCAATCAACCCCCCGTATGCCGTCCCGAGAAGCGTAAGAATCGGGTAGAGGTAGCAGGGACACGAAAAGGTCCCGAATGAAAGACAAAATCCCAAGAATTTAAAGTTCAGAAAGCGGGAACTTTTATAAAATTTTTACCTTGTTAATTGAAGCTTGATCGAAAGAAACTTGACTTTTGGGAAAGCTTGTTTTCTTCGACTTTTCTTCGAAGCAAAGAAGAAGGCCTCAAAGATCGCTTGCTCGGCTTGCGAGCTATCTTGACCGAGAAGAAGAAGGGCTGCCGAGAGTGCTGTCAGCAGGGACAAGGAAGCTGCTGAGCGGGCTGCTAAGCAGGGCAGGAAGCTGCCAAGAAGGGTTGCGCAGCGCGGAACAGGGCAGGGATCGGGAGGACTGCAGGCTATTGACAGCGCAGGTGCTGCCGAAAAAAAAACCGACGGTGCCGAAGGGAAGAACAGCAGCCGTAGGTGGGGAATTAGGGTTTTGAATTTTTTTTTGGAAATCAGGGTTTTTTTAAAGGCTATTAACGAGACGCTAGAGGAACGCACTGATAACATGTTCTAAGAGAAATAAATGATAGGAAAAGCGTACCTTTATTGATTGATAAGAAGACTTTTTCATATGCATTAACATTAAGTATCCCTAGTAATCAGAGATTCTCTATCTACTAAAGAATCTAGATAACTAGTCTTATTAGAACAAGACACATTACAAAAGTTACGAACTTAACCTTTTTTGAACAAAGGCCAATTTATTCTGAGCGATGGACGGTAAAGATGCTGGTAATCTATCCACACACTTAAGCATGGCCATTCCTTCTTACACGTGTAATTCGTTCCCATAGGTGCGAAAAGACTATACTCACACGTGTGTAAATGTCACCTTCACGCACGTCTTTAGTGGACAACATTGATCATGGATTAGGAGGAGGAAATTCAATACATGCGGCCATCTCCCCACATTCTACTTTTCTTTGCTTCTTCGCCAAAATGTCCTCGCACTCATAGTTTTTCATCCTCAATGCCTTCTAACATTATAGAGCCATGGCTAAATGGTTCCACTTGATAGTAAAGAGTATATAAGATTAAGAAATGAAACAGGAATACAATACAGGGAATCGGTAAATAAACAACCAATATATATATCAAACTAAATTGAACCTACTCAAAACTCTTCCCAAAAAAAAAAAACTTTTAAAAGAAAAGAAACCAAAACCTCTTTTGTCGATGTGAACAAATATTCTAGTAGTAGCAAGTGAAATAAAATCACCAAGGACAAAAATAAAGTCTTTCTCGAAGCTGCTTTTTCTACGAGGAGCCTTTTGTTTGCCTTAGTTTTGGCCGGGGATTTGGAACCCATGATGCTGCCACCCAATATTTTCATGTATTCCTCATACTTGTCATTGAAGTTAGCCTGCATTGCAAATGACACACAAATTAAGTCAAAGCAATAATATAGCATACTCGAAGAAATTCAACATATTGTTCAGAATTTAAGCATCTCTTTTTTAAAAAGTTACAGCTTAAGATCATCTCACAAATACTGAGCCTGAATAGAGTTTTCTTTTCCCAACAAACATATAAGATACCAAAAACAAAAAGAAAATATCAATGTTTACATCAATGTTTTATTTCATTCTCGTTTGTCTTGAAATCCTTATATCGTTGTTTTATTTCATTCTCTTCTCTCTAATTCTTTAACACAGAACCGATCAAATGAAAAAGGAATTGTAAATGACCAATACCTAATAGAGGAAAAGAAAATTAAGCTATGACCATGGGGGGTGAAAGCCTCCTAAGTCTTGGTGGGTAAGTTGTTCTAAGTATTTGCTATTATCCTTTTAGTCGCAAAATCAGTGTCAACTGCTCTGTATTGCAAAGGAAAGTGAAAAATTTAGTAACTTTGATCAAACACTGGAAATATAGAGTATCTGATAGCAGCTGTACTTTATATATTAGACTATTAGCTAAATCATAAAATTAGCTATCTTACTGGCATAAACCATAACTTATAACTGATATGTGGTCTCACGTGCTCCATTAGACAAAATAAGATGTCTAACTGTAGAATCATCATAGTTTCTGTCAAGTAAAAGGACCACATTAGATGATCATAAGATGGAAGACCAACTTTTGGACGTGGAGACAGAGGGAGAGGAGAGAACATTGTATCACTTGAATCCAATTCATGGCTTAACTGTCATAACAAAACAAAACAAAAAACTTAAAAAAGGAATTTGTTTCACAAAGCCAGTGCAACATTTGATTCAATAGTACGTAGCAATGAGAGGGCTAAAAGAATGATTTTAACACACTATTACACCCAGAATAGCAATCACCAGGATCATAACCAATAAACAGATAGCAGAAACAACATGACAGATTAGAAATCCAACTAAGAAGAATTAATAAGATAATATATAAAAACCAATTTAATTACCTATCAAAGAATCATTAGATCTCAATCAAAACCAAATAATCTGTTATGGTAGCTAATCTAAGAAACCAAACTAACCAAAAATATGAGCCAGAGAAGACTCACCTGATTGGTCAGAACCTCTAATAAAATTGTCAAATCTTCAACACCTGGTAAAAAAAGGAAAAAAGTCAAATCTCCAAATCTTGATAAGCCTGCTACCAGAGGCAAAAACTATAGAGGAAGACAAACTAAAGGGTCGATCAGATAACTCTGTGGAGAAGGAACGGATTAGCGGTTTGTTCAGAAATAAAAAATTTGACTTGCCTATTAAATATTCTAGGGGAGGATACTATAGACTTACAAAACAATGGATACAATGAGTAAAAAAATGGATCTCTAATAATTTAAAAATCTCTTCAAGTGGTTCAAACTCAGTCAAAAACTACCGTTGCATCTGAATCACTTGAATAATCTATCATGTCTATCTTCAAGAATCTCTTTAATATATAAGTCAACTCAAATTTTCATAGAAAAAAAAATGAAAATGAACAGGTATTTCCATACCTGAAATCCTCTTCAATTAATAATCACCGATTAATGCCTCATGACCTCATATATACAAGGGTTTTGTACCAGGAGAAGTGTAAAATCAAAAATGCACTCTTTTTTTATATAAAGCTTTCGAAGGCTACACTAATTTCTTATGCAAAACAATATTCAGCATCCCAAACAGACTACCCAAGGTTGGGGTCAAAAGCAGGAAAAATATAACAATCAATTTCCTCTTGAACCAAAAGTGAAAGAACAAAAAAAAAAAGTATCAACCGCTCTTTATTAATAGAGATATGCTACTACAACAAAATGCAGCCCTTCAAAATCCTATTTAATATTTCTAGACATCCAAGTATATATGCAGATTGGCTTTATAAAAGTTCAATTAACAACTGCCAATTATAATTCAAGTATACATCAACATTTAGAATTTCAAGGCAAAGAGGGAGTGGTTAGGGTAATGGTGTTGAGGAAAGGTAGAAAGTTTGAGGTACAGCAAAGAATTGCCGAAATTTCAGCTTGTGCAGCTTCATCTTATTATAACAACATAAAAACCATAACACCATTTACTGCAAACGATTGAATTAGAGCAAATGGTAGAGAAGACCTGTTATTAATTCTAAGATTATAAACCATAGCTATGAAATTAACTCAATGTGTAAGTTTTCATTTAGGACACTGTCAAAGTAACATACAATTGAAGTCTCCTCCAAAATTGCTTATTGCTGCTTGACCTCCCACACACATGCTTCCTTTTTTTCTTCTTCTCAGATCTAATACATGAACCTTTCTGGTTAATTTTACGTAGCACACACTTACAACATCCAATCAAAATTTGAACACAAATATGTATATCATAATTATAACTCAACTTCCTTAAAAGGTACGATATGGAGATACATCGAGTTCAATATTAGACAAACTCCCTTGACTTACTTACCATCTCCCTCCACCAATAGCAATCTGAAAAATCAAATAGAGCCCAATTAAACGTCATTATCAGAACTCGTGATTGAGATCAATGAAAGAGGGATCTTGTATTCGTAGAACTTCAATTGCAATACTACGCCAGACAATAAACCCATAAAAAAAGAAAGAATTCCAACATGAGAGCAAGTCAATGAAAGAAGAAACTCCACATACACACATACCTCGGCTCTAAGTTTTTATGTGGTTCTAGTATGATGGGTTTAATCTTTACTCGTTTCCTCCTTCCTAAATTTTAAGAGTAATTTTTCTCCTCCGTTTAGATTTGATTCTGCAATACTTTGCTCGACGTTGGCTTTGATAATAGAGATGTAGTCGTCCTTTTCATTTTTTGGAGAGAGTGATGAGCAGTGGTGTACCCATTTGTATTCCGATTACCTCCCACGTCGGGCCGACTAACCGTCAACACAAACCGGCAGTTTACTTCAAATCTCTCCTGTTAGATTACCATTGTGTCCTCTAAACCATATTCACACACACAGATTTGAAACTTAATAAACCCTGGGCTTTTCCGGAACTTAAAAAATTTAGCCATTATCCCCTCCTTGACTTTATTAATAGAGATATATTCTTAAAACAATATATATATATATATATATATATATATATATATATATATATATATTATTTTCTACACGAGTCATTTCATTAGACCAACCAAATTTAAATCCGTGATTGGTTATACAATAAGTAACAAGTCCCATATTGAGCATCTCCAAAGATTAATGTCATATGGTTAAGTAAAATTTAAATTTGGCATCTGAGTTGACGGTGTTATTTTTAACCAATTCTTACTCTAATAGAAATGTTAAATTGTTAAAGGAAAAACGCATTATGTGCCTTTGTCAATGTAACTGACGAGAGGTAATTAAGTAGTCATTATTGTCATTAATGTATTTACTATTACCGTTGTAATACTCACCCTATATAAAGGGGATTATCAATGAAATGAGTAGACCAATTCATTATTTCCTACAACACTTTATCAGCACTTTACTTTAGCCAGAGAAAAGAAAAAAACCATAGGCTTTGCTTTAGCAACAAAAATTTAAGAAATTTTTTTTCTGCCTACAACTCATTCGTCGGAGAAGAAAGAAAAATCTCAGAAACCTTGTTCTGCCGACGACATATTTGTCGGCAGAGGGTCAAGATGCCCAAGGCACCCAGACAATTGCTCTGGGCACCCAATTCATCTTCTCCTCCGATCTACCATCAAAATTGGACCTCAATTCGGCGTCAACCAAACCGATGCCAGCAGCCTTGGCCGACGACGTCAGCCTCTAGATCGACCACCTCCAGCCTCCAGCGCCTCCCGATCACGTTTCCCCGAAGCCGGCAAGCCCCAACCCTCGGCTGCGCGTCTGCTCCTTCGAACCCGATCGGGCTGCCTCGCCTCAATCGGCGTCTGCCCCAACCGGCCTCCGATCTATCCCCCCCGATCGGCCGACGAACCTGGCGCCGCCCTCCTCGCGCCGCTTTCCGCGCCAGCGCAGCCTCCGCTCCGATCTGAAAAAAATTTCGACCCGACGACAGCTCTACCGACGACAGCTCGTCGGGAAAAAGTTGCTCCAAAAGTTCTCCCGCCGAAAATCTTGTCGGCATATTTTGCAATCGACCCGACCCGGCCCAACCCCAAAAAAAAAGAAAAAAAGAAATTCTTTTTAGGGTAAAATACAAAGGTAATTTTCGAAATTACCACACAGTAATTTATATCTATTGTGCGACTATTTACTGTTTTCAAATTTCATCGTCAATATGAAATTATTTAATTTATATGATAAATGTGAAATATATATGATTAAAGTGACTAATCATATGAATATTATTTGTTTTTATGTGGCATAACAATTACGATACGGCGATCAATATGTGACGACTACTTGGAGACGGAGATAAAGCAATCGCTTCTTATGCAGTTTATTTGGCAAACTTACAAGTAATATTTATATTGATGCTCTGCTTTCATTATATTTTGTTTCAGTTATTTATATGATATAATGCTCTATTAAAATTTATTGCATTAGTATTTTATATAAATGTGAAACATGAAGCGTTATATGTTCATTTTATTAGTGTTAAATAATTGTTTTATTTAACATATTATTTATTTTGAACACTGCTCTGATAATGTAATTTCATGAGCTTCGTAATATAAAGAAAAAGTGACAAACCTATAATGTGGAAAAGTATTTTCACGAAGTAAGAAAAATATGACCATTACAAATTTCGGTCTTGAAATCCAATTTTTATTTATTGAAAATTTTTCAACATGGATATCTTATTTATTGTGTAGAAAGCAACGATAATGGAATTTCATTAGCTTCACATGCAATGAAAATGGAGAAACCAAAATTTTATTGTGATAACGAAATTTCACGAAGCCTCGGATTTACCATAATGTATATTGGTTTATATTAGTCGTCGTACATGACATTTAGACCACGAGATTAATACATTCTATTCTTCCTCTATTTTATAGATGGTTTAACCATCACAGTTTAGTTTTGACATATTGGACTCTGAAGAATTTGAGTACCAAATTCCCCTATTAAGCCAACTAAGGCTTGAGCATGGTATATTTATGCAAATTGCTTTATGTAAAATAACTAAGAAATAATTACAATATCTTGAATGACAATGTAAGGTCTGAGAAAAAGAAATTTCCTGAAACAAATTATGCAAAGTAATGCAACAACCCTAAAACAAAGGGCAATGATGATGTATGAGAAGACAAAGAGTAATGACGATATAAGGTCTTAGACAAAGATATTTCTGAAACAAATTATACAAAGTAATGCAACAACCCTAAAACAAAGGGCAATGATGATGTATGAGAAGACAAAGAGAATGACGATATAAGGTCTTAGACAAAGATATTTCTGAAACAAATTATGCAAAGTAATGCAACGACCCTAAAACAAAGGGTAATTACCATGGACGTAAAAATCATATAATCATCCAAAAGTAAGTGGAAACAATGTAATTTTTAAAAGATGACATAGGGGATATGTCATGTGCAGTGAAGCACTCTGCCATTGTTGTAATTCAATGAACCATTGATATGTACATTATAAGCTAGCAAAGAATTAGCTACGACTTTCAATAAATATGAAGAATCATATGAGTACGCGGATTCTGGAAAAGTATCTTCAATATCCAACAATAACATTGAAAATGAGTTTACAACTTGTTGACAGTAGCCGCAGAGGGGCTACAGCAAGCCCACAGACCCGCGGCAAGTACACCAGGGCCCGGCCCAGGACTCAGGATCGGAGCACCAGCACCAGGCCTCGGGGCCCAGCGGTCTATCCTGCCTCCAAGGGTCCTGGGACCAGGGGCGCCTGCCTGCCAAAGAGGGCACCAGAATATCCAAACAGAAGGGAACCAGTCCCACATCGAAGGGCAAGGCCAGCCCTCACCCTCAACCACCTATATATGGGCCTCGACTACCACCATAAATAGGTAACTTGTCTCCCTCCCTGCTTACATACGTGCCCAGGTTATATATATTCCAACTATACTAACTTAGGCATCGGAGAGGTGAAGGCCGGCCCGCCCGGTATTCCCCTTAGTAAGCAGGATTGCAGGAGATCGAGTTGGATTCATCAAGTATCTACCAAGACCCCCGGGTTTAGGCAGAAACAATTGGCGCCGTCTGTGGGAACTCTGAACAAGAAGCCGTGCAAGCAACACCGCTGGCTGAGATTGTGGGAATGAGTCAAGAGAAAGGAACTACTGAGGAAGGGCGTATTGCAGCTGTGCAAACGCTCGCCTCCACCCCTGTCGTCACGCGGGAGATGCGTGGCGAGCAGGGCAGCGATTTGGGAAGGAGCCATGGAGGGCCCTCCGGTGATCCAGAGCCCCGCCACGAGAGCTCGCACGGGAAAGACCCGATAGAGGACGAAGGCAGCCCAGTGCTTCGTGGCCTATCCCTGACGTTCTCGGATGATCCGAGTGATCAGTCTGAGAGCCAGGATCAAGACCCCACGTACAGCCCCGACCATGACGGCTTGGCGGGAAAGGTACGGGCGATGGCCGCGGAAGTTAGTCGTCTCAGAGAGGAGAACGACCGGGACCGAGCCAAGTCCCAGGCCCGATACGAAGAGATAGAGGCAGTAAACACCGCCCTGGTAGCCGCCCTAGAGAGGGGGCAGCGGCGCAGTACTGCCATGGCCGAGGCACAAGCCGCACCCCTGCTAGTCCAACCCCGGCAGCTAGAGGCTGGACAATCTTCGGGCGCCCGACCCAGCGAGCCTATGCGAGAGAAGTCACGAGCCGGCGAGGACCTGCCGAAGAGCACGCCCGCCTCCCACCAGCCGCACGCTTCGTCCATGGGTGAAGTGGATACTCCAACCGCCCGGGCGCTGCAACTGCTAGCCAACACCGTGTCGGATCTGAAGGCCCAGATGGAGGCAAACGAGAGGAGAGCGGCCCGGCCATTGGAAGGCGCCCGGTTCAACGAGCGCATGGGCCCCTTTTCACACCGAGTCATAGAGTCGGGGAGATCTGGCAACCAGAAGTCCCTCAAGCTCACCTATTCCGGGTCCGGTTGCCCGTATCAGCATCTGGACAGCTTCCGATCCCAGACCTGCGCCAAGGGTTACTCCGATGCAATCTGTTGCAACATCTTCCAGGAGACCCTGTCCGGAGAAGCGCTCAGTTGGTTCTACGAGCTTCCTGCGAATTCAATCGAGGCATTCGAACAGCTGGCTGACCGGTTCGTAGGCCGCTTCATCCTCCGAGTCGAGGGAGCGCGGACGTCCACCGTCCTCTTCAACTGCATCCAAGCCCCCGGGGAAGAGTTGAGAACCTTTGTCAACCGGTGGCAGACGGCCACGGCCGGAGTTCGGAACTTGGACAAAGGCATCGCCGAGATGGCATTCAAGCAGGGGCTTCGGGCAGGGAAGTTTTCCTACGCCGTCAGGGTAGAACTCCCTCAGGGCTACGACGAGTTGATGGCTATGGCCATCCGGCATGCCCAGGCTGATCATGAGACCTACGGGAACCACCTGCTGAAGAGGAAGCGGGATGAGCAGTCTTTGGACCATCCCCGGGTAGAGGATCCCCCGCGCAGTCACGAGAGCAAACCCGGCCAGCGAGCCGAGCACGGGAGTCGCCGACCCGGCCGGAACAACAACAACAACGGCAAGACCTGGCCACAGCGACAGCAGAGACCCTTCTCTGACAGGCCCCAGCCTCGGGCCGAGAACAAACCTGCACCGTACCACCAAGAGCGCCCCCTGGCAATTATGCCAGCACCCCCGGCTAATCAAGAAGTCTTCTCCACTCTCACCGCATCCTATGAGGACATCCTGCTGGAGAATGCGGACGTCATTGCCCCACCGCCCCAGAGAAGGTACCCCAAAGGGAAGCTTACGACGGCGCAGACAGGCAAGTACTGCTCGTACCACGATGAGGCAACTCATCGGACGAACCAGTGCTTCGCCCTCAAGACTGCAGTGCAGGGCTTGATTGATAGCGGCCAGCTCCAGAGATATGTAGGGGAGAGAGGAGCAGGCCCCGACCGAGAGGGTAACCCGGCTTGGTAAACCCGCTAGGTCCAGGCGGTTAGTTTGGCATATCGCCGGTTCAACCGATTGTAAAGATCAAATATATGCAAACTACTTTTGAAAACTCTGGCCCCGCAAGCTCAGATATATATATTCATAGTTAATTAAAGTATCCAAAAAGTAAACCGCTCCGGAGAGTTTCTTTTACAAGCAAAAGCAAGAAAAACATCCTAAGGAGCCGCATCTCCAGCGGTAGCTTCGTCGTCGACCTCAGCTCCGGCACTGTTGGTAAAAGAATCCAAGTGCGAGCGATGTTCTGCTCCTGACTGTTTCTCCACCGCCAGCTGCTGGACGACCGGCTCCACAGGAGCATTTCCTTCGGCAGAGGTACCTGGCATCAGGGAACACTACAACACTGAATATCTTAGGCGACGAAAATTTTTCGTCACCTAAGATGGATTTTCGTCGACTAAGTTTTGTGGTGACGAAAATTTTGTCGCCTAAGTTTCGTCGTCTAAAGTTTGTGGGCTAAATACTTAGACGACGAAAATAACACAATTTCGTCGACTAAGATAATTCTTAGAAGACGAAAAAATTTCGTCGTCTAAGAAAAATGGTGACGAAAAAAATTCTGAGACGACGAATTTTTTCGTCGGCTAAACTATGGCTTAGACGACGAAAAAGAAATTTCGTGGCCTAAGATAATGACTTAGACCACGAAACTCAACATTTTCGTGGTCTAAGTTTTTAGTTTAGGCGACGAAAGATAAAGTATTTCGTGGCCTAAGATGGAAACTTAGTCGACGAAACTATATTTTTTCGTCTCCTAAGCTTCATACTAAGTCGACGGAATATTTTATTTCGTGGTCTTAGATTTTTACTTAAGCCGCGAAATAATATTTTTTCGTGGCCTAAGAGTTTATCTTAGGAGACGAAATTATTATTTTTCGTGGCTTAAGTAAATATCTTAGTCCACAAAAAAATAATTTCGTCGACTTAGTATACATCTTAGGCGACGAAAAAATTTAGTTTCGTCGACTAAGCATGTATTAAATTTAAAAAAAAAAAATTTCGGATACTGAATATTCAAATATATTAAAAAAAGTATCGATAAAAATTAAATACCGAATAATATCGTACAATACCGAATAACATCGTACAATAATATAAATTCATACATTTGTTCAATAAAAATATTACACATCAAACAATATCGTACGTAGATAGGGAGAGTGAGGAGCCTGCAATCTACTGTGGTCGGTTCCTAAACGACTGGAACTCTTGCTCCAACCAGCTAAGACGCTCAGTTACCAATCGTGTCTGCTCCTCTGCAAGTCTGATACGCTCTCGGGCCTCCTCCTCTGCAAGTCTGATACGCTCTCGGGCCTCCTCCTCTGCAAGAGCTATACGCTGTCGGGTCTCCTCCTCCAGTCGTCTCACACGCTCCCCATTTGACGACCGACTGCGTCCGGTGGAATTTTCCCCTTGCGATGATTGGGAGCCGACACCGAAAGTGACTCCTCCTAACCCCCGGATCTCACCGCTGTTTCGCGGTCCCAGTGCGCTGACAAGCACTCGGGCTTGAGTCGGCTCGTCAAAATAGTTGTAGATCAGATCCTCCGGAACGTCGGGGTGCTCCTGCCTCACAGTGGTCATCACCCTCTCGAGCTCGGCATTGATACGGCGCTGCAAAGACCAAGCAAGTAACATGCATATGAATAATGCATTGTAAATAATCCAAACATAATCGGCAGATATTATTCATCAAACCACAACGGTTAAACATAATCCAAACATAATGCCATGTCTAGTTATAGGATAAGAGAAACTTACTATATTTTCTGCCGCCTCTGGGTGCTCAGGAGGGTACACCATCTCATAATTCTTCACCAAGGGGAATAGTTCACCTTTTTGCTTCAATTCGTGCGCCCCGTAGATGAACGGCTTTGAACCGGACCGATGGTGTAACGTCTTCTTCCCCCGGTTGAGGGCGTTGGCGGTCGATCGTCTCTGTAGAAATATGATTAAATATGAGACAAATAGTTAGCATTGAAATAAAACTAAAATGAAAAATGTTAACATTTGAAAGCACATACTACTATTACAAAATTATATACCTGAAACTCATCGCTCTCGAAGTGGTGAAGCAGCCAAGACCACTCCTCCTGCCTATCTTTGAACTCTTTCGGAATTTTCCCAGGATTGGCAATCCTAAGCCTGTTGAGCTTGCTCTTGAAGGCTGTGAAGGTCTTGGCGGCATGCTTGTAAACCCACTTGACCATCTTCTTATCATCCCAAGGGATGTCATAAACAAGCTATTACAAAAAAATTAGAATTAATATGGAAGCTTATAGATAATTAAAATATCAAAATTGTAGTTAACTTACGTCGAGTTCATTTTTGAGCTTCAGCTGATCATCCTCCTCCAGATCCCACCAACTTGCAGCAGTCATGGGAATGCTGTCCCGAATGATATGCCCGATATCATGAGTCAGCCAACTGTTCAGTGCACTGGTCTGCGGTCCGTGCAAGAACTCATCATCCATGACGATCTTCACCTTCTCTCCGTGCTGCACCCAAGACGTGTAGGCCTTCAAGCCTTTTACCAACCCTCGTTTGTGTTTGGGAGGAGGTGCTGCCAAAACAATAACAATTTAATTAGAAAGTAATAACACTCATTTATAACTAAATGACTTAATTGAAAGTGTTGGATTATGTTTACCTCCATCAGGCCGAGGACGAAATGTGCGCCGACAGCTGATCTCACAATCACCATCGCTGTCGTCGACGTCAGGTGCGGTGTCTGCTACTAAAGGGGATGCAGTATCCTCCAACGGGGGCGGAGGGGGAGGTGATGATACGTTCGCAGACGATTCCGTAGGTGGCCGCGAACCACTCCCTTCAGAGTTATTTGACTTGTAGAAGCGGTCAAATAACTCCTGCCTCTTCTTCTTCAGAAATCCCTGAGTCGGCGGCATATTTTTCCTGTAAAGAAACACAAAGTTGAAATGATTAAGAAATTATGACCCCATTGTACAGGAAAAATCATTTTACAAAACTATGCATGTATAATCAGATGTCACCTTTCAAAATTCTGATGATGAACCAATGAGAAAGATTTTGCTTTTGAAACTAAATAAACCATTTTAATCACTTCCTAACACCATGCTTTGAACATGGTTAAACAATTGAAGGTTGATTAAGGTATTTGAAACCAATATAGAGGAAATGTATTTCACTCACATACAGACAGCCTTATTGATCCCAATCTAATGAGAATAGCAACTAACAAGCAAACCATACCACCAAAAACCTTGGTTAACTTTCCAGGTACTAACAAAGTATAACACTACACCATGAAATGTAAACACACATCAGAAACGAACTCCCAAACCTAAAAACAATCGCATGCACTACACTAATTCATCCAAGTAAAACCAATAAAAGCTCATCACAAGTTACACCGAAAGCTCATCACAGATTCGAATACCAAACCCTCCTAAAATCTCATCACACAAACTACACAAAAAGAAAACCACCTCCTCAGCCATCACAACCTTCTCCAAGCCAAAAATACAACAATAGCTACAATACACACAGATTAACCCATCTCACCAACAAACAACAACAATTCCAATTCCAATTCCAATTCCAATTCCAATTCTTATACCAAGCACAAAATCAATCAATCAATCCATCCATATTATCCACATATACCAATTCTTATATCAAAATAAATCAAATCTAAATTTTCCTATACCAATATGAATTAAGACAAACATAATTAGTGATGGGTTTAACATACCCGATTGGAGGCTGGCCGAGCAGGGGGAGGAGGGCCGAGCAGGGGGAGGGCCGAGCAGGGGGAGGGCCGAGCAGGGGGAGGGCCGAGCAGGGGGAGGAGGCCGAGAAGGGGAGGAGGCCGAGCAGGGGGAGGAGGCCGAGCAGGGGGAGGGCCGAGCAGGGGGAGGAGGCCGAGCAGGGGGAGGGCCGAGCAGGGGGAGGGCCGAGCAGGGGGAGGGCCGAGCAGGGGGAGGAGGCCGAGCAGGGGGAGGGCCGAGCAGGGGGAGGAGGCCGAGCAGGGGGAGGAGGCCGAGCAGGGGGAGGGCCGAGCAGGGGGAGGAGGCCGAGCAGGGGGAGGGCCGAGCAGGGGGAGGAGGCCGAGCAGGGGGAGGGCCGAGCAGGGGGAGGAGGCCGAGCAGGGGAGAGGAGAGGGAGGCCGGTGGAGGTGGGGAGGTGGGGAGAGGAGATGGAGGCCGGTGGAGGTGGGGAGGCCGGTGGAGGTGGGGAGAGGAGAGGGAGGCCGGTGGAGGTGGGGAGGTGGGGAGAGGAGATGGAGGCCGGTGGAGGTGGGGAGAGGAGAGGGAGGCCGGTGGAGGTGGGGAGAGGATCGGAGAGGGAGGCCGGTGAGGGGGGGAGGTGGGGAGAGGAGAGGGAGGCCGGTGGAGGTGGGGAGGCCGGTGGAGGTGGGGAGAGGAGAGGGAGGCCGGTGGAGGTGGGGAGGTGGGGAGAGGAGAGGGAGGCCGAGCAGGGGGAGGGCCGAGCAGGGGAGAGGAGAGGGAGGCCGGTGGAGGTGGGGAGGTGGGGAGAGGATCGGAGAGGGGATGGAACGAAACAGATCTGTGAATTAGGGATTCTCGGGTATATTTACTTCACTTAGGCGACGAAAACTTAATTTTCGTCGACTAAGTAAAGTCTTAAACGACGAAAATGATATTTTCGTCGGCTAAGTAAAAACTTAGACGACGAAAAATAAGTTTCGTCGTCTAAGTGTATTCCCAAATTTTCAATTAATTCAAATCAGTCCGCCAAAATATTAAAAACAATTTACACTTAGTCGACGAAAAAGTATGTTTCGTCGGCTAAGTAAAGTCTTAAACGACGAAAATGATATTTTCGTCGCCTAAGTAAAAACTAAGACGACGAAACTTAAGTTTTCGTCGATTAAGACCAGTTCAAATTTTTGCCAAATTTATTGGCGGAAAATAAAGCCAAATTTTAAAAAATAATTAACACTTAGTCGACGAAACACACTTTTTCGTCGTCTAAGTGTTTACTTAGACGACGAAAAAGACTGTTTCGTCGACTAAGCTTAGTTAAAATTTTCCCAAAATTTATTGTGTGGAACATTAAAAAGTCAATTTTAAAAAAAAATAGACACTTAGTCGACGAAATTATAAGTTTCGTCGTCTAAGAAAATACTTAGACGACGAAAATAAGGTTTTCGTCGACTACGTAAATACTTAGACGACGAAACTTATAATTTCGTCGACTAAGTGACAATTTTTTTTATAAAAATTGACTTTTTAATGATGGCATTTTCGGCCATGTTCATATAGGTGCATTTGGTCGACGAAAGACCCCAAATATCGCAATTGTGCCCATTTTAATTTTCTTGACGAAATTGTAATCCAACATAATAATTAACACAGAACACAGTTGAAGGTTCTGTACGTACGTACACACCATTCATGTATTTTTAATTATACATCAAAAACAAATTTATTGAATTTAAAAACATAATTTAAATCTGATCATGGTTCTCCATCATAATCGTCATCGTCTGTATCGTCTGCATCTTCAATCGTATCAGTTAAGCCATCATTGGAATCGTCATCGTCGTATGTTTCCTCATCATCGTCTGATTCCTCATCATCTTCGTCATTAATGAAGTTTTGATTGGCTATGTTTTGAGATGTAGATGCATTTGGGACTGCAATGAATTCATCAGAAGTAACGAAATGTAAGCGGTTGTTGTCGCGAATAGCCTCTGCATTAGGGATTTGAGAAGCCGAATGTTCTTGATATGGTTCATCAGTGTCGCCGTCATCTTCATCATCATGTTCTTCCCCCCCTTCAACTGTAGACGCACTCCATATATTCCTATGTGACATCGGGTTAACCACTTTCCAAAATCCACCTGCCTTAGGATCATCGAGATAAAATACTTGTTTTGCCATGCTAGCAAGAATGAAGGGCTCATTTTCATACCAACTTGTGTTTGTATTCACCGATAACATGCCGTAATCCATCTTTGTACTCCCAGGAACACTTTGATTAGTGTTAAACCATCTACACTTGAACAAGACAACGAGCATATTTCCATATACTAGTTCGACAACGGCCAGTAGCACTCCATAGTAGGTGAAGTCGTCACCATCTACCATGACCCCGCAATTTTGCGTTCTGCGGTTCACATCTCGTTGAAGTGTCACGAACTTGACGCCATTGACAAAACACATCGCGCGCACCCTGTGGGAAATTGGCATTCTAGCCAAATGGTGCAATTCGGACGAGTACCAATCACTGTTCTGTATTTGGAGATTTTCCACCTGTCACATTGTGATAACTTATTATTTAAATTGAACTGACTAGCTAGAATACTAATATTGAAATGGAGATATTGTAACATACAAAATATTGTGACGTACCCATTTGCGAAAGTAAACAGGAAATGTTCTTTTGTGCGTCTCTTTCGGCCTTCGGTCTCGACGATTTGCTTCAATCAGCTTCAAATGCTCACCCATGAAATATTGTGCTTCGTCACAGTGTTGTAGTACGCACCAATGAGCTTCAATTAGCTCAGCATCTGTCAGTCTTTCTGAAGTTGGTAAATTACCAAACGGACGTACAACACTTGAAAGGACGGAAAGTTTCGGAACTGGTACTGTAGAGGCTGCTGTAGAAGACTCTGCAATGTTTTCGTCACTGTTACGGAGATATAAGTTGCAGTATGTTACACATTCATGTGTAATGTACGACTCCGCTATCGATCCTTCAGGGTGACTCTTGCTTTTACATAACTTTTTGTATTGAAACAGTTGTCTGAAATTACACGTACAGTTATTAGTGAAGTATATATACAAGAGAATATTATAATGAATGGGGAAATACGAATAATAAATAGTACCTTTCTTGCGGATACATCCAGGTGCAATGAACAGGACCAGTAAGCAGTGCTTGATCTGGAAGATGGATCATCAGATGAATCATACTGTCGAAGAAAGCAGGGGGGAAAATCCTTTCCAATTTGCACAAAATGTAGATGATGTCTTCTTTGAGAATGAGAACATCTGACTTCTTCAGCTCTTTAGCGCATAACTTCTGAAAGAACCTACACAAGGCTATTATAGGTTCGACCACATCTGGATGCAAATAGGGTCGGATAACCACTGGAATAAGACGTTGTAGCAATACATGACAGTCGTGGCTCTTCAATCCGTTAAACGTATTAAGCCCCAAGTTAATACACCGAGATATATTGCCTGCATACCCATGAGGATACTGTACTCCTTTAAACCATACGAAAATCTGCTTCTTGAAAGCCGGTTTAACTGTGTAAGGTGCAACAGGTATGAAAGTCCCTGACGCCGTCTTCACTGGCCACAAGTGTTCTCGTAATCCATTCTCCTTCAAATACTGACGTGCTTTCAAAGTGTCCTTACTCTTTCCTTTGATATCAAGAATTGTTCCCACAATGCTGTCACTTACTCCCTTCTCTATGTGCATGACATCTAGGGTGTGTCTAAGAATGGATTTCGACCAGTAAGGCAAATCATAGAATCTACTCTTGTGTGTAAAACACTTGTACTCGTCAGGGCGTTCCGGAACTGGTATAGATAAATCACCGCTCAACACCCCGAAATCGAAAGAGTTCAGCTTCTCCAAAATTTCATCACCGCTCCAGGGACGGGGTTTAGGACGAAGCTCTACTGTTTTATCAAATGCTAGATCATGAAATCGCCACTGGTGGTCAGCTGGAAGCCATCTACGGTGACCCAAGTAACACACCTTCCCAGCGCACCAAACAGAATGGACTTCGTTCAAGCAAACAGGACAAGCTTTATAACCTTTAGTCGCCTGAGACGACAACATCCCATAACCAGGAAAATCACTTATGGTAAACAGCAGTATTGCTCTCATCATAAATGATCTTCCACTGTGCCTGTCAAAAGTAAGAACTCCATTTTCCCATAAGTCTAACAGCTCGTCGATCAAAGGTTGCAGATACACATCCAAACACTTTCCTGGAGACCTTGGGCCGGGAATTAACAGAGACATCATACTAAATTCCTTCTTCATACACATCCAAGGAGGCAGGTTGTACGGCACAAGAATAACAGGCCATGTACTATGACTCAAACTCATATTTCCATGGGGATTGAATCCATCTGAGGCAAGGCCGAGTCTGACATTTCTAACATCTCTTGCAAAATCAGGGAATAATCTGTCAAAGGACTTCCACGCCTCGCCATCTGCAGGGTGTCTGAGAGTATCATCATCTGTCCTTCTCTCTCCATGCCATCTCATTTCTTTTGCTGTGTGTAAAGACATGTAAAGACGCTTCAATCTAGGAATTAAAGGGAAATGACGAAGTACCTTCACAGGAACACTGTTTTCCTTAACTGTGCCTTGCTCCCACCTCCACGCGTGGCATATGGGACATTCATCAAGCTCGGCTTTCTCTTTGTAAAACAAAACACAATTGTTCTTGCAGGCGTGGATTTTGTTATAACTGAGACCGAGATCGCCCAATATCTTATGTAGCGTGTAATAACTATCAGGTAGATAGTTAGGTTGTGGAAGGTGTTCCTTAAACTGTTTTAAAAGACTATCAAAAGAGTCATTTGTCCACCTACTCTTGACTTTCAACTGCGTCTGTGAGATGATGGTCTCTAAAACAGTGTGAGGACTACCCTCGAATAATGGGATCTGCACTTGAGCAAGTAGTCTGGTATACTTATCATAATCAGCACTGTCAACAAGAGGAGTTGTGCCATCCTCAAAAACTGCCTCTTGGAATTCCTCTTCCTCGCGTACTGGAGCAAAAGTAGGAAAAATGTCATGTAGAATGTTCATCGCCGGGTCAGTATAAGGCTCGAAACCACCAGCAGTTGTTCGGTCATGGTATCCAGCCTGGATTTCGGCAACCGTAGGTTCATAATCTGCTTCCCCGTGTTTAGTCCATGTTGTATAATTCTGCATAATACCTCTGTTACACAGGTGATCGTAGATTCGGCCGATCGTCTTGCGCTTAGTATTCATACAACTTAAGCAGGGACACCTGTGTGTTTTCTTTCCTCCACCATGTTCACGTACAAAATTTATAAAAATTCCTACTCCTTCATGGTATTCTTCGCTCTGTCTTGGGTACTGCATCCAACTCCTATCTCTATCCATCGATCACCTGTTATATATATTAATTAATATAAGACAAACAATAAATAATCACAAATTAACAAATAAACAATTTATATGCATGTTTTTTCTCGACCTTATGCCTCCGGTTAGGGTCCTAATAATCCCATTCAGGAGCACAAGACTTTGTTTCACAGTTTGTAGATCTTGTGTATTCGTTTTCAGTCGTGGGAAAATTTCGGCAGCATCTCCCCACAGTTCCTCAAGTGCACGAATATCTATACACCTAGTATGCACTCGAGGAACAGTGATGGGAGACCTCGTCGAAATATATACCCACGACCGCAAACGAATACACAAGACCTATACAAACTGTGAAACAATGTCCTCTGCCCCCAAACTGTCCAAAAATGGGACAATTCAAGAATCTCTCCATGATTCTCGAACGGGATTTCTAGGGATATATATAAATGCATGTATATCACCGCTAATTATAAATCATATAACAATGATTTTCGTCAAATAATTATAATTATTAATTAAAGCATTATTAAAATATATAATTAATATATATAATTCACTAATTTCACAAAATCCAACAATTTAATTGAGTATATATAGGTATGGATCAACAAAAGCAACATATATACTAGCTATCACCTCACAATATACACACACAACAATATATATTTCTATAATTCTCTACCTCAAAAATGAAATATTTCAATGGAAAAATTGAAATTATAGTTGAAAAAGATGAATAAAGAGATCATACCAAGTTAAAAATCAATGGGTAGTAGTGGAGAAGGCTTAGGAAGACCCGATTTGAAGCTTTTCACATCCAAGAATGAAAATCAGTGGAAAATTTGAGGGAAAGAAAAAAATTTTGGTTTTTGGGGAAAAATGGTCTCTGCTCCCGATCGGAAAAATGAGTGCAGGATTTATAGTCTGGATTTACTTAGACGACGAAAATTAATTTTTCGTCGCCTAAGATCAAAACTTAGGCGACGAAATTTTTTTTTCGTGGCCTAAGTTTTGATCTTAGGCGACGAAATTATTTTTCGTCGTCTAAGAACAAAACAGGCCGACGAAAAAAATTATCGTCGTCCCCTTTACTTCTTAGACCACGAAAAAAAATTTCGTCGTCTAAGATTTTTTCTTAGGAGACGAATTTTGATATTTCGTCTCCTAAGTAAAAATCTTAGGCGACGATTTTTTTTTTTCGTGGTCTAAGATAATGCAGGGACGACGAAAATTTTTTTCGTCGGCAATTTTTTGTCTTAGACCACGAAAAGTGTAATTCGTCGTCTAAGACTGTTCTTAGACGACGAAAAATTTTTCTTAGGTGAGGAACTTTTTTTCGTCGTTTAAGCTGTCTTAGGCGAGGAATTTTTTTAAGTTTCGTCGCCTAAGGTTTTTTTCCTTGTAGTGGAAGTATTTAACCACCCCTTCGCCGCCCATTCCGTGTAGGCATCCGAGATGCCTTCTTCCCGGGCCTTCTCCAGGCAGTCCAGGAACCGATTGCTCTCCTCGTATTGAAGAACGAACCGGTCGAACTGTCCCGGATCATCTCCGCCAGCAGCAGCAGCGGCGGCACGCGCCTGGAGCTCGTCTATCTTGGCCTCCAGCTCGGCCCTCTCAGCGTCAGCCCGCTCCCGCTCCCTCTCCATGCTCCGGTTCTGCTCCTCCAGCTCCCGGGCCTTCTCCTCCATCTTCCTGGCCTTTTCCTCCATCTTCTTGGCTCTCTCCTCCGCCCTGGCCTTCTCCCGATCCGAGCGGGACTTCTCCACCTCCAGAAGCTTCTGAGACTTGGATAGCGCAGCTATCTGCCTCTTCAGCACCGGGAGCTCCTCACTTGCATCCGGCTGGTACAGGTGGTAGAGCAGCTGCAGGGCAGCAAAGGCAGTCAAGTGGCAAAGAAAGAAGGCAGGATATAAGCAATACGGTGGTACCATGCGGTACTTACCCGGAAGATGGATTCCTTGCATTTTGGCCGGTTGCCACCCGCCAGCACGCCATCAACCCCGGGCCTGTCCAGGCCGAAGCTGGCCAGGTCCGCCATCATCTGCCGAACGAGAGCATTGTCCGGACTTCCCCTCACCACCTCCGCAGGCGCAGGACTGCTCTGCCGGTCAGCTCCGGCTCCCTCCCCAGCATGGGATGTTACGCTGCTGGTTGTCCTGACCCGCTTCGCCAGGACCTCCCGGGATGATCCGCCAGTTAGCGTCACCAGCAAAGGGGACGGACCCTCCGGCCCTTTCCGCTTCTCTCCCCGCCCTTCGGGAGCGGCGGCACGTGCGCTTGCACGAGGAACAAAAGCAGCGATACCCAGGCTCGCCGCACGGTTGGGGACCCTGTTTTCTCCCCCAGGAACCCGCACCGGTCCCCCGGTGCTCTTGCCCTTCCCTGGCACCGCTGCTGCCGCAGAGTGATGGGTCTTCACTCGCTCCGGCACATAGGACAATTCGTCCAGATCCCGGGCCTGGGGCTCCGCATGCAACGTAACCCGCCCGTCCGCTTCCACCGAGGACCGGGCCACGCTCGCACCCTTCTCCGTAAGATGCTTCAGGAGATCTTCCCCGTCCATCGAAAGAGTGTTTTCGGGCTTGATCACCGCCCGGGTTGACGCACCTGCAGGACAAGGAGAAACGTTAAATTGTTGAGCAAAACCTAGCACAAGTCCCACCGCTAGGGTTTGTTACCCACCGGGATCCCGCCCAAGCCCACAGTGTTCCAGCACTTCTCGCCGGATGAAGTTGTACGAACTTCGCTCCAGGTGGTCCCAGCAGCCGAGAATAGTCAAGACCCTCTCCTGCTCCAACTCGGACAGCTGGAACGACTGGTCGCCTATGGGCTGGAAGGCGCCAGGCACCCGGTACCTCCTCCTCTTCACCTGCCAAGCCCCGCCAGCCATCACCACCTTCTTTCTCCAGCTATTGTCTACCCATGAAGGCATAGTGGTGATAACCGCTTGATTGTTGCGAGAGTTGAAGGATAAGCAGCCTTTGGACCCCGTTTTCCTCGAGTAGGACAACCTATACAGCGCCCGGAATTCATTGATCGTAGGCATACTCATTCCGGACAAGTCGTATAGGCAGCCTAGGCTTAGTAGCCGCCTCCATTGAAGACCGGGCAGCTGCGCGGGCGACGCTGGCAGGGCACTCAGAATATACTGCACAAAGTCAGGCAGCGGTAGCGACATCCCGTGCCGGAACTGGTCCGGATGCACGGCAACCCAACCCTCCTCCGGGTTACAGGCCGACTCTCCAGGGTTCAGTGGACGCAAAAAGATATCGTCCGGGATACCCCACGTTTCCCGAAACGCAGCGATCTCCGGGGGAGTCAGGCTCTCCTCTGGTTCGTCACACACCACGGCAGTTCTTCCCCTACCAAGCGTGTAGCTTTCAGCGTGCGCACCGGCCATTCGCACCCCGTGCGGTATCTCAGCTTCCGAGGAATCTGACCCGGAATCCGAGGACGTGGACGAGGCACCGCTCCCGGAGCGGTCCGCGGCTTCTTGCTCCGGGGCTTCAGAATCGAGCCAGTCCTGCATCCTCTCCACATCATCCACCACAGGACCTCTTGCGGCAGATTCAGAAGCCTCCTCCGAACTCGAAGTGTACATCTTAATCTAGGGGCAGAAAAGCAAAACCCTAACGCTCGTCAGCAACAGACTACAACACCACCTTCAACGGCCTCCCCCCAAAAGTCTGCCGCTGAGCAACCCAGTCAGCGACACAGATCCCTCCCCCCCCCCCGCCGCAAAACAACAAATCAAAAAGCAAGAAACACCGGGGCAAAGAACACAACTTACCGATTAGTATGCTCAGCCGAGGACAATCCGCCCTGCGAAAGCAACGAGCAATGGTAAAAGGAGGCTTGGGAGCGCTTCAAACAACGGATCTCTTGGGGCAAGGAACTTAGGGTTTTTTTTCGCCGGACCACCTCCTTTTTTCTCTCGGTCTCTTAAAAACGTACAAGAAGCAAAGGTAGAAAGAAGAGCAGAAGAGACCTATTTAAAGAGGGGACCGGTGCCCTAGGCATTTAGGAATCCCTCCAAAAAACGCAATCAGAACAAATCAAACGCCTGCGAATCCAGGCCCTCCATCACAAAACCGTCCCCTGACGGCACGTGTCCCAGCATTGGTAAAACTGCCCACGCCATCATAACTGACGGGACTGATGGACTCCCTCCTTAAATGCATGTCAGCCACCTGTCCCACACGCTGGCGACAGGAAGGTAGGAGCAGGAGCCAGGGAGTCACGCTCCCCTATGCTTCCCCAGATTCCACGGTTGCACGCCATCATCATTGCAATTCAAACCGCTTAGGAAGACCTCTCACCGGTTATGCTGATCCAACCGCTTCAAGAGCATCTATCCGGGTTTGAGCAGGACCTCGCACCGATATGGCATGTTGCCCGCGCGAGTCCCGCCCGGTACCATGGTAGTCCGCGGTTATGATTATTCAACCGGCTCCATGGCATCTTCCCCCGCATTTACACCAACGACCTCGTTTCGATATGGCAGAACGCCCGGGCGAGGCCCACCTCATCGATTCCGTCATGTCCCACCAGGTTGAGAGTACTTTCCGGAAACATAAACATCCGGACCCATGGCTTTTTCACAGGGGGACTCGTTTCGATAGGCATGTCACCCGTCGAGTCCGCCCGCCTCCATCGCAAACGCATGGGCTTTACAAACCGGGCGAGTCTACATCTAACACATGTACCCTTGTCCAGCAGGATAAAAACCCTGCGTCGCATTGAACCGCGATACTGTCCAGCAGGATAAAAACCCTGCATCGCACTGAACTGCGATACCTTTGGGAACACATGGGGGAGACTCGTTATCTCTACACCATCCCACCGGGCAGATTGTATCTCTAACACAGAACAAGTCTCCCCGCAGGCTAACAAACCTGCACATCTACCTCATCGCTTATTTAAACACAAAGCTGAGAAGAACTAGCAAATGTTGGCACCGCTCCGTTCTAGTTTGGCAGAACGCCCGGTTCTGGCCCAGTTGGCACCGCTCCGTTCTGATTTGGCAGAACAACCGGTTCTGGCCCAGTTTGCACCGCTCCGTTCTGATTTGGCAGGATGCCCAGTTCGGGACCAGTGAGCTCCGAAGGGCAGCAGACCCAATCAGAATTCCGTGCATTAATCTCTTGCATGGCGGATTTCAACGCCTCATCACCATCATTCCATGCATTAATCTCTCGCATGGCGGATTTCAACGCCTCATCATCATCATTCTATGCACCATCTATCGCATGGCATCATCTCATACACTCTTCGGGTTTCCACCCCGTTCCATGCTCTAACACTCGAGCACAATCCTGTTTTACATTACCCAACATGCTTATAAATTATTTCTTGCCATCAGTAACAGGTACTCACCTCGGTCACGCCCAATCTTTAACGCGGACTTGGGGGACTGGGGACCTGTAGGTTGGTAACCCCGCGGGTCTGCGGGACAAGAGCAAGACAGATAAGTCCCCATTCAAGATTGCACTTGACCGGGAACTTGGGGGACTTGTTGACAGTAGCCGCAGAGGGGCTACAGCAAGCCCACAGACCCGCGGCAAGTACACCAGGGCCCGGCCCAGGACTCAGGATCGGAGCACCAGCACCAGGCCTCGGGGCCCAGCGGTCTATCCTGCCTCCAAGGGTCCTGGGACCAGGGGCGCCTGCCTGCCAAAGAGGGCACCAGAATATCCAAACAGAAGGGAACCAGTCCCACATCGAAGGGCAAGGCCAGCCCTCACCCTCAACCACCTATATATGGGCCTCGACTACCACCATAAATAGGTAACTTGTCTCCCTCCCTGCTTACATACGTGCCCAGGTTATATATATTCCAACTATACTAACTTAGGCATCGGAGAGGTGAAGGCCGGCCCGCCCGGTATTCCCCTTAGTAAGCAGGATTGCAGGAGATCGAGTTGGATTCATCAAGTATCTACCAAGACCCCCGGGTTTAGGCAGAAACACAACTAAAAACATAACATCTGGGAAGAATATGTTAAATGACAAATCTCATCATTGCAGCTATTAAAAGAGCAAAAAGGATCTGGCTCAATCCAAGATAGACTTTGATTAGTCTACTTTAAAAATTTTAAGATATCCTTATAAAGGCTATTACGCCTAAATACGACTTTTGGTCTTAAAGTTTCTATCTCGCAATTGGACAAGACTAAATATAATCGTTGGCATGTTAATTTTTGAATTTTCTCTCAATGAATTGAGATTATTCAAATTTTATTCATAATATACATGATTCAATTTTCTGTATCTAACTTTGCAAAGTATTGCATAAAGCAACATATCATAATATAGGCATGAAACAAAGAACCGTGTGCAAAGAAACGCACAATGTAATTCCTAAAATAATAGTACTGAAGAACAGTAGTACTATATCAATAGTATATGATAATGATTAATATATCAAAGAAAGTAATAAGGATCAGTATATCTTTTCCTTTGGGATTCATAATACACCTGCCTAATTGGGATTAGAATCTCTTTTATTACAATTCCCATCGAGTTACTCTAAAGAACTTGAGTTACGTTTTGATATATATTGAACATATGTCAAATTGACAAATAATGCCAAGAGAAAATTGAATTTTGTTTTCCACATTATAAAGAAATTTACGCCACGATTTTCATGTGATAAAGACACAAGTGAGAATTCATTTGAGCTCCTTTGCATTACCTCTAAATGACTGCGAATGTAAACGAGTATTAGAGAAGATTATATGTCAACTTAGTAGGTTCTAAGTAACCGCTAATTAAATCCAATGTAATAAGAAAATGATCTTTTGGAATTCTGACATAGATTGGCTTTGATCTGGTGATACATACATTAAAGAAACTACTATGGACACCCATATTTTTGGATAAATAGAAGCAAACACCAGAAGAATATGGTTCACACACGAATCTGAGGACGATCAATGAACATTTTATCCTCAAATATTGTCATATAGGGTTGAAGACGTATGTTCAATTCCTAAATTCCGCCGCTCCCCCAATGTGGCATTATAATATATTTGATGCACAAGCATATGCATTTATACCTTATTATGCTTCTCCTATCCGTCGTGATTTTATGGATAAAAGTACATCATTCAAAGCCTATTCGTTAAAGCATTATGATTGAGATCATCATATGCAAAGGACACATGAGTTTCTCATTATGTTGTTATATTGAATCAAAAGATGATTCAGTGAATCGATTCAACCAACTTGCGGACACCATAGATACTTTATGGTGTTGGTTGTTGTGTCAACACGCTGGTCACGTGTCATGACACCATCCACTATTAAAATTTATGCTGCTTATGCTAGACTATCAAAGCACCTAGGCCGGGTTAATTTCCGTAGGTGCAATGATTTTCATAGCTTATTATATGGGATATGTAATGGGCATCATAATCTTATATAAAAACTCAATTGGTCTCACGGAAAACGACTATAGTAATAGTCTTAATATTGGTAAAGCACACCAATACTTCCGTTTTGGGTTATGCAATTTTACATGCAGCGTTATTTATTCATCTATGGCCATCATTATTGAACAAATTTACACTATAGCTAGTGACTATATGTGATGATTTTAAAGAATCTCAAACGAACTCGTAATCCTTGAGCTCTTTTGGATTGACATGGATCTACCATCCTTGAGCTCGGCTAAATGGTTTTATGTGCCAAAATTGCACCGCCACAGCGCACAATGATGGGTCCCTTGAGATGCATAAATATTTATGATGGAAAAGAACTTCCAGCTAGTCCGCTATGTCGAAACCTTGACAGGCGATCTATTCATCGCTACATTTGCGGAGTGTCACTTTGATGAGACAGTCTTCCCGTCGTTAGGAGGAGATGAGAACAAGTATATTCAAGTGGAACGACAGGAATTGTCGTGGTTTGTCCCCACTGTGTCTCATCCTGATCCCCAAAATAACACAAAGTAAAGTGTATAGATGTCTAATATATTAAAGTGACGAGATCAAATAAACCTGCTGCAAACATGCCTGCAAGGATAGTGTCCTATCAAGAGGACATTGTGCCACCCAAGAGGAATTGGGCATTGCACCACCACTATGGATAGTGGCATGGTGACACCATAAGTGGCATAAATGGTGTCACAGGCCGTGGCTCTCCAAGGAAGAGGGAGAGGCCACCTTAGGTTCGATAAGTACTTGCCTAAAGGAAGAAAGCAAGTTTGGCACAACCTGATCCATTGATCAGTGATACTCAAATCCGTCTCATGAAAATATTTATGGATTGTGGTTATCATTGGGGGACGCCTCAGATGTTAGAACCAATCCTTGAATGTATAGAGATCTCTATAAACACATTACACTAGTGTACATGAGGACGAGGAATAATGAGTCTAATATCGAACCATACTTCGTTGAAAAATGTCAACGTAGTAAACTGGCCAAATGGAAAGAAGCGATCCAGTATAAACAAAGAGATAGGTATTTGGGCAGGTGACGCCGACACCGCAAATATAAAACCTATCAAATATATCTTTGTTAGAATGCGTAATGAGAATAAGAGTATGTAGACTGATCACCTTATGGCGCAAGGTCTCTCAAAAACGCACTGGAATCGACTACGAGGAGATATTCTCTCGTAATGGACTACGATGAGACAATCTCTCGTAATGGATGTCATTGTACTCCACTACCTTGTCAGTTTGGTAGTTTCCGAAAACTGAACATGCAGCTTACGAAAAGTGATCAAAACATATATCTCTATGGGGATCTAAATTAAGAGATATACATGAGGATCCTAAACGGACTTCATCCACCCAAATCAAGTGACTCTAGATCACATGAGTACGTTTGCAAAAGAAATTGAAACGTTCACTAAAGTGACTACTTGATTGGAAAGAGATTGGTGAATTATGCCCTTGCGTGCTCATTATGGATATACACAGACTCTCAATGAATTAAGAGATACTCTATGTATTGTAAATTCTAAGTTGAGAATGAAAAAGATTTTGGGAATACACAGTATTGAAATGGAACTCAAGGACTGTAATGATGGTGATCATCCATCAATCGGCTTAGGCACTCTAAAGAATAAACTGAGGCCTACATATATTCCCATGATCAGTCGAAGTATTTACTCTAACAATAGATCCGTTTTTCATCTAAAGGAAGATGACGAAGAAGTATTGGGAAATGAAATTCCTATACAAGTGCAATGACGCATGATTGTACTTAAACATAATATGTAAGACTCGACCTCTCATTAGATGTAAATTTGTAAAGCTATGTTTAGCTATGCGCCTACGCAATGCAAATCGTTCTTTCATTAAAGATATGAAAGATTTGGGCTTATTCAATCTCTACATAGAATGTGACATGATAAAGAAATTATCCACGTCACAGCTAACTATGGGTAAAGAAAAACGCATTAAAGGTGAAATAAGAAAATCTGTTGTCACAGATCAATTTCAAATCTCTTAATGGTTCATCCATACTCTAGACAAAGTTATGACTGTTTTGTTATATGAAGGTCATACCACGAGTGAACCTGATGTTCAATATGAACCAATGTGTTCGGTTCATGAACAACCTTATCCTCAAGATCAAAGTAAATCAAGTTGGATCTGAGGACGATGTGGCAAGATTTAATTACTAAATCATTGCTCAAAGTCATATTTGGAAAAACATGTGAAAATGCATAACTATACTAATGTTACTGAAGCTCCCTTGATCAAATGAAAAAATCAGGGAGAATCCCATGGTTAATGTAAAAATCAGGGGGAGGTGCAGACATCAGGGGGAGTCTAGCGCATACATGTTGTTTTCAAATGTAATAGGTGCGTTGCGCTCTTTTTGTCCTTCGACCAAAGTTTTATTTTCTCCCATTGGGTTTTTGTTACTTGGCAAGGTTTTTAATGAGGCAACACCACATGCACCATTTTACCTCTGACTCGGCACAAGGGGGAGTGTTAAAGGAAAAACGTATTATGTGCCTTCGTCAATGTAACTGACGAGAGGTAATTAGGTAGTCATTATTGTCATTAATGTATTTACTATTACCGTTGTAATACTCACCCTATATAAAGGGGATTATCAATGAAATGAGTAGACCAATTCATTATTTCCTACAACACAAATTAAATTTTATTTTATTATTTTTCCTTTTTCGTCTCTCTACTTCTTTTTCTGTTTCTCACTTTCTCTCTCGTTCTTCCTCTTCTGCTTCCAATGGATCGGAGAAAAGCTGCTTAATCTCTCCATCTCTCAAATTTCCAAATCTCACTTTTTCATAACTAAAATAAACAATTGCCCTCAGAATATCTTTTTATTCATTCATTAAGTCTATCTTCATATGTACATTTCTTCTGTTTCTGAACACAACTTAGAGGTTATGAGAATGAAACTTTTAGTCGTCGGATTGTGTTGGCTTTTAGATCTACAAGCTAAAAGAACAATTCTTCTTCTTCTTCCTCGTTTTCCGCCTTGATTCTTCGTTTTATTTTTAACCAAAGAATACGGTATTACAATGGGAGATCAATTGAGTTTCCAATTTTTTTGAAAGCTCCATAGTTCCAGAAAGAATCAAAGAGACTGATGGAAGAAAAGAGAGAATGGAATGAGAGAGAAGCAGAGAGAATAAACAATTAAATATAAACTAGCTTTCCTGCCCACGCGATGCATGTGAAGAAAGGCCGCGCTCGCACGTGCGTATATTGTTTATCATGTTATGCTTTATGTATGTCAATGTCACTTAATACTGAAACTGATTATACGTGGCACATTACCTAACAATTACACCTATGAAATATTATAAACATTATATGTCTTTAATGATCAAATAACAAAAATATAAAATAATAATTTTCTCCTTAGTCTTTAAATTAAAATATATGTACTAAGTAAAACATAGCCCATGTTACATTCTTAATTTGTCTTTTTGCAACTTTTTTTTCTTGTGAGGGCGCCTATCTCGTACCTTTCCTACAAAAAAAAAAAATACACAAACTTAACTCCAATGAAAGAAAAATAACAAAAGAAAAGAGATAATGAATGTGTCAATATTATCACCTGATTAAAGACAAATATTAGATATAAATAACAGTAATTAAGTAATCTTTCTTTGATTGAAACTTTGATTAAAATTGTAAACCAAAAAGAAACATAACAGAATGAGCTTCAAATATGTCAGAACGATATTACTTTGCCAGATATATAGCTATGGTAATTAGAACATGGATATGGTATTTGGATACATTTGATGATGAAAATAGAGCAAGTATACATGTTTTCACTTTTTCATCCCTTAGAAACCAAATTACAGAAACATGTAGAAAAAGGTTTAGTTAATCACTTTTGATCTTGATTAAAAAAAAAAAAATCACCTTTGATACGATGATACCTATAAATCTAAGCTGCTACAACAGCCGAGATTAAGCCTTATAGCATTGCTGAAGATTCAGTTCCAAACATAACCATTTTGTATAGTGTTAGCCTTCTCCTCCCATTGTGAGCCTAAAACACAAACAAAACCCGGCAATAAGAGACAACTGAAATCATTCAATTGAAACCAAAATGATAACAAACAACTTATCAATGATTCATAAATTTTCACACAAATACAACATTCATATCCAAAAATCATGTAGACTCGTGTTCATACTCGATTACAAAAAGAAATTTTAAGTTTTTAATCACTCTTAAGTCTCAAAAACTTGCAATATCACAGAAAAAAAAAAACACGAGGCTTCTGGTCTTAATCTTGTGTAACGATCAAATGAATCTTCGATCTCACACTTAATTTTGTCTTCTGCTTGATTAATTAGAAGCGATACAAATAATAGAAACCTTGAAGATTTGGATATGCATACGAATTTGAAATCGATTGAGTGGTAATTTCTACTAACTTACTTGTGTGATTGATTTCCTCCATCTCTGTGGGAAAGATTAAACCAAAAGAAAGAGGAACCCATTATCCTGCATTATAGGATAATGCATCTGAGGAGGAGTTCGAGTGGGAGTAGGTAACTCCTTTCTCCACCCAGAAATGTGGTCAGCGTCGTGGGTTTGTTACTTATTTGTTCTGAAAATTGAAAATTATAATTTTTTTTTACTGATTTATTACTATTTTATCCTTGTTTAAATAAGGATAATTCCGTAACTTTGTATGTATATTTTGACCTAATTAGACTAGAATAATAGTTATCTTAGTAGATAAAGAATTCCTGATTATTCAGGATACTTGATGTAATGCATATATAAAGGCCTTTTTATCTATCAATAAAGGTTACGCTTTGCATCTATTCTTTTTCTCCTACAACATGTTATCAACACGTGGCTCTAGCCTTCGTCTAATAGCCCTGGAAAAAAAAATTCAGAAACCCTAGTCTTTTTGCTGAAAAAAATAAAAATTCAGAATAAATGCTCTTTTTTGCCGGCAACCCCCTCTCAGAAATTCTTCTGCCAACAACCCCTTCGTCGGAAAAGAAAGAAAATTTCCAGGGCTCCAAGTTCTACCGGCAACTCTTTGTCGGCAAAGAAAAGAAGAACTTCTGCCGACGACAGCCTTGTCGGCAGAGAATAAAAATTATTTGGGCACCCTTCTCCGATCGGCGTCGTCACTTCTGGTCATCGTCGACGCTCCTCCGCACAACAACCGAGCTGCCCAACCAAGTGGACATCGCCAAAGCCCAGGGTCGCTGTAATCCAACCTCCCTGACCTCTGCTCGACGACAACCCTACCATCGATGAAGCTTCTGCCCAAGCACCGCCGTGCGTCCTCTTCACAGAGCTACCACGAGTCCTTCGCCTGTCCGGGTGATGACCAGTTGCCGCCCTCTGCCTCGACGTCAGTAGAGCGGCTCGATTTGACGCCGTTTTTCAGCCAGACTCGGATTCCCAGATCCGACCCGACCCAGAACTGGCTCAACCCGGTTCAAACAACCCGACCCGATTCGGGTTTGGGCCTCTGCCGAGCCCAGCAGCCATTTTTGGTTGAAAAATCGTCATCGTCATCCTATTATGAAGATATGTACGCGATGAAGAGAAGCAATTTTTCGCATTTTGTTCAAAAATCGAAGCGACTATTGCAATTTGCATAAGGATCAGAACCGAGTCCTCAAGCTCAATTTACAACACTGTTCATTTAATGAACTAACAAGTAAGATTTTATTAAAAGTTCCTGCTTTCTACAATTCAATTGTTGGGACTTTTGTCTTTTCCGGGACTTCCAAACTCCCTGCTACTTCATCCCGATTCTTCTGCTTCTCGGGACGATACAAAGGGGCCCCACACACCCTGGCGTATCACAGTATTTAAGGGGTAACTGTGATGTTACCGTCCAAAGTTGTGCTTGTGGCTGTGATGTCACTGTGAACCACAACTTTTCGTGAATATTTTATCACGATTCCGACAAAATATTGTCGATGCATGTGACGTTCCTAAGGGAGTCACATTAAAAGAGACAAACTCATGATGTGTGATAGAAATTGTTACTGTAACATTGATATGTGACTGAAATTGTCACAATAAATATTTAATTGAGTTACCATAATCTTGGTCTCGACCTAAATTCAATACATTTCCTCTTGTTCTTTTGAGAAAAAGAAATTTGACCGCAAAATGCGCCCTAAAATGACAAGTGACGAAATTCATATCACACGTTCAGAAAAAGAGGGGGAGGCTACGCCTCGAAACCCCCATGTCATAAAGAAAAAAGGAAGAAAAGGGCCATTGAAAAAAAAAAAAAAAAAAAGATTCATGTCATTGATATGGTTATATCGATTCACTAATTGCAAAAGTGCAATCATATGGTCAATAAGAGAGTATATCCTCATGATTACGGATTTTTCGATTTCATAGTCAAAATGACTACAAATCCGTTTATTTTGTGAAGGCATGAACCTCACATGTATGACTAATGCTATTTAGTCGATACACTTTCTATGGTCAAGACCTCGATGTAACCATTGGTATTTATGATGCATACATGGTTCGATTCCCTAAAAAGCTATATGTGAATGCAATGTACCGAATTACACATTTACATGACATGTTGATTTGGGTTCACCAATCTAATTGATGATGTTAACTCGAAAATCACAAAGATAAACGAGTCTATGCTCGTCAACAAACATATAGAGATGCTTGCGTACATGCGCGGACGCATGGACATTGCCCGACCTCGGCTTCAGCACCCTTGCGCACGCTATAGCTTGCCTCAGTTTCGGCCTTGGCTTGGCTTGCGCGCGGCTCGGCCAATAGCTCTGCCACAACCAAACCGCTGCAGCCGCGCCGGTCTCCGGACCTTGGCACGCACACGGCCCGGCCCGGCCTTCTGCCCCTCTCAGTCCTATAAGCCCATGCACCCACCTCGGCATGTCTTGACTTTGGTCTCGGCATGCCTTCGGCCCTTTGCCCGGCATCGGCCTCGTCAGGTTCATGTTTCATGCCTCGGCCTCGTCCTCGGCTAAACCTCGGCAACCTGCATGACCTCGACTCCAACATCAAACCTCGGCCCCATAAGCATTTGCCTTTGCCTCGACACGCCTTAGTTTCGGCCTTGGCTTGCCTTGACATTTTCTCGGCCTCGACCCGCCCGTGCACTATCTCGGCTTCGGCCTTGGAAACGTTGCACTGGTCTATACATGACCCCGGCCTTTCTCTTGCCTTACTTTGGCTTGGCTTGCACTCTAGCTTAACTTCGGTCTCGGATAGGTAGCTCATGGCTTCGGTCCTTGATACTTGGTTTTTAGACATTTTATGTCTATATAGTATCGATGTTGGCTCATTTGGTTGTTTTTCGGCCCTATCTTCGAGCATTAACGGATGTATTTACTACGCCTTTAAACATGTCTATATTTTATCTTGTGATACTACACACCATGTAACGCACTCTATAGGAATTGAGTATATATTCCGGTTTATATGACTTGACATAAAACCTTGTCTCTACACTCTTATATAGAGACATTGAGTGTGTAGCTAGTTTTAATGGATCTTGTAAATCCATTATGACTATTATAGAGCATTCTCATGCTCAATGTTTCCATGTCTTATGACATTATGATTCAAAGTCATATATGTTATCTATGCATAAAGAAGCAATCGAACCTTACTCATTACTTAAAGATATTCGTGCCAACGTTTATCAAATTGAAACTCATTGTGAAAATTGAAGAAATTCTTTATGTATCGCTTCTAATGAATGTGCATAACTTATGAGTCAATATTGTGAATGTATTTCACGTGTATTATGATTATGATTCTTTGAATTGATGACTCATATAGACTCTTCCATACATCATCCGGAATTTTGGACATGTTTTGATGATCCATATATAAGAAAGTCATTGACATCATTTCTTTTGAGCAAAGAAGCTATTGGGACCAAAGATTACCAAAAGAATATTTGGTAGAGTCATGAGCAATGCTTAAGGCTTAAAGATGACATTAACGTCACCCAAGTCTTTCTCCAAGTCAATGGAAGCACCATCTATGCATTTAATACTGCAATGATCCCCCTCATATGATCATTCATTAGCTATGCTCATTATATGGAAGCCTAATCTTTAGTAAAGTTTCAGAGTAACGCCCTCATACGCTAAAGATAATGATACATAAGATGATGGCCTTAATGCTCTGTCATGATTCAATTTTTGAGACACAATGATTTTATGGTGACCTATAATGGTTAAACTCAAGCTATAACACTTAGATGTTATGAAGCACCTTGACAATGATTGAAAAGTTGAAGAAAACCTAGAAATTTCCGTTTTCCAGCTTGCGGACTCGTCATTGGACGGACCGGTTCACCTACTTTAGTCCGGTTCTTGAGGTGAAATTTGGTCCACCATTTTCTAACATCCATGGCTACCTACTTAAAAAATTTTAGGGTCATTGGACACCTGTAAGGTGGTGAACCACTCGACACAAACGTTCACTAACCTCCAGCGACTGTTCTGGCTGGTTCGGTATACTTCCGGCCGGTTCCGGCAATGAGGCTGGAGGCCTTGGAATCCTAACACACGTGTATATCTACTGTTAAAATTTGGTAGCATTTGGTGTCCCGGAACTTAGTAAAACGTTTCAGGAAGCATACATGCATGTTACATTTTGTAACGGAATGCATCTTGTTAACAAATAAGTGTTAACGATCAATACACTTGATCATCCACATACTTTATGTGCCATATAGCGCTACCACAAGTGCCTAATGCTGAGTTATTTGATTATGAATATTGTCTTTGAATAAAACATAAGCTTTCACCTATAGTCCGCTCTATAGAAACCTTAACAGGCGATCTCGTTTATGTCACTTTTTGATGAGTCAGTCTCCCCGTCGTTAGGGGGAGAGAAGAACAAGTTTGTTCAAGTTGAACGACTTGGCATTGTCATAGTTTGTCCCCACTATGCCTCATCATATTCCCCAATGTCTCATGAATCAAAGTGACGAGATTTGTTATACATGCTGCAAAGAGAAGACTATTGATCTTTGAAGGAAAAGATCGGAATAATACTCTTGTATCAAACATGCCTGTAAGGATTGATGTCTGAATCAAAGGATATATCGTCACTCATAAATGGTGATATGGTGATTCCACAAAAGTGGTAGATAGTGTCACTAGGCCGTGACTCTCATAAGAAGTGTAGAGAGGGTACTTAGTTCGATATACACTCGCCGAATGCGAGTATGGCACAACTTGATCTTTCGATCAATGACAACTCATTTGTCTCATGGATTTTCTGGATTATGGTCATCATTGGGGAACGACTCAATAAGAAGCCAATCCATATAGAGATCTCTACAAATGCGAATTAGACTAGTGTACATGAGAACATGGTGTATGAGTTAGATATCGACCACACTCACTTCATTGAAGCAAATACCAACGTTGTGAATTGGTCTACATAGAAAGATATGCGATCTAGTTTAAACAAAGAGATAGGTCCTTGGTCAGGTGATGCCTACACCGCAAGTGTAAACCCTATCGATAATCTTTGATTGAAAGCGTAGTGAGAAAAAGAGCATAGACTCATCTTCTGGCGCAAGGTCTCTCACAAACATCCTGGAATCGACTACGATGACATATGATCTCGTAATTGAGTCATATTGCACTCCACTACCTTGTCAGTTAGGTAGTTCCGAAAAACTGAACATGCAGCTTGTATCATCTATATTGGGACTAAGTAAAGAGATGTACATAAACATCCTAAACGGATTAGTTTTCACCCAAGTCAAGTAAGGAAAAAAAAACATGATTGAGTGACTACTTGATTGGAGATGGGATGAAAGAAATCATGCCTATTTGCATGTAAACTTAGGATGAATTGTGATTAAAGTATCACTAATCCGACGTTAAGAATGAAAAGATCTTGGGAATACTTGGTCTCGAAGGTGAGAACTGTTAGTGATGAACTTATTCATCTATCGGCTTATGGCTATCTAATAGATGCTAAACCAAAGTCTATATGTATCCCATGATTAGTCAATATCTTGAGAAGACTCGTTTCGTCTATGTGACGAGAAGACTTGGGAGATGAAACTCTCCATCTAAGTACCATGTGCGCAATCATGTACTTACCATAACATGCTCGACTCGACGTCTCATTCACTATAAACTTATAAAGTCAAGGTAATGGCTAGATGCGCCCACGTAATGCCATGGTATATGGCGGTACTTTGTTTCAAGTGTGAAGGTATAGGCTCATTCGATCCCACCATGAAAGACACACCAACAGGCAATTCCAGAATCTGTCTAGTTCTGTACGTCAATTTCCTCGAGACCTACAGAACAGCTCACACGTTGGAATATGGTAAATCTGGCACCTTTGAAAAGATCTATGTGTCTACTTTCCAGAGATACTAACCATTTGATCATAACTATTATATTGAGTGAGTTATGGCTATTTTAGCAAAGTAGGACGAATCTGTCCGGTAATTTACAGATCAGTCACATTCGATAGAGCTTTGTGATCAGCTCAGAATGAACCTTGTTGTATACTTTATATCACTGAAAGATATGGGTGTCTAATTTCCAGAATTCTTTACGGTTTGTTCATAGCTACTGTATCGAAGTAGTTATGACTATTTAAGTACACAAATGTCATGTTACGCATGAATCTGATTTTCAACGCGAACTCTAATTTTGAGTTGTTAAGCTACCTTCTTCCTTAAGACCAAGTAAAGCTAAGTATAGCTAGTCTAACACAAGGATAATGAGGCCGTATTCAATGATTAGATTATTAGCCACGCCTACTTTTGAAGTTTGTGAGGAGCGTTTGTAAAAGCTATTAATCTAAACTCCGAGATTGAGTTACCAATCAGGGGGAGTTGTCTTGTAGACATCAGGGGGAGTCTACCTCACATGTAATCTTCAATTGTAGTTGGTGCGTTGTGCTCTTTTCCCTTCGACCAAGCTTTTTATTTTTATCCAAGAGGTTTTGTTTTGCTTGCCAAGGTTTTAGCGAGGCAACATGACATGCGCCATGTCACATTAGGTACACGACACAAGGGGGAGTGTTCAAGGAAGGATAATTCTGTAACTTCCTATGTGTGTCTTGACCTAATGAGACTAGAATGGTAGTTACCTTAGTAGATAAAGAATCCCTGATTATTCGGGACACTTGATGTAATGCATATATAAAGGCTTCCTTATCTATCAATAAAGGTTACACTTCGCATATATTCTTTTTTTCCTAGAACAATCATTTTATTATTTATTTATATTTTAATTGATTATATATTCGGAATGACAATGTAGGAATGGGGAGTTTGGCAGTTTCATAAGCCAAATTGGCTTAATATATAAAGATGACATTTTCATTTGGCCCTGTAAATTTTAACCATCCGAACTAAAGAGTCAATTACATATAGAATATAATTGATCGGTAGTTTTTAGTTAAGTTTTTTTTTTTAACTTTGCCTATTACAATGTTTTATAGTGCATTAGTAGTAGACTCGCTTCAATAAGTGAGCATGGATACCGTCAAATGATTATGCCTAATCTATGTATCGTTGTGATTTGTCTCACACACTTTTTATCTACTCCTAGTCGATATAGAGAGGATATGTAATGGTCTTTTTAGCCTTGAGAATTAATACCATCAACTTGATTTTTTTTTTAAAAATAAAAAATATAATTAATCGGTTGGAGTAGTTAGATAAGTCAATTATAATCATTTGAGCCTCCACCATGGATTTCACCGAGTTTCTCTTACGTACCGATATTAAGTTTATATATATATATATATATATATAGATCCCTTCCACTAAGAGATTCTTTATTTTGCCTATTTTAATGGATCGATCATTTAACATATTTTTCGATCACATATTAACATCTCCACCGTTCAACTTTCATGTTTATATAAGTAGATCATATCTGAAAATTTTCATTCAATTTGATAATCATTAGAGCATTTAAAATTGAAATTTACAAATAAAAACATGAACGGTTCAAATTTGACAAATTTCATATGTCCATTGATTTCATCTAGTTAGATGCCTTAACGATCATCATTCAATTACACATATAAACCTAGTAATTGAATGGTGGAGATATTTAAATATGATAAAAAAAATTGGTCTAATAACCGATCTCTTAAAATGGACAAAATAAGGAATCTCTTAGTGGAAGGGCTCTATATATATCACTTAGTATCAGAGCCCTAAGTGTTACGATTATTTTTGGTAAAAACTTGGAGGCAGATTACCGCCTAGGAGTGGTCTCTGAGACTGTTTAATTTTATTTGTTTTTCACTACCTTCTCATTCCCCAAGTGGTGGACTACCGCCTAGGAGTGGTAATCAAGATTGATCTGTTTAATTTATTTAGTATACGAAGTGATTGTGTTCATGTCCCCCTTTATTAAGCTTGTTAGTTACTCTGTCTCGCCTTTAATCTTTATTTTCTCCAACCAAACAGTAGGTCCAGGTCCAAACAATAAGTCCCAGTGAGACATGAGCGGAGCAGAGAAAATCTCAGTCCTTTAGGCACCCAGTTCAAATAGCTGTAACCTTCAAACTTAATAATTTGGTTAGCCTCTCTTTCCTTTTTCATTATGAGTAGGTTATTCATATCTTCCTCAACCTCTTCTAGTACCCCTAGATCCTCTCTTAATAGGATTCCAGATATAGTAAATGAAGAACAAATAAAATATCAATCAAATGATAATATAGATATTAATGATTGAACATCCCCAGAGTCCCTAGTAACGAAATTTACAAGAAAAAATGGTATTCATTTAAAAGTGAACATCATATTAAAACAGTTGAACAAGTTTATGCTCTTAGTAAGGACCATGAAACTTGTCAGTTATTTAGTCCTGAATCTATTAAAAAACATAAAAAAGATGGTCATAATTTACTACATATAGGATTAGTTCAAATTGGTGTTAAACCTTTAACAAGAAAAGGACTTAATGCTTATGTTTTACTTTGCCCACGAGATACTAGATTTACTGATTTCAATGATAGTACTCTTGGTATGATTGAGTCAAGCCTTTTTAACGGTCCAATTCATTTCGATTGTTACCCTGATTTTACAATTAGTCTTAGTGATCCTCACATATTAAAAGCTTTAACTTAAAATATTAAAACTGGATATAATGTTCTAGAAGGTACCTAACCATTAGCTTTAATTTATCGAATCCACTATAAGGTTACATGAACAAACATGAATTTTCAAGCCATTAGTAAAAGTTCTAAAAACCAAACATTTTTAATCCAAAGTAACCAAGATAATGCTAACATTAGAGTTCCTCATACAATAAAATGGTCTGATATACATCTTCCCTCTGAATGGTCCCTCACTAGTAAAAATCCACCAGTAAATGTACGCCATAGTGTCTCTGACTTAAGTGGTATACAACAATACAATAATGGCACAGTCAGAATAAATTTTCGTAATCAAAATCATATCCACCATCCTCAAATCACAGAATTAGGACAGTCTTCTGGGCATTCTTTTGTTTCTGTCAGACGTTCTTTCGCTGGCTCTACTAAAGCTGAATCTTCAATCTCTAGACGAGATCTGAATTAGAAAAAGAAATAAAAAACATTAGGATAAAAGAATTAGAAGAAGAATTGAAAAAATTAAAGATTAAAGATCTAAATACCACTTCTTAAGTTACTTACCCAACTTATGTAGAAAATGAACTTACAGTTCAAGAAGAACCAACTTCACATACCCCCACAGCTTCTGATTTTGAAATAATCTCTCCTATTAACCCCTAATTAAGCACCATTGATCGTCTTTTTACAATTAATTTTTCCAGACTAGATCAACACCTTGAATCCCCAGAAAACATCCATCGTCGTAATTTCTATCGACAACAATACCCTCACTACCAGAAAAAAGGGTTTTCCCGACGAAAAAAAAAAAACGGCCGACGAATTAAAATTTTCGTCGGTAATTCTAAGGAATAGCCGACGATTTTATTTTTCGTCGGTGAAAAAAAAAATCGTCGGCCATAGTTTAACCATAGTCGACGAAACTGTTTTGTCGTTGGTATTTTCAAAAAATCGTCGGCTATATTCATATTTCAGTCGATGATTTGTATTTTCGTTGGCCTTTCTATGAAACATTAGCCGACGAAAATTTTTGGAAATATGGCCGACGAAGTTGACATTTTCGTCGGCTATAAGTCTATATAGCCGACGAGTACTATATTTGATTTCGTCGGCTATGATTAAAAAAAAAACAAAAAAAAACCACCTTCCATTTTCTATCACTATCGACAAACCATTGCTTCATCCTTCAAATGCAAATATGTCGTCAAATAAGATATGACCGAAATAATGAAATACGTCTACGGTTGAAAAATGACAAGATTCCGACAAAATCTGTGTGCCGAATGTTGCGGTTAACTGTTTTTTACTTCTGTTTTCCTATGGGTAACCTGACGTTCGGTAAATATTTTGAGCAAAATTTTTATACGATTAGTTGCGTCTCATCGATTTGAAACTATTATCTGTTGAAGGTCAGGCAAAAAAACGTCATCTAGACAGGCCAATTACCATTTCTAAGCGTTTAAAGGGTTGACTCACCCGGTTGACCGTCCCGATCGAGCCTTTAACGTTGTCAGATGTAGTTGGATTTTTTTTCATACATGTATTTAATCTTAACGGTGATATCTTACGGTTGGAATAGATTTTCCAAACTTTTAGATTCAAAATCGGAACATATGCACTAATGTTCCTTAACTTGTTTACCAAGTGTTTAAGTGAATGTATAGTTTCAAATAGTTACTATACGTACACTCTTCAAATGCAAATATGTCGTCAAATAAGATATGACCGAAATAATGAAATACGTCTACGGTTGAAAAATGACAAGATTCCGACAAAATCTGTGTGCCGAATGTTGCGGTTAACTGTTTTTTACTTCCGTTTTCCGATGGGTAGCCTGACGTTTGGTAAATATTTTGAGGAAAATTTTTATACGATTAGTTGCGTCTCATCCATTTGAAACTATTATATGTTGAAGGTCAGGCAAAAAACCGTCGTCTAACTAGACTAATTTCCGTTTTAAGGCGTTTAGAGGTTTAACTTCGTCGTTTGACCAAAAGTATAGCCGACGAAAATTATATGTCGTCGGCTAAACTCTTGCGCTCCGCTTATTGTCCGCCGTTGGATCTGAGCCATCCAACGGCTGCTGATTTTCCAAAGCATAGCCGACGAAATATTTGAATTCGTCGGCTAAACTCTTGCGATCCGCTTATTGTCCGCCGTTGGATGGCTCAGATCCAACGGCTGCTGATTTTCCAAAGTTTAGCCGACGAAATATTTGAATTCGTCGGCTAAACTCTTGCGATCCACTCCTTTTTATTGTCCGCCGTTGGATGGCCGATGATCAGACGGCTGCTGATCTCCTAAAGTATAGCCGACGACATTCAAAGAATAGCCGACGATTTTAAAGATTTCGTCGGCTAAGTTGGAGAATAGCCGACGAAATCTTTTTTAATCGTCGGCTATTCTTTCGGCTATAAATCAGAAACTTTCGAACCCTAGCCGACTTTTTCCTCTCTTCCTCCTCCTCCTCCTGCTGCTGCTCCAATCTGCCGCAAAGATTTCATTTCCGCCGCGCTGCTCCTCCTCCTCCTCAAATCGGCGCCTAAACTCTCCTCCAATTCCGGCCTCCTCCGATCCTCCTCCGATTCTCCTCCTTCCTCAAGCTATTCCGGCCGGCCTCCTCCTCCTCCTCCTTCCCCTCCGCCTTCCCCTCCTCGTCCGACCTCCTTCCCCTCCTCCTCCGGCCCCCTCCTCCGATCCGGTTAAATTTTTTTTTTTCAATTTAGTTTAATTTTATAAATTGTTATATATTTAATTTTAATTATATAAATTGTTATATATTTGTTAATAAATTTAATTTTAACAAATTGTTATATATTTGTTATATATTTAATTTTAATTATATAAATTGTTATATAATAAATTGTTATATATATGTTATTGTTAAAGGAAAAACACATTATGTGCCTTCGTCAATGTAACTGACGAGAGGTAATTAGGTAGTCATTATTGTCATTAATGTATTTACTATTACCGTTGTAATACTCACCCTATATAAAGGGGATTATCAATGAAATGAGTAGACCAATTCCCATTTTCCTACAACACGTTATCAGCACGTAGCTTTACTCGCTGAGATTTGCAGCTCGGCCTGACCCGACCCGACCCGGTTCGTCCTAGATCCGACCCGTGAACAGGATACGGATATTTACCATTTCTGGTAAATTAAGGTTAGTTTTCAAAACTTACCTTAGTGAAAAAAATTACTGTTTCTTTTTTTACAGATTAATGAAATTAATTATAAATGTTAAATATGATTGTCTATTTGATATTTTTATTGCCTACATAAATGCATATATATATGTTTATGATAAATTAAGCATTAAAATTTATATAGGCAACATTTTTCATTTAGATGTTATGTTGAAATTAATGCGACATATATTTATGAAATTTGAGCATCATTATATGTCTATTTTATTACTGTTAAATAATTGTTTTATTTAACATGTTATTTGCCATGATAATGCAATTTCATGAGCATTGTAATATAAAGAAAAAAGGACAAACCTACTACTGTGAAAAAGCATTTTCACGAAGCAAGAAAAATATGACCATTACAAATTTCGGTCTTGAAATCCAATTTTTATTTCTTGAAAAGGATATCTTATTAATTGTGTAAAAAGCAACAATAATGGAATTTCATTAGCTTCGCATGCAATGAAAACGGAGAAACCAAAATTTTACTGTGATAACGTAATTTCACAAAGCATCGGATTTACCATAATGTATCTTGGTTTATATTAGTTGTCGTGAATATCATTTAGACCGCGAAACTAATACATTTTATTCTTCCTATATTTTATAGATGGTTCAACCATCACAGTTTGACTTTGACACATTGGACTATGAAGAACTTGAGTACCAAATTCCCCTATTAAGCCCACTAAGGCTTGAGCATGGTATATTTATGCAAATTGCTTTATGTAAATAGCTAAATAAATAATTTCAATATCTTGAACGACAATGTAAGGTCTAAGAAAAAAAATCCCTGAAATTTAATTATGCAAAGTAATGCAATCACCCTAAAACAAAGGGCAATGATGATGTAAGTTATGAGAAAACAAAGAGTAATGACGATGTAAGGTCTTAGACAAAGAAATTTCCTGAAACAAATTTTGCAAAGTAATGCAACAACCCTAAATCAAAAAACAATGACGATGTAAGGTCTTAGAAAAATATATATATATATTCTTGAACAAATTGGGCAAAGTAATGCAACGATCCTAAAACAAAGGGTAATTACCATGGACGTAAAATTCATATAATCATCTAAAAGTAAGTGGAAATAATGTAACATTTAAAAGATGACATAGGGGACATGTCATGTGCAGTGAAGCACTTTGTCATTGTTGTAAATCAATAAAGTATTGATACGTATATTACAAACTAGCAAAGAATTAGCTGTGACTTATAATAAGTATAAAGAATCATACGAGTATGCGGATTTTGAAAAAGTATCTTCAATATCCAACAAGAACATTGAAAATGCATTTACAACTAAAGGCATACAATATGGGAAGAAGATGTCAATGACACATCTCATCATTGCAGCTATTAAAAGAGCCAAAAGGATTTGACTTCATCCAAGATAGACTTTGATTAGTTTATTTTTAAAATTTCCAAGATATCCTTATAAAGGCTATTACGCCTAAATTAGACTTTTTGTCTTAAAGTTTCTATCTCTAAATTGGACAAGACTAAATGTAATCGTTGGCATGCTAATTTATGAATTTTCTCTAAAGGAATTGAGATTATTCAAACTTTATTCATGATATACATGATTCAATTTTCTGTATATAACTTTGCAAAGTATTGCATAAAGTAAAGTAACATATCATAATATAGGCATGACACAAAGAACCGTGTGCAAAAAAAAAAAAACGCACCATGTAATCCCTAGAATAATAGTACTGAAGGACAATGGTACTCGTATATCACAAAATAACATAATAGTACTGAAAAACTGTAGTACTATATCAATAGATATAATGAAAGTGATAAGGATCGGTATATCTGTTCATTTGGGATTCATAATGCACCTGCCTAACTGGGATTACCATAGCTTTTATTACAATCCCCATCGAGTTACTCTAAAGAACTTGAGTTACGTTTCGATGTATATATTGAGCATATGTCAAATTGACAATTTATGCGATAAAAGAAAATTGAATTTTGTTTTCCACATTATAAAGAAATTTACGCCACGATTTGTCATGTGAAAAAGATACAAGTGAGAATTCATTTGAGCTCCTTTGCATTACCTCTAAATGACTGCGAATGAAACGAGTATTAGAGAAGATTATATGTCAACTTAGTAGGTTCCAAGTAACCGCTAATTAAATCCAACGTCATAAGAAAATAATCTTTTGGAATTCTGACATAGATTGGCTTTGATATGGTGATCCATACATTAAAGAAACTACTATGGACACCCATATTTTTGGATAAATAGAAGCAAACACCAGAAGAATATGGTTCACACACGAATCTGAGGACGATCAATGAACATTTTATCCTCAAATATTGTCATATAGGGTTGAAGACGTATGTTCAATTCCTAAATTCCGCCGCTCCCCCAATGTGGCATTATAATATATTTGATGCACAAGCATATGCATTTATACCTTATTATGCTTCTCCTATCCGTCATGATTTTATGGATAAAAGTACATCATTCAAAGCCTATTCGTTAAAGCAATTATGATTGAGATCATCATATGCAAAGGACACATGAGTTTCTCATTATGTTGTTATATTGAATCAAAAGAGGATTCAGTGGATCGATTCAACCAACTTGCGGACACCATAGATATTTTATGGTGTTGGTTGTTGTGTCGACACACTGGTCACGTGTCATGACACCATCCACAATTAAAATTTATGCTGCTTATGCTAGAAAGTCAAAGCACTTAGGCCGGGTTAATTTTCGTAGGTGTGATGATTTTATGGCTTATTATATGGGATTTGTAATGGACATCATATTCCTATATATAAAAACCCAATTGGTCTCACGGAAAACGACTACAGTAATAGTCTTAATATTGGTAAAGCACACCAATACTTCCGTTTTGGGTTATGCAATTTTTGCATGCAGCGTTACTTTTTCATCTATGGCCATCATCATTGAACCAATTTACACCATAGCTAGTGACTATGTGTGAGGATTTTAAAGGATTTCAAACGAACTTGTAATCCTTGAGCTCTTTTGGATTGACACGGATCTACAATCCTTGAGCTCCATTAAATGTCTTTATGTGCCAAAATTGCGCCGCCACAGCGCACAATGATGGGTCCATTGAGATGAATAAATATTTATGCTGGATATGAACTTCCAGCTATAGTCCGCTATGTCGAAACCTTGACAGGCGATCTCTTCACCGCTAGATTTGCGGAGTGTCACTTTGATGAGACAGTCTTCCCGTCGTTAGGGGGAGATAAGAACAAGCATGTTCAAGTGGAACGACAGGAATTGTCGTGGTTTGTCCCCACTGTGTCTCATCTCGATCCCCAAAAATCACACAAAGTAAGGTGTGTAGATATCTTATACATTAAAGTGACGAGATCACATAAACCTGCTGCAAATATACCTGCAAGGATTGTGTTTTATCAAAAGAACATGGTACCACCCAAGAGGAATTGGGTATTGCACTGCCACCATGGATGGTGGCATGGTGACGCCATAAGTGGCATAAATGGTGTCACAGGCCGTGGCTCTCCAAGGAAGAGGGGGAGGCCACCTTAGGTTCGATACATACTTGTGTAAAGGAAGAAAACAAGTTTGGCACAACCTGATCTATTGATCAGTAATACTCAAATCCGTCTCATGAGAATATTTATGGATTGTGGTTATCATTGGGGGACGCCTCAAATGTTAGAACCAATCCTTAAAGTATAGAGATCTCTACAAACACATTACACTAGTGTACATGAGGACGTGGAATAATGAGTCTACTATCGAACCATACTTCGTTGAAAAATGTCAACTTAGTAAACTGGCCTAATGGAAAGAAGCGATCCAGTATAAACAAAGAGATAGGTATTTGGGCAGGTGACGCCGACACCGCAAATATAAACCCTATCAAATATATCTTTGTTAGAATGCGTAATGAGAATAAGAGTATGCAAACTCACCTTATGGCGCAAGGTCTCTCAAAAACGCACTGGAATCGACTACGAGGAGATATTCTCTCGTAATGGACTACGATGAGACAAACTCTCGTAATGGATGTCATTGCACTCCACTACCTTGTCAGTTTGGTAGTTTCCGAAAAACTGAACATGCAGCTTACGAAAAGTGATCAAAACATATATCTCTATGGGGATCTAAATTAAGAGATATACATGAGGATCCTAAACGGACTTGATCCACCCAAATCAAGTGACTCTAGATCACATGAGTACGTTTGCAAAAGAAATTGAAACGTTCACTAAAGTGACTACTTGATTGGAAAGGGATTGATAAATTATGCCCTTGCGTTTTCATTATGGATATATATGAACTCTAAATGAAATAAGAGAAACTCAGTGTATTGTAAATCCTAAGTTGAGAATGAAAAAGATTTTGGGAATACACAGTCTTGAAATGGAACTCAAGGACTGTAATGATGGTGATCATCCATCAATCGGCTTAGGCACTCTAAAGAATAAAGTGAGGCCTACAGATATTCCCATGATCAGTCGGAGTCTTTACTCTAACAATAGATCCGTTTTTCATCTAAAGGAAGATGACGAAGAAGTATTGGGAAATGAAATTCTTATACAAGTGCAATGACGCATGATTGTACTTAAACATAATATGTAAGACTCGACCTCTCATTCGATGTAAATTTGTAAAGCTATGTCTAGCTATGCGCCTACGCAACGCAAATCGTTCTTTCATTAAAGATATGAAAGATTTGGGCTTATTCAATCTCTACATAGAATGTGACATGATAAAGAAATTATCCACGTCATAGCTAACTATGCGTAAAGAAAAACGCATTAAAGGTGAGATAAGAAAATATGTTATTACATATCAATTTCAAATCTCTTAATGGTTCACTCATACTCTAGACGAAGTTATGACCATTTTGTTATATGAAGGTCATACCACGAGTGAACCTGATGTTCAATATGAACCTATGTATTCAGTTCATGAACAACCTTATCCTCAAGATCAAAGTAAATCAAGTTGGATCTGAGGACGATGTGGCAAGATTTAGTTACTAAATCATTGCTCAAAGTCATATTTGGAAAAACATGTGAAAACACATAACTGTGCTGGTGTTACTAAAGCTCCCTTGATCAAATGAAAGAATTAGGGAGAATCCCATGATTAATGTAAAAATCAGGGGGAGTTGCAGACATTAGGGGGAGTCTAGCACATACATGTTGTTTTCAAATGTAATAGGTGCGTTGCGCTCTTTTTGTCCTTCGACCAAAGTTTTATTTTCTCCCATTGGGTTTTTGTTACTTGGCAAGGTTTTTAATGAGGCAACACCACATGCACCATTTTACCTCTGACTCGGCACAAGGGGGAGTGTTAAAGGAAAAACACATTATGTGCCTTCGTCAATGTAACTGACGAGAGGTAATTAGGTAGTCATTATTGTCATTAATGTATTTACTATTACCGTTGTAATACTCACCCTATATAAAGGGGATTATCAATGAAATGAGTAGACCAATTCCCATTTTCCTACAACAGTTATATATTTAATTTTAATTATATAAATTGTTATATATTTGTTATATATTTGTTAATAAATTTAATTGTTATATATTTGTTATAATTTAAGTATATAAATTGTTATATATTTAATTTTAATTATATACATTGTTATATAAATTGTTATATATAAATTGTTAAATTAATTATATATATAAATTTGTTAGTATGTTTTGAAATATGTTAGTATTATTGGTTATTATATTAATTAGAATTTGTTATATAATGTAATATAATTTAATATTAATTAATGTATTAATGCCTCAAGCTGCAGATGGCCGATGCATTGAGAAATTTGTTCGGAGGCCGTCGTTCCAGATCTAGGGGTTCTGGAAGTTCCGCCGGTTCCGCCGGTTCCGCAGACTCCCACAGGACCCTTAGCTAGCCTGAGAGGACCACCAGCCAGCCGCGGAGGACTGTGGATTCACCCCAGCAGCGGAGGACTGTGGATTCATCCCAGCCGCGGAGGACTGTGGATTCATCCCAGCCGCAGAGGAATGTGAGTTCTCGGCACCAGACCCTTCTCCAGGCGGGGCGGCCGTCGAGCAGTTCACGTCCCCCTGTCGGGCCAGATGCTCCGAGGTTCAGTAGGCAGCTATTTCAGGACGAGATAGCTGCAGACGTTCCTCAGGTCCGTATGCCTGAGGTTCATCGGGAGCCGATGACGAGTCCGACGACGTCTGCTGCTGACTCGACTGAGGGGCCTACTCTCCCAAATCAGCTCTACCTCCCGTACAATATTCCTGCTATACCCGAGGTCGAATTTTGAGGTGTGCCCATATGGCCTGCTATGCCTCAGTACGTGAGTGCTGCGGAGGCATACCAGCAGCAGCCATTTGAGAACCCTGGCCTCCTGATTTCGGCGAGGAGAAAAGGAAAGTCGACAGACGGGTCATCGAGTTCAGGTAATATTTGATTTTATTAATTAAATATTTTATTAAAATTAACGCACTAATATTTAATTTTATTAACCAATCGTCGTTTATGTGATAGGGACAGCCGCTAGCAGTTCAACGAGGAATACGAGAGGTGTCATATGTTTTGACACGCTCAGGAGAACTGTTGCGCTCCGGGGGAGGATCCAGATCAACGAACCTCCTAATCAGGAGGTTCAGGGGAAAAAAACGCCGCGACTACACGGGTTGCGTGGGGGCACTGATTAGGGACATAGTCCCTATGTTGTGGACACGGTGGGCCGATGTGCTCGAAGAGATCAAGAGGGAGGTGAACAACGCCGCGTCGGTGAGTAATTTAAAAAATTTAATTTATTTATAGTAATATTTAATAATTTTAGGTATTGTTATAATTGTAAAACTAATAAAATATTATCTTTCAGACATACTTCGAGAATGCCGAACACAAGTAGGATTGGGCGGACACGATGCATAACTTGAGGTACGTTGGGAATTCCTCATCTTATAATTTGAAATATTTTATGATATTAATAATATTTCTAATGCACTTTTGTTTTTGCCGTAGATTCAAAGAGTGGAATAACGAGCTCCGTTCCCACTTTAACGAATACGACAACTGTGGTCGTATGGGTACTCCCAGAGAGTTCATGTTCAGGGAGTACGAGTGGCGTTGGTTGAAAACAGTAGACTTCAACAACCCACTTATGCTGGTAAATACTAAACTTAACTATAAATGTTTATTTTGTTAAAATTTTAATTATTAGTTTAATTATTTTATAATTATTACACTAATATTTTTTGATACATTTTTCTAATATTTTATTATTTGTTTGAAGGAACGGTCTCGGATAAACTCTGCGAACCGCCGCCGTAACACAACCCCCCATCATGGTGGTTCTAGGCCATTTGTACAATATCAGGAGGAGACGCTTAGAGATCATCCTGATAGCAACCCGTACGTGGAGACGTTCAAGATCGCTTATCCACAAGCGACAGAACAGCTCGTAAGTCGTTGATTACGATTTAAAAATTTTAATTATTAATTTTACTTAATTATATATTTGTTAGAATATTAATTATTATTTTTTCCCGTTCAATTAGGAGAGGGTGAACCGGGCTGAAGAAGAGGTGTTCCAGCAAGTAGTTCGGGAGACACAACCGAACATTTCAGAGCAGGCAGATCTGGAAGAAGCCCTGCGCTAGGTCGACCGATCGAATGTCCAAACGGCAGTGAGGATGTTCGACGCAGCCTTCCCAGACCGGTCAAACCAATACTACTGCCGGGGTTTGGGAAGTTCTGGAATAGGGCTCCTGAAGACCACTAAGGGAGGTCAAAAGAAGGGAGGCGGGGACAGCCAACAGATGAGGGGGGAAGTGCAGAGATTGGCCGCAAGATTGGCGGCCGAGGCCCAGAGATCACAGGAGCTACGCCGCAAAACACAGCAGTATCATTTGGATATGGCCAGTTGGCATGCTGAATGCGACAGAATTCGGCAACACAACTACGCCGCCCAACAAAACTGGTGGTGTGATATGTTCGCGGCACAACAACAAGCCCTTGAACCCCCGCCCCCGTTTCAGCCTTTAGTTGAACCTCCAATGCCTCAACCTCCCGAGTTCGTTCAGCAGGATGACGAGCATGATGGAGAGCAGGATGCTGGGGATGACGTGGTGGACTTTAGTGTTTTAGGTGATGATTAGGGTTATATTTTATGTATATTGGAACAAATTAAATAATAAATCATTTAGACGTGTTTCTTGTTGGTGCAAATGCATGGATTGTCTTTGTGATTCGCAAGTTGCTTGGAATGGTAATTTAGAAAATAATTTAATTTTTTTCCCCCAAATGTAAGAATAGCCGACGATATTGGCATTATTTCGTCGGCTATAAGTTCTATAGCCGACGATTTTTACCAACTTTCGTCGGCTATAACCGTTATAGCCGACGAAAATGACATTATTTCGTCGGCTATAACTAATTAATGCCTATTAAAATATTAATATATTCCGACGAAATAACCGACCAAATAGATGAAATCGTCGGCTATATTTCAAAACAAATAGCCGACGAATTTCGTCGGCTATAGTTTAAGATATCGTCGGCCATACTCGAAAATATCCGACGAATTTCGTCGGATATTTTACCCAGGTTTGGTCGACGAAATTAATTTTCGTCGGTAAAATCGTCGGCCATACTCGAATATAGCCAACGATTTCGTTATTTTCGTCGGCCATTGGTATTACCGATTCTATTAAACCCGAATCTAGTAATAGAATTTCAGTCATAAATACTAATACTCTTTCCACTGATTCTTCTGATAGTGATTCAAGTACTATTTCTAAAATTAACCAAACATTTCATAATCTTCAAATATCTAGAATAAATTACCCAAAGAAACAAAACTTCAAAAAATGGACAGATCGTCCCTTACCATTAGACATACAACCTAGTAACATGCCCAATAATCAATTCTCTATCTCATATGAGAAAACTTATGAATGAAACATTGATAATCTATCCGAACAAGAAATTCTAAATAAATTACACCATATGTCAATGACCGCTAATAGTTATGTTACTAATCACAATTTCAGTCAGCCTGAGATTATTGATATATTAGCTACCGGATTCACAGAAATGCTTCATTCCTAGTGGGAAAAACATCTCACAGCTGAATCTAGAGATAATATTAAACATGCAATTAAACATGATGAAGATGGCAGTCATATCTTTGATGAAAGTATTGGAAAAGGAGCTTCTGATGCAGTAAACATTTTGTTCTATACAATCATACAACATATGATTGTACGAACAACTACAAAGATTGATAATGCTTATTGAATAAAAGCGAGTGAATAGAAGCTACCATTAGACTTTCGTGTTGTTGAGGGAATGTAGCGAACTTCTGTATATTCTCCTCTCGCGGGCTTTACACCATGCTATTTAAGGATGATTTCCCGAATAAGGGGAAAAAGAGGGCTATAAGTAGGCCGTTTGCTATTGCTATAAGGGTTGCTCGCCTTTATACAGCTTGGCTTCGCTATCGCTCCTATTACATCATCGAACGAGAACTTACGCCCGCGTGGCGGCGCGTCTTTGTTCTGCTTGTTACTGGCTCTCTTATCCAGATTTGGAGCTTCTCTAGAGATAGTCTTTATAAGTGGTCGGCGGGAAGGATGCTCATTGCCATCACCAAACTAGCTACCGAGCCGAGGGAAGACTTTTTTGCCTACGGGCCCATATTTCGATCAATCCTTTTTAATCCGTATTTCGATCTACTTGTGTTAAAACTCCAATTAAAAAGTCAAAACTCCTTTTTAATTAGTGCTTAAATGGGATATGATAGCTTCTTTGTGGTCTAACATTCTTGCCAATACATTATCCTCATTTTGTTCCGGGTTGTAATCTCTAATAAAAAATATAGCTCCGTGAGCAAAAGCCCCTGTCATAATGAATACCGCAATGTATTGGTGATGAGTATATAACGCAGCTTGAGTAGTAAAGTATTGCGCTATGAACGCATAAGCAGGTAAAGAGTACATGTGTTGAGCGACCAAGGACGTAATAACCCCCACTCTTGCACGGACTGATACATGTACCGAATGCTCATACGGGAAAGTTGACTCGTGGGTCTGGGGGTTGCTCCAAGAAATCCTTTCTTTCTCGTCCACTCAGGGGGGGTGCGGACACACCTGCGCGGATTACAGGTGACAGTTACTTCTAGAATTCATGATTAGCTTAGTAACCTTAGATGTCCTACCTTAAGTGATTTTAAATGGTATAAAAATGTTTTCATCTCTAGAATCATGCTTAGAGACGATAGTAACCAACCATTCTGGAAAGAAAAATTCATAAATGGTTTACCAAAAATTTTTTCTCATAAAATTAGACAAGTATTAAGCAATTAAACTGGTCACATAAACTATAATACACTTACCTATGGAAATATTATTACAATAATTCAGAAAAAATGATTAAAAATGTGTATCGATATGAAATTAAATGCCCAAGTTAAGACAGATAAGAAAATAGCTAAATATGAATTAGGAAATTTTGGTGAACAATATGGTTTACCTCCTATTCCCCCTTCTAGAAGAAGAAAACAAAAAAGTGAACCTAATTACTATCCTACCAAAAGAATATTTAGCCGACGTAAATTCCAATCTCAAAATAAAAATAATTTCACACCTAATAAATTTTATTCTAAAAATAAATTTCAAAAATCTAAACCAAAATATTCTAATCCACAAAAGAGAAAATTTTCAGATAAAACCCAATGTTATAAATGTGGTAAACCTGGTCATTTCGCTAACAAATGTCTGGTAAAAAACACTATTAAACAATTAAAAATTAGTCAGGAAGAATAAGAAAGCCTTCTCCAAATATTAAATTTGCGTAATACAGATTCTGAAATAGAACCTAGTGACATTGAGTCCTCATATGATGAATCTTCTTCCTTTTCTTCCTAAAATATTACATTAGGATGTAAAGATGTTTGCTGTAAAACTATTAATGTTTTTTCTAAACAAGAAGAACAAGAAGAATTATTAATTGATTTAATTGGAAAAATTGATAACTAAGATCTTAAAGCTGAATACCTTAAGAAATTGAAAAAATTAATAACACAAGAACATGTAGGTAATATTCCACAACAAAAAATATCTCTTACCACAACTTTTGATAAATTAAAAAAAAAAAACAAGAAATCACTCTGCAAGATCTTCAGCATGAAATCAAACTCATAAAAATTAATATTCAATCTTTACAACAACACCAATTGGAATTAACACTTGAAAATAAAGATATTAAAAGTTATTTAAATTTGGTTAAAATTGAGAACCAAATGATTAAAATACAACAAACTCAAAACAATACTTCCCCATCACCATCCTTACAGCATGACGAAGAAATTTTTGAACAAGCTACTATTAACACTATCCAGCAATCAATCTAAAAAAATGGTATACTTCATTACAAATACAAGTCAAATATTTTTCATTCACTGCTTCAGTTCTGGTAAATTCTGGGGCTGATTTAAACTGCATTCAAGAAGGTTAATCCCTTCAAAATATTTTGAAAAAAACAAAAGAATCTCTACGTTCGGCTAGTGGTACTAAAATAAATATCAAATACGAAATTCCTAAAGCACATGTTTATCAAGACAATGTTTGTTTTAAAACCCCATTTCTTTTAGTAAAAGAATTAACCGATAAAGTAATTTTAGGCCTTCCTTTCATTACCCTTCTTTACTCATTTCTAACAGAATATGATGGTATCACCTCCTACCCATTTGATCAACCAGTCAAATTTACTTTTCTTTCCAATCCTGAAATCTATACCTTAAAAGACTTTTCAAGAAAATTCTATTTCAAAAACCATTAACCTAATAAAAGCAAAACATCAACAAATAACTTATCTACAAGAAGAAATTGACTTCAAATGAATTGATCGCCAATTACAAGATCCTTCCCTTCAACAAAGAACTAAAAATTTTGAAACAAAAATTATTAAAAATCTTTGTTCCGATATTCCAACCGCTTTTTCGCATAGGAAAAAACATATTGTTAATCTTCCTTATATTAAAAATTTTAATGAAAAAAACATCCATACAAAAGCTCGACCAATACAAATGAATCATGAAACTATAGAATTTTGTAAAAATGAAATCCCAAATCTTTTAGATATATAAATGAATAATCCGCCATAGTAAATCCCCTTAGTCTTGTCCTGCCTTTTATGTTCAGAAAAACGCAGAACTAGAAAGAGGTGCCCCTCAGTTAGTCATTATTTACAAACCTCTTAATTCTGTATTAGAATGGATCAGATACCTTATCTCTAACAAAAGAGACCTTATTAATGGATTAAATAATTCAGTAATCTTTTCTAAATTTGATATGAAGTCCGGATTTTGGCAAATCCAAATCCATGAAAATGATAAATACAAAACCGCTTTTGTCACTCCTTTTGGCCATTATGAATGGAATGTTATGTCATTCGGTCTTAAGAATGCCCCTAGTGAATTTCAGAATACTTTGAATGATATTTTAAATCCTTATAGTCATTTCACAATTGTCTACATTGATGATGTTCTCATTTTTTCCCAATCAATTTATCAATATTGGAAACATTTAAAAATATTTTATAATATTATTAAGACCAATGACCTAGTAATCTCATCCTCAAAAATTAAATTTTTTCAAACAAACATTCTTTTTTTAAAATTCAATATCTATCATCTCCAAATTAACCCAATTAACAGAGTTATCCAGCTTGCTGACAAATTCCCAGATGAGATTCTAGATAAAAACTAACTCCAAAGTTTTTTGGATCATTAAATTATGTCATTGATTTTTATCAAAACCTTCGTCAAAAGTGTAAACCCATATTTGATAGATTATAGAAAAATCATCTTTCTTAGACATCTATTCATACTAATCTTGTCCGAGAAATCAAATGATATGTCAAAACACTTCCTTGTCTAGAAATTCCATTACCTAATTCATATAAGATCGTAGAAACCGATGCTTCCGAAATAGATTTTGGAGGCATCCTTAAACAACAAATCTCTTCTGCTCACCATGAGCAAATTGTTAGATTTTACTCTGGTACATTGTCACAATCACAATGTAATTACAGTAAAAAAAAGAAATTGTATCCCTTGTTCTCTGTATTAGTAAATTTCAAGATGATTTACTAAATCAAAAATTTTTAATTCGTGTTAATTGCAAAAGTGCAAAACATGTTTTAGAAAAAGATGTTCAAAATATTACCAGTAAACAAATATTTTCCCGATGGCAAGCTATTTTAAGCGTTTTTGATTTCGAAATTGCATTCATAAAAGGCGATGATAATCATATACTAGATTTTCTAACCCGTGAATTCCTTCAGGGTGCTTCTCATGACGACTCGTTCACAATCCAATGCCCGTCAAACGGAGCCCAATGCTCTTCCAGTCAAAAATGAGTCAATCCCAACAGTCAAAATAGAAGAACCCTCCTCCAGCATAATCTCATTTAACAGTCAATCATTTAGTCATTTAAGACAACCTCATTTAGTACCATATCTTGGGTTCACTCTTTCCCCTCGGCCCAGCTTTCAGTTAGTCTTAGTTACCAAATATGACCCATACGCAGTTTCATATCCTACTCAACTCAGTCGGATTTCTTTTAAGAAAATCTCCCCTTATATTCTCATAACTTTATCTAATCTTTTTCAAATAGAGCCATGCGTAGGTCATATCAAAAACTCCACTGCATTAACAAAATTTTCCCACCAAATTTTCATTTCATTCTAAACCATCCTACTCACACATTAAGGTTTTTTTACTGATATTCTCTTGAAAACCCAATCAGTCACTATTAAACCCATCTTTGATAAGAAAACCACCCCTAATCTCCTCCTTTATCATTCCCTCCATATACTAAAATTTATCTCACTTGATCAATGGAATGATCTCCCTTATATTTACCATACATATGAAGACTTGTCATTCAATTATTATGATTATGAAGATGCTTGGTTCAAGGTCTTCTTACACTAGTCAAACGATTTCAGTCACTCATGGTTCATTAACTTTGACAGACACTTTGAAAGAATTTTCCTATGTGGTTTATTTCATGGTGGTTTACTTATGGCTGCCACTATGACATCCTTCCTCTGTCAATCCAAGAAGCAGTAACCAGATATACTAAAGTCACGACATTTACAAAGTATGAACAAAACTTTCCCCCTACATTGCATTTTATGGCCAAATACAAGCTCCCTTGGATCTTCAAATGGCAATACAAGCTCCAAGAAGATCCATCATCCACACTCGGAACAATCTCTAGGGAATTCTATGTCAAATGGTGGGATAAGTTTGAAATTGACAAAATCCTAGAAAATTTTTACACAGAATTTCCTTCGGCAGCCTCTACGGCTCCAGTTAATCCATCATCACAAGCACCGCCTGCTTCCAATTCAGTCACTCCAGTCAAACTCCCAACCGGGAAAATCCCAATACTGCAGATTACCCCATCTCCTCAATCACATCCCTCTTTCAAATCCAAAAGGAAAATCACTAAGGAAGGATCATCTTCCTCAAAATCCAAATTAAGAGAGTCAGCAGAATTAAAACAATTGGCACAAAGACTTCTGGCCCAAGCAGCCAGTCTAACAGACAATTCAGATAATTCCAGAGATGAAGAATCCTCTTCATCTGGATCATCATCTTCCCCTCACAGTCATTCACATGCCCAGCAAAAGCTTGCCAGTTCCTCATCAAGACCAAAAAGATGGGCCGAATCTGAAGACAGTCAGGATCCCTAAGAGTTATGAAGTTAATGAATAGTAAAATCACTTTTTACTATTCATCCATGAGGCAAAACACAACTAATCGTAATGCTTCCTGTTTTGTCATCTCCTGAATAATCCTACAGTAAAAGCACAACTCCACAGTAAAAGCAGATTCCTCCTATAGTAAAAACATTGTTCCTCCACAATAAAAGCATATTCCTCCAAGGTCTTTTATAGGAGCCTCACTCTCACATTCGAAGTAGACTCAATTTTCCTTGCACTTCAGTTATAGCCTAGTTCAGAGAGAATACTCATGTGTTGAGAACTCATCTGTTTTAAGATTATCCCCTCTTTTTATATAAGCCTTCATCCATTTCTAATTTTGTAAGTTATTAAACTCTTTGTATTAAACTCGTCATATTTGAATAAATATGTCTTTACTTCCGCTGGGTTTATATATATATATATATATATATATATATATATATAGTTCCTATCCAGAACGAAGTTTCGCTCTGAAATTAACGTGCGAAGTTCTTTTTTTGACACATTTTTTTGTCATATTTTCACATCTCCACCGTTCAAATGTTAGAAACTAATGTCTAGATCATCTCTGCAAAATTTCATCCAACTTGATAATCGTTTGACCTTTCATTATGGTGATTTACACAAACAGTTCAGGTTGAACATATTCGGTTTGTTCATTGATTTAAATATAGTTTCGATACCTTAACAGTAACCAAATTAGATGAAAATTTGTAGGAATGATCATCTGAATGGTGGAGATGTTAAAATATGACAAAAAAATGTTAAAAAAAGAACTTCGCACGTTAATTTCATATCAAAGGTTCACACGTTAATTTCAAAACGAAGGTTCACACGTTAATTTCAGAACGAAAGTTCGCTCTGGATAGAAAGTATATATATATATATTAAAGAGTTGTACAACAGGTTTTTTGCATATGATGACTATTTTGGTTTTTTCTTTTACATCAACATTCTCCTCAAGGTCTATTTTAATACTATCCTTTAGGAAATTTGAAGGATATATTTTTTTTTATACAATATATTTCATGATAGAGAATATATTTAGAATTCCTTGAAAGCTAACCCAAATTTCATGTTTCAAGTTCTTCCAACTTACTCCATCCATTGCATAACTTAGTCTACTTATGTTGTAGTCTATCGGGAACTATATTAATCTCTTGGGAAGTAGGGAAAAAAGAACATTGATATACTGCAACAAAAGCACTTTGCCATCATCAAAATTTTGGCGACGAAAATTATCGACATTATCTAAATGTCTCCGTCATGCTATCTAAAAAATCGACATTATCAGAAGAAAACTATCTAACTTTCTGAAGCCGAACTTCTTGTGGAGTACGCATACTCTCATTATTATTATCATATACGGTGTAATTGCGTAACAAATTAAATAATAATGTTAATGTTAGATATTCTTATGCAAGGAATGACGTCCAGGGAGATATTCTTATGCGATATCTAATGATAATGTTAAATAAGAATTAATTTTGGATAATCTACCTTTGCATCATGTCATACGTCACAATGTAGTATTACGTTGCAAAGCTCCATAGAAATTTAAAACCTACCTCGTAGATAATAGTCTGATGACACCATCCTACTGCATACCTCACATTCTCACGTGGTGCACAAGTTTTTATTTTTTCTTTCAATTTCTCCAATGACCTCCTTAATTATCTAGACAAGAATATAATAAAATTCTCAAAATGCCATAAAGCCCGAATAACGGAAGATAGTGCTGTAGCAAAATAGCAACACAGACAAACGGCAGGCAAAGGGCAAGGAGCAGCAAGATACGGCAGAAGGAGAGCAGAAGAACTGATAAATAGGGCAACCATAAAAGAGAGGCAACCCCAGCCGCAGATTCCCTTCATGTCAGACCGTTCCTTACCGACACGTATCCCAGCATCGATAAAGGTTCCTATGCCATCATAATTGATGGGACTGATGGACTCTCACCTTCATCGCATGTCCGCCACCTGTCCCACTTACAAGCGGCAGTTAAGGGAGATAGGACGCAGAACGAGGCGTCCACTCCCTTCACTTCCCCAAGAAGTCAACCTTGAGCCAAGGAACAGCATCTCACCGGTTATGAAGCATCCAACCGGCTCCGCACCACCCCACCAGTTATGAAGTATCCAACCGGCTTGAAGACAAGTCACCGGTTATGATCTTTCAACCGGTTTGAACCGCTTCGAGAGCATTGTTCCGGGTATGAGCCATCCATCCGGTACCATGGCAGTTCACGGTTAGGTATCATTCAACCGGCTGCATGACATCTTCACTACAAGTCACCGGTTATGATCTTTCAACCGGTTCGAACCGCCTCGAGAGCAGTGTTCCGGGTATGAGCCATCCATCCGGTACCATGGCAGTTCACCGGTTAGGTATCATTCAACCGCCTGCATGGCATCTCACTGGGGGACTCGTCTCGATATGGCAGAACGTCCGGGCGAGATCCACCCGGTCCCATGACATTCCACCGGGCATGTGACATTCAACCGACTCCAAAGCATTCCACCGATTGTCACTTTCCTTCGCCTATGGGCAGGAACGAGCCAGCAACAACTCAAGGCTTCCAAACGCATGGGCTTTATAAACCCGGGTGAGTTTACATCTAACACATGTACTCTTGTCCAGCAGGATAAAAACCCTGCATCACACTGAACTGTGATACATTTGGGGATACTTGGCGAGACTCGTTATCTCAACGCCACCCCACCGGGCAGATTGTTTCTCTAACACAGAACAAGTCTCCCCGCAGGCTAACAAACCTGCACATTTACCTCGCTTATTCCAACAAAAGCTGAGAGCTAGCAAGTGTTGACCGGTGCTTCGGAACGACCGCAACACCGTGGGCACCTGTTGGCTCATTCCACGCACCAACAGGCCTTCCCATAGGCTAGCACTCTCCGACTCGTACCGATATGACAGAACGCCCGGTCGAGGTCCCATGCACTCCGACTCGTACCGATATGGCAGAACGCCTGGTCAAGGTCTCATGCACTCCGACTCGTACCGATATAGCACAACGCCCGGTCACGTCTAATCTTCAATACGGACTTGGGGGATTGGGCACCGTTGGGTTGGTAACCCTGCGGGTCTGCGGGACAAGAGCAAGACAGATTAAGTCCCCATTCAAGATTGCACTTGACCGAGAACTTGGGGGACTTGTTGACAGTAGCCACAGAAGGGCTACAGCAGGCCCACAGACCCGCCGCTAGTGTACCAGGATCCGAGCCAAGGCCCGGGACCGGATCACCAGCACCCGGCCTCGGGATCCAGCAGTCTATCCTGCCACCAGGGGCCCGGGGACCGGGGGCGCCTGCCTACGAAAGAGGTCACCAAAGTTGCCCTTTAGTGTGCAAACAGAAGGGAACCAGTCCCACATCGAAGGGTAAGGCCAGACCTCACTCCTGGCCACTTATATAAGGGCCCCAACTACCCTCATTAATAGGTAATTGATCATTCCTACCGCTTATATACGTGCTTAAGTTATATCTATTCCAACTATAATAACTTAGGCATCGGAGATGAGAAGACCGGCCCGCCCGGTATTCCCCTTAGTAAGCAGGTTTGCAGGAGATAGCACGAGGATTCACCTGTCTCTACCAGGCCCCAGGGTTTGTGCAGAAACATACATTAACATATATATATATATATATATATATATATATATAAATATGTGTATATATTAACAAATATATAACAATTTATATAATTAATCTACAAATTTATATATATAATTAATCTAACAATTTATATATATAACCAATATATATAACAATTTAACACACACTTAAATATCTAAATTATATACCTAAATTATACAATTAAAATAAATTGCAAAAAAAAAAAAAAATTACCGTTAAGATTGGAGGAGGGGAAGGAGGAGGAGAAAGGAAAAAGTCGGGCTGACTGCGGCTTTTAGCTTTTATAGCAGAGAGAATAGCCGACGATTTAAAATATTTCGTCGGCTATTCTTTGAATGTCGTCAGCAATAATTTGGAAGATCAACAGCCGTCGGATCTGAGCCATCCAACGACGGACAATAAAAAGGCGCGGATCGCAGAGAGAATAGCCGACGATTTAAAATATGTCGTCGGCTATACTTTGGAAGATCAACAGCCGTCGGATCTGAGCCATCCAACGGCGGACAATAAAAAGGCGCGGATCGCAAAAGTTTAGCCGACGAAATATAATTTTCGTCGACTAAACTATAGGTCAAACCACTAAGTCAAACCTCTAAACGCTTAAAAACGGAAATTAGTCTAGTTAAACGACGGTTTCTGGCCTCACCTTCAACAGATAATAGTTTCAAATCAATGAGACGCAACTAATCATATAAAAATTTTACAAAATTGATTTAACGAACGTCAGGCTACCCATAGGAAAACGAAAGTAAAAAACAGTTAACCGCAACATTCAGCACACAGATTTTATCAGAACCTTGTCATTTTTCAACCGTAGACGTATTTAATTATTTCGGTCATATCTTATTTCACAACATTTTTGCATTTGAAAAGTCTACGTATAGTAACTATTTGAAACTATACATTCACTCAAACACTTAGTAAACAAGTTAAGGAACATTAGTGCATATGTTCTGATTTTGAATCTAAAAGTTTAGAAAATCTATTCCAACCGTTAGATATCACCGTTAAAATTAAATACATGTATGGAAAAAAATCCAACTTCAGCTGACAACGTTAAAGGCTCGATCGGAACGGTCAACCAGGTAAGTCAAACCTCTAAACGCTTAGAAATGGTAATTAGACTGTCTAAATGACGTTTTTTGGCCTGACCTTCAACATATAATAGTTTCAAATCGATGAGATGCAACTAATCGTATAAAAATTTTCCTCAAAATATTTACCGAAGGTAACGCTACCATTAGGGAAACGAAGGAATAAAACCTTTGACCGTATCTTTCGACACTCAGATTTTATCGGAATCTTGTCATTTTTCAACCATAAACGTATTTTATCATTTTGGTCATATCTTATTTCACGAATTTTTTTTGTTTGAAGGATGAAGCAATGGTTTATCATTAGTGATAGATCTGAAAATATATAGACTTATAGCCGACGAAAATGTCAATTTCGTTGGCCAAAATTTCAAAAGTTTTCGTCGGCTAATGTTTCAGAGAAAGGCCGACGAAAATCCAAATCGTCGACTGAAATATGAATATAGCCGACGTTTTTTGTTTATACCAACGAAAAAACAGTATCGTCGGCTATGGTTAAACAATGGCCGACGATTTTGTATGTCAATTTCGTCGGCCAAAATTTCAAAAGTTTTCGTCGGCTAATGTTTCAGAGAAAGGCCGACGAAAATCCAAATCGTCGACTGAAATATGAATATAGCCGACGTTGTTTGTTTATACCAACGAAAAAACAGTATCGTCGGCTATGGTTAAACTATGGCCGACGATTTTATTTTTTCACCGACAAAAAATAAAATCGTCGGCTATTCGTTGGAAGTACCACGATTTTATTTTTTCACCGACAAAAAATAAAATCGTCGGCTATTCGTTGGAAGTACCGACGAAAATTTTAATTCGTCGGTCGTTTTTTTTAATTTCGTCGGGAAAAGCCTTTTTTCTGGTAGTGGTAATTCATATAACATTTCAATAAATTGATATCTATTTGAGTTTATCAATATTTTCTTCTCACATATGATCGATAACATAGCATAAAACAATCTTAGAAAGTTTTAATACAAATTTCCATGTATTTTTTATAGTTTCCGTCGTTTTTGTCAAAATTTCTAATTGATCGATATTTTATCGATATTTCCGTCGAAATATCAGTATTTTGAAACGTCCTCGATATCCGATATTTTACTCCTTGGTTTTAAGATATGCAGTAGACTCCAACTACTGCTCTTTCAAATCATGCTATTACATGGTTGATCACCCATTAACCAAACATTCTCCTCAAATCTTACCACACACCCAAAAGCGCTTGCATTGATGCCATTCAATTTTAATACACTATAAATTTGATTCATTCAAATTCAACACACACCAAAATTAAACAAAGAAGTTGTCATGAAACTTTCTTTCATAAAGTAGATTAATGACATCCATATTTTATCATGAAACTTGATGATACTCATCAAATCTGCATAAAAGCATATACTAACAGACAACATCAAAACCAAACACCAAAACAGAAGACAAAGCCAAACAACGGTGGAGGCGGTGGCTCACCTGCGCTGCTGTCTTCTTTCTGGGTTGAGAATCAGTTGAAGTCGTGTTGTCGTTGGGAGCTAGATGACTAGAGTTGGTCGAATTGGCTTTTGGGGTTTAGGGTTTTAAAATTTAGGAGTGTCTTCTACTCTTCTGGGTCTTGCTTTTGGATTCTCTCCCTTATTGATTTGTTCCTTGTTATGTTCTTACTTTTAAGTCTGGCCGTCGATGATCATCCTGCGGCCATTTACTTTTGGAGTTTTTTTTCTTTTTTGTTTTTGCATTTGGTAGTCACACTATTGGGTCCAAATACTCATTGCATTTGGTTGTTTTTTTTATGTCTTATTTCAATAACCATATACTGTAATAGTCACACTATTGGGTCCAAATATATTCACCGGTAAAGCAAAAGCTGTCTACAACGACCACATTGGAAAAAGATGTCCTTCAGAGGAGTTTTATTTCATTCATGGGTGTGCTCATCAAATCTTTGTACCAATAGCACCGACGATCACACTAAACATCTTACAAAAGACTAGAGTAAGATATCAAGGGCAAATTAAGGTAAGAAAAGATCAATAAAACACAACTCGATCGTCATTCGTCTCCTTTGCAGCTCTCCAGTGACACCCTCCCGAGCTTCTTCTCTACAACTGCAGCCTGTAAAGTTGCCTCATCCTTTGCAAGCTGTGCAGCCTTCTTTGCAATTTCTGCAGCTGCCTCTGCAAGCTTTGCATTTTCAAACGTCTCCTTTGTTCATTTTGCAAGCTGGCAGATTCAGCCGCCACCTTTGCTACCTTTGCAGCTTCGATCAGTTGCCTCGTTTGCAAACTGCGCAGCTGCGGTGGCCTCTTTTGAGGCCAATGCAGCTCTAGCCGCCTGCCATGCGTGCTGTGCGGCTACAACCGTCTCATCAATAAACTGTTGAGCTGCAGCCGCGTCCATTGCAGCTACAAACTGTACATCTGCTGCCTCCTGCAAAATTCTCATTATAATACGACTGTCGTCATCATAAAAAGATAATCAGAAATCTACATGGCTAGGACTTCCATAGGTCCATGTTTATTTAAGCCATCTAATACGTGTTATAGAGTTATATAAATGCCAATTAGTCACGAACCTTTCCAAAAAGAGGAAAAAACATAAGAAGAGCAGAAGGGAAAGAAAACTAACACATAACAATTTGTAATGCATGTCACAAGTCAGTCAGGCCTCACCTCCAATATACGACTATAAATCGCATTCCTGATCTTATATGGTCTAAATATGCCGGCTTGTATTTGCTCCAATACCCTGTCCAACGATGTTAACTCGGGCAGTAGGTTATCTTTGTCGTCTGCAAATTTCATCCACTGATCATATACACCCGCTGCACAGATGTTGGCACGGCTGCAAATTAATAATTCAGATTATTCATAGAAGTTACCTAACAGAAATTTAAAAAACGAAAAAACATATATGAATGAGTGATCAATCTTACCAGATTATATTCCGCTTCATCTTCCAAACCTGCATCTCAATGGAGGGCTGGAAAGATTCAGACAATTGTTACATCTGATTGTAAATAATTACACAGATGAATGAATGAAGAGAAGATTCATATGATACGGTGCGGTAAGCAAATGAGTATCAGGGAATTTCCCATGGTCCAGGATAAAGAAAGGATTCATACTTGAATTCCATTTTAACACTAACCCCTTCTTTGAAAACACTGTCTTGACTATCACATGAATGATGAAGATGAATTCTTTCTAGAATCATCAATAGGGTAAGTTTCTTGTTTTAGAAATTTGTTTCAAGGAAGGCAGGTGTTTGTATAAACTTACTTCAATATTTTTGGTCACCTGATTCTCTGTAGGACAGAGATTACATGGCGTCCAGGAAATTGCTTGATGCAGAATTCAGTGTCTTGTAAAAGCTTCTTTGGCCTATTCAGTCCACCTGAAATCCCAATGAACCTCAAAGATACAAAAGATACTGTTGGGGTGAGGTGGAACATGGATGATCATTTCTTTCCTTGTTTGATTGTATATATAATTTCTTTATAATTTTTTTTTATCAACAGGTCTTAAATCTGAAATACAAGATGGAAAATGATTGTTTCTTGGGGTGAGCTTAAAACTTATGTTTTATCCACGGGCAGATGTCTGAACTTCGTTTTGAGCTACCGTATGATTGAGGTCTTGATACAGACAGATTCTCTGAACTTTGCTATTTCTGAACGTTTTTATTGTTGTATAGGTTGACCATTCGAGATGAGATCATCCCGCGGGCCGTTTCATGTTTTATGGGGGAGGCTGTACTGGAACAGAAGACCCAAATATCTGCAAAGCACTCCAATTTCCTCGAGAATCTATCAAAAGATGTTAGGGAGTGGGTTGAAAGTCTAAGATCTATCCAGGTACGATTATACTCGAAATACATAGCACACTATTTTTTGTTAATGGCAACTCCATTTTTTACAGCTTTGTTCCATATGTGGTTACTGCGACTTTTTGATAATTCGGCTGCTATTATTACATGATCGTTTTGGAAAAGTTTGCATTTAAAATACCTTGATGGTTTCTCAACTTGAAGGAAATATATGATGCACTAAAAGCTGAGTTTGACAAGGATAAAGCATCACTTCAAGCAAAATATCGTCAATCGTGTAAAACTTTGTATGAACAGGTATATAGACAAGGCTAATTATACAATCTATCAATCTTCATGTCATCTCGCTTTCTGCTTTATGTTTTAAAGATAAAGTTCTTTGCCACTCCTCTTCGCAGCGTTGCAATATCATAAATGGTGATGAAGCAGATGGAGAGAGTACTGATCCTGAAGCAGATGGAGTTAGTAGTCTCAGAAGAGGAAGCATCATTTGCCATTGGTACATTTTTGATAGTTATATATATCAACTTTAACAATTTGTTATTATTTCATGACTTTTTGTTATTCTGTTATGTCTTCTGGCAGAGAAAGGGGTGCCTAACCTCTGGCTGTAAGCATTGCAAAATAATGACTACATAGACAACCAGGTGGGTGTTGGTCATGCATCCTGTTTCTCATTTATAATGTTTTCTCATTCATAATGTTTACATAGCTGTAACTTGTGCATCATATTCTTCTTTGTTGTCTTTCTTATCTTCCAAAACTAGATTACCTATCTTGATGAACAAGCTCTAGAGTATCTGAAAGACATTGAGTGTTCTCCTCTAGATTACTGCAAAGGCTTCAAACTTGACTTCTGGTTTAAAACTAATCCTTTCTTTGAAAACTCTGTCTTGACCAAGACATATTTCATGAGTGATGAGGATAGATCCATTGTGAAAGATATAACCGGGTAGGTTAGGTTCCTATTGTCTGCTGCTAACTAGTTAGGCATCTCCAGATAACTAGTTGCTTATATATATCGACTACAATTTGAGGGGAACCTGGGGCTTTGTAGGACTGAGATGTTAGAATTATATCTAACGTGGACTCAATAATATCTCATGAGAGTCCAACACACATATGCATCTTGTGAAATAAGTAAAAAGAGATTAAATGATAAATACTTAACTTGGATATTAATCTCTATATTTTGTTGAGATAAATACAAGAAGTTTAAATGGTATATATCTTTATGCTATGGTTATCATATAAAGTAACTAATCGGATTAAATTTGAGTTGCCTTATGAGATGAGACTCAAGTGGTCTGATTAGTATATAAAGGGGTCCCTGTGCAAGCTTCAAGATAACGTACAAAAGTCATTTCTCACAGTGAGTACTAAGGCTGGAGTATTGCATAGAAGCTTCCTTTTGTAGAAGACTAACATGACTCAACATGAACAACCAAGGTACTCTACTGTCCATGATTGTGTTCTCAATTGTATGTGTGTGCTGATAACATGAGACAATGTGTTTGTGCTTATTCGTGGTTACAGTTCAATATGAGATTATATGGTATCCGACAAGATGCTTGACACAGATACCAATTAGGAAGAAACCAGAGAGAAGATCAAAGAATGCGAGGGCAATCGCTACAACTGAAGATATATTGTGACAGTTTCTTCTTTTTCGGAGCACTTGGAAGTAGATGATGTAAGCTGGTTATTCACATTGTCTTGGGCTCTAGTTTAGTATTCTACTTTTTTTTTTTTCCTATCTGGTGCCTTATTTGCTTCTCTTTCTTAACAGAGTTATATACGTACAAATCAGGTGCAACTTGAGTTTTATATTGGGTGAGTTCATTATCTTATTATTAGGACCATGCCTGCTCTAGTATGATCTTTTGGTTTCTTCTTTGTCGATTCGGCCATTGATATCAAGGGATGCTTGTAGACGTTCTGTACTTCATTGACATTATTTTCATGTAGATCAATTATTCGGGATCAGATTATTCCCCATGCAGTATCCTGGTTTACTGGAGACTGTTGAGAAAGATGATTCGTCAGATGTGAAGACCGATGCCTTGGACTTGAAGCTCAATATGATGATATAGACGAAGGTCAAGATGCTTACGAAGACCTTGATGATGGATTGGAATATGATTATGAAGATGGCAGGATACACTTTTTTTAGTTGAGATGAAAACATGAATAGTTGATAGATTTAAAACACCAACTATATGGAGACTGGTTTGTTGGCGGTTTTAGAATCTTTTGAAGTACAGTAACTTGTCTAAAATCACAGTTCGAAGTTTTTGGAGTTGGACTAATAAATCTGTCAGCTCCCTATTTTGAAAAAGTCTCAAATCAAAATTGCTTATTGCTCAAGTCAAGTACAATGCCTAATTGATCTCATATAATCGAAGTTGCATTATCATTGTATTGCAACCATTGTTGAAGATACAGTTCATATCAGTTGAAATACCGATATTACTAAAGAAGACTTTAAAAAAAAAAACTGAAAAACAAAGCCTACACAAAATGGGGCATTCCGAGAATCGAACTCGGGACCTCTCGCACCCAAAGCGAGAATCATACCACTAGACCAAATGCCCAGTTTTGTTAACCTTCTGCCACAATTTTTATTAATACTATTTTATTTAATAATCAAGGAGCAGAAGTCCAATGTGGGACAGTACAATTATGCAGCATCCATGGAAATGATGGAATCGAGCTGTCATGTCATGATCATGGAGTGTGGTCGAAGAATTGACGCAAGAGACCACATTGCCACATTCCGCTGCATATTGCCACACCCAAAAACATAATCGGTTGCTGCAATCTGCAATTCTATTTGCTCCAAAATTGGCTTCCTTATCTATATCCCAACTCAATTTGGCCGTATATATCATTGCAACATTTCTTGGATATACTTCACTATATAATGTCATATTATGTTCAACATTAAACAATTTGGGATTATCAAACTAAAACCTACAAGACCAAACCGATGTAGTTTTAGATCTGCAGAATATGAAGAATTGTAAAAAGGACTGATTAGAATAATATGATCTTTACTTTATTAGCTGTGCACACCCTAATCATGGAATCTTGGAAGAAAGATATATTTTATCTTTTAGAGTAGAACAGTAGAAGCATGCGAATCCAGGTAGATGAAATGCTGGCATTTGAAGGGCATGTAGCATCAAACTAAAGGGAGAAGAAAAAGAATGATCGATGCAATTTCTTCAAGCTCAATTTTTCTAAACGGTCTCTCAGATCAGATGTGCTACCCATTATTGCCACTCCTCATACATGTATCCCACTAATTAGTGTTCCACCTAATTAAGCATGGAACTTAATCAATAAAGCAAAGAAAGTAAGAAACTATAAGTTGTGCATATTCTTTCTGAAGAAACCTAGCTCATTATACAACTGAGCAACTAATTATAGAATGGGGACATCTTTATATTTAATTTCATGATCAGGTGTTAATTTTCCAGCTAACACTCATAATATGCATGATGAAAGCAAATGCATGGCTTTTATGTATTTAGAGGACTGGCAAGGAATTCTCAGATGTGGGACAAACCGTTTGATCCTTTGAAATTAAGTTCAAGACAGTAACTGCTTTAAGAAACTTTGCCTAATCTAATCTGTTACTTGGTTTGTGAAATGCAAATTGGCTAATTGTATGTACCCAGTATACTAGTTTGATCAATCCATCGCTTTTAATTACATATATGTGCTAAAAATGAGCTCGAGGACAAATGATGAAGGTGGGTGCTTAAAAATTGGGACACCATGATTGTTTAACAGCACCCTACTTTAATCTATCTAGCTACAAACTTGTTGCTTTTGGTCCCTGCAAACCCCCATATTCTCTACTCTCTATCATTCATTTTCATCATCAGTCTCCTCAGCTCAGAAAGAGTAATAGTCAATAGGCAAAACAAGAAGAGGAAGAAGAAGAAATGGCATTTGCAGGAACAACCCATGCCAGAAGTGCATGGCTTGTGACAAACCTGTGTATCTAGTTGATAAGCTCACAGCTGATAACAGAATCTACCACAAGGCCTGCTTCAGATGCCACCACTGCAAAGGAACCCTCAAGGTAATCGCAATTTAATAGGTTACAGTGTTAAAACCAACTTCTATATATAATCACTGTGTATCTAGTTCTACTTGGATCACTTTCCTATTGTGTTTTATCTTCCTTCTCAGGCACACCGAAAATTGTCAAACCAGAGAGACCTATCGATAATGAGGTATGTACTTCCCAGAAATGTGCTAGCTTATTCATTGTAGACAACTTCGTATTATCTATTCAGCATCGATCTTGACAATGACCTGTTTTAACAGAAACCTGCAGTGGCTAAAGCTTCAAGCATGTTTGGTGGAACCAGAGATAAATGCTTTGGTTGCAAGAATACTGTTTATCCAACAGACAGAAAGGTAACATCAACTCCTAGCTGTAACCAATCAGTATCACATCACACAGTTTAATCACTCGAAGAAAAACCAAGCAAGATTAACACCGACATTGTTTTGAAATCTGATCGAAAAGGTTTCGGTGAATGGAACTCCCTACCACAAGATGTGCTTCAAATGCACACATGGAGCGTGTACAATCAGTCCATCGAACTACATTGCGCATGAGGGCTGCCTCTACTGCAAGCACCACCACACCCAACTCATCAGGGAGAAAGGAAACCTGAGCCAACTCGAGGGTGGTGGTGACCATGAGAAAGCCACAGAAGTTGCTGCTCAAATATGATTCGAAACAAAGCATGGATGATAAACAATAGTAATCCCTTTTTCTATGATAAACAAAGCATCAATGATGTTGTCCCTCATACTTTTACCATTTCCTTGCAATCTAAATTGGTGGAATCCTATATAAAATTCCAGTGTGCGGGTTCATTTGTTGTTTTCAGGTTTGCTGTGAGGTTGTGAATGCATTTCCTCGGATGAGATGCCAATGAGGCTTATTTGTACTATGTTTTGTTCTAATCGGTTTTCAATATATGTTGAGAACTCCTGACGTCAAATGGAGTAGTTCATAAATGAACCCTAAGTGCTTGATTAACCATGGTGAAAGCTAGCCTGCCTAGCAAGTTTTAGTGTTTTAGAAAGCAATAAATTTGGTTAGTTTGCACTTGTTCCACAAGGCTGGACCTGCAAATCCAGCAGCAAGCTATGCAGATTTTCATGGGAAGAAGAGAAATCTGAAGGAACAAACAAGATCTAAAGCTACCTACTTTTCAAAAGCAATTAACTTGGAATTGTGAGCCAAATTAAGTGATGCCAGCATGTCGCCAATAAATATTGTACTGGCCACCGAGTAGAGTGGCACCCATCAATAACACTACTACAAACTAAAGAACATGCTTCAAGTCCTGTTAAAACTGTCTTGAAGAAATACAAATCAAAACCCCAACTCCTATCCAAACTTTCCCAGCACAGACTCTTAACTAATTTCGCAAATGTACTAAAACAAATCTCTCCAGAATAAAGCTCATATCCTCCTCCACCACAATATGCGTCTCCCCCATCAAACTCAAATTCACCGCCACCAAATCCGAGAAATTGGGCCGGGCCGGGTCCGGGTCGGGGTCGAGGCTCAGCCACAAGAAGGGCGCCTTCACGACGCCGTAACTCCTGTCCTTGGAGTTTGGAGGTGCAGGCGAAGCTGGAGAGCTCCGGTGGGGTCAGGAAGGAGAGGATGCAGAGCTGGACGTCCTCCGGGAAATTCGAGAACGAAACGGCGCCGTCAATGTTGTTGAGCTTTGGGTCTTCCATGATTACAATTTAGGGCTGAAATTGGGGGATTAGATTTGAGAGGAGGAAGAGTTGTAATAAGTGTAGGATTGAGCTGGGTATATTCTTTGGGGAAGAACGAATGATTCTTCGATGCGATGAGGTAAATGCAGAGACTCATGTGGGGGTACAAGTGTAATTTGGTAGCGTGTGACTTATGGTAAATCAAATTTCTGGCCGTAAAGTAAGGTAAATTCTACGGCAGAAAAGTACGTATATTTTGGTGGTGGACATGTGGCTCGAAAGAATCAGAAAATGAAATCGTATAAATTTGACACATAAAATGTGTGATATTTTCAACCCAACTCTAATTCATTATAGATTATAAATGGTTATGTTTGTAATGGATTTCAGCTTAATCCTAATCCTAATCCTAATCCAACGAATTCAATACGGAACTGCATATAGTTAGATTTTATAAATGTTTTGTACAAGCAAGTTTGTGACGTGAAGCTATTTCTAACATCTCTATGTTTCACAGGTTAACAAACTACTTAAGCTTGAAATACTATCTCTTTCATTCATTTTATTCTTCATCGCCACGTTTTTATTTATTTGAATGAATGTATACTAAAACAATGTCAAAGAATTAAAATTCCAACCGAAAACGAAAAATACGAGCTAGCAATTGGTGTTGTCAATTTTATAAACAGTGTGATAAATCATATCTCTAAACTAATTGATCACCATATCTTTTATGCTTGAGGAATAACTATAAAGCCCATAGGTGAAAATCTAAATCAGATTAATGTTGTAGGTCTCATGCCTCAGTATTCAATATATATATAACAACAGCCGAATGTCAATCATCCACGACGTATAGGTAATTCGAAATGTCAAACGGTGACAAACGTGGCCCGTGAATTAACTGTATCGATATTGTCACAACTTAGCCACCTTAAAAGTATTACGTTTTAATCACAAAAAGTCTCGGTACAATTGGGTATTCTCCACCTGTTTCTGCACAAACCCTGGGGCCTGGTAGATACAGATGAATCCAACTTGATCTCCTGCAAACCTGCTTACTAAGGGGAATACCGGGCGGGCCGGTCTTCTCATCTCCGATGCCTAAGTCAGTATAGTTGGAATATATAACATGAGCACGTATGTAAGCGGTGAGAGAGATAAGTTACCTATTAATGAGGGTAGTTGGGGCCCTTATATAGGTGGCTGGGGGTGAGGGCTGGCCTCACCCTTCGATGTGGGACTGGTTCCCTTCAAAGGGCAGTTCTGGTGACCTCTTTGGCAGGCTGGCGCCCCCGGTCCCAGGGTCCCTGGCAGCCGGATAAACTGCTAGACCCCGAGGCCGGGTGCTGGTGGTTCGGTCCTGGGCCTCGGGCCGGGCCCTGGTGCACTTGCTGCGGGTCTGTGGGCCTGTTGTAGCCCCTCTGCGGCTACTGTCAACAAGTCCCCCAAGTTCCCGGTCAAGTGCAATCTTGAACGGGGACTTAAAGTCTGTCTTGCTCTTGTCACGCAGACCCGCAGGGTTACCAACCCAACGGTGCCCAGTCCCCCAAGTCCGGATTGAAGATTGGGCGTGACCGGGCGTTGGGCTGTGCTTGGTATGAGGCGGAGTTGACAGGACCTCGACCGGGCGTTCTGCCATATCGGTGCGAGGCGGAGTTCACGGGACCTCGACCGGGTGTTCTGCCATATCGAGACGAGTCTCGAATGAACTTGCAGTCTGGACCTTGACCGGGCGTCCTGCCATATCGGTGCGAGGCGGAGTTCATGGGACCTCGACCGGGCGTTCTGCCATATCGAGACGAGTCCCGGATGAACTTGCAGTCTGGACCTCGACCGGGCGTCCTGCCATATCGGTGCGAGGCGGAGTTCACGGGACCTCGACCGGGCGTTCTGCCATATCGAGACGAGTCCCCCAGAGTGCGCTAGTCTACGGGATGGCCTGTTGGTGTGTGGACTAAGCCAACAGGTACCCCGGAGAGTGTTACGGTTATGCTGAAGCACCGGTTAACACTTGCTAGTTCATCTCAGCTTTTGTTAAATAAGTGTTGAGGTAATGTGCAGGTTTGTTAGCCTGCGGGGAGACTTGTTCTGTGTTAGAGAAACAATCTGCCTGGTGGAGTGGCGTTGAGATAACGAGTCTCGCCATGTATCCCCAAATGTATCACAGTTCAGTGTGATGCAGGGTTTTTATCCTGCTGGACAAGAGTACATGTGTTAGATGTAAACTCGCCCGGGTTTATAAAGCCCATGCGTTTGGAAGCCTTGAGTTGTTACTGGCTCGTTCCTGCTCGTAGGTGAAGGAAAATGACAACCGGTAGGATGTCTTGGGGCCGGCTGAGTGTCACATAGCGGTTGATACCTAACCGTGAACTGCCATGGTACCGGACCATGAGCGGTGAGATGCAGCTGTGTGGACCTCGACCGGGCGTCCTGCCATATCGAGACGAGTCCCCCAACGAGATGCAGTGAAGATGCCATGCAGCCGGTTGAATGATCATAACCGCGAACTGCCATGGTGCCGGGCGGATGGCTCATACCCAGAACGATGCTCTCGAAGCGGTTGAAAAAATCTCTCAAAGCGGTTTGGAAAACCATGAGCGATAAGAGGTCTTGAAGCCGGTTGAAAGATCATAACCGATGAGATGCTGCGGAGCCGGTTGGATATTGCATAACCGGACGCCTCGCTGACTTTTTGGGGAAGCGAGGGGAGTGGACGCCTCGCTGTGCGCTCCTATCTCCCCTAACTTCCGCTTGGAAGTGGGACAGGTGGCTGACATGCAATAAAGAGGAGAGCCCATCAGTCCCATCAGTTATGATGGCATGGGTTTCTTTATCGATGCTGGGACACGTGTCGGCAGGGGGGCGGTCTGAGAAGGAGGGGATCCACGGCTGGGGTTGCCTCTCTTTTTTGTTGCCCTATTTATCATCCCCTCTGTTTTCCTCCTGCCGCATCTTGCTACTCTTTGCCTGTTGTTTGTCTGTGCTTCAGAGGTGAATTCTTTTGTTTAGGCTTTATGGCGTCTGGAAGATCTGCGTATTCTGCCGGTGCAAACCGCGGGCCCATGCGGCATGAGCTGCTGGATGGTGATAGGGTGATTTTCTGTGATGAGCCAATCAGAAGCATGAATGATATGGAGATCAGGGAGTTTCGGGCGAAGTGGGATATCGACAACTCCATTAAGCTTCGAGGCCTGCATCCCGGGGAACTGGCCTGTAATCCGGAACCGGGTTGGGTTGCCGTTTTCGACGATCAGTTTCGACACGAACTATCGCTGCCGCTGCCGTCATTTGTCCAGTACATGCTGAGCTCGATAAAGCTTTCCCCGGCCCAGCTTCCAAGCAACCAGTGGAGGCAGCTGCTTAGTCTCAGGTGTCTGTTCAGTTTGAGCTATATGGACTGGCCCACGGTTAATGAATTTCGGGCGCTGTACAAGATTTCCTACTGCAGAAAGGCCCAGTGCAGCGGTTGTGTGAATTTTGCCGCGCGGGACTTCGGTCCTGCCATCACTCATCTGCCGTCGACGGTTTCAGATGTCTGGAGGAGGTCGGTGGTGCTGGCCGGTGGCAGGTGGCAGCGTACTTGGAGGGGCTATCAGGTGCCCAGGGCTTATCAATCGATCGATCGGGAACAGACGTACCGGTTGGTCGACTTGGAGAAGCAACGGATATACCGGCTGTTTACTTGCTGGGACCACCTGAGTCGGAGCTCCTATAATTTCATCCGGTGGAATGTGCTGGAGATATGCGGGATGGGGAGGAAACCTGGTAAGGTATCTTGCACTGTTTGTCTTTGCATGGTTGCTTGTATTCTGACTGCTCGGTTGATCGGTTTGTAGCTAATGCCCCCCGGCTCGCCGTTCGGAGCGAGGAGACTGTCGAACCGGACGAAGAGCTTGTGGCCCCGAGGTTGATGGAGATGGGGGAGGAGGCCGCGAAAACCGTTATTGATCCAGTTACCCAAAAGCGCAGGGAGCATGAAAGGCCTGTGCCGCTCATTTTTCCGGACTCTCACTATGGCACGCGGCCTGGCGGTGAGAGTAACTCCCCACTCCTTATCCGGGAAGTGCGCTCGGTGGCCCTGCCAGGTGCAGAACTTGTGGCGCGACTGATGGCGGTACGGACCTCGCGGGAGAGGGAAACGGTAGAGACGACCGGGTATCGTCGAAGCGGCCACGGCGAAGCTCCGGCGAAGAGGGCGAGGACGTTTGATGCCGGGGCGTCAAGCTCGGCTGCACCGATCGAGCGGGCAGTAGCTCCGGCCGTGGAAGAAACCTATGCCCTTTAATTTATGTATCTCTTCTCTGATCGCCTCATACTTTGCCGGGCTGAAGGTCTTCCTCTTTTGCCTCATCGGGAGAACGTTGGGCAATGAATTTAGCTTGTGGACGGCTATCTCCGGGGATATGCCTGGCATGTCCTCGTAGGACCATGCGAAGACCGAACTGTTGTCCCTGAGAAAGGCGATGAGCTCTTGCTTGACAACCGGATCGAGCTGCGTCCCTATCACTACATTTCGCTCCGGGTGGTCTTCCGAAATGCAGATTGCTTCGGTTTCTTCCACGGCCGAAGGTCGCTCTAGCTTTTCGGTGAATGCAGATCGCTTTACTCTGTTTGAACCGGTGTCATCACGAGGGTCAATACTCAAATCCGGCGCTAGCGCCTGCTGAGTGGCCGTGAAGACTTCGGTTCGCTTCCTCCCATGGGTCAGGGCCTCCGCATAATATTTACGGGCAATCTTCTGGTCCCCGAGCAGGGTAATGACGCCGGCCGGTGAAGGCATCTTCAACATCAGCATATGGCCGGCTATAAATGTCTTCAGTTTCCATAATCCTGGCAGACCGATTATGCCATTGTACGATGACAAGCAGTCCACAATGATGAATTCAAGGTGCTCCTTCCTTGTCCTGTCTCCCTCGCCGAAGATCAGTGGTAGGTAATCCGATCCCAAAGGCTGGACCACTTCGCCGGAGAAGCTTATAAGTGGCTCGTTATCCTGGGATAATTTATTTTTTCCTCTCTGCAACCCTTTGTATGCGTCTCGGAACATCACATTGACAGAGGCTCAGGTATCGATCAGCATACGGCTGGTTATCCAGTGGTCTATTTGGACCGTGATGAGGAAGGGGTCGTTGTGCGGTTGGATCAGATCCTCCGGCTCTTCCCCCTCGTAGAAAGTAACCGACTTCCATCCGGTTTTGGCGGCTTGGCCGCTTCCTCCTCCGAATGCATACACCTCTTTCCCCCGGATCGATCTTAAGCACCGCTTCTTCGAGCTCCGGGTGAGCTGATCTATATGGCCCCCGCCATGTATCATGTTTATGCTTCCGTGCACCTCGATCCCTCCGGGAGGTCGGGTGCTTATGGTTCCTACTTGCCGAGCTCCCGGCCGGTTCTCTCTTGGTTCTCCAAGGCGGGCTCGACCGCCTACGACCGTTCTCTGAGGTCTTGGATCGTCGGTCCTACGGGCTGGATCTTCGGGCTTTTTTGCCGGCATAATGGCTAGGGCCCGCGGTGGTCGTTCTACTGGCGCAGCCGCCGCTGGCTGTGCCGATCGCACAAGTGGTGGTCTCCTCCCCGGCCGGGAACTGTTGTCACTGCTTCATCGGGGTTGCCACTCCTCCCGTACCTCTGCTTTCCTGGTGGTTATAGGCGCACGGCTGCGATCTAGCCGCTCGGTCTTGCCCTCACGGGGAGGTGGCGACAGTAGGTCATCCGGTCCTCGCTTGGGTGCCTTATCCCCATATATCTCGTGGTCCGCCTGAGCATGCCTGACGGCCACGGTCATCAGTTCGTCGTATCCCAGCGGCTCCTGTACTCGCAAGCTGTACGACAGTTCTCCGGGTCTTAACCTCTGCTTGAAGGCCATCCCCGCGATCTTCTTGTCCAGGTTTCTGACCCCGGCCGTGGCGATTTTCCACCGGTTAACGAAGGCGCGTAGCGGTTTGTGGTCAGTCTGCATGCAATCAAAAAGGATCGTTGATGTTTGGACTGCCTTGGCCCTGAGGACGAACCGGCCGACAAACTTATCAGCCAACTGCTCGAAAGTTTCGACTGAGTTCACTGGTAGTTCGTAGAACCAACTCAACGCCTCCCCCGAGAGCGTCTCTTGGAACACGTTGCAGCACGTGGCATCAGAATAGCCCCTTGTGCCCGTCTGCGACTTGAAACTGTCCAGGTGCGGATACGGGCAGTTCGTTCCCGAGTACGCCAGTTTTAGGGGCCTTAGGCTACCAGACCTTCCTGATTCCCTAACCAGGCGCGGAAAAGGTCCAATACGCTCATTGAATCGTGCACTGTCCCGCGGTCGCGCTGCTTTCTTCTCACTGGCGCCTAAACGGTCCTTCATGTCCGACACTGAGGCGGAGAGCGTTTCGAGCGTCCTTGCGGTAGAACTGTCCTGTTCGCTTGACGCCTGGCTCGTGCGGTACGGTAGCTCGACCGGACCGGAGTTTTTCAAAGCTTCCGAAAAGAGAGGCGTGGGCACATACACGGTCCTTCTTCTTCCCGTGGGCTGTCCCACTTCGAGGTGCGGGAACTCGCTAACCTTGCTTGCGGGCCGTGACGCCGCCCGAGGAGTGCCCGGCTGGCCTCCTCTTCCCAGGGCCGCTAATAAGGCGGTGTTTACTACTTCCAATTCCTGGCACCGGGCATCTGCCCTTAGCCAGTCTCGGCCGCCCTATGCTCGCAACCGCTCGACTTCTGCCTTCATCTTCTTTATTTCCTCTCCCGCACCATACCGGTCGGGGTTCTCTGAATCTTGGCGATCGTGACTTCTGTCTTGGTCTGGAGAAGGGGCGAACCTCGCACCGACCTCAGCCTTTATAATACGGGCCGGGTCGGGGACCTGAATTCACTCTGATCTTCCGTCTCGGTCGGGAGAAAGGACGAACCTCGCACCGACCTCAGCCCCTGTGTTTTGGGCCCGGTCGGGGATCTGAATTCGCTCCTTCAACCGTCCGGTGCCAGTTTTTATCTTCCTTCCTTCCATGGCTTCAGGACTGCGTATTTAACTCTTTCAAAGGACCGATCGGGCTCTACTCCTTGGTAGAGCAATGCTGACTTTTCTCGTGGATCAAAAACCGTTCCCACAGACGGCGCCAATTGTTTCTGCACAAACCCTGGGGCCTGGTAGATACAGATGAATCCAACTTGATCTCATGCAAACCTGCTTACTAAGGGGAATACCGGGCGGGCCGGTCTTCTCCTCTCCAATGCCTAAGTCAGTATAGTTGGAATATATAACTTGAGCACGTATGTAAGCGGTGAGAGAGATAAGTTACCTATTAATGAGGGTAGTTGGGGCCCTTATATAGGTGGCTGGGGGTGAGGGCTGGCCTCACCCTTTGATGTGGGACTGGTTCCCTTCAAAGGGCAGTTCTAGTGACCTCTTTGGCAGGCTGGCGCCCCCGGTCCCAGGGTCCCTGGCAGCCGGATAGACTGCTGGACCCCGAGGCCGGGTGCTAATGGTTCAGTCCTGGGCCTCGGGCCGGGCCCTGGTGTACTTGCTGCGGGTCTGTGGGCTTGCTGTAGCCCCTCTGCGGCTACTGTCAACACCACCCACTTATAAGTTGTATTTTAATTGTCACTTTTCTGATGTGAGATCTCTCATTTCCAACACAGCTCCTCACGTGCAACATAGCTCTAGGTAAACACGTGGAATGAATTAACAACCAATCAGGGAATTTTTTGATGCCAAGATAATAAGCCCAAACATGTGAAATATTTAAAAGCCCATAACGAGAGAAATATGAAAGGCCCACAATGGGCATAATATAAGAAGCACACACAACGAGCGAAATAACGGGTGAAATACATAAGGAACCCATACTCGGACCCATGACAAATTGGAACCTCATATTTGAGTCCATCATAGAATGGAGACGCAACTGGAGAGGGACTCGCTATGATACTATGTCAAACGGTGACAAGCGTGACCCTTGGATCAACTGTACCGATATTGTCCCAACTTAGTCACCTTAAAGGTGTTGGGTTTTAATCACAAAAGACATCGGTACAATTGGGTATTCTCCACCCACTTATAAGTTGTATTTTAATTGTCCTTTTTCTGATGTGGGATCTCATTTTCAACACGAAAAACAGATTTTTGAAAAAATAAGATTTAACAAAAGCTTTCGCTTCTTTTCATTGACATAACAAATTGAAAGAAACACAAATACCATATCAATTAACATACAAATGTTACCTATTCGAGTCGGATTTCGCACCTGACGAACAGTCAACACGTGGGGGTGGCGGATGTCAATTTCAGTCCTTCAGCGATGTGCGCGAGCGTGCCAGTACTTTTGGGTTAAGTACAACCTCGGCGCGGACGAGCTCTAGTGAACATATGACCTCTGGCGAGCGTATTCGTCTGCTCCCTATACCTGACTTCTAGATCAAGCGACTGTTACGCGGGCGTTGACTAGGCCGGCGTAAAAGGCTCGAACAAGACCTAATAAACTTTACTAGGATTTTCCTCCCAATCTATTACAGATTGAGAAATCTTACTTCGATCCTGGGATGCAAAGCAGAGCTATTAATCAAGACCGTAGAAAGGGTTACTTCCAACCCATTGCAGATTGGGTTATGGTTTTGTTACCGGAGTAACGACTCGATTTTCCACAAGGTGTGATAACTAGACACGATAAGTCTTAGTGATGCTTCGACACGAATGCAAGGCACTTTCGACAACCGCGGCAAGTGTACGGCGACCGATGTGGGTGTAGGGTTGCGGGCAAAGTTGGAACGGTGATTGTTTGCAATTTGTGGAAGGCAGTTCGCGTAAGATTGCTCCGGAGAGGCTTGCAAGATTTGCGAGGCGCAAAAGCTTGTGTTTGTAAGATGGTTGTGAACCCTTATTACATTATCCAAGAGTTCTTTATATAGAGAATCCAAAACCCCAATACTTGCATATTTGGATTCCTAGAAGGACTCCAAATCTATTCCCAGAAGGAATAGGCTTAATGTACTCTGGATTATTCATTAATAAATAACCCCCTTGGGCCTCGATCCATGATCTCCGCTAAATGCTAATTTCGCCCCAAACATTGCCCCCCAGCCTTTGAAATTAAGAGCCCACACTACCAGAAAAGGGATCATAGCCGACGACGCCATCTCGTCGGCCGTTTTCATTAAATCGTCGGCTATAGTCATAGCCGACGAAGTATCGTCGGCTATTCTCTCGTCGGGAATGCTCCGTCGGCTATACTATAGCCGACGACACCGAGGGTAAGTCGTCGACTTATAAACCACGAAGTATAGCCGACGAATAAAGCGTTGTCGGCTATACTTCGAATATTGCCGACGATTCTACGAATAAAGCGTCGTCGGCTATACTTCGAACATTGCCGACGATTCTACGAATAAAGCGTCGTCGGCTATACTTTCAAACATTGCCGACGATAGAATCGTCGGCTATACTTCGAACATTGCCGACGATAGAATCGTCGGCTTCAACGGAAGTATAGCCGACGACGCTATCGTCGGCTATAAGTTAGGCATAGCCAACGAATTAATTGTCGGCCATAACATTCGCCGGCGAGGGTATAGCCGACGAAATATGGTCCATTTCGTCGGCTATAACCCCTAAATATTTTTAAAAATTTAAAAATTTTGTTCGGGCCCAATTTCACTTCGTCTTCGGTTTGGCTGCAGAAAATTCACAAACAAACATCCAAATATCCAACAAATATCCACATCAATCCATCCGTAATATCCTACGTACTGTACAAATTAATCCCCTAACTAGTCATCTACTCATCAACCCCTAAACGCGTAGCGTCGTCGACGGGATCGTTCGAGTTCCGGTGGCTGTGGCTATCCTGATCGCCTGGCGTACTCCGATGCGGGGGGGGAGTGGGGATGACGAACTTGGGCATCTGTGGCGGAGGCAGGGGCTCCTGTCCAGCTCGCTGGGCCTCCCAAGATTGCTGCATCCATCAGTACATCTCCGCCACAGACGCGTCTCTGGCCTGCTGCACCGAAGCCTGCTGCTGGAGCGCCTCCACCGCCCTCGCCAACTCCGCCTGCGTCCTCTGCAGCTGTGTCTGCAAGTCTCTGCTTGTCGAAGCCGCACGCTGCGTGCTGGGATTGGCCGGCGTGTACTTCAGAACCCCATCTCCCGCCGCGCCTAGGCCTCTCTGGTAGAAGTAGTTGTTGCCAGTCCCTACCGCCGCGTGCATGATCTGAGAGGCCAAGCGCGGCTCAAGGGTGTTGATCGTGGAGGCAAACTCCGCGATCGCCTCATCGGACGCCCCTTCCCCCAGCGTCTCTCGCGCGATCCCCAAGGTGATCGCGTCGGTCTCCGCATCTATTCCCGCCTAATTGACAAGAAAATATAATAAACGAATTTATAAAAAAATATATATAAATTAATTTAATGAAACACTTTTATTGAAAATGGGCGAATACTTACCACTTAGTTGGGACGCCCCGGATACATCTGCGCATGAATCCACGACAACGGCCTCAGCGGTCAGTCCCTCCTTGCAATCTCTGCCCACTGCCTCCAGGAGCGGGCGCCGCCGTGGTGGGGGTGCTCGTTCCTCTTGCGGTTGTCGCTGTTCGTCTTCGAGATTTTCTTTATTATAAGAACGAACATATAAACGCAAATATAAATTAGTAACTAAATTAAAATATTAGGAACTAACCAAAACAAAATTATTAACTAATTTAGTTACTAACTAATTTAATTTAATTAGTAACTACCTAACTAACTAATTTAATTTAGTAACTAACTAACTTACTAACTACCTAATTTAATTTAATTTAATTTAATTTAGTAACGAACTAACTAACTAACTTAATTTAATAACTAATAACTAACTAACTAATTAATTTAATTAAGTAACTACATAATTTAATTATTAAATAACGTCAAAAAGTTATATACTAGCAGGCTAAATTTTCTTACCGAGACCCTGTTGCTCCCGAAGTAGGCTACCAGCCATAGCCACTCATACTCCCTGTACCGGAACTCGTGGGGGGTTGCACCTCGCCCCAAGCCCTGCTCCACATGGTACGTCCTGTAGTGCGTCGACAACTCGTTCTTCCACTCGGAGTACCTATATTAACAAAACACAACTGTTAGATATATTCGTACATCTTTAATCGTCTTCAATCTAACTCGAATGATAGTAAAATAACGCGAAACACATAACCTGTTCTTCAGCTGCTCGTCTCTCCACCAGTCCGAGGTAGGATGGACTCTAAACCATTGCTGCAATATTATAAATTAATTAGAAAATATTTTATATAGTTATAAGGACTGAATTCATAAATGTTTATTTTCTATAATAAAAATACGATTTAACTCACCGACAGTGCATTGTACACTCGCGCCTTGATCTCATCGGGCACAGAGCCCCAGTCGGGCCACAACAGTGGGACCCTGTCCCGCACGATCATGCCCGTCGTGTTGATATACTTGGTCGTGGTGTCTCTCCTCTCGATCGGGCGTCCATCCTCACCGGGACCGGGCAGGATCTCCCTGATCCCACCGGCGAGCTCCCTCTCCAGGGTCGACATGTTCGCCGGCCCTCTAGTCCGTCTCGTCCCCGCGGGTTTATTTACGAGGACGCCTGTTTCATAATTAAAATGAATACATAGTTAAATAATTAATTAAACTAACTAATTAAATAATTAATTAAACAATCTAAATAATTAATTAAACTAACTAATTACCTGCGTCGTTGTACTGCTTGTCCTTCTCACGAACACACCACAGGCCGCGGCAGTCCTCTGAGTCGAATGGCCTGTGGACGTAGGCCTCCTCCCAGGGAATCTCGTGCGGCCGGTCGTGCCTCTAAATCTGCCTCCCCCTAGCGTCGTACTCGGGGATGGCAGGGAGGAACTGGACCATGTACATCCCCGATGGCAGAGACATACGGGGCGTGGACCCTGAGGGGCCTAATCCCCCTGACGGTGGGCCCTGTAGCTGTGGACGCTGTCGTTGTGGGGGGACAGGGAGCATCTCTGGAGGGTCCGGATCGGCGCGCGGTGGGGTCGGCTGCCGATCCTGGAACAGTGCTGAAGTGCACTGGGGTCTGGAGGTTGCGGCTGTGCGTCCTCCTCTGACGCTCGGGCTTGGGCCCGCTCCCGTCGACTCATACGATGAGCCCCCACGTGGATCGCTCGGGGTCAATCCCATCAACGTCTCCTCGCTCCTGTTCAGTGGCCGGCGTAGGCCCCGACGACCGCTGGATCCGCCCCCCCACTGCTGTGTCCTGCCTGAGCTTCGGGGTCGCTCTCGGTCGGTCTGGCAAACCATCGGTCTACAGCAATTGACAGGACCCGAACAAGATTTCACCCTGAAACCCGGATCAGATCCTGCGGGGACCACCTTAAGAGAGATTTTACCGAAAAGTCGGCATGACCTCTCTTAAACTGGACAACCCTCACCTGTCAAAAACACAAAACACTTCTACATTCAGATCCATCCTCAACACCTGGAGCCACCTGCTCCCCCAACTCACAACAACCGCCACAAATAAACACAAAAGTAAAAATCACTTTTAAAACATCTACAATTTATCAGAGCATTCTACAGAAAGTAACTAAAGAGACAAAATCAAAGGATAAAGGATCAAAAGATCCTACCGAGCGGAAGCAATACCGACGCTGACTATGCCTCGACATGAGTATCTTTGACCTCGACTACTAGTCTGCACACTGGGCATTTTAAAACGAAGGGCCCAGGGGAAAGAAATTTAAAAACGTTAGAGTGAGTGGATAAAAAAAAAATTTCAACTGAAACTTTTCGTTAAAGACGTTTTATCACTTTCCCACGTTTTCATACTAATCGGAAAATCACAATGCATGCATATTTATATGGAAACGTACCACATTTTATGAGAAACTCTATTAAAACAAACCAGCCTCGCTGGCAACTCAAATAAACAAAACTCCTTTGTTTAGATATATATATATATATATATATAATCATAATCATTTGAAAATCAACTTATAATACATTTCGATCAAACTCTTTGGTCATATAAAAATCTTAGTTCCGCTGGTTCGGGAATCTATGAAATATCGAAAGCCTCATAGAGGAAATATTCCCGAAACTAGATAATATAAAAATATAGAAATCTTAATCCACTGCTTCGGGAATCTATCAAAAGCTGAAAGTCTCATAAATGAAACATTCCCGAAGCCACATCATATAATCGTATAAAAATCTCGATCAAGTCATATAATAATATGAAAATCTCAATCGACTGATGCGGGAATTTATTAAAACTGAAAGCCCCACTGAGAAATATTCCCGCCATCACAGTGAAAAACATCCTCATGACCAAATCCCATTGGCCATACAACAGGGGAAAGTCTACCCACCATAAATAACTGGAACCTCGTCAGGCTCCGGGTCCGAGAGTCCTATTGACTCCCCCCGTGTCTAAGTCTACTACCTAGACACGTCACCGCCTCAATATATACCACCCTACGTCGACCACCGAGCGTGAATCTGACCTATATGGTCAAGTCGTCACCTCGCGTGGGATGAGGCCTCGCTAGCTAGCATCAATATAATAATACCGTGGACCCTCGTATGGTGAAAATCCGAAAACAAACCAAAAACACGTTTCCCCTTATATATAACAATCCGTACGATCCCCGACCGTATGTCCGAGGCTCATATATATATTATTACATAACAATATTCTAGCCTCCAGATATAACCATGAATCCCCGGCAAATCAACATGCCGTAAAATCAAAAGTACCCGGCAAATCACCATGCCGTAAAATCAAATCAAATATATATATAAATCTCATCGACATGCCTCGCATGTCAGAAAAATCATAAATAATAAAATTTACAAAATCCCCGGAATTTCATTCCGGTCTACAGATTAACATACTCAAAATATTTCGAGAATATAAAACCACATGGAAATTTCATTTCCCAAGGAAATAGCAAAATCCAATATAAATATCATTTTTATCAATAAAACATAACCATATATTTTTCCTTTCCTCATATAATCTTTCATACCTTAAAATCATTTAATTAAAATAAATTTCATTATTAAAAGAAATTTTCATTTCAATAAAATAATCATGCATGCATTTGTTTTAAAAATAAAAATCTACTCACAGTCTTTCCGAGCTGGTAGCCGTTTCGGCTCTCGTCCCGTCTAGTACCCTCTCGACCTGTCATATAGGCGAAATCGTAAATTGCTAAACCTCGGAAAACAAATATAAAACCCAAACCACGGACGTCCTCACTCGTCCGAAAACTCCTAATTTTTCCTTCTTAGTTATCGGTATAGAAGTTACGCTTTAATACCGATAATCTACGTCCGAAATAGCTTAGGACACCCACCTCGTGTCCAAATAATTCTTTTCCCAGTTATTCTATTGTAAAACCCTTTTAATCAGCTTTTACCCTTTTTACGGTAAGTCAACAGTAAAACTGAAAACCACTTTATATAAAAATTATGACCAATCTCATTAGTCATATAATAGGGGAAGGTTAACACCATTTAATAGTAAGTCTCCCAGGCTAAGGGTCGAGTCCCCCAGACTCTATAGCGTCCCACGCTAAACCTCTATACAACCCTACGTTGACCACCGAGCGTGAATCTGACCTATATGGTCAAGTCGTCACCTCGCGTGGGATGAGGTTAATAAGCTAGCTAGCATCAATATATATACGGACCCTGATATGGTGAAAAATCTGAAAATAAAACCGAAAACACACTTCCCCTTATATATAATAAATCCGTACGGTCTCCGACCGCACATCTGAGGCTTATAATAATCATAAATAGTATAACAGCCTCAAAATATATTCATATATGTCCGACATATCCAATATGACGTAAAATAATATCGAAAAATATATATATACAACATCGACATGTCTCACATGTCGAAAAATCACAAATTCGAAAACATTAAATCGCCGGAAATCTCATTTCCGGTCTTTACATCAAAATACACATAAATTTATTTAGCATAATCAAGTTATGATTAATTAAAACATACTATTTCCGGAAACCTCGTTTCCGGATAAAATCACATACTATTAAAATAAAAGCATAACCCCAAAACCTTATTTCCTTAAATATCAATATCATTTTAATTTTACGAATTTTCATGCTTCTCAGATTATTTATTTAAATAAATTGTATTTCCTTAAAATATATATACATGCATTTATTTAAAATAAAAATCCACTCACAGTACGGCCGAGCGCGCCGCTAATCCGATCTCTCGTCCGGTCGAATAACCTCTCGACCTGTAACAGGGACGAAATTCTAATTATTACGAAACTCGGAATTTAAATATGAACGTTAAATCTACTGACGTCCTTACTCCCACGAGACCTCCCAATTTTCTCTTTTTCAGTTATCGGTATAGGAATTTCGCCTCAATACCGAAAATCTACATCCGAAATTACTCAGGACACCCACACCGTGTCCGATCAATTCTTTTCCTAGTTATTTCGTCGTAAAACCTCTTTAAAACAACTTTTACCTTTTTACGGTAAGTCCACAGTAACTTTTAATGGTCAAACAGTAATTATTCTAGGTAAAACAGTAATTCTGAAAGTCAAACAGTAAATGGTTAAAATCCAATTACTATTTACCCTTTACTGTTTACTGTTTACTTTTACTTTTACTGTTTTACCATTTACTTTTCATCTTTTACCGTTTTACTTTTACCTTTTACTGTTTCACTGTTCATCATCTCCTACCTCACTCCGCCGGAACAGTGGCGCCGCCGCCACCGCCTCCGGAACAGCAGCGCCGCCACAGGAGGCAAAAACACCTCCAATCGATCTCCAATTTCCACAGCAGCGTCGCCACCACCTCGGGGACTCATCCCCGTCGCCTCCGCCGCCAAGAACCAGCGCAGCCGCCGTATACGGCGGCCGGCACGGTGGCCCAAAAATCCTAATTTCAAAAATCAACAAAAATCAACCAATCAAACCCCAAATTACACTCAAACGACTCCAATCATTGTCCTAAACCCGAATTCAACCTCCAAATTCACCAAAAACATCAAATACACAATCTCCATAAAAAATCACCAAAACCCTAAAAATTTCAGATCCTAATTTCTCCTTACCTCGATCAATTCGGTTCAATTCCTTTCGTGGGATTGTTGCACAAGTTGATATCTTCATTTGCCCTCTAAAATCGAGATGAATTATGGCCGGAGGAGAGAGTTCCCGGTTCGACACAGTCAAACCCTCTCAAGCTCCCATCAGTCGAACGACGGCGAATTAGGCTGCGTGGCTGCCACAGAGGAGAAGAGGAAGATGAGGTGGTCCAAACGAGACCAGTGCGCCGACCCAGTTCGGTCGGACGGCGGAGGTTCGGCCGGAGGTCGGGCCGAGTCGGGGGAAAGGAGAGAGAAAGGAGAGAGAAGAAAAAGAAAGAAAAGAAAAAAGAAAAGAAAAAATGGGGGATTTCCCTTTCGGGAAATTTTCTCCCGGCTATTTATACTCGTCCAAAATCGGCAAATTTCCGATTTTATATCATAACTTTTTCATGCGAACTCCAAATTGAGCATGCTACGTGTCTACGAACTCGTCTCAACGTCTTTTACCTCGTCATGAAATAAAATCCTCGGTCGAGTCAACTTATTTAAAAGTCAACTTTTAGAACTTTCGAATCATAAAAACAATTCCCGAGGAGTAAAAGTAAGAGTAAACCAGTTAAAAGGTAATTCGAGGTTCGGGACGTATCACAAAATGTAGTTGAACTTCCAAATCGGGAAGCCGAGACTAAAGCCAACACTGTAGCTTTCACAAATACCATGAACTCTTACTCTGCCCTCGCAACCGCTGTCAATAAAGAAGATGAGGATGAGATCAAGCGCCTAGAAAGAGAGAAAGAGCTGCTTGATCGAAAAATAGCGATGATCAGAGAGAGGCAACAAGAACGTTTCAGTCATGCAAACGAAAAAAGGGTTCTCCTGGCTACCCTTCAGGCTGACACTGAGCGAAGTCAAGCTGAAGAGGAAAGGGTCCGCAACCTTATTGAGCATCTAAAAGGTAGGATAGGAAGGCTAGGAATGGAGTTATATGAACTTAAAACCATGCCCCCCGAGTAAAATGGGCTTTACGTAATATTTATTATATTTTCAAAAACTCGGCCCATCGCCCTTGGGACATGAATCAGCCCAAAGCTTTAATTGAGTTTAATCCGGCCCAAGAATCTCTTTTCAAACCGTTCCATCAGTCAATCAAATCAATGCGCCGATTAATGACCATTGATAACCCATGTCAATTCCAAGGATTCGAAAAGATTTGAAATTCAAAGCTCTTGGCCAGTCTCAACCCTAAACGGTTGAAGGTGACGACTTCATCATAATATTCGGCTGATCGGGTGAAAACCCTAATCAATCACAGCCGTTAGATTTCTTACCAAATCCTCTATACATAGAAACCCCTTATGCTCAGGATTGATCATTCATTCAGTTTTTTACCATGTCGCCTATTCTCTCCTCTTGTTTCACCACCAAGCCCTTATGGCTTCCACAATCCTTCCCTCCGGATTACACAGAGATATTCTTATGAACACCCTAAGTTGTGTAATCCGGTATTAAACACATCATAAGTCGCATAATCCGGTATTATGCCTCTAAACAACATGATTTGAAAAGGGTTGGCCAGAGTTTGGGCAAATCCCACATGTTCTCTGTTGGTATAAACCCGGCAAACGACCTAGGTGTCACCTGTCAGCCACGTGGTTCGGCATTGGAGGACAGAACGCGAGCAACCTTTGGTCGGCATCTCCAACTCTGCTAGGGCTGGCTACTTCTGGGACCTAGCGGATGGAGGCCCTTGCCTTATTAGACTCCGGAAATGTTCAGAAGGCATCCTATCTGGCTGTGGCCAATTTGAAAATTGTGGATGAGGATGTGGACGTTGAGATCAGAAACACAAGGGGGTCTCGAGCAAAGACGAAATAAGGGGCTTTATCCAACGCCAAACTTAAGAAACTTGTGAAGTCTCTCATTTCGACCGATCAAAAATTCTTTAGTATAGGCGTGGTTTCAGAGCTAGGTACTCTTTGTATTGTGTTTTCTTCGCCTTATAAAGCTTTGACCGCAACGTCACGAAATAAAAGTTCAGAAAATTTCAGAAAAACATATGTATTGTTTTCCTCTTAATTTGAATTGTATCACATGCAAATAAAGACCAAAAAGTGTTGAGGACCACAGACATTGATCCTAAAGTAAAAGTCTTAATGAACCTCTATCAGATTCATAGTAAAAAGAAAATATGGGATACCCATCTCTGGCAGATGCAAGCACAAGCCTTCTGATACTGCCCTATGTTGCCCCCCTAGTTTCCCTTGGCGAGGTGAGAATGTGAGCCAAAGACAAGGAAACTTAAGGAAGATTGCCCCCCCTTGACGAGCAACTTCAGTAATAAATAGTTTAGGAAGAAGGTTGCCCCTCAGTGTCGACCATAACGAGCGGGTCCTCAAATTCCCAAACACTTGGAAAATACTTCTTAAGATAACGTCCGTTGATAGGATTTTTATGAACTTCACCTTCAACATCCCTGAGTTGATAAGCGCCTTTGCCAACAATCTGATCGATGACAAAGGGACTCTCCCATTTGGGAGACCACTTACCACGACCGGTGTCGCGTTCGTCAAAAGGAAGTATAGCTTTCCAGACCAAGTCGCCTTCGCCATAAGACTTTCCTTTGGTCCATTTATCATATGCTCGCGCAACCTTCTTCTTTTCCATGACTATGTTCGTTAAAGCCTCTAGACGCCGTTCATCAAGGTCTTCATGTTCTTGAAACATAGCCTGGACATAATCGTCACCAATTAACTGATGCTGCTCCCGAACGCGAAGGGATTGCACATTAATCTCCAAAGGCAAAACTGCATCATGGCCATACATCAAGGCAAAACTTCTCTTGGATGTACGATATGCCCAGAAAGTGTTGTCTAGTTCAGTATGCCATGTCTTTGGGTTATCCTCAAACATCCTCTTGATAATGGAGGCCGTTGGATTGAGCATAATAGGGAGAAGAGTGTAGGAATTGAATACCATAATCCTGAAGAAACTCTTGAGTCTTCTCAGCCATAAATGCTGCCCCCCTGTCCGCCACCATACATTCTGGAATACCATATCTGCAGATAATATTCTGAAAAATAAAGCGAATGATTGTATCGGCGTCACAATTCCGGACAGGGATGGCCTCAACCCACTTAGTAAAGAAGTCTGTACCAATTAACAGATACATGTGTTGGAGGGACGAATTGGGATGAATTTCTCAAACAAAGTCAAGTGCCCAACCTCTGGCGGGTCAAGGCTTGATAATAGGTTGCATGGGAATGTTGGGGATGCGTTGGACATGCCCATGAATTTGACAATCAATGCAACCTTGGGCGAAGCTGATACAGTCTTTGAGAATAGATGGCCAATAGTATCCATATCAACGGATAAGCCATCTCATCTTCGATCCTCTCTTATGCGAAGCACAAACACGAAGGTGTACCTCTCGCATGAGCCGTTTGGCCTCCGCTCTGTAGACACACCTAAGATCAACCTCATCCTTACCCCGGCGAAGTAACTCGTTGCCCTTAAGCAAATAATTCGTAGCAAGGTACTAGATTCGCCTTTCTGATGGTGCAGAGGGATTATGTAGGTATTAGATGATTGGTTCTCACCAATCTGTATCAATAGGTTCAACTGTGGCAACCAACCACTCGCCTCGCTGCTCTTGGAGAGCAGTAAAGGACGGTAATGTCCTTCGTTCCACCTTCAAGATTCTCTCTTTGACTCCATTGGCTAAACTAATGTCGATGGCCAATTATGCCAACTCATTAGCTGTAAAGTTCAGCTCACGAGGAACGTAATCGAGTACCACATCAGCGAACTGACCTAATAATTCTGATGCGCGTTCCTAGTAATGTGCCAAATGGAAAGAAAGACACTTATATTCCCCAGTAAGCTGTTTGATGATCAATAAAGAATCACCGTAAACTTCAATCTCCTTAGCATCCATGTCCAACAACAGCTCCAGACCAATAATGAGCGCCACATATTCGACCTGATTGTTTGTGCAATTCCACTCGAGTTGAAAAGAGTATGAGTGCCGGGTTTCAGTTGGGCTTTGGATACAAATACCTGCACCTTCCAAGGTGTCAGTACTGCTACCGTCAAAGTATAGTATCCAAGGCTCGGTGTTGATCAGGTTGATAGATGGAACAAGATCTAGGATCGCCTCCTCGAGAGGGTGATGGAGTAAGAAATCAGCAACCGCATGGCCTGTCATCGCCTTCAAAGGGGCGTATTGTAAAGAAAACTCGGATAAGGCCAAAATCCACTTGCCAATCCTACCTCTTAAGATAGGTCTAGTAAGCATATACTTCACCAAATCGGTTTGAGCCACCACAATAGTAGTAAAGGACAACATGTAATGGTGGAGTTTGATACCGGCGAAGTATAATGCCAAGCATAATCACTCTATTGGCGAATACCTCGTCTCTGCGTCTAAAAGCGTCCTGCTAAGGTAAGAAACCGCATACTCGACTTTCTTCCCTTCATTGGTTGTTTCATCCTGAGCTAGCAACCCGGCGATGGAGCTGTTAGAAGCGGAGATATATAATTTGAGTGGGATTCCTGGTTGTGGCGGACGTAATACTGGCGGACTCGCCAGATACTCCTTAATCTTATCAAACGCTGCTTGATGTTCAGGACCCTACTTGAAGTCTTCTCCCTTCTTGAGCTTCAAAAGAGATGAAAAAGGAGCAATCTTGCTAGCTGAGTTGGATATGAAACGTATGAGGAAATTGATCTTACCCAACAAACTTTGAAGTTCTTTCTTATTGCGTGGTGCTGGAGCGTCCAAAACAGCCTGTGCTTTATCTCTAGACACCTCGATACCCCTTTCATGCACCACGAACCCTAAGAAATCTCCTGCACGAACCCCAAATATACACTTCGCTGGATTCATTTTGAGCTGGTGCCTCCTCATTCTAGTGAAAACGTCTCGAAGGTGGGTGATGTGATCTGTCTTATACTTAGACTTGACCACCACGTCATCAATGTATACTTCCAAAATACCCCCCAGGATATCATGGAAAATTAGATTCATAGCATGCTGATATGTCGCCCCTGCGCTTGTTAAACCAAATGGCATGCTAAGATACTCAAAAGCTCATGTAAAGCCTAGACAACGAAAGGCAGTCTTATGGATGTCGGGGTTATAAATTGGGATTTGATGATAGCCCGCCGTTCCATCCATGAAAGACAACACCTCGTGCCCAGCCACTGCATCCACCAGTACGTCCGCGATAGGCATACGGTAGATATCCTTTGGCGAGGCAGCATTGAGATCTCTATAATCAACACAGACCCTGATCTTTCCATTCTTTTTCTTGACAGGGACCACATTCGCCAGCCATTGGGTATATTACGCTGGCCTGATAATTCCTGCATCAATCATGCTCTGAACCTCTTTCTTGACTGCTATCACAGTTTCCGCGTTCATCCGCCGCTGCTCCTGTCTGACTGGTCTGGATCCTTCTTTGATAGGTAAATGATGGCAGACCAACTCTTTTGACAACCCCGGCATATCTTGATATTTTTCTGCGAAGCAGTCCTTAAATTCTTGCAGTAACTCAATCAGTTGTTGCCTCAATTCTGGTTCTAGGTACTGACTAATTCCCACTTCCATAGGCTCGTCCACCGTGCCTAGGTTAACTTTTTCTACCTGATCACGTACCTTAGGTGGAGTGTCGTCTAACGCTGCCGGAGCTGGCTGTATTGCCTCCACCTCTCCTATGGGTACTGTCTCGTCTTCCTCGATACACTCAACTAAAATGACCGCATCCAAAGCCAACTACTCCTCTCTAAAGATAGCCAAGTGCTGCATTAAAGAAGCAAATGCCTCTGTTTCCTCAATGGTGAGGCTGTCACTCATTGATAACAGCTGGTTGGAAGTCGATGGAAACTGGCCTGGAAGTATTTAATTTGGCCTGAGTCAATCCCCACCGAGCGAGATCAGATGAGGTCACCCCAAGTGGATGTCTTTTATTATCTATCCCATCAACCCTGAGAGGTCTAATGGAACTATATTAGTAGTCAGCCTCAAGCGAGCAGGCTGCTACTGAATAGGAGCGTTTATCCGCCCTGATCAGTACTGGACCATCAGTGTCGAGGTCCCACATGATCATCTCTTGGTGTAATGAAGATGGGACGGAAAATGTATTGTGGATCCAATCTCGCCCGAGGATCATACTATATGGAACAACAGTTTCTGTAACAAAGAGTCCGTGAAAAGTGTCAGAAGGTCCGAGCTTGACTTTAAGCCTTACAATACCGCTGGTTGGGGTAATCCCGCCGGCAAAGCCTCTGACCTTCATTGTGGTTGTGATGATTCTCTCCTTAGGAATCTGGAGCTTCTCCAAAGTACTGAGCGTGATAACGCTCACCGATGCTCCTGGGGCGACGAGAATTTTATTAACCGGGAAGCCTGCCACTTCTGTCGAAACATAAAGAGGTTTGAGATGCTAAGACATGGTGAACGTAGGCTTGGAGAACACCATGTGGAGCTTGTTTTGGTCCTTCAACCCCTCTTGAGGCTCGTGGGTGGATTGAGACCTATCTCCATCCAAGATCACTACTGCCTCCTCCTGAGGCTCTTGTATGTGGCAAATTCACGTGTCCCCCGCCTCTTCTTGGATGAATTGAGACGTAGGCATTGGCGTTGGTAGAGCATAAAAAGAAGATAGGATAAAGGCCATATTACAATCCAAAATATTTTCATCTTCATCTAAAAAATCCTCATCATCCTCCAAAATCTTATCATCCGCTCCCGATAACTCTCCGTCCGCCACTGGGTCCGAAGGCTGGGAAGTAGATGCATCCTCCGCTTTCTTCGAAGGGGGCTCAGTACCAAGCTTTTGTGCCACATACTGGGGTAAAGACATACCAAGAGGAAGATTCGAAGACCTCAAGCGAGTTAAGATCCCGACAGGCTTGGCTGGCTCTGTCCCTGTTTGTTTAGATTCCTTGGCAACTGCCTTTGCCTCAGGAACCTCGGTCGCCCTCGTAGCGGTAATGGCGCTCTTCGCGGTAGTAGCGCTCGCCTCCTTGGGTTTCCACCTTAAGGTAGTGGAATCTTTCTTTCCTTCTGTCTTCGGCTGGTGCGACACGACAGACCGAACAGGAGCCCGTTCTTGAGAGTATACTACCTTCTGCCGTGGTGTGTTCCTGGGTGCACCTTCTACTCGAGCTGTCTTCGAAAGCCTCTCGTGAACACTCTTTCTCTGAGGTGGGAAACCTCCCTGTTTTGTATTCGTCGAGAATCCACATATGTCTTAGCCTTATATCGTTTGTAAGTGTCCCGAATGTGTTCAACCGGCATTGAGAGCGCTTCCGGGTTTATCTTACCCTTGTCCAAAGCATCCAGAGTGCGCTTTGCCTTGCCGTACCGCTTCTGCATATTCCTAGTCGGAGCAGGAAGTACCTCTACAGCCTTATTTTGCTGTCGATACCACCTATCAGGCTTGAGTTCTGATCTTGATGCCGGTGGAATGTATGACTTGGCAGTAGAATCTGATCCTAGTTCTTTTGAAGGACCATGAGTGGGTACAGGATTAATTCCAGAAGATCCTGGATCATGCCAAGACCTTACCTTGCTGGCATAAGTCTCTTGCGCTTTATGATGGTATTTCGTCCGCTTGTGATCACTAAATTTTGATCGCTCAGGCGCCGGATGAGCATGTTGGGCCTCTTCCAGGGCCTTCTGTGTTGCCTCCTTGAGTGCCATCGTCAGTTCCTCACGTGTAATGGGTACATGACATCCTACTTTACAATTAAGACATAACTGAGATCGTGGCACTAGCACCATCTCATTCGCGCCTGGCGGATTCGCCTCACTATCGGTTCGCTGTGCTCCGTTTGAGTTATCCTCCTCGATGGTATTGACCCAAAATTGAGGGGTAGAGACCACCGCTTCTATAGCAAACCTCAAGGTTCCATCATCCAACCATTCTTGGATTTGATCCTTCAGCTCTATGCACCCGGAAGTGCCATGGCAGTCAGAATGATGAAAAGTACAATAGGATCCGCCACACACTATCTCCTGTTGTGGCAGGCAGATGTGATCAGGAGTCGCCATCCCCTCTTGGGCCAAAAGTTCACAGATCTCTGATGCCTTATGTGCATCATACGTATAATTTGCAAACCTAGATTCCTGTTTGTAAGCCTCTAATTCCTGGCACAGGTTGGGAACCAAAGTCACCATGTTCACACCCGGGAATGGCCTAGTCTCTGTCCAAGTAGGCTCCTTGGCAACCTCCATCTTCATGACACCATCGTTAATCCATGTTTGGATTTGATCTTTGAGCTTCACACAGTCTTTAGTGTAATGGTTGGTCATGTTATGAAAGCTACAATATTTCTTACCCGCCATGTAGTCTGGCTTGGGAATGAAACCTCCCTCATGTTGGAGCCGCCCTTGCTTAAACAACTCAAGTAGGATCTCCGGAGCTTGATGAGCATTATATGTATACTTCTCAAAGGCAGATTTAGTTGGCAGAGAAGTCGTGATCTTGATAGGCTCCTTGATCAATCTGGCATTTTTTTATTGTAATGGCTGGCGACCAACCACCTCCACAACCGCTATCTCTTCTTCTTCATCATCTTCTACCCAAGTTATGGTTGGAGATGACTCGGCTTGTATAGTCGCCACTGTCTTGGAGATAGGAGGGATTCTCGTCTTAGGTTTCAAGGTACCTGGATGATAAGATAATGGGACACCTTTCTGCCTTTCTCTCTGATTCCTCACTCGGTCGACAAAATGTTGCTGTTTGGCTAACCTATTAGTCATCAGCCATATTAGCAACATAAACTTGTTGGAAGTGAGCTTGGATCTCCTCATTGAGTCCTGCAATCGCCATATCTACAATGGTTTCCTCCGAAAGCCAATCTTTGCATTTGGCTAATTGCAGCTTGAAACGCTTCAAATAAGCCATGGCAGACTCATCAAGTTGTTGTATGGTTTCAGCTAGGACCCTTACAGTGACCTTAGCTTCGACAACCCCAAACATGGTCCTGAAGAGAATCTCCATGGTCCTCCAATCCGAAACTGATCCTGGTGACAAATCCTTATACCAAGCTAATGCCGATCCAGTTAGCGAAGCTCCAAACATCCGCATCTTGAGTATAGCTCTCTGAGCATAAGGGCCACACTCATTATTGAAGCGTGTAATATGAGTCTCGGCATCTTCCGAGGCTTCGCCCGAGAACTGGGTGAAGCGAACATGTTTAAAGTTGTTTGACCATGGGAGAGCATGCACCTCTCGAGAAAGTGGATTAGCATAGGTTTTATTGGCATCTGGTAAGCCATGCATAACCCTCATCTTTTCTTCAAACAATCTATTCGCTTCACCTCGAGTAAGCATTTGGCCCTCGCCTCCTTCTGGCTCCTCGTCTTCTTCGTCAGATGGAGGATTATCCATCCGTCCACCTTTCTTCTGCCATCTCGAAGATCCGGAAACACTAAGCCCTCTATTACGTGGCTTTGACGCTCTGGCAGGAACCTGCTCTACGGTTCTTCCCGCTTTCAAAGGTGGAGTTGGCGCCACAGTTTCCTGGGTTTCAAGATCCAACTTTCGTTGGAACAGCAGTGAGAACTGTGCTATGGTGGCCGAGGCCTTATTCAACTGTTCTTGCTGCTTCTTCACATGCGCGCTGAATTCTTGTTGTTGTTCCTTCACCTGCGCACTGAATTCTGCTTGCATTTCCCTCATCTGTGCATTGAGGTTCTTAGCATAAGTTGTAGTATGATTGGTAGTCTTCTTCTGTTCATTTGCCAACCAATTAAGGCTAGAGAGATGTCCGATTTGCTCAGTCTTCAGCTCCTTCAGAGTAGCCTCAAGCCTGTGAAGAACCTCATCTGTTGATGCTGATTTGGTCAACACCATGTCCAAAGAGTCCATCAACTCTTTAGGAGATGGCTCATCAAGATTCGGGATGTTATTCCCTGTAGAAATCTCTGGAACCCCCGAAGCATTAGCCGCTTCGTTTTCCAAGATTTCGTTAGCATGTTGCTGAGAACCGACACCTATTGGGTTCTCGACATTCTCCTCCCTACCATCGAGGACCTCTGTCAGATCCTCAACAATGGGCATGCCGTCCCCGAACTTAAAGCGTAGCTCTGCCTCGGACAAACCTCTACATGCAGTTGAGTTGTGTTGTTTGTACAGCTGATGTTCTGGTTTGTTGCACGGAGGCATGGTTCTCTTATATATATTAGGTTCCGCTATCTTAACAATCTCCCACTGGGCGTGCCAAAATGTTCGCGTCAGATTTCGCACCTGACGAACAGTCAATACGTGGGGGTGGCGGACGTCAATTTCAGTCCTTCAGCGATGTGCGCGAGCGTGCCAGTACTTTTGTGTTAAGTACAACCTCGGCTCAGACGACCTCTGGCGAGCGGATGACCTCTGGCGAGCGTGTTCGTCTGCTCTCCCTATACCTGACTTCCGGATTAAGCGACTGTTACGCTGGCGTTGACTAGGCCGGTGTAAACGGCTCGAACAAGACCTAATAAACTTTACTAGAATTTTCCTCCCAACCTATTACACATTGAGAAATCTTACTTTGATCCTGGGATGCAAAGCAGAGCTATTAATCAAGACCGCGGAAAGGGTTACTTCCAACCTATTGCAGATTGGGTTATGGTTTTGTTACCGGAGTAACGACTCGATTTTCCATAAGGTGTGACGACTAGACACGATAAGTCTTAGCGATGCTTCGGCACGAATGCAAGGCACTTTCGACAACCGCGGTAAGTGTACAGCGACCTATGTGGGTGTAGGGTTGCAGGCAAGGTTGGAACGGTGGTTGTTTGCAGTTTGTGGAAGGCAGTTCGCGTAAGATTGCTCCGGAGAGGCTTGCAAGATTTGCGACGTTCAAAAGCTTGTGTTTGTAAGATGGTTGTGAACCCTTATTACGTTGTCCAAGAGTTCTTTATATAGAGAATCCAAAACCCCAATACTTGCATATCAAGCATAATGGATTCTGAGATCGAGTAGGATTTCATTATCTTAAACCACCTCCAATTTGGATTTCCAGAAGGACTCCAAATCTATTCCCAGAAGGAATAGGCTTAATGTACTCTGGATTATTCATTAATAAATAACCCTTTTGAGCATCGATCCATGATCTCGGGTAAATGCTAATTTCGGCCCAAACATTACCATTTTGGAAAGATGAGAATTCCAAGAATAATAATCATATTACTTCAAGAGTTCATGCCTATGATGATATATAGTCTACAATTCACTGGCATGTGACCTAGTCTCGGAAGGCTTTAAACCAACCGTCCATCGTCAAGGTCCCAACCGCTGTCTAATCCTTATACCCATTCCTCTTGAGCTTCACCTCCTCACCTTAAGAGCAGATGCTGCAATGGTCCAATTGGGTGGGTTGAATTGAGAGTTAGGCCCAAAAAATACATCCACCATAAGAAAATTAAACTGGTTTAAACGTGGGTTCTATATGGATTAGTCTAACCCGGCAAATCCATGGGTTAATCCTGAACCCACCTCTTAGTCCAAACTAATTGAAACGCGGAGACCACTTGCACATGTATTTCACTTATACATGGGTGTCACTTGCATATGTTTGTCACTGGACCTTTAATATGGGGACGTTAGATCAAGATCTTATGGATCATATTTAATAACAATGGTAACTTTTTTAGTTGTGAATGAAAAAAAAAATTAAGGTAAAGTACAAATAATACCCGAACTTTGAAACTCATTTAAATTAAATACCCATTTATAAATTATTTCAAATAAATAAATGAGCTATACAAAATCCTACAAAGTTTCAACTCCGTTAGACATTCCATTAAAACAACCGTTAACTTGTCTATGAGGGATGTTTGACTTATTGATTGGACTTGCCATCGAGGGTATTTTAGGCAACACAAAATTATTCCCGCTCAATGTCTCCTATAACCCTAAACTTTCAGCCCTTTCTCTCAACATTTAAGCTTAAACAAGAGTACTACATTGCAAACTAGAATATAGAAATCAACTTAATTGTATGTAAAGAAATTTTTGTACGTAGCTAATTTGTTTTGGCAACATAATAACTGAAATTGAAATACATTCAACCAACATAATCAAAAACAAGCAAAGACAAATGACATGATGCCAAGGTTCATCATAACATAAGTCTGAAGATTACAATTAACCCTTACAATTAATATCAAAGTAATACAAGATCATTATGCCTTCTCTGGTGGTCTTCCTCTTTTTCTAGCATTAGATGTAGAAGCCCTTGATGTTTGTGTTGCTTAAAATACCTTCGATGACAGGTCCAGTCAATAAGTCAAACACCCTTCATGGACAAGTTAACGGTTATTTTAACGGGATGTCTAACGGAGTTAAAACTTTGTAGAATTTTGTATAGTTCGGGTATTTATTTGAAATAATTTATAGATGGGGTATTTAATTGAAATGAGCTTCAAAGTTCATGTATTTATTTGTACTTTACCCTTTTTTTAAAAATGTGAATAGTAACTAATACTCAGATTGATATTGTTGTTATATTGTCGAAACGAGAACCAGTGACTAATTTGAATGAATAGTGTATTGTTTATGGGTTAAAAATTGGTCCAACCCACCTAAAATTGATGCATTTGCTCCAAGGAATCTGACACGACAACTCTGAGCTCTTAAACCGACTCAAGGCTCTAATCTGATTTCCCATATGTTGGTTTTTTAACTCTTAAATGATATCACTAGAGTCTAAAATTTGAAATCAATGCTAAACATGACTTTATTTTGCTAACTTTGAATTAACATGAGGGCCCAATTTTCTTACTTCACCCTTAAGAAGGGCTAGATATAATGCCATAAGTTGGTTTAAGAGTTATTTGACGCTATTTGATCACATGTTTAGTATTAATTTCAAATTTAAAATTTGAATAATGTTATTTTAGAGTACAAAGACCAAAAACATAATAGAAATTTGAGATCGAGATTGATTTTTAGTTCAAAGGGACTACTAAAATGAATTTAACCCAAAGAAAAAATAAACGACATCGAGTAGGTGGTTTACGTGACACGATTTTGGCGCAAAAGGGCCAACTCTCCGAACCTTCTGGTGCATCATCTACACTCGTAGTGAGTCAGATTTAGGTGAGAGTCGTTTAACCAAAACTTTTGTGTTGAAGTTTGCATACAGAAACCCTGCCTGACCAAAAATGGCGAGCTCTCTACGACACGGATTCACCACAGCCCGATCACCTCTTCTCTCCGGCACCAGATGGTTCTCGTCGGAATCTCAGGCGTTGGTGGAGACCAATATTCCCGATATTGGCATCATCTCCGGAATCCCCGAACAGCATCTCAAACGAAAGGTACGCTCTTTTTGATTGCATATTGAAGGATTTGAATAATTATTTTTGTAGGTTAAGAATTTTGATTTTATATAAACTTGGTTTTTGTTAGAGTAATTTAATTTTAAGTACTTCAATTTGGGCTTGCCCAGGTCGTAATATATTCTCCTGCTCGAACAGCATCACAGCAAGGTTCTGGCAAAGTTGGAAAATGGAAAATTAATTTCCTTTCTACGCAGAAGTACGTATGCTTTTAATTCTTACACAATTTCTGCAGGAAAATTTGGATGATGGATCAAGTTCTGTCATAGATTTTACAGTATCAGTTAACAATAGCCCCAATTTGTTGTATCCCATTTTGTCATTTGCTCTAATACAACTATATCTGCTATGTTAGTGTTCGAGTACTTCTTATGATAGGAGTATGATTATGCATCGTACGTCAAGAGCTGCATTTGCCAATTTGCAATTTCAGTTCTGTTAAATAGCATATGCTAATACATACTATTTCTTTGTTGACATTTTGACAGATGGGAGAATCCATTGATGGGTTGGACATCGACAGGTGATCCCTATGCCAATGTGGGTGATGCAGGACTGAGTTTCGAAAGTGAAGAAGCAGCAAGGGAGTTTGCTGAGAAACATGGCTAGGATTATACGGTGCGTGCCTACTCGAGTTCTAATCTTTCTGCGGCTATAGACTCTATCCGATTTTGTGTTCCTATAAGTTTCTTTCCAGTTTGGTTGTGAGATGATGTTGAACATAGTTTTATACCATTCTACAATATTAGTTGGTGTTCGAATTGTTCTTGTTGAATACGTTGCTTAGGGATTCAATTTTCAACTGCTGTGCAGGTCAGGAAGCATCACACACCACTTCTACGAGTACAATTCTCTTCTTCAACTGTTGATGCATTTTGAAGATGAACTTGTGGATTTTCCTCTCAAGCTTCTGTAGGGGAGTATGTATGATTTGTGATTTGTTATACATGTCCTTCTGTATTAACTTCAAATATTCTGATGATGTGCAGGCCAGGACCTATGCAGACAACTTCAAGTGGAAGGGGCTACCAAAGGGCGAGGAGAAGTGATGTGTGTACTTTTTAGATCCCAAAGCTCCGAGGCCTGTGAGTGCCTGAGCTTAGTTCCTTATTTCAATCTGGTTTCCCTAGACACTGTTTATTTCATGGTCATGTTGTTTTCTATGTTTATCCGAAAATAACCATGTGATGAACAAGTTTTCACCAAGTGCAATAACACACATTCAAAACACGATCTAGATTTTACATAAAAAGCCTGATTACTATATATGTTTCCTCTTAATATATTACTAGTACATATATACTGCTCGGCTTCTACTAAGCTACACTACCTAGGCTACACTTAGTTACAAGAAGCAGTTTCATTAGAACTGGACTGGGAAGCCTCTCTGTTGTGGTTGTGGAACCTCCAAGTGAAGAGGTAGTCCTTGGACTCGCAGGCCAGTTTGTTCACATCACAGAAAGCATTGACAGCATGCTTGTCCATCTCATTTCCCCACTCAATCCTCACCCAGCATGAAAACCTATTTGATGCAGTTGGCACCCTTGTATCCGAAAGCTGCAGTGCAACCTCCCCGCTGATCCTTTTGCTCGGGGTGGCCCCCATTGAATCGAGCCAGGAACACTCTGGCTGACCCACCATCTCCTTGTAAGCTGCATTTGCCATCCTCACCTTGTTGTGTGAATCCAAAACGATGGCCTGTAGCGCCTCGGACTCCACCTCTTCCTCCACATCCTCCGGTTTCTTGGGAGCATTGCATTTTTTGGAAAATGTTGGTTTTACATTAGTGTTTTTAGTCCAAGCGGTGGAAATGTCTTGTCTATTGATTTTTGTTTTTTTCAAGTGGTCAAGATATAGTCCCTTTTTCTTTTTGTATCTTTTTAACTTGTCAATAAATTTTCGACTAATGACGACGATTTAGTCCTTAAGTCGCTTACCCAAAAAAATAAAAAAAAGTCACAATTGAGAAGTGAGCGATGATTCAATCCCAAAGAATCTAATCATAGGAGCAAAGACCACATAAGCAAACGATCTCAACCATGCCCGCGCCACCCCCAATCACCCATAGCCGAATTGTTGGTAATATCTTGGTGGTAATAGTGTAATCACCAAAACCATGACTTCTTATGAAAATACTCTTCTGCATATGCTAGGAGTTGTAGTATGAAACTGTTATGCTTTTCACTACAATGGCCTGAAATTCTCACTTGTGTTTTACCCTCCTCCTTTATCCGGGCTTGGGACCGGCTGTGTCTAAATACACACAGGCGGAGTTGCCTTTCTAATTTCATTTCTCATAATCTTACCATGAGACGCATGCCATGCCAACATGAAAACCATCAAATCTTGGTTCAGCTTTTCATAAATACTCAAAACCATCAACATACCCTACTGTCACCTTATTGAGCAAAGAAAATGCAATAAATTTTAATCTGAAACATAGTGGGGTAAACTAGAGCCCAATCACACTTCATTTCCTCTACCTCTGGCTTTCATAATAATATTCTTGAGAATCGCAATTGAGCACAGCAGCCAAAATATAATCAAATTGACGGAAATGCCATTTCCACCTATGGTTAAGTGCAAGTTGCTTATTATGCTAGAGGCCAACATTTTGAAGCCATTCACGAGTCGCCAAGTTTCCTCGGGCTAAACTTATAATTTAAAGCTAGGGTTTCCCACCTTTAGGCTAAGCGAAGGTTACATCATGCATGAGCTTTGTGTTTATGCATTTGGTTGAATTGCACGTATAAGCCGAGACCCACTCAACAGCTTACTGCAGCGCACTAATTTGGTTCAATTTTGGCGATCCCTTGCATCTGAACTTATCATTATATCATAAAAAAAAAAAAAAAAAAGCTCTCATAGGAGCCCGCTCCTTCAAAACAGAGTGATGGGTGTGAAGCTATCCCACAATGGCACGGTATGATCCAATCATCCGAGCCATCTATTGATTAGGTTCTGAAGGATTATAGAACACCCTAGTCACTCGATTGTGATCGAAAAAAAAGGCAGAAATGATCAAACTGGTAAAAGATTATCAATTTTGGCTGTTTTTTTTTTCCTGGAAATTTGCTTGTTGAGAGATGGTTGGGATCATTGGACCACATCAAGGGGTTAACCTCCAAGTTGTACAATAGTTTCTTAGAAAGACGGGGCTCTTAAACCATATGGAAAATTGTCATTTTTTGGAACGAAGCATGCATCAACGGAAGTGATGGTAAAGAGATGAAAGGGAGACATACCAGAGGGCACAAAAAGACTTCCGCCGAAAGCAGCTAGAGTGGCTGGTTATCCTAATTCATCTATCCTGCAACCATGAGAAATGAAGAAATGAAAGCAAAAACATGGGAAACAAGGGTACGTACACATAACTTGTTTACACGTTTTAATGAAAAAAATCAACACCACAACATATATAAGCAATTATGCATGTATCCACCAAGAAGCAACAACCATTTGGCCACTAACTATTGGTAAAAATCATCTCCCACACCAAATGGCAGGATAACCAACCCTAGCCACACGGAAACTATTTCATTCTCATCAACATATCGAACAAAAAGTGTCGACTGTTATTACTCTTAAGAGCTTCTAAACTACAAACCAAGGCTTTCCATTCGAATTTCACTAAATGGGCGTTCCTGTCTCACATGCTCGTGATATATCTAAACTATACCAAAATAAATAGACTGGAAAAGATAAACATGCAAAAAACTCGTCAATAGGTTCAGGTCCATGCATAAAGGTAGTGAAAGTCCAACTGGGGAAGTAGGATTCTGACGCATCAAACGATGGATAGTTGCCCTAGTCCTTGGTAAACGACATCAAACATTAGGGAAACATAACCATGTATCCTTGATACTCAACCCAGACAACATGCATAGACTTGGGACAAATGCATTCCTCCAATGCAAAGGTAGGATGCTATTTACCATTGACTATAAACTAACAGAGAAAGCATTGGAAGGCTGTTAAAATTAATTTCTTATAATTAAAAAAAGTAATGCATGTTTATACAAGTTGAGATTCCAAAATTTGTTATGTGCAGGAAATCAATTGATTTACAGTTTCTAAAGAGAAGAAACTCATCTGCAACAGAGAAATTCTACAAGAATGCACAAGGGTCATGGGTCAGTCGGTATATCGGAAAATTAGGCAAAACTTTGTGTCATATATGTCACCGCAGCCACATTATTCAGTCTTTCATGTCAACACTGATTTGTAACCTGAAAGAAGATCAAACTTGAGTCAATTCCCACAATGTTGATTTGTAAGTGTTGCAGGAAAACGGATCATGACTGCAAAATTCTTCAAAATAATATTATATTGCAACATAAAATAACCCTCAATGAAACAGTTAAAAATGCATTCAAATATAAAAAGAGCCCAATTTTCTGGCCCTTACACAAAACCACCCCCCACGGCCAAAAGGATGAACTTTTAAAGTGAGGTGCCTACAGGCCTTAAAAGGCTGATGCAGTCAGACCTTAAAAAATATTTCATTTAGAGGCCAAGTGCCTGAAAACTAAAATTAATGCAGCACCTGATGGATGCCAAAAGCCGCAATGAATTATAAGGAGTTAACTATTAGGAAACATAGAACCAGACCTCTGCAGATATACTGGCCCCAACAGCCACATATAACTTCAAAATGGCCTGCCAAAACATTGAACGATAAAGGCCTGAACAATCCAGCTGAAAACATTCATTTGAGGAAGAACTATGTACATTCTCATGTGGACGACTCAAATTCCTAATTCAATGATCCACGGCACCTGACAAAAAGGCATCATTATTAGTAAGTTAAAGATAGGTACCCTGTTTTTTTTTTTTTTTTTTTTTTAGAAAAAAAAAAAAGCCAAACTTAGTGAGAAACGGTACAACATGAAAAAGAGTGACCACAAGACCATGCAGTTACCTTTTTGAACCACAATTGCATGGAATCTTTTTCTCCTCTAACGGAAACTTATAATTATAAGTTATTTCTTCACCAACAGCTATATGTCGTTTTGCATAAATGAAAATCTTTTTCTCACCCTCAACACTTATCACCTTGGTGTAACAGTTAGGCTGCAAAACAATCAATGTATATCAAGTCCAAATACATACAACTAAATTTGAAGCAGCAAACTGTATAATTATTTGATAAAGTAGCTACCTCACAAGAATGGTTTATGAATCGAGCAATTCCTCCACGTTTTGTAGCATCAACCTGCATGTTTCAGAATAAAATACTTATCGATAGGCAATATAGCATGCATGGTACAATTGTGCACAACTAGCTTTGAGAATGGAAGGCCAAGAATGGCTTCTTGACTGCGCCTCACATACAGCATATAAAGAAGAGAAATACCATAAAGCATATGCTACTTTACAATAATCATAAACAAGTGAACAAAGATTTTGTTTTAATATTAGACTAGCTTAACGCCAGAGTGCTAATCTTGACTTTAGTAAAGAGAAGAAATACTATAGTATATATGCTGCTTTAAACTCAAACATGCAAAAGGGAGGTATTAAGTTAACTTTTTAACTAAGTTAGGGTCAGTGAGCAAATTTCACAATGATTAAGCAGTCGGCAGGTACAACATAATTATACTGATAAAATATTCGAGGCATATAAATTAACTCACCACATAACCATCATCAATTCTAAACAAATAGCTGCTGCCGATTCCCATCTTCTCGTAATGGCGCTCGCGTATATCAGATATCTACAGATTCAGAAAGCAATATTGAGCATGCCAAGAGAGAAAGAAAACGCACAAATATGTAAGTCATGCAGCGCCAAGAAAGCTATACCTGGGGACGAATCAATTCTCCAACATATTCAATAACAAAATCTTCAGCCTCAATTGGCTCCAAGGCAATGAGACCCCAATCATGTATCTTGCTCCGCTGGAAACGTAAAAGCTTTTTCCTTGCCTAGCATGGAACATCACGTCAATATACTGTTTAAAGGGCCACTAAACCAAATTTCTATGAAATTGTAATTCACCTTTAATTGAGTGGTTTTCAAAAGGTCAGCACCGTCAGCAGCAGCGAGAAGACTGCGCATCTTCACCCTATTTGTTCTTGCAGAAAGACCCTTTCCATTTGACAAGTGCGATGTATTAGTTTCAGAAGTCGGGTGCTGGGCATTAACATATTTGATTCCTCTAACACGAGCTCTTTCAGCAGGACTAGCATTTAGTGACCATCGATGCCATTCCCAGCCGTTAATTGAAGCACGGGCACATCCATCAGATTTAGGGCAAGGATTTGATGTCTTTGACTTACTGGACCGGGCCTTTCTTACAGCCGCCGGGATATTTGCTGCTTGCTTGAGAACATCATTGGCTACTTTCAAGACCTTTTTGGGATGTGGCAATTGTGAGCTGCCAACTGGACGCTCTCTTTTCAGCTTTGACACCTTAGTTACTGCAAACAGAACCAGGAATACAGAAGGAGAAGAGAAGGAAAATTGTCAAATCACATTATCACCATCTACAAAAAAAAAATTATATATATATAATTAAAAAACAAAAAAAATGAGAACAGGAAACATACAAGGCTCTCCTTTAAGCTGACCATCGTGACCATGGCTATTTAAAACTTTCTCAATGTCATTGTGATCCCGAACATGAGCTGAGACCATCCTTTTACTAGGTTTAGGAGTGTACTCCATGGGTTCAACACCTGGATGGAACAGTCAACATCTCTTTAAACAATAATTTCAATTAAGTGATAAAGTCAGTGCACAGGTAAAGCATACAAGGGATCATAGACAAGAACAGAAAATAAAAGATAAAAACACAAGAAACTATCCCCTAACTCATTGAACTCCATAACCATATTATATTATGCAAAACTAAAATAAATGTTGACAACTGGCCTACCCTTAACTGCCTGAGAAACCTTCAATCGTTTCCGACTACTAGCAGATAATTCTGCCAACGTATCGGCGGACGAACACCTCTTATCGATGGCTTGCAAGGTTATGGCACTAACAGATATTTCAGTTTGAGATCCCCTAATAGAGCTGATACCATCAATAACATCGTCAACGGGCTCACAACCTGAACAAAACAGGCCAAATACCCTGTTAACATATTAATTTCATTCTGAGTAATAAACCCTGTGCGCGAGCAAACAAGATTCAAGCAAAATACAAAAACCTAAATGAAATGTATGTGCTTAAACAGCTATAATTACAAAAACTAAATGAAATCTTTGTCAATTCATGTGAAATCTATAGCCATAAAGCATAAAAATAAAGATGGTGAAGATACATACTTTGTTCATGAGAACCCTTCAATGGCATCCGACTACTAGCATTCTCAGTTGTTGCCTTATCAGTTGATATAACCCTTTTAGTATTGACTTTTACAGATATGGCATCAACATATGATTCGGTTTGGGGTTTTCTTATACCTCTTTTTCTAGGAATAACAGTAGCATTCTTCGGCACATCTCTAGCAACATGTAGCTGCTTTGACTTTTTCAGTGTTTCACTCTTTAACCCAGCATTAACTAGAGTTCCAAGTCCAGATGAATTAGACTTTTTCCGCAACAACCTCTTGCGCTGATATGTATATTCATCCATCACTGGAGGTACTTCTGCAGTGACAGAACTGAGATGATTCTTTAATTCTTCTGTATTAGAGTTGCATGCTTTTCCCTAAAAAAGTAGAATAACAATAATAGTTAATATCACCAGCAGTACAGGTAATTTAGAATGCTAAATAGAGAACAACGTGCAGAAAGAAGGAGAACAATACCTCACGACGGATATGGTTCTTCCTTGAAGTTCGCCATGATGCAAGAAACTTATTAAGAGCCGAATCAATGAATGATGATTTCAACTCTCTATTAATATCATCATAGAGTTTCTTCCGGAACATTGCTGTAGCAACATATGCTCCAATCTTAGGAATACATTCTTCTGACCTTGAAGGTCGAAATTTGCAAATAGGTGATTGTCCAAGAGTTTTAACATTGGCTATGAGTCCAGGGGGTGATGGTTCATTTACTTCTTGGTCCACATCACGATCATCAACATGTGAGCAGACTTCCTTAAAAGCAGTTGCCAGAAAATTAGACATACGATTTTCAGGGAAAGAATTATGGGAAGGTTTTTCTACTTGCGGAGTTGGGGTATTCTCAGACAGAATCATTTCTGCAGATGTGTTATCTGAAGTCCTCAATTTGTCACATAGGTCAAAAGAACCACCTGTGCTCCTCGGGGAATTGTCAACATTGTCCTGCAAAAACAAAATGTTACTCCAACGTAACGTGTAACTAATTGCTTGTCTATATGAAGACAATGACCAAGTGCCTGCTCTCACTTAAATGTTGCAATAAAACAGGAGCCAGGAGAGAGAAGAAGAAAAACAAAGTAAATGTCTCAGGATTACCTTTATTGCATTCTCTTCTGCGGACAAATTAACTATTTTACTCAATTCCTCATCAACAAAGGATCCAACATACTCAGTCAAGGAACTCTTTGCAGACAAATGAAGTTCATATTCAATATGCTCAACAATGTATTTCATGTCTTCGTATGAGGGACCTATCTGTTTAGTTGGCTTTTCCACCATTCGAACTGATGAAGAGATCAATGACGGCTGAGCGCGACACCCTAACTCAGCTCCCACCAGTTCAAAACCAGGGGGACGATCATCATCATAATCATTACATATCTGCATGATACAATGGAACATTTAAAAAAATTAAGTTTGATAGCACCATGAGAAACTAAAACATGCTGATAACTTACAGTTTCATGAGGTATGTCTGCGATCTTCTCCACCCTGTCACCACATCTATCAGGAGGTCTGCAGAACAATGGAGAGCCAGTCCATAGTTTCCTTCTCCTCCAAGCAGATAAATAGTCAGCCACTGAATCATAGAAGACAGCATTCCACATGACTTCCATGCAACAATTGAAGAGCATTCCGCAAACAACTGCATAAGAATCCCGATAGTTCTGAATGCTTCCAACAGATTTAGTGCTTGGTGAAGGCTCAGCTGAATCTTGGATACATGTCCTTTCAGAAATACTGTCCAACGCTCCAGCGTCACATAAAAGAGCTGGGTTCTCACCATCAATTTCAGACTAGTCAAACAAAAAAAAACATTATCGTACGAAGCCATAAAGCTGTTTTCACTTGTTTTGGCGAGTTAAGCACTTTCTGACAATCAAAACAGAATCTTGTAGCATTTGGTAAAACAAAAACAAAAAACAAAAAAAGAAGAAGATGATGAACTGAGTCAACAAAACAGAATAAAAAATTAAGAGCACTTTGGGTCAAAGAAGCGTATGAAAGTGAAGTGCTAAAGCACTTTAAGATAATCAGAAGTGCTTTTGATAGCATTTGGCAGCAATGACTACATTTGGAATTGTGGAATCAGTTCAGTGCATTTGGGAAGATCCACCCATACATGCTTCCAAATAATTTATGTGAAGCATTTTAAAGGAACTTTTACGGACGATAACAGATGTGACCAACAAAAGCACTCCCAAATAGTCCCTTACAGCCTTTGCAGTACGTAATTAGTACTTTCAGGAGAAGTGTTTCTAGATGAGTTTGCAAGAAGCAGTTAAGTTCCATATCAAATCTTTGCAGGCAACTAAACAAAACTGTTACAGGCAAAAAAAAAAAAAGGACAACAACACCAACACCAACACCCTATAGAGCTACTACTAAACAGGATTCAAAACTCACTGTTTTTGCAGCCAGAGAGCAGGTCTTCATATTCTGGTTAAATCTCTGAGCTTTCTTTGTGGTAACGAACTCAGCAATAACATTGCTGATTATCTCATCTAAAACAACTCTACGAGCTGATTTCAAAATTCCATAGTGCAGTTGGGAAGAAACTCCCTCCGCAACTTCAGATATAATGCTTCCGGACGAGCCAGATTGATTACATTCAGCATCCAATTTAGTGATGGTTTCGGGTCCATCAAGTTTCCATGAACTAACAATAGATGACAGTGTGAAGGGTTTACACTTGCTCTTGATGTGATAAATCTACAAAAGCAAATCAATAGCAGGATCAGAAGTCTAAGGAAACTGCAATATAAAACAGGAAATCCTTGAATAAAAAAATATTGAGGATCTAGCCAGTCAACAAGAATCACCATGCTTTTAGTAACACATAAACTTCAATTCCATATGCAACCTTCAAAAGCATAGGAATCAAGGGGGCCCAAAATCTATTCCAAAAAACACACGAGAAAAAGCAGTTAAGAGATAGTGCGAGAGGCAGGGCACCCCTCCTCCAAAGCGACTTTTCAATAAAGACGAAATGTACACAATAATGTAAGATAATAAATACTAAACATTTGAACTCTAGCAGACATCAGAATATTGTTCACTGATGACCCACATATATCATAGTTCCTTCTATCTTATTGAATAAACAAGCTTGACATGGCTTTTTTGCATATAATACATGGATTTGCAGATACTGATGACTAAGATGCGACGTTGTGGTTAAATTTAATGCACTCAATTCCTGATACAAGCTGACATGTCAAAATTAACGGCTGTATGATTGGGAATAACTATGATCATGGTGATATAGGAGTATTTGTACACAATTCCTGAAGGATGTGACATCAAGCAACTAAGATACCAATAGGATTGTTTCTAAAAATTCCCATAACTTCTGTAATCAAATTGCACTAAATACATCCAACAAACACATAATATCTCATATCTCACCATCAATGAATCCCGAAGATATCCATATTGACGCCAAGAATTTAATTCGAAAAGAGAATATGGGCCATTTCTCTTCCCTTCCTCATCCTCATACAACCAGCAAGACTCTTTACTTGACTAGTATATTCATCAACATACGGATACAGAAACAAAGGACAAAATAGAATTAGTAAGACAGGTACCTGAATTCTTAAAAATGATACAAAACATATAGAGTATTTTACAAGTCTGGACGGAAGCTCAAGTAGACAAGTATACATACCAGTGACTGATATGAAGTAACTTGGTTATGTGCTTCAGAGTTCAAAGTCAGCTTATTAGCCTGTGAAGTGGAGTCAAACTGTAAATTAGGATAACTAGTAGCAACCGGTGTAGGTATACTACATGTAGCCGAGACCCCATTGCAAGTTTTATTTGTAGGCGTGCTTGAGCTCGAGATGCTTCCCAGACTCAGATATGCAAACCCTGTAGCAACATGATCCGGGAACTGCTTGAAATACTTCAACGGTACTGGGTTTATTAATGCCCCATTTACCACAGGATATACAGGAAGCTCCTCCGGCAAAAACCCAGTAGATAAACCTTCAAATAACTGCTGCTGAATATACGGACCGCACATTTGTCCTTGTTCATTAACATACATCCATCCACTCACAAAAGTAGGAGGAGGCATATACCCCGAGTAACTCTTGCCCTGGTACGAGTTCCCCCCAGAGTTACAGACCTGTTGAATATCACTAGATTTGCCATTCAACTGGCAGCTCATCTCCATTTTAGCGTTTGATCCAACTTTGTCATCGAAATAGCAGCAACACAGTGTGAAGAATTAAACCACGATTCTCGCACCTGCTTGTAAAGGTAATAGCAATAAGCAAATCAAGTGCTATATGCATACACAATAGCAATCTAAACAAGGCCAACTGAACCCTAAGCACTGAATTCAACACGAAACTAATACCTAGAGCAACTTCAACAACTAACTGATGAAGAGCACAAGAAGCTTCAGCTAGAATAATAATTAAGAGATAATTGAAGTAATCTAGTTCAATTAAGAAATCTTATTAACACATAATTCTCGAGTCACTAAAATCTATATCAATTCGAATCGCAATAGAAATTCATGAGTATCCAATAAAACCTAAAGGTCCAGCTGGCAATGCCAGATTGGCATAACGAGTTTGGAATTCAATCGAATTGCTAGAACTATTTCATGATCGAATTTCGGAGATTAATAATCGCGGTGGGGTTAGAATCAGACAAACAAATAGAGATAAATACGAAAGAGTGATTCTTATTGCATTGAAGTTAGGATTTACTTGAGATTGTTTTAGCTTTAGGCGCCGGAGATCGCCGGAAATTTGTTGTCTTCCAGGCGCAGGGAGGACGGAGATGACAAGGGAGGCGCAGAGAAAGAAAGATGCCGTCGTCGCGGGGTTAGGGATTTTAGGATTAAAAGGGGAGTGCTCATATGCGTTTCCGTGCTAATAGTATTAGCCTATTCAGCCCGCCACGAGTCCAAAGACCCATAATCGATTTCGTATTTTCCTTTTATTTTATTCTTTGTCTATATAAAGCTTTTGTCTAATGAGGTTATTCTTTTGTCTTTAGTTTTTAGCCCTTTCAGTTATATTATGTTTTTTCATAGCTATACTCACTTTCATTATAGGCAAAATTACTGTTTTGGTCACTGATATATGTCAATAACGACAGTTTGGTCACTATCGAATGTGAAATATCAAAATGGTCACTCAAGTTATGCAAAAGTATATCAAAATGGTCACTCCGTGAACTGAGACGTTAAAATATGTCACGTGCCGTCAATATTCACTACATGTGCCAAAGTATTGAGGGTATATATGTCATTTTAAGCCTTGATCGATTTAAAATTGGGATTGAATTAGTTACCTTTCTAGAACATTAAGTCCCCCCTTTTCTTTCCATTTCCTTGTTTTATTCACTCTTAATTCAAAATCCCCATTTTATATACAGGCTAAGATCTTTCTGCATCATCACTTGCTTCTCTGGGATTATCCAGATTGTCCGTCCCTTCCAACCACTCTCGTAGTTTAGCTTCTTTATCAGCCTTGAATTCATCGAAATTTTCTGACAATGAAGACAAATTGTGAGTTGACAAGCTCTCATCGACTTGTTGTTCTTGCGGTTCATCTGTAATATGACTCGACACAGGCAGCTCATCAGCTTCTGTATCTGGCAGAGATGAACTAGCGCTTGCAGTAGCAACTGATACTGGTGGGTTAGAGTAGGAGGCCACCTCTGTTAGTTCTTTAGGATCATGTTGCGGCCACTTCAAATTGCTGGCCTTCTGTTTGGCAGATTTTAATACAGTAGAAAAATAACTGCCTTCCTTATCCTGCCGGGCATCACTTGGAGAACGACCCCAACTGCCTGGTTTCCAAGAACTTGCTCTTCCCAGCTGAAAAGCTGATCCCTGGTTGTCAATTACATTACAATAGCTAAATATGTACATCACTGCATATCTAATTGACAAGTAATGATAGTTAAGGACCCGAATTACACAGACAAAGAGTACTCCTACTGGCCAACAAAAGAATAAAAAGAAAGATTTTCTCACCATTTGCAATCTACACTGATGAGTATATGTTCAGTAGCAAAATCTTTAAGCACTCAGAGACATAGAACTAATTGATGAGAGCTTAAACTAGCGGGCTTTTGAAGAATTGTCAAAAGCTGAAAGATAACCTCCGTGCTTGACCTTACATTTTAAATACAATCTTCCATTAATTCTTCTCTCTCCATTCCCTCCCACTCTCCCTCTATTTTTCTTCCTCCCATATATATATATATATATATATATATATATATATATATATATATATATATGTATATATAATTCCCCTCATTCCTTAATATCCCATTATTTCAGAGAGGGAGAGAAAGAAGAAGAGCAGCACAGGAAATATGTTGTATGCTTTGAAAGGGAGGAAATGATCCATCCACAAGCAGAACACAGAAGCTTCTTCATTGTGAATGGTTAACTCCTCCTCCTCCTTTTCAACTACAGCACCACAACATCAAACCCAGCTAGATCAAGACCAATGTCTGCTTCTACTACTTCCCCTTGTCTCTCTTCTAATGACAAGAAGCACTGGTGGCTTACCACTAGAAAGGTAACTAATTCATTCCCAAGCAACTCAATCAATCTGTCTCTGCATGTGCAGTTTGCAAAATCACCATTAGTATTTCTGTTTCGATGGAAATCAGTAAGCGAACTAGAGCAAGCTAGCGGACAACGCAAGCAGATCAGGGTAAAGTGTGAACATATTTTTTATAACATTTGAATGCTAATCAGATTATATAGCAATTTCAAACTTGACAAATTGGAAGTCAAAGTTGTTATGAGATTTATTATTATAACAAATGGGATCCAATGCTTTCCGAGTCCAAATAAGCAACCAAAATCAGTGAGAATCAAAACAGGCAAATTCCCCAATCTTTCTGATTTTTGGTTTGTAAGAAAATGACATAATTGAATAGGTGGCAGTGCATTTACTCCAAAGGTAGAGAGGAGGGTGTAGAACACCAACCTCCTCATTACTTACCAACCTCCTTTTGCAGAGTCCTGCCATGACCTTCTTCTTCAAATCGGAGATGGAGAAGCACTTGAAGGAGGGATCCTGACACAACGAGTCGGAGGAGGAGTTGCTGCTGTTGGACGAGAGAAGCTTGACTCGCTCCCTCGACAGATTCTGAGACGAAGAGTCGGATGAGCCTGTGGAGTCGTCGATTGCGATTTTGAGGCTGGGAATGTAGTCCTGGAGCATATCGGCGACGTCTTTGAATCGGCCGAGAAAGAGCAGAGACCTGGCTTTGAGTTCCAGGGCTTGTTCGAGTCGCGGTGAGATTTCAAGGGCGGCGTCTAGTAGTCCCACGGCGGAAGCAATCTCGCTGTGCTCATGGTTGGCAATCAGGCTTCTGGCATCCCTCATGTACTTGTCCGCAATCTGCATCAATATATAGATTTGATTAGAATTGCAACAACTTAATGTTGAAGAGAAGATAGGATTTTCAGAGAGAGGGAGAAGTTACTGTATACTTCGCAGGTAATCTGTGAAATGGCGCCAATATACCTCAGTGACCATAATACCCTGATAAGAAACGGAATATTCGAAGAATATTCTATATTTAACAGCCGTTTGACTTTTAATGACCAATTTGATAACGAAACATTAACTTCAGTGACCATTTTGATATTTCACATTCGATAGTGACCAAACTGTGGTTATTGACATAGATCAGTGACCAAAGCAGTAATTTTGCCTTCATTATAAGCCGTAATTTCGAATATAAGAGGTGGTCATATGTATTATGTTGGTCTTTTACATCATAAAATTTTATATTATTCTGAAAATAGATGAAATACGTGGATATGTATCGATAATCATGGCATGAGTAATATATTGACATTGCCTTCAAAAAGTATATAAACAACAAGAAATGTTGTCTCACGATAAGAAATCAATCCTAAGAAGTATGGAATGACCTATTTTTTCTAGAACTTTGTTTCTCATTATAGTCTTTGATTTATAAAATGGCATCCACCAGATGGATTTGTTAAATTTAATTTTGATGGTTCAGTTGTTGATGTCAAGCTGCTGCTGGATTTGTGATCAGATTTTATCAAGGGTTTCAAATTGTGGCTTCCACTAAGCGTATTGGTCATTCGAATGTAATTCTTGCTCAAGCTTATGCTCTAAAGGCAAGTATAATGGCTATAATACAAATATTTGAAGGTAGAAGGAGATTAGAAAATTCTGCTTAAATGCATTAACAATGTTTGTTCTATACCTAAAAATATTATAAGAACATCCTTTTTTTTTAAAGTAGGGCGTCAAGCGCTATGTTAGAGGGAATCTAAGAAAATACATAGGGGATGCAAACACATCAATAGAAAATAATAAAATAGCAAGATATGCACAAGCACATCTGATTAAAACATAACAAGATGCACAAACGAATCGAAGATGAGATGTTGTTTCCGCACAAACCCGTAGGCCTGACAGAAGCACAATAATAAAGCTGTAAATAGACACAGGTAAGTATAGTGGTTCACCGTGTCATCGGAGGGCACGGCTACGTCCACTTGGAATATAGTATGATCGGCCGATAAACCATCGGTGGTGGTTACATGCCATGAGTAGCAAGTATCCAAGATCCTTAACTCTAAGGGGGAAGCCTTCTACTTATAGGCAAGGAGACCTCCCACCTTTACTACGTTTCCAATGTGGGATGCTTATTACACTATTACACATTTCCCTATTCACGAAGCTACTTCAGGTGCCCGGTGGCACGCCCTCCGGGTGCGGCACCGGTGATCTCTGACATTGGGAATGTAGCCGGGGTGGCGGTCTACCCGCTGGATGCCGGAAGTAGGACCTATGACGCCGGTTGCACGATCCACGAGGTCGCCGAACATGCTTGGCGGTGTACCATATATACCTCCAACAAGTCCCCCAAGTTCCCGAGTAAGAGTGCAATCTTACTTGGGGAGTTATCATAGTGTACCGCCAAGCGTAGGTGGTGACCGAGTCACCCCTACTACCATCAGTCCCCCAAGTCCCTAAGTGAGATTGGGCTCTTACCAGGCGTTCGAGTGCCGAGTCCCACCCGCTCTTACCGGGTGTTACTGATGTGTTCCCAGTAATAGTCCCCCAAGTCCGTGCTGGAGATTTGACTTGGTCGGGAGTGATGTTTCCATGCTACATAACCAGTGTACTGAGGTGCCAAGTTCTGATCCTCACCGTCTGTGCCGGGTTCTGGAGCGGCGGTGGGTGCCCAGGGAGGATCCGGGCTGGATCGGTTCTGACTCGTTGAAGCTTGATCGGGGCAGAGCCGCTACTGAACAGAGCCGGGTCTGTTGAATCTGGGGTGACCCGCTGGCCGAGGTGATTGCTGGACAGGACCGGGCCGGAAGGTGAGCTGATAGACTGAGCGGCCGAGCTCACGAGGCTGGAGGTGAGGTGCTAGCGTGATCTGTGGTGCAGGGGTCGAGGCTCTGGCGTAGCGGTGCGGAACCGGGGTGCCCATGCAATAAATGTGGAGCGGGGTGAGACCCGGACGAGTGCATGGGATGATGATGTGAGGACTCGACCGGTGGACTGCCATGTCGGAACGAGTCCCCCAGTACAATTGCTGCCAACGGTGAGGCAGGCCGGGGAGTAGCCCGGTGGTTTGGCCCAGCTTGTGCTGGAATAAGCGTGGGGTAATGTACAGGGTTTCTAGCCTGCGGGGAGACTTGTTCTGTGTTAGAGAAACAATCTGCCCGGTGGGGTGGCGTGGAGATAACAAGTCTCGCCGTGGATCCCCATATTTATCACAGTTCAGTGTGATGCAGGGTTTTTAGCCTGCTGGAAAAGTTTGCATGTGTTAGATGTAAACTCTCCCGGGTTTATAAAGCCCATGTGTTTGAAGTCTTGAGTTGTTGCTAGCTTGTCATTGCCCTCAGGGGCGAAGGAAAGTGACTAAACCGGTGGAATGCCATGGAGCCGGTTGAATGCTACCTAACTGGTGAGATGTCATGGAGCCGGTTGAATGCTACCTAACCGGTGAGATGCCATGGAGCCGGTTGGATACTACATAACCGGTGAGATGTCATGGAGCCGATTGAATGCTACATAACCGGTGAGATGCCTGTGGAGCGGTGGAGTGTTCTATGACCAATGGAGTGGTGTTACCGTAAAACGATGCATACTGATGCGCGCACTGAGACCGTAATACGATGCATACTGATGCGCGCACTGAAATGCGATGCATTGAAATGCGTGCACCGTAGTGCGATGCATACTGATATGCGATGCATTGTAATGTCATGCACTGAAATACGTGCACCGTAGTGCGATGCATTGTAATGCGATGCATACTGATATGCACGCACTGAAATACGTGCACCGTAGTGCGATGCATTGTAATGCGATGCATACTGAAATGCGTGCACCGTAGTGCGATGCATTGTAATGCGATGCATTGTAATGCGATGCATACTGAAATGCATTGCATCGATGCATAATGATATTGTTGACAGTAGCCGCAGAGGGGCTACAGCAAGCCCACAGACCCGCGGCAAGTACACCAGGGCCCGGCCCAGGACTCAGGATCGGAGCACCAGCACCAGGCCTCGGGGCCCAGCGGTCTATCCTGCCTCCAAGGGTCCTGGGACCAGGGGCGCCTGCCTGCCAAAGAGGGCACCAGAATATCCAAACAGAAGGGAACCAGTCCCACATCGAAGGGCAAGGCCAGCCCTCACCCTCAACCACCTATATATGGGCCTCAACTACCACCATAAATAGGTAACTTGTCTCCCTCCCTGCTTACATACGTGCCCGAGTTATATATATTCCAACTATACTAACTTAAGCATCGGAGAGGTGAAGGCCGGCCCGCCCGGTATTCCCCTTAGTAAGCAGGATTGCAGGAGATCGAGTCGGATTCATCAAGTATCTACCAAGACCCCCGGGTTTAGGCAGAAACAATTGGCGCCGTCTGTGGGAACTCTGAACAAGAAGCCGTGCAAGCAACGCCGCTGGCTGAGATTGTGGGAATGAGTCGAGAGAAAGGAACTACTGAGGAAGGGCGTATTGCAGCTGTGCAAACGCTCGCCTCCACCCCTGTCGTCACGCGGGAGATGCGTGGCGAGCAGGGCAGCGATTTGGGAAGGAGCCGTGGAGGGCCCTCCGGTGATCCAGAGCCCCGCCACGAGAGCTCGCACGGGAAAGACCCGATAGAGGACGAAGGCAGCCCAGTGCTTCGTGGCCTATCCCTGACGTACTCGGATGATCCGAGTGATCAGTCTGAGAGCCAGGATCAAGACCCCACGTACAGCCCCGACCATGACGGCTTGGCGGGAAAGGTACGGGCAATGGCCGCGGAAGTTAGTCGTCTCAGAGAGGAGAACGACCGGGACCGAGCCAAGTCCCAGGCCCGATACGAAGAGATAGAGGCAGTAAACACCGCCCTGGTAGCCGCCCTAGAGAGGGGGCAGCAGCGCAGTGCTGCCATGGCCGAGGCACAAGCCGCACCCCTGCTATTCCAACCCCGGCGGCTAGAGGCTGGACAATCTTCGGGCGCCCGATCCAGCGAGCCTATGCGGGAGAAGTCACGAGCCGGCGAGGACCTGCCGAAGAGCACGCCCGCCTCCCACCAGCCGCACACTTCGTCCGTGGGTGAAGTGGATACTCCAACCGCCCGGGCGCTGCAACTGCTAGCCAACACCGTGTCGGATCTGAAGGCCCAGATGGAGGCAAACGAGAGGAGAGCGGCCCGGCCATTGGAAGGCGCCCGGTTCAACGAGCGCATGGGCCCCTTTTCACACCGAGTCATAGAGTCGGGGAGATCTGGCAACCAGAAGTCCCTCAAACTCACCTATTCCGGGTCCGGTTGCCCGTATCAGCATCTGGACAGCTTCCGATCCCAGACCTGCGCCAAGGGTTACTCCGATGCAATCTGTTGCAACATCTTCCAGGAGACCCTGTCCGGAGAGGCGCTCAGTTGGTTCTACGAGCTTCCTGCGAATTCAATCGAGGCATTCGAACAGCTGGCTGACCGGTTCGTAGGCCGCTTCATCCTCCGAGTCGAGGGAGCGCGGACATCCACCGTCCTCTTCAACTGCATCCAAGCCCCCGGGGAAGAGTTGAGAACCTTTGTCAACCGGTGGCAGACGGCCACGGCCGGAGTTCGGAACTTGGACAAAGGCATCGCCGAGATGGCATTCAAGCAGGGGCTTCGGGCAGGGAAGTTTTCCTACGCCGTCAGGGTAGAACTCCCTCAGGGCTACGACGAGTTGATGGCTATGGCCATCCGGCATGCCCAGGCCGATCATGAGACCTACGGGAACCACCTGCTGAAGAGGAAGCGGGATGAGCAGTCTTTGGACCATCCTCGGGTAGAGGATCCCCCGCGCAGTCACGAGAGCAAACCCGGCCAGCGAGCCGAGCACGGGAGTCGCCGACCCGGCCGGAACAACAACAACAACAACGGCAAGACCTGGCCGCAGCGACAGCAGAGACCCTTCTCTGACAGGCCCCAGCCTCGGACCGAGAACAAACCTGCACCGTACCACCAAGAGCGCCCCCTGGCAATTATGCCAGCACCCCCGGCTAATCAAGAAGTCTTCTCCACTCTCACCGCATCATATGAGGACATCCTGCTAGAGAATGCGGACGTCATTGCCCCACCGCCCCAGAGAAGGTACCCCAAGGGGAAGCTCACGACGGCACAGACAGGCAAGTACTGCTCGTACCACGATGAGGCAACTCATCGGACGAACCAGTGCTTCGCCCTCAAGACTGCAGTGCAGGGCTTGATTGACAGCGGCCAGCTCCAGAGATATGTAGGGGAGAGAGGAGCAGGCCCCGACCGGGAGGGTAACCCGGCCTGGTAAACCCGCTGGGTCCAGGCGGCTAGTTTGGCATATCGCCGGTTCAACCGATTGTAAAGATCAAATATATGCAAACTACTTTTGAAAACTCTGGCCCCGCAAGCTCAGATGTATATATTCATAGTTAAGGTATCCAAAAAATAAACCGCTCCGAAGAGTTTCTTTTACAAGCAAAAGCGAGAAAAACATCCTATGGAGCCGCATCTCCAGCGGTGGCTTCGTCGTCGACCTCAGTTCCGGCAGGTTCGGCACTGTTGGTAAAAGAATCCAAGTGCGAGCGATGTTCTGCTCCTGACTGTTTCTCCACCGCCAGCTGCTGGATGACCGGCTCCACAGGAGCATTTCCTTCGGCAGAGGTACCAGGCATCAGGGAAGTATTTAACCACCCCTTCGCCGCCCATTCCGTGTAGGCATCCGAGATGCCTTCCTCCCGGGCCTTCTCCAGGCAATCCAGGAACCGATTGCTCTCCTCGTATTGAAGAACGAACCGGTCGAACTGACCCGGATCATCTCCACCAGCAGCAGCGGCGGCACGCGCCTGGAGCTCGTCTATCTTGGCCTCCAGCTCGGCCCTCTCAGCGTCAGCCCGCTCCCTCTCACTCTCCATGCTCCGGTTCTGCTCCTCCAGCTCCCGGGCCCTTTCCTCCATCTTCCTGGCCTTTTCCTCCATCTTCTTGGCTCTCTCCTCCGCCCTGGCCTTCTCCCGATCCGAGCGGGACTTCTCCACCTCCAGAAGCTTCTGAGACCTGGATAGCGCAGCTATCTGCCTCTTCAGCACCGGGAGCTCCTCACTTGCATCCGGCTGGTATAGGTGGTAGAGCAGCTGCAGGACAGTAAAGGCCGTCAAGTGGCAAAGAAAGAGGGCGGGACATAAGCAATACGGTGGTATCATGCGGTACTTACCCGGAGGATGGATTCCTTGCATTTTGGCCGGTTACCACCCGCCAGCACGCCATCAACCCCGGGCCTGTCCAGGCCGAAGTTGGCCAGGTCCGCCATCATCTGCCGAACGAGAGTATTGTCCGGACTTCCCATACCCACCTCCGCGGGCGCAGGACTGCTCTGGCGGGCCGCTCCGGCTCCCTCCCCAGCATGGGATGTTACGCTGCTGGTTGTCCTGACCCGCTTCGCCAGGACCTCCCGGGATGATCCGCCAGTTAGCGTCACCAGCAAAGGGGACGGCCCCTCCGGCCCTTTCCGCTTCTCTCCCCGCCCTTCGGGAGCGGCGGCACGTGCGCTTGCACGAGGAACAAAAGCAGCGATACCCAGGCTCGCCGCACGGTTGGGGACCCTGTTTTCTCCCCCAGGAACCCGCACCGGTCCCCCGGTGCTCTTGCCCTTCCCTTGCACCGCTGCTGCCACAGAGTGATGGGTCTTCACTCGCTCCGGCACGTAGGACGATTCGTCCAGATCCCGGGCCTGGGGCTCCGCATGCAACGTAACCCGCCCGTCCGTTTCCACCGAGGACCGGGCGACGCTCGCACCCTTCTCCGTAAGCTGCCTCAGGAGGTCTTCCCCGTCCATCGAAAGAGTGTTTTCGGGCTTGATCACCGCCCGGGTTGACGCACCTGCAGGACAAAGAGAAATGTTAAACTGTTGAGCAAAACCTAGCACAAGTCCCACCGCTAGGGTTTGTTACCCACCGGGATCCCGCCCAAGCCCACAGTGTTCCAGCACTTCTCGCCGGATGAAGTTGTACGAACTTCGCTCCAGGTGGTCCCAGCAGCCGAGAATGGTCAAGACCCTCTCCTGCTCCAACTCGGACAGCTGGAACGACTGGTCGCCTATGGGCTGGAAGGCGCCAGGCACCCGGTACCTCCTCCTCTTCACCTGCCAAGCCCCGCCAGCCATCACCACCTTCTTTCTCCAGCTGTTGTCTACCCATGAAGGCATAGTGGTGATAACCGCTTGATTGTTGCGGGAGTTGAAGGATAAGCAGCCTTTGGACCCCGTTTTCCTCGAGTAGGACAACCTATACAGCGCCCGGAATTCATTGATCGTAGGCATACTCATTCCGGACAAGTCGTACAGGCAGCCTAGGCTTAGTAGCCGCCTCCATTGAAGACCGGGCAGCTGCGCGGGCGACGCTGGCAGGGTACTCAGAATATACTGCACAAAGTCAGGCAGCGGTAGCGACATCCCGTGCCGGAACTGGTCCGGATGCACGGCAACCCAACCCTCCTCCGGGTTACAGGCCGACTCTCCAGGGTTCAGTGGACGCAAAAAGATATCGTCCGAAATACCCCACGTTTCCCGAAACGCAGCGATCTCCGCGGGAGTCAGGCTCTCCTCCGGTTCGTCACATACCACGGCAGTTCTTCCCCTGCCAAGCGTGTAGCTTTCAGCATGCGCACCGGCCATTCGCACCCCGTGCGGTATCTCAGCTTCCGAGGAATCTGACCCGGAATCCGAGGACGTGGACGAGTCACCGCTCCCGGAGCGGTCCGCGGCTTCTTGCTCCGGGGCTTCAGAATCGAGCCAGTCCTGCATCCTCTCCACATCATCCACCACAGGACCTCTTGCGGCAGATTCAGAAGCCTCCTCCGAACTCGAAGTGTACATCTTAATCTAGGGGCAGGAAAGCAAAACCCTAACGCTCGTCAGCAACAGACTACAACACCACCTTCAACGGCCTCCCCCCCCCCAAAAGTTTGCCGCTGAGCAACCCAGTCAGCGACACAGATCCCCCCCCCGCCGCAAAACAACAAATCAACAAAAAACCAAGACACACCGGGGCAAAGAACACAACTTACCGATTAGTATGCTCAGCCGAGGACAATCCGCCCAGCGAAAGCAACGAGCAATGGTAAAAGGAGGCTTGGGAGCGCTTCAAACAACGGATCTCTTGGGGCAAGGAATTTAGGGTTTTCTTCTCGCCGGACCACCTCCTTTTTTCTCTCGGTCTCTTAAAAACGTACAAGCAACAAAGATAGAAAGAAGAGCAGAAGAGACCTATTTATAGAGGAGACCGGTGCCCTAGGCATTTAGGAATCCCTCCAAAAACACAAATCAGAACAAATCAAACGCCTGCGAATCCAGGCCCTCCATCACAAAACCGTCCCCTGACGGCACGTGTCCCAGCATTGGTAAAACTGCCCACGCCATCATAACTGACGAGACTGATGGACTCCCTCCTTAAATGCATGTCAGCCACCTGTCCCACACGCTGGCGACAGGAAGGCAGGAGCAGGAGCCAGGGAGTCACGCTCCCCTACGCTTCCCCAGATTCCACGGTTGCACGCCATCATCATTGCAATTCAAACCGCTTAGGAAGACCTCTCACCTGTTATGCTGATCCAACCGCTTCAAGAGCATCTATCCGGGTTTGAGCAGGACCTCGCACCGATATGGCATGTTACCCGCGCGAGTCCCGCCCGGTACCATGGTAGTCCGCGGTTATGATTATTCAAACCGGCTCCATGGCATCTTCCCCCGCATCTACACCAACGACCTCGTCTCGATATGGCAGAACGCCCGGGCGAGGCCCACCTCATCGATTCCGTCATATCCCACCAGGTTGAGAGTACTTTCCGGAAACATAAACATCCGGACCCATGGCTTTTTCACAGGGGGACTCGTTTCGATAGGCATGTCACCCATCGAGTCCACCCCCATGGCAAACGCATGGGCTTTACAAACCGGGCGAGTCTACATCTAACACATGTACCCTTGTCCAGCAGGATAAAAACCCTGCGTCGCATTGAACCGCGATACTGTCCAGCAGGATAAAAACCCTGCATCGCACTGAACTGCGATATCTTTGGGAACACATGGGGGAGCCTCGTTATCTCTACACCATCCCACCGGGCAGATTGTATCTCTAACACAGAACAAGTCTCCCCGCAGGCTAACAAACCTGCACATCTACCTCATCGCTTATTTAAACACAAAGCTGAGAAGAATTAGCAAATGTTTGCACCGCTCCGTTCTAGTTTGGCAGAACGCCCGGTTCTGGCCCAGTTTGCACCGCTCCGTTCTAGTTTGGCAGAACGCCCGGTTCTGGCCCAGTTTGCACCGCTCCGTTCTGGTTTGGCAGAACGCCCGGTTCTGGCCCAGTTTGCACCGCTCCGTTCTGGTTTGGCAGAACAACCGGTTCTGGCCCAGTTTGCACCGCTCCGTTCTGATTTGGCAGGATGCCCAGTTCGGGACCAGTGAGCTTCGAAGGGCAGCAGACCCAATCAGAATTCCGTGCATTAATCTCTTGCATGGCGGATTTCAACGCCTCATCACCTTCATTCCATGCATTAATCTCTCGCATGGCGGATTTCAACGCCTCATCATCAACATTCCATGCACCATCTATCGCATGGCATCATCTCATACACTCTTCGGGTTTCCACCCCATTCCATGCTCTAACACTCGAGCACAATCCTATTTTACATTACCCAACATGCTTATAAAATATTTCTTGCCATCAGTAATAGGTACTCACCTCGGTCACGCCCAATCTTTAACGCGGACTTGGGGGACTGGGGACCTGTAGGTTGGTAACCCCGCGGGTCTGCGGGACAAGAGCAAGACAGATAAGTCCCCATTCAAGATTGCACTTGACCGGGAACTTGGGGGACTTGTTGACAGTAGCCGCAGAGGGGCTACAGCAAGCCCACAGACCCGCGGCAAGTACACCAGGGCCCGGCCCAGGACTCAGGATCGGAGCACCAGCACCAGGCCTCGGGGCCCAGCGGTCTATCCTGCCTCCAAGGGTCCTGGGACCAGGGGCGCCTGCCTGCCAAAGAGGGCACCAGAATATCCAAACAGAAGGGAACCAGTCCCACATCGAAGGGCAAGGCCAGCCCTCACCCTCAACCACCTATATATGGGCCTCAACTACCACCATAAATAGGTAACTTGTCTCCCTCCCTGCTTACATACGTGCCCGAGTTATATATATTCCAACTATACTAACTTAAGCATCGGAGAGGTGAAGGCCGGCCCGCCCGGTATTCCCCTTAGTAAGCAGGATTGCAGGAGATCGAGTCGGATTCATCAAGTATCTACCAAGACCCCCGGGTTTAGGCAGAAACAGATATGTGCAGCACTGAGAATCGCATAACGATATGCGATGCATCCTGGACCGTGCTCGTGCTTTTATCACATGTCTAATTATCAATATTCCCCAAACAGATTATGCACAGGTGAGACATGCGTTCGAGGAATAATAAACGACTTAGAATACTTAGCTCTGCGGGATGTGAACAGGTTGATTTTGTTGCTAGGAACGGGTGTCCAGAGAAAATTGCTGGGTGTCCAAAGGATATGGCATTCTACCCAAACTACTGCTCAACCCGGCCCGGCCCAAGATGCCGACCCGCTGGGCCCGTTGACCGAGAAGTTGACTTTCTTCTTTTTCGAATTCTCTCTTTCCCGCCCTTTTCTCTTCTTTTTCTCCTTCTGTTTTTCCCACTCTTCTGCATGCTTTCTCATTTCTCTCTTTCCCGTCTCATGCCCGGAAAGGACAACGCCACTGGAGGAGGGAGGCGACCGCACCGGACCGGAGGAGGGGAGGAGACGACCCGTACCGCATCGGAGGAGACGACGACCGTACCGCACCGGAGGATATGACCGCATTGGAGGAAGCGAAGCCACCGGTTCCGGAGAGAAACAATGACCGGCCGGTCCCGTGGTGATACGTCCGGGGAGGAAGGTGCCCGAAGAAGAAGACGACCGGAGAGGGAGGCCTAGCGGTACCCGGAGAGGAGAGCCACCTTCTGGAGATGAAGATGACTGCTCGGTGAGGAGACCCATCGGCTGGGGAGGGAGACCCAGCGGCGAAGAGCCAAACCGGAGGAGGAGCCAGCAGTACTGGGAGAGGAGGAGTACGAGCGTCATGCTTCTAGCCCCCCATGACCTATGCTGAGCTTGCGAGCGAACTTCGAATACCGGTGCTGCGAACTAGGACCGTCTCTCTGGTGCCTCACCCAGCCGCTGCAACTGGCCTCGAGCTCCCGCGCCCTAGCGTTGACCGGACCCGGAGGCGAATGACGCAAAGGGCCAGAACCGGAGGCGAGTGACCCGTTGCCGCTACTGGCCGAACCCGGAGGACTGCGCATCGGAGCCCGGAGAAGACGACCGCACCGGATTGCAACGGTAGTGGGTGCCCAGAGAAGTTTCAACCGGAGGTTGACCCGCTCGGCAACCTTGACCCGTTGACCATGATTGAGCTGCTGCTAGGCCACTGACCGGTTGTCCCTTGCTGACCGGGCTGGGCTGGCTTGCTAACCCGGATGAAAAGAAAAAGACTGTAGGCCAGTTTGATTGTTTGGACCTTCTGTCCGGGTAACACAATCAGTAGAGCACAATAAACTTTTAGTATAGTTTCCACAGACGGCGCCAATTGTTTCCGCACAAACCCGAAGGCCTGACAAATACACAATAATAAAGATAGAACATGAACACAAAGATATATAGTGGTTCACCGTGCCATCGGAGGGCACGGTTACGTCCACTTGGAATGTACTACGACCGGCCAATAGGCCATCGGGTTACAAGGGTGGAGTGCCTTGGATCCAAGATCCCTAACTCTAAGGGGGAAGCCTTCTATTTATAGGGAAGGAAGGCTCCCTCCTTTACAATGTTTCCAATGTGGGATGCAAACCCACTTTTCCTACTCACGAAGCTATTTCAGGAGCCCGGTGGCATGGCTTCCGAGTGCGGCACCGGTGATGTGGAACAATGGAGATGTAGTCGGGGTGCTGGTCTGCCCGATGGATGCCGAAAGCAGAACCTATGACACCGGTTGCAAGGTCTACGAGGTCGCCGGATGTGCTTGGCGGTGTACCATATATACTTCCAACAGATGTCACTATGTAGTTAGATGTTGCTATACATTGCTGCCCTGCATATATTACGAAAGCAGTGTAAGTGTAGTAGGCATCGTAACTGTCAGGACCCGCCCCGGATTTCACCCTGAAATCCGGATAAGATCATGCGGGGACCACCTTAAGACTAACTCTATCGATAAATCGATAAAGTCAATCTTAGGGTGGACAACCCTAAGACCTGCACAACCAAAAACACTTCTAAATCCAATTCATCCTCAACACCTGGAGCCACCTGCTCCCCAATCAAAACAACCGCCACAAACAAAATACAAAATCTAACACAACTGGCTCACAGGTAATCAGAGCAATCTAATACAATGAATTTGAAACAGAACAAGAAATAGAATATAAAAATAAAAGAGTAAGGGATCACAGATCCCACCTAGCGGAAGCGACAATGATGATAGCTATGCCTCGACTCCGAGTACTCTTGACCTCTGACCATTACTCTGCACACTGAGCAATTTAAACCGAAGTGTCCAGGGAAAGTAATTTAAAAACGTTAGAGTAAGTGGATAAAAATAATATCGTATAATACCTTATATAAAAAGTATTATATTACTTCCCCAATATTTTATAATTGAAAACCACTATGCATGCATTTTCGTAAAACGTCCCACATTTAAGAAAATCATAATAATTAATCAGCCCCGCTGATATCTCAAATACACAAATAATATTTTGTTTATACTTTCAAAATAAATACTTTGAAAATCAAATAGTAACATACCACGACCAATCCCATTGGCCGAATCCCAAATCATTTTGTAGTAAAAACCCAGCCCCACTGATATATCGAATAATCAAATAAAATATAACTGGACTAATCCCATTGGCCCATTCTCAAATATTCTTGTAATTAAAAAATCAAGCCCCGCTGGTTCGGGAATTTATTAAATAAATGAAAGTCGAAAATATTCCCGAAACCCAATTAATATAATATCCTGACCAATCTCATTGGTCATATCATATAATAAAACAGGGGAACGTCATTACCACCATTTAATAGTAGCCCCTAAGGCTAAGGGTCAAACCTCCAAGAGTCCCTATAGCGTCCTCACGCTATGCCCGTACACGTCGACCACCGAACGTGAATCTGACCTATATGGTCAAGTCGTCACCTCGCATGGGCTCAGGCGACTAAGCTAGCTAGCATCAATATATATATCCTGACCCTGATATGGTGAAAATCCGAAAATAAAACCGAAAATACGCTTCCGCTTATATATCATAAAACTGTACGGTCAGGGGCTTATATATATATATATATATATATATATATATATATATATATATATATATATATATATATTCAAACCTCCAAGAGTCCCTATAGCGTCCTCACGCTATGCCCGTACACGTCGACCACCGAGCGTGAATCTGACCTATATGGTCAAGTCGTCACCTCGCATGGGCTCAGGCGACTAAGCTAGCTAGCATCAATATATATATCCTGACCCTGATATTGTGAAAATCCGAAAATAAAACCGAAAATACGCTTCCGCTTATATATCATAAAACTGTACGGTCGGGGGCTTATATATATATATATATATATATATCTGACATGTCTCAATATCATAAAAATAATATCGAAAAGAATATATAACTTCGACATGTCTCACATGTCAGAAAAATCACAAATACCGAAAGCATAAAATCTCCTGAAATCTCATTTCCGATCCTTTCATTTAAATACCATTAAAACTTATTCAGCATGATCAATTATGAATAATTAAAACATACTATTTCCGGAAACCTCGTTTCCGGATGAAATCACGTACTACTAAAATAGTAGTAAAAGCATAACCCCAAAACCATAAAGTTCTTTAAATATCAATATCATTTTAATTATACGAATTCTCATGATTTTCAAATCATTTATCCAAAATAAACTGCATTTCATTAAATAGTTATGCATGCATTTATTTAAAATAAAAATCCACTCACAGTACGGTCGAGCGCGCCGCTAATCCGATCTCTCGTCCCGTCGAATAACCTCTCGACCTGTAATAGTGACGTAATTATAATTATTACGAAACTCGGAATTTATTTATAAACGATAAATCTACGGACGTCATCACTCGCCCGAAACTTCCAATTTTTCTTTTTTTCACTAATCGGTATAGGAATTTCGCCTCAATACCGAATAATCTACGTCCGTAACAACTCAGGACACCCACCCCGTGTCCGATTAATCATTTTACCATTTTACCTTTTTACTTTTTACCGGTTTACTGTTCATCTTCTTCCTCAGCCGCTGGCAGCCGCCGCCCCGCCGCCGGCGCCGCCACCACAGTGGCCCAAAACTTAGCCAATCGACTCCAATTCAACCCAATATCATCGCCACCACCTCCGGACCTCGTCCACCACTGCCTCCGCCACCAAAAACCAGCGCAGCCACCGCATACGGCGGCCCGAAATACACAACCTCCAATTTTCACAAAAACCAACCAAATGAACATCAAATAACACATAATCAACTCCTTACAATACTCTAAACACGAATTCAACCACCAAATTCACTAAAAACATCAAATACCCAACCTCTACCAAAAATCACAAAAACCCTAAAAATTCCAAATCCTAAATTCTCCTTACCTGGTTCGAATCGGTTCAATTCCTCCCACGGAATTGTTGCACGGATCAAGGTCTTCGATTCCCGACCGAAATCGAGACGAACGGCAATCGGAGGAGGGAGCTCCGTTCAATCGGGGGCAGACGGTCTCGGGCGTCGCACGGCCAAACGGCGGCGTTTCATGCCGTGCCGCTGCCACAGAACGGAAGAGAAGAAGGAGACAGTCCGAACGGGACCGGTGCGCCAGCCCAGTTCGGTCGGACGGCGGAGACTCGGTGGAGGTCGGGCCGAATCGGGGGAGAGGAGAGAGAAAGGAGAGAGAAGAAAAAGAAAAAGAAAAGAAAAGGAAAAAAAATGGGGGATTTCCCTTTCGGGAAATTTTCTCCCGGCTATTTATACTCGTCCAAAATAGGACAATTTCCGATTTTACATCGTAACTTTTTCGTACGAACTCCAAATTGAGCATGCTACGTGTCCACGAACTCGTCTCAACGTCTTTGACCTCATCATGAAATAAAATCCTCAGTCGGGTCAACTTATTTAAAAGTCAACCTTTAGAACTTTCGAATCGTAAAAATAATTCCCGAGGAGTAAAAGTAAGAGTAAACCAGTTAAAAGGTAATTCGAGGTTCGGGTCGTATCAGTAACCATCACCATAACCATAACTAGAACCAGAAAGACGACCACCAAGGAGTGTAAAAAGTAGGAGTGCAACATGAATATGGAATGCCCTCGGCAAAGGCTACGTAAAAATAGGACCGTGTGAAATTGCCAAACAAAAACTTAAGCAATTTCAATGTTACAAACCCTTGCATAAGGTGCCACAAGAAACCAAGAAAGAGAACTATGAACTTCCAATCCGTAAAAGAATCAGAATCCAAATCAGGCCATACCCTCCAAGATCTCATATTCGAGCCCACCAGTGAGTCGGCCTAAAGCTCAAAACCCACAACAACCATGACGCCACACAAGTCCAAGTCTACAATGGGGAAGCCAAAGCTACTCTAGACACTCAATGTGGATCTGTCTTCGACCGTCGTTGACCTCCCATCTCTAATCCCTGCCACAACACAACAGTCAACCTCCGCCGGCACCTCGACATCAGCCACCATCGGCACACCGACAATGACCGCCCCCTTTGCACCGATTGTTCGAGGTATGAGCGCTGCAACCCCAAAGCCCTAAGTACCCACGTAGGCCTACGACGACTCTCTTCACACCCTCTACACCACCACCACCTCCCCCTATTGGTGGAAAGTTCTTATTTGGGACCCATATACGGATCTGCTCCTAAAAACCCACATTCAAGGAGCATTATTCATACCTGACTACTCCCAGGTGGACAGATGACCGACAAGCCAAGATGAGCATGATACCACAACCCACAATAAACGTGGGATTGACCCGACCTCAATAAGGGCGAGAAATAGGTAACAAGAGGGGAGAATGACTCATCGGAAGCCAAATTGCTCGACAAACCAAACTCTAGATATGTAGTTCGGCACCACCAGAGGAGAGAGAGCAGAGCTCTCATTTTTTTTTACCACTTACAAACTTATTCTCTTTGTATTCATCCGAAATATTAGTAACATCTTTTTTTTTTATGATCTTGCTCGCAAACCTCTAATATTCTTCTCAAAGGGTACGTTTGGCACCAGGGATTATGTAACCCTGCCTTAATTCCTTTGACACTCCCGCACTCTTGAAGCTAAGCTTATGTTGTACAAGTCGTAACCCATGTTTGGTGTCATCATCCCAGTTTCAGAACGTGCTATGTCTTCAAACAATTTCCATGCAGGCAAAACCCAATTTCAAGGTGTAGACTAAAGACCCAACTCAACTTTCTATGCAGGCAAGAGTCTTCAATCTTCATCTTCATCTTCAATCACTGAATTATCTACAATTCAACCTGAATTTGAACTGAATTAAGGAGATCCCAATTACCCAATCGTCTTCAATCTTCATCTCCATCTTCATATTCAGACACCAAATCCTTCATGAATTTGTATAAGAACTACAACTCATAAACAATTTCCAATTTACAACCCAGAACCCCTTGTTCACTACCTTCCCCATCTCTTCTTTTGCATCAATTTCACTTGGTTTTCAACCTACGACTAACTTCCCCAAATTATTCTACCCAATTTTTGCCGGAAAATCAACCATTGTGATGGAGGAGGAGGAGCCCGACGGCGGTAATGAGAGTGTGACTGAGGGCAAGGAGGAGATCGATTGCGGCTGCGGTGGGAGAAGGCAGCGATGGGAAGGGAGAGGAGGGCAGCGACGATCACATGTCGTAACCAAAGGAGGCCGTGCCTCGTGGTGTTTAAGTGAGACTTGGCTTGGAGAATCCCATGAATTTTGGTGGGTTTATGTAAGGAGGTGTTAGAGGGGTTTTTGGGACTCTATAACCCTGTCTAAGAGAGTCCTACTTGCTGCCAAATATGGGATTGGTCTTGTAAAAGTATAGAGTCCAGTCTCATCCCATCTAATCTCATATACTAGACGCTCCCAAATAGTCATCTGTTTTCCTTGATCTCTCCCTTCTTAAGAAAGATGCAGCCATATATAGATCCATCATAAAAATAAAAAATAAAAATATATATATAAATAAATAAAAACTGTGGATCCAATCCAAAAGACAAATAAAAATGGATGCATAACAATCCCACTAGACCATTATACTTCAATCAATTGTCCAACAAATGACTGTATTTTTTATTTTTTTTAGGGAAATAGAATATATTCGACTCGGCAAATCGCCCATACCGGCCGTAGCCTACACTACCAACGGTCAAGTAGGAGACAATCCTTCAATGCAATCAAAATACGCCTAGTCAAGCGGGAGATAAACTCCACAATCAAGACTTCTAAGACTCATACACCTTGAACAAAGAAAATACACATTTAACCTATCATTATATCCGCCTAGAGACCATTATGGTGTACATCAATACTGTTTTGTTGCCAATTTTGAACATCAATATTGTATCTGCCAATGGCTGTATTATGATTTGAGAGATAACAAATGTTGCCAATTTTTTTTGTATCAATTATAATTTAATATTTTTCATAAAATTTTAATTGTGGATTAGTATTGGAATATTTGGTTATGTAGGGTGATCTAAGTATTTAGTAGGGTACCCGAAATGATCTTGAATTGTGGGTAATATCTTAAGTTAATTTTTTTTTTTGTCAAATAATTCTTTATTTGACTAAACAGATTAGAGAGAAAGTAACTCGGTAAAAACATAACCTATATGAACTGTTCATGATATTTTAAAGGTGAGTTCTAGACACCTCCCAATTTGCTATGCGTACCTCTTATCATCTTTTTTGACAACTTATTTCATGTTTTACCTTCGTATTTCATTTAAGGCAAAAAAAAAAAAAACTAAAAGAATAACATTTCTTCTCTCTCCACCTTTGTTTTCTGACAGCAATCTTAGTTCTTCTAAAATATCTAGCAATGATTTCAATAAATTAAAACTAAGTTCTAGAAGGAAAAGGTGGGAAAATGTTGGAAATGAAATTATCCTTTTCATTTGTCAGATCATAAGGAGAGATTCATCCCTTAGTAGATATTGGTTGCACATATAAAACGAGGTAACAACAGGGGAAGAGGATAGTCTCCTTCGATAAGAATATCATCAACAATCATATGTTCATTTGATATTATTTTGTTAAAAGGTAAATGGAGAAATAAATTTTTTAAAAATAAAATAAAAAGAGGTACACATAGTAAATTAGGAGGTGTAACTAGAATCACCCATTAAAAAAAAAAAAAATTTACGGAACTTCGTGTTAATCAACAAACAAATTTCAATTAATGAAATATTATACAAAATGTTAAAGAAAAGAAAAATACTCGTGTCTATAGCAGTATGGACGGTGTGCATCCATACTCTCTCTCATTTGCATATTTTGGGCAATATAATCAATGATTTTAACCGTTCAAAAGTTGAATTAATCAATAGAGATCATTTTTGCAAAAATTCATATTAAACCAAAATCGTTTGCTCATTCGATTGCACATCAAACAAATGAACAGTCATAGTGAAAGTTAGGAGATAGTGAATATGTTTGCTCGTGATCAACTGTCCATTTGTTTGATACAATCGGTTAAGCAAATGATATTTGTTTACATTCATTTTTTACAAAGATGATCTTTATTGATTAATTCAACTTTTGAACAGTTAAAATCGTTGATTACATTGCTCAAGATATGCAAATTAGAGAGAGTATGAAAGCACACCGTCTATACTGGTATGAACACAAGTATTTTCCTAAAGGAAAATATCATTAGTGTGTCTTCGTCAAATTAACTGCCGATAGTGAATTATGAAATTAGTAATCAATAAGATATAACGTTTCAATCAGTGATTATTATCATAATTGTAATTGTTATTACCATTGCAATCGTCACCCTATATAAATAGAATCTCTAATGAAATGAGTAGACCCAATTCAGTTTTACTATTACACGTTATCATCATGTATATTTATTCCCTGAGTTTTTTTTAGCCAAGAAAAAAAGAAAAGAAAAAAAAAAGAAACAGAAAAAAACCCGCAACCACCCTAGCTTAACCTTGCTAGGCCTGCACCAACCGGATTCTCGGACCCTTCTTCGATCGGCGTCTGCTCCTCTGCACAGTAGCAGAGCCGCTCAACCAAGCCGTAGCCAGCAGCCTTGGAATTTGTCGACCCGACCCCTACGCCGTTCAAATCTTCCTCCGCCCACCACTCCAGCCTAGCCTCAACAGTTTTCCCAGACCGACGTCAGTTTTTTCAATCTCTATCCGACGCCCGGTGCTCTTGACCCGAGGCCAACGACCCAGCAACCTCCAGTCTCACCATCGTCTAGTGTCGATCCTTTCGAATACATCGACGCCAGAGCCATTCCGTTGTAGAGCAACCCCGATTGGCTGCTGTTTTCGCTCGACCCGGAAATCATGCCCGATCCGGTTGCAGCTCGACCCGATCCGGTTTCTCCTAGATCTGACCCGTGAAACAGGAAACGGATATTTACCATTTCTGGTAAATTTAAGGTTAGTTTACGAAACCTACCGTGTCATAAAAAATAATTATTGTTTCACTGATATTGTTTAACGCAATTAATTGTAAATATGAAATATAATTGTCGATTTGATTCCTTGTTTTACCTACGTAAAATTAAGGTTATTTTTTTTTTTGCCTACGTAAATGCATGTATATTTCTGTTTTTAAGCATTAAATTTTTGTAGGCAATATTTTCTATTCACACTTTATTTTGAAATTAATGTGACATCGTTTTTATATGCAAATATTGTGTGCTATATTTTTTTAATTAATTATTAAGCATGTCATCTATATTTTGTTAATATTGAATGATTATTCTATTCCGCATATTTTATATTGAGTATAATGCCATGATAAAGAAATTTCATGTGCGTTATAAAATAAGTACAAATTTACCATGTGATAAAGTATTTTCACAAAGCATCGAAAAATGTGTGACCACTATGAATTATAGTCTTAAAATCTAATTCACATTCTTGAAAATTAATTATCGTGGATGTCTTATGACTACATAATTAATATATGGACAAAATACTGGTCACTCCTTACACTCTTAGAGTTTCGACAGTTTAGTCGTCGTGCTTTCAATTTCAACTGGTTACTCCTCGTAGTCTCAATTTTCGACCAATTTGTCAAATCTATCCAAAATGGTTGTTAACTATTTTCTAATTTCCTCAAATGCCCTTAGGTGTTGTTTTATTATTTTTCTTCTTGATTTCTTTTCATTTTTCTTCAAAACTAAGACCAAAGAATACACAACCCACCATGAAAGGCTATGTAGCCAAATTAAGTTTGAGCCTTATTGGCAAAAAAAAAAAAAAAAAAAAAAAATTAAACATAGTGTAGTAGTGTTGTTTGTAAGCTTAACTATATGAAATGATAGTTATTTATAGGAAAAAATTCACCATTGGTACCCAAACTTACCTCGCTATATAAGAAAGGTACCCGAACTTGAAAAACGATCACTATAGTACCCAAAGTTTTAAATCCTATTATAGAAGTACCTAGCGTGTTTTAACCGGCTGGCTTCCCGGTTTTTGATGACGTGGCAGTTCGCATTTTAATTCCGAGGGGCAAATCTGTAATCTCCGCCTAACAAAATACAGATTTCAGTTTCAAACATGTTCATACCTTTTTTTTTTTTTTTTAATAACCAAGCCAAAGTAGCTAACATTGTCATCGAACAAAATTGAAAAATTAAACTAGTGATATGATTCCAGCAAGACAAAAGCTTAGAGGAAAAACACATTGTCCTCCCACATACACGTAAAGACCAAATCATAACAAACTAAAGATGTAAATTACTGAGATACACCAAGCCACTTCTGGAAGACGTCAAACTCGGTGTAATCACTGTCGGAGATCATAGTTTTGTACCATGCTTTACCAGCTGCCTTGATGGTAGTAGCTTCCTCCTTAGAAATAGGCTTCCTCTTCCTCTCGAGCTTCTCCTTCTTGGACTTAAGCCTCTGCTCCTCAGCCAACAGCGCCATTCTCTTGGCAGTCTTAGCATACGGGTTAAGCCTGAGCATGGTGTTAAGATTCTTGAGCGGGTTCTTCTTCAGTGGAGCCCTCTTAACCTCCTTCTTAATAGGCCTAACAACAGACTGCACCTCATCGGAGTTGATAATCCTAGCAAGGTCAGCATTGACCATCTTAGCCCTGGGCAGCACATATCCCTTCTTCTTCTCTGAAGGCTTGTCAAACGACCCATAAATCGAGTCCAGCTTCTCGAAAGCGCACTTAGTCCAGATAACAAACCGCCCCAAATGACCACCAGGAGCCAGCTTCAGTAGGTTAAGCCTCTCCACATTGATGATATTGCATCAACTTTGCAAGCAGCCTCATATGTGCTCAATTGATCAGTTGTGTACTGAAAAGTGGTCAGATTTATAGCAGACGACGATGTCTCAGTTGCAGCCTTCTTGCTCATATGGCTTCCCATAGCTTCAAATCAGATCTAAACAAACAATAACAGAAACCACAACAAACCCAGAAGTCAGCTTACAAACTAAGCCACCTTGCTAATTGTACCCTTCTTTCCCACACAGAATCTAAACAAACAAACATACATCAGAACCAAACCTATCCAGAACACGAACCCAAATGCACAAAGCAGTTCCTTTCCAAAACAAAAGCAGAGATGGAATTTGCAGAAATGAACAACCCAACTTCACAAAGCCACAAAAGCAACCAAAGCTCCAAACTTTTCCCAAAACCCACCTCACAAAACAAGAAACAATATCTAACCTGTAAATTTTATCGAACAAATGGTGGGCATAAAGAAGGAAACTTTAGCTAGATAGAAGATGGCTTCTGTTTAAATAACGGTAACAAACCAAATCAGAGAGTAAAGAAAGAAGATGGCTTCTTTATCGCGGCTGAGGTCTTCTCCACTCCTTCCGCCGTGTCGGAGATGACAAGTGGCAATTCTGGAACATTCTCGATCTTGTGTCCCCTGGCGGTTACGAGCGACGGGACAGAGGAGGCGGCGATGGCCGAAACGACGGCGTATCGCTTCTGGTTGACGTTGATCTTGCGGTGCCAGCGGCGCCAGATCTTGGTGGGGGCGAACATCCGGCCGCCGCGGCACATGTTTCCGAAGGCGGCCTGGCCAACGCGGTGGGTCCCGCCGCCGGGGACACGTGGGATACGTGAGACGGCGCGGCCGGCACCCCAGGACTCGGCGGAGGTCTGGTGACCGGCCTTCTTGGACACGGCGTAAGCCTGGCCTCTGTTCTTGGAAATGTTGGAGTGGACGAAGGTGACGATGTCGGGTCGGATCGAGGCCTTCATGACGTCAGGGAGGGCCACGGTGGAGGCCTGGTCGGTAGCCATGTCTCCATCGACGGACTGGACGGAGACCAAGGGGTGAATGGCGGCGACGGCGACCATTTGGGTTCGAAGGGTTTGGGGTTTGAGAAGGGGGAGAGTGAAAGTGAGGATGCTCTGTTTGGGGTTTGAAAGGGGGGGGAGTGAAAGTGAGGATGCTCTGTTTGGGGTTTGAGGTTCAAACATGTTCATACCTCTATCGAAGGGTTGTGTTGACTGGCGTACTCTCGGGGTTATAATGGACATTTGCCCCTCAGAATTAAAATGCGAACTGCCACGTCATCAAAAACCGGGAAGCCAGCCGGTCAAAACACGCTAGGTACCTCTATAATAGGATTTAAAACTTTAGGTACTATAGTGATCGTTTTTCAAGTTCGGGTACCTTTCTTATATAGCGAGGTAAGTTTGGGTACCAATGGTGAATTTTTTCCTTATTTATATAGTTTTATTCATGGGAGCTGTTAATGCTAAAGATGATGATGAGAATTTTTTTTAATCTCATTTTGGTTTAAATTGATATGATGGAGATTTGATAGAATTTTATTTTATAGTGATTATGGTGATGTTATTTGATTTTGTTAGCCAATATGTATCAAATCAATTTGCATTTTTTTTTTCCTGATTGCAATCAGTTTGCAATTATAAAATTCTTGGATTGAATATCAACAATCATAAACCAAGATATTCTGGAGCTTCTATTGGTTTTGGTTTTGAAGAAAAGAAAGTAAAAAGATAAGAAATATAACCTAAAGGCATTTGAAGAAGTTGAAAAATGGTAAACAATTATTTTGGATGAATTGGACCAATTAGTAGAAAATTGAGACTATAAGGAGTGATCAGTTGAAATTGAAAGCATAAGGACTAAACTATCGACCCCGTACAAGTATAAGGAGTGACCAGTAATTTGTCCTTAATATATTCTTTACTCTTGTTTATGTAGATAGTTGATCCAACTCGACCCAAATTTGAAATACTGGACTCCGAAAGAATTGAGTACCACCGTTGGGTTGGAAATGACTATACTTTCACTATCAAATCTTCCACCGAACGAAGAACCGTATGAGAAAGTTAAAACAAATGTCCTGATGTTTCTGAGGTGACATATTGACTCTACTTTACGCTAGGACTACCTTCAGTTAAAAACACTCAAAGAACTATGGGATGCCCTAAATGGACGTTTTAGGAACATTCATAACACTTTACTCCCAGAACTGACCGCTCAGTGGAATGCAATCCGCTTGCTTGGCTACAAAAGGGTTAATGAATTCAACAAAGACATGTTGCGCCTTAAAGCACGTCTCAATTTCTGTGACAAAGAACTCACAGAAGATGATATGATCTATAAAACTCTTTCCACTTTTCCTACTTCAGCACTTATATTAGCGAACCAGTATAGGCTGGAGTATGACAAGAAAAATATCACAACCAAATTAATCAACAGGCTGCAAGTGGCTGAGTGGCAGGATCAAGTTCTTATGAACAATAATTTTATACTAGTTAGGACAAAGAAAATTCCTGAAGTCAACTATGACAAGATAAAAGGTGGAAAGAACCCCAAAGAAAATGAGGTTGGATGTGTTGAGTCCTATCCACGTGGGCACAATGCACCACGTGAAAAGGCACTTATGGATCCTGGTATGGGCTGTGGTATGGGCCGTGTGATAAGAGCACAATGTGCGACGTTATTAATGTGTATTATCCCTTATTTATGCTTTGTTATGTCTATTTAGAGTAAGATTGAGTCATAATTTAGTTTAGTGTCATGTTGGTAGAGTTTTGGAGAAAGTGTGCTTAATAATCAGAAAAATGACTAAGTATAGAAATCTGGAAATAAAGTAAAATATGTCTTTTTCGTGATTTTGAAGCTCGTGCTAAACTGATCTATCCTTTTCCAAATTTGATGAAATTTGGTATGCATATAATTAGCAAGCTAAAGTGTATTGTGCCAAAATTTTAGATCAATCGGAGTTCGGAAAGTCACCCAAATGAAGGCTGCAACTTGGCAGTTTGAGCAAACCTATCCAGGGACTACCAGGATTTTCCTGGGACTATGTCCTGACTTCCGGAATTTCTGTGGGACACATCGCTTGGAACCAGAGAACGAGCCATACGCCGTTGGAAAGCTCTACGAGTCTAGTTTCTCTGGGACTTGGAATCGCAGCAAAATCTTTCTTGAGAAAAAAGTTATGTCAGTTTGAATGCACGAAGGTCAAGTCTACCGAAAGAAGAAAACCTAAACCGAGTTCTACATGGATTTGGCTTACGAATGTGGACTGAATTCCATCCTTTATGCAAGATTTTTGGCTGAATTAATTCATGGAAAACCTAAAGAGATATTGCTCAATTATTCAGCCATTAACTTGGGAATTTTCGGCAGAAAATAGAGGAAGAAAATCGCAACAAATCCTGATCAAATTCGGCAGAATTCCTGTGCACGTCATCCAACGTCCACGGACTCTCCCGGACAGCTCACAATGAATCAGAATTCGAGTCTTATATGGATAGAAAGCTACGGGAGTCTAGTTTCCAACCCAACTGGAATCACCTTAATATCTATTTTCTAGAGAAAGATATTCCATAATCTTCACTCGAAGGTCAAATCTGCCAGCAGGATAAGTTTGAGAAAAACTAGGTTTTGTAAACCCTAGCTGCCTCCCTTGCCTCTATAAATACCACAACATAATTTCAGAATAATCATCTTCTCTTCCTCACTTAAACTAGCCAAAACTCTGCCGAATTGCTTCTAAGAATTCTCACCAAGAACATAGCCGAACCATACTCCACCACCTTTCATAAAATCATTCCAATCATCAACACCAATCTACTTGCCGAATTCTTCAACAAGGTTGTCACTTGGATTGTAATTTTCGATGGCTTTAGTTTCTTTGTTTTTATACATTAATTTGTCTATGAATTATGTATGGATTCTTGGTTCCGATTTTTGGTTTTGTTATTTATTCATGGGATTTCCGAATTCTTGTTATAATTGTTTGGTTTTCTTATATTTAATTACCGAATTATGTATGTAATTTAATTGAATATGGTATGATGGGCAGTAGGCTTTTGCATGTTTTCTTGATTTAGTTAGGTTTATTTCCTTAATTCGTGTGCAACCGAAGGAGATATCTAGATGCATTCGAAAGGCCATGAGTGTTATCTAGATGTTGAATTCACTTGCCGATTTAATACATGTTGGATCATACGCGTAGTTGATTTTAATATGTATTTATCTAAGAGCTAGAGTAATTCTGGAAATTTACATGTCGATGTGAGATGAGTGACGCCATACCTGCTAACATGTTCCAATTCGACATATTGTGCTTATGTGCTATTTGTGTTTAATTTCTACGCGTTGTGTTATTAAACCGATTAGTACCATGTTTAGGATTACACGCGTTGTGAATTCTAAATACTTGTGATGTCTTGAATAATTAGTTAAACCGCGTTGGCTCTAATTAAATTGGAACTTAGTTGATCTTGAATTCGATATTTGATGCTGCCCCTATTACTTGTTTTAATTTTGTTGCATATATAATGAGATTTGTGTTTGGTGATTGTGTGGAAGATGTTGATCAATTGTAAATAATAACTTAGGATTTAAAATTTTCGTAAATTCGTAAAAAATCAGTAGGCAATTAGATAAAAATTCGACACCCCCTTTCTATGTGCAACACTTTGTGTAATTGAAAGCCCTTGATTTCCCCGGATAGAACGATCCCTACTTGTCCTAACTACAATTGACAAAAGAAGGGTATTATGTGTATGAAGTTGTTTTGCAGGTAGTTTGTGCTTGGATAACAGCTCCATCACCGTGAATGCCCTCCTAATGTATGGCGCAAAGAAGGTGGTCCTGGTCCTAGTGGCCATCGTGGTGCTAGGGCCAAGATGCAAAAAGCACAAAAGAACCATCTAGTCAAAAGGGAGAGAGTTGGAAATGAAAATTGCTATAGATGTGTAGCTAATGAGCATTGGTATAAGAACTGTTAGGCAAGCAACAAAGTAGTAGCCAATTGTTTTAATTAGACTATTGTTTTGGTCTTAAAGTTTATTTGAATAATTGTTTGTTGAATTGGATTTTGATGTCCGAGACTTTGATTTGATTATCGTTAGCTTATTAATAATTTCGGATTTTATTCTAAAATATTAAATTTTATTCGATTTTATTTAATATATACATGGTTCAAAAATAGCACTATTACGATGTAAAGCAATACATCTAGCACATAAAAGAAAAATAATATTAGAATGACAAGCATATCATTCTACCTCAATCAAAATACTCTAAAGAATATGAGATTTGTTTTTCGACTTTATTTAATTATCGCATTCAATTTAAATTGTAGGAATGTATCGAGGAGGAATAGAGTGCTTAGCAGATAGTGTGGGTAGTGGACTACCCACACTATCTGAAGGAATCAACAATTATTTGTTTACTAAAGAGCAGGCATTGTAAAACGAGTGATGTGCCTTTGAAATAGTCAATGAGGCAGAGGGACATAGCGCATCTGGTGCTTCAGAAGGTAATGGTTGCATTGAAGCAACACTACAACAAACATTTTGCATTGTATCAGATTTTTGTCCCATTTTATTTTTTCCTCGGAAGAAGAGATGTCTGTGTGAGTACTTTAAAACACAAACTATCATGTCACGACCAGGGTGTCCTAGTCGATCATGCCAAAGCATGTATGAGTTGGTATTCCAAATTCCTTTATTCGTAACAACATATGATTCAATAATCCGGATGGTAGTAAGATATAATCTATTATCTTGACGCACTAGTTTTTCTAAAATGCGTTTCCTTCCACATTCATAAGAAGTAATATACAAATATTCAATTTCAGTCTCACAGTAAGTTTGTAAATGATAATCGTTGGCACGAATATCTTTAAAAATGTGTCAAAACATAGAAAATTTGCATAAATTTGACAAAGTACTCAAAATAAGAGTCTCTAAATGTTTCGTTGATTTTGTAAAGCTTCAATTCCATGATACTTTTGATGGATTTTTCCTCTCTTATGAGTAGTAGGCATATTGATGATTGAGTAATAGAATGAGTTATAATAATTGGAGCAAAAGAAGCTGCCATAAATTATAAGGAAAAGTTCATCACAAATCCAGCAAGTTCCAGTAATTTCCTGGTCACATTATCTAACTTCTAGAATTTCTCTAGGACAATTCATAAGGAGCTAGAAGACAAGTCATATATTCACGGAAAGCTCTATGAGTCTAGTTTCTACAGAATTTGGAATTGCATTAAAACTTTCCTAAGGAGAAAGTCATGCAAGTTACAACACAAGAAGGTCTAGTCTGCCGAAATAGAGGAACCTACTGCCCATTTTGAAGAAATTTTGTGTTTGTGCACCAAAAAGGTATCCAAATTCATCAAAGAGGAGTTGCTGAGCCAAATGAAGCATATGAGAGCTGACCAAGCTAAAAGGATAGTGCAAATAAGGAAGGAAGAGCTTACCTAGTCCAAGCAGGACAAGTTGCAGGTTTTAAGAGAAGTGTTCATGGGCCAGCTAGGGAAGGCTGTAGCCGAGTTAATAGACTTCGAGTTAATAGACTTTGATCCATCAAACAATGTTGCTGATCCATTAAAGAGTCCAAGAAGTCTCTGATCCATGAAGGAAATAGGCAAGAAGTTCTAGAAGAATCAAGACTTGCACACCAAGAAACCAAAACCAACTCGGTTTAGATTTTGTATTCCTTGTTGCTGTCGACAAACCCCTAGCCTCTCTCCTATATAAAGGTAAAACTTTCATACATAAAAATCATCTCATCTCAAGCACAAATACTAGTATGGAAAGTTCCATACTCTAGCTAAAGTTCTAGCTAAAGTTCTAAAGTTCTAGTATGGAAAATATTTAGCCGATACACCATCACCACCACAAAACTCTTCCATCACCGTACCCCTTGCCATCAATCCTAGCATCCGAGCTTCATACTTATAAGGTTTTTAAAGTGTGATTCTACCATCATATGGCTTGTATTTTCTTACATATAATATCTATGTTGTATGTAACTAAAAACTTTGACTCTTGCTTTTGTAACTTTGTATTGGATTTCCAAGTTCTATTGTGATTTTTAAAACAATTTTGCAACTTGTGACATGTTTGAATTTGTGCATTAGAATAGAGCAGTAGCATGTTCATGTATTTTTAGGTTTTATTCGATTAGTTTCATGGATTCATGCATAAAAGTCAAGGTTTACATGAAGCCACGACCATGGCTCTTGTGTAGGTTGCGATTTCATTCACCATAAATAATTTAGGATCAAGTTAGGCGTTGAGTAAACTTAATTCTAGGTTGTTTAATAAGTGGTTACCATAATTCATAGAAACTTGCATGTTAATAAGATGTTGACGCCATACTTAAAAGCGTGTCTCCAATTTAAGACTTTCGTGCATAATTACTCTTTGTGTCTGTCGTCGACGTTGCGTGTTTTCAAATATGATTAGTATAATTTTAAGATTCGACGTTGCGTGTTTGCTAAATAGCCGGAGATTAAGGTCTGCCGATTCAACTCATCCCCCTTTGTTTCATATTTTATTTGTATATATATGCATAATTTCATTTAACATTCTTGTATTTTAAGTACCCTTAATCTCCGGCTAGAACGATCTCTATTTATCATATACTACTAACGTTTCTTGTAGGGTTATTATTGAAAATATGCTTAGGCAACTCGTCACTAGATTTGTGGATTGTCAGTTTGATGAGACAGTTTTCCCGTCGTTAGAGGGAGATAAAAAAAATGATTTTCTATAGGAATAACAGAATTGTCGTGGTCTGTCCCCACTCAGTCTCATTTTGATCCTCGTACTTCACAATGTGAAAGTGAAGTGAAAAGAATAAGCAATCTTCATAATATAGCTGATTCGATGCCTGATGCGTTTTCTCATATTGCTAAAGTGACAAGATCACATATACCAGCTGCAAATGTGCCTACAAGATTAAAAGTCTTCAAAAAGAGGCACAACGCCACAGAAAGAGGCATTGTTACCACACTTAGTGGAGGCGTGGTTGAGGCCGTGGCTCCCCAAAGGAAGAGGGGAATGCAACATGGTTCGACTGACACTCGCTGAAGAAAAAAGTGGGCGAGTAAGGCACAACCCGATCCATTAATCATCAATGTAGAGAATCTCCTCATGAGATTGTCTATGACTATAGTTATGTCCATGAATGAATACTAGAGGATGCTCTGATGTTTGAAATGATTCCAGAGAACAAAGAAATCTCAATAGATTATGAAAATGCATATGAGTTGATAGAAAGATCTTCCATGTACATTGATTATGTATTTGCTTACATTATTGCTCAAGAAATCATAGAGCACGATGATATCGAACCACGCTCTGTTGCATAATGTCAACAAAGAGCAGACTGGCCTCAATGGAAATTAAGAAGCAATCCAGACAGAACTAGATTCTCTGGCAAAGAGACAGGTATTTGGTACGATAGTGCTAACCACACCAAGTGTAAAGCTTGTAGGACATAAATGAGTTTTTGTCAGAAAGCGTAATGAGAAGTATGAAGTCCTAAGGTACAAGGCTCGCCTTGTGGCCGAAGGTTTCTCATAACGCTCTGGAATTGATTATGAGGAGACATATTCTCCCGTAATGGACATTATAATGTTCCGCTACTTAGTTAGCTTGATAGTTTCCGAAAGACTAGAAATGCAGCTCGTAGATGTGGTTACAACATATCTCTATAGGGATCTTGATTCAAAGATATATATGAAAGTGTCTGATGACCTTCCATTGCCCAAGTCAAGTGACTCTAAACCACGGAGTGCGTTTACAATCACATTGAAACGCTCACTTTACGGATTGAAACAATCCGGGCGGATATGGTATACCCGTCTAAGTGACTACTTGATTGGCAAGGGATATACGAATAATGAACTATTCCCCTGCATATTCATAAAGAAAATGAGTTCTGGATTTGCAATTGTAGTTGTATATGTCGGTGATATGAACATAATAGGTACTCTTAATAAAATAAGAGAAACCGCCAGCTACTTGAAATCCGAGTTTGAGATGAAAGATTTTGGGAAAACTCAGTTTTGTCTTGGTCTTGAACTAGAACACCGAGCTTGTGGAATACTTATCCACCAGTCTGCATGTCCAAAAGATGCTCAGGCTATTTAACATGGACAAAAAGCATCATGTTAGCACTCCCATGATCGGTCGAAGTTTAGATATTAAGAAAGATCTATTTCGTCCAAAGAAAGATGACAAAGAGCTATTGGGAGCTGAAATTCTCTACTTAAGTGCAATAGGTGCATTATTGTATCTAGCTCAATGTACTCGACCATATATTGCATTCTCAATGAACTTTATTAGCTAGATTTAGCTTAGCGCCAATGCAGTGTCATTGGAATGGTATTAAGAACATATTTCGATACTTAAAAGGAACCATTGCACTACCAGGAAAAATACATTAGGCGACGAAATATAAATAGTTTCCTCGCCTAAGAGTTCTTAGGAGACGAAAAAAATTTCGTCCTCTAAGCTAGAAATTTCGTCGCCTAAGACTATTCTTAGGCGACGAATAATTGTTTTCGTCGTCTAAGAGAACACTTTAACGACGAAAATTAATTTCGTCGTCTATGCATTTTCTTAGGTGACGAAAAAAAATTTCGTCGCCTAAGATTTTTACTTAGGTGACGAAAAAAACTTTCGTCACCTAAGATCTTTACTTAGGTGAAGAAAAAATTATTTTTCGTCGCCTAAGTATTTAACTTAGGCGAGGAAAGTGAATTTTCGTCGCCTAAGAAAACACAAAGACGCTGACAAATATTTGTCGTTAGAGTTATTTTCTAAGACGACGAAAATTATGTTTTCGTCGCCTAAGATTTACACTTAGACGAGGAAACCATTTTTTCGTCGCCTAAGTGTGCATCTTAGGTGAGGAAAGTACCATTTCGTCGCCTAAGTAAATATTAGGTCAACATTATTTAAATTTATCTCTCTCAATGGGGAGCCATAGTATCGGGAGGTAAAAGTTTCCAAATTTTTACATGGATAATTAGATTTCATCTATATGAGAGTTTAATATTTAGAAGAGTCGACCAAACAATGTCATCTAAAAGTGCGTAATAGCGTTTTCGTGTGATAAGTTTTATGAAAATTTGGTTGACTATTTGGAGATTTCGCTGGTTATGTTGGATTAGAGTTTCCTCAAGATAATAAAATTGGGCTTATTAATTTTTTTTATATTAATTAATAAATATATATATTTATATATGTATATTTGGAGTCCGAGTCGACCAAATGCACCTATGAACTCGTTGCAAAATTTTAAACACATTAAAATTAAGCAGCCAATAGATTTTTAAAAAAATTACTTTTACTTAGACCATGAAATAGCTATTTTCGTCGCCTAAGTTCTTACTTAGACGACGAAATAAGAAGTTTCGTCGTCTAAGTAAAAACTTAGGCGACGAAAATAGCTATTTCGTGGTCTAAGTAAAAAACCCTAAACACATTAACATTAAGCCGCAAATAGATTTTAAAAAAAAATTATTTTCTCTTAGACCACGAAATAATCATTTTCGTCTCCTAAGTTTTTACTTAGGTGAGGAAACCATTTTTTCGTCGCCTAAGTGTGTATTTTAGGCAAGGAAAGTATTATTTCGTCGCCTAAGTAAACTTATCACACAAATACGGTATTACGTACCTTTAGATGACCTTGTTTCATCGACTCTTCTAAAAATTAAACTCTCATATAGATGAGACGTAATTATCCATGTAAAAATTTAGGAACTTTTATCACCCGATACTATGACTCCTCATAGAGAGAGATAAGTTTAAATAAGGTTGACCGCATCGATCGAGACTCTAACTTAGTCGGATTTAAGTTATTTTTTTTACCATCACCGTATTTCATCATAACGATCAAATGCTATTTCACAGCGTTTTTCAAAATTTGACTTCTTTTATATAGTTGTTTCGAAAAGTTGTACACTTCAGTATAATCTACTAATCAAGTTATACCGCATTAGTAAACATGTTGTCATTATAATGGCTAAATTCACAAAATGAAAATTTTGACCGTCTGATGTGATCGTTATAGTTAAATCTGAGTAGAGTATAAAAATCAACTCGTTTCGTGAACGTTTGATGCTCGATCGAAACGGTCAACCACATTTTCATAAAACTTATCACACGAAAACGCTATTACGTACCTTTAGATGTCCTTGTTTCGTCGACACTTCCAAACATTAAACTCTCATATAGATGAGACGTAATTATCCATGTAAAAATTTGGGAACTTTTACCACCTGATACTATGGCTCCCATAGAGAGAGATAAGTTTAAATAAGATTGACCCAATCGATCGGGGCTCTAACTTTGTCGAATTTAAGTGATTTTTTTACCATCACCGTATTTCATCATAACGATCAAATGCTATTTGATATAGAACAGATGGCAGCAAGGATATAAGAGCAGATGGACCGTCGCAAGAATGGAAGGATCGGTACTGTTCATGTCTGGGCTGCGAGCTCAGAATAGGGCGTGTGATACCTTTTCGGAAAGGGAACGACGCCAGAAAAAATACTCGTCGCTTTGCCACGAAGTGTGGGCTTTTTCGGCCATCCGACGTCGTTTAGGCCCTTAAAATCAGCTTTTAGATTTTCAGAAAATTCTTTTTACTTAGGCGACGAAGAATATAAATTCGTGGCCTAAGTTTTTACTTAGACGATGAAAACAACATATTCGTGGCCTAAGTTATCACTTAGACGACGAAACTTATTAGTTTTGTGGCCTAAGTGATAACTTAGGCCACGAATATGTTTTTTTTCGTCGTCTAAGTAAATTTCATTTAAAAAAAAAATTCTATTGGCGGTTATTTTTCCGCCTAAAAATTTTGTCAAAATTCGAAATTAACTTAGGAGACGAAACTATTTTTTTCGTCGCCTAAGAACCTTTCTTAGGAGACGAAGAGAAATGTTTCGTCGCCTAAGTCAGTTAAATATACTCGATCAGTTAGTTCTGCAATCCCTAATTCGCATTCTCTCGATCCCCAATCCAAAATTCTTCAGTCCTCCGCCTCAGACACCGGTCCCGCCTCCGCCTCAGTCGCCGGTCCCGCCTCCGCCTAGTGGCCCCCGCACCCGCCTCCGCCTCGGTCGCCGGTCCCTCCTCCGCCTCTGCCAGCTAGCCCCAGCCTCCGCCTCTGCCAGCTATCCCCACCCTCCGCTTCAGTCCCCGCTCCCGCCTCCGCCTTGTGGCCCCCGCCCCAGCCTCCGCCTCTGTCGCCGCTCCGGCCTCTGCCTCTGCCAGCGCTCCCGCCCCAGTCTCCTCCTCATTGATCGCCCCGTTCACCTGAACCAAGTCAAAAGTGTCGGTTGTCATTGCTTATCAGGTGAGGCACCTAAACGATTTCTTCCACACTGATTTGTACCAACTTGTTTGATAGAATCAAAGCATGAACAAGTCTTAGTTTCATTTGCATCTATCAGTTTGATCAAGTTATGAGATGATGAGTTTTTGCTATGATGGACATGTATTTTCATTACTTCTATGAGTTTGATGATGAGCAAAATTCTAACATGAGATCTTAGAAAAGAAGTCGTGGATCAGAAACTGGTTCATTCCCTCTATCCAGTCATCATCATCATCATCTAGAATCTAGTTTTCTGGATTTGTTGGGTGTTTCAACCGATTCCGGATCTAATCATGATGGAACACATAATTCTGAAGAATCTGCTATGTGGCAGTGTGGAACATGTACTTTGTTAAATCAGGTAAGTGTATCTACTTCTACCTGACTCCTTGTATTGCACTAATGAATTTCATGCAAGGGCTTTACTTCCTTTTGGAAATACTTTTTAAGTAATGCATGATAGTTTTGAAAAATTTCTTCGTTCACTATTACAAAATCTCTATTTTTATGGTTTTAATGATCGAAAACAGTACTAATGTATTGCTTTGCATGTTACGTTGGGAATACTACAGCCATTAGCTCCAGTATGTGAGCTTTGTAGCGCACAGAGACCAAAAGATTTTGGTACAAGTTACAAAATCTGGTCGTGTAAATTCTGCACTTTGGAAAACAGTGTGAAGCTGGAGAAATGCTCAGCATGCGGGCAGTGGAGATACTCGCATGGTCCCCCAATAGCAACCCAACCACGAAATCTGGGCACTTGAGCGGCACAAGATCTATAATGACTTGGCTTTCAACTTCTTTGTAGTTTTGAAATAGATTACCATTCTTTTTGGCTATCATGTAGGTTGATATTTGCCTTTACTTCTTATAATGGTAAAGTTCTCTACATCAATTCTGATGTTGGTCTAGATTGCATGTGGAATTTATATTTTACATCTTAGTTAAGCAGATGTTAAAAAAATAACAATTACTTCTATGAGTTTGATGATGAGCAAAATACATGTATGATTGCCTAAGGGCAAACAAATCAACATCTGCCTGGGGCTTAGAAGCTCGAGTCCCTTTGTATGTACAAATTTATTCGTCGAGGAAACTATAATTTTTCGTCGTCTAAGTAAGTCCATAGCCGACGAAAAACATCGTCCTTTAAGAATTTTTTTCGTCACCAATCCTTCTTAGACGACGAATTTTATTCGTCGTCTAAGTACTTTCTTAGGCGACGAAATTTATAATTTTCGTCGTCTACTTGCTTAGGCCACAAACTTTAGACGACGAAACTTAGGTGACGAAAATTTCGTCACCTAAGTGCTTAGGAGACGAAAATTACTCTTAGGTGACGAAAATTTTTCGTCGCCTAAGATTTCCATTGTTGTAGTGTTGACTGTGGTCTATTCTTTCCTTACATAAAGACAAGAGAGACCACAAATAGAAATGGAACCCCTGAAGGGGATGTAGATAGAGAAAGTACCACCCCCTACACTGAAACCCCAAATAATGTTTTGGTTGGGTTTGCTGATGCTGGGTACCTCTCTGACTCACATAAAGGTCATTCTCAAACTGGTTATGTATTTACCATTGGGAACATGACGATATCTTAGAGATCAACCAAGCAAAACCTTGTGGCTACCTCCTCGAACCACTCTGAGATCATTGCTCTACATGAGGCGGTTCGTGAGTGTATATGGCTAAGGTCTATCATTACACATATTCGATGGACTAGTGGTTTAAGTTCTACCACTAAAGAGCCTACTTGCATTTATGAAGATAATGCAGCTTGCATTGAACAGATGAAGCTAGGGTATATTAAGGGTGATAACACAAAACACATATCGCCAAAATTTTTCTATAATCAGCAACAACAAGCTCTCCTCAAGATTTAAGTGAATCAAGTAAAATTTGAGGAGAATGTGACAGATTTGTTTACCAAATCATTACCCAAAATAATATTTGAGGAACATGTGATAAAACATAGGAATGCGAAAGCTTTCAAAGCTTTCTTGATTTATATAAGGATTATGGGGAGGTATAGACTTCAGAGGGAGTCTAACTCACACATGTCTTCCTTAAAGGTTAAAGGTACATTGTGCTCTTTTTCCTTTCGACCAAGTTTTATTTTGTCTCACTGGGTTATTTACTTGGCAAGGTTTTTAATGAGGCAATGTTTTATGCACCACTTCGTGTTTGACTTGACACAAGGGGAGTGTTAAATGAAAATACCATTAGTGTGTGTATTCGTCAAAGTAACTAACGATAGTGAATTAGGAAATTAGTAATCAATAAGATGTAATGTTTCAATCAGTGATTATTATCATAATTGTAATTGTTATTACCATGTAATTGTCACCCTATATAAAGAGATTCTCTAATGAAATGAGTAGACCCAATTCAGTTTTACTATTACACAAAATAGTTTATGAAGAATTTTTGTAAAATCTTATTTTATATATACTAATAGTTACCATCTACAGGTTGCACCATAACAACTACATACATAACATAGAGTTGTCATTGTAATTGCCTTCATGCATTTCAAGTTCCACCTAAAATTTACAAAATGAAAGATAATATAACTAACTGCATTGTTTGGTTCCTCTTTTATACCAGCTTCAGCACCTAAAACATAACAGACCAGAAGATCATATTAGGTCGGTCTGGGTTTAGGGCTTTTTCGGGCCTAAACATTGGGTTTAAACTGTAAACAAATTATCAAAATTAAGATGTAAGAGAGGGGATTTGAACCACATACCTCCTACAAAACAACCATGCGCTAAATCACTGGAGCACAAACTATTTTTCTCTATATAGTTACAAATATTGTACTTATTGTTTGTCTTAAATGCATTATTTAACTAACAATAAGTTAACAAGTGGCAGAATAATAATAATATGACAAGTGGCCACTTGTGTTAATTAGGGCTGGGCTGGGCTTTCGGTCCCAAAAATTTCAAGAACCGAGCTCGACCTGATTTTCTTGTTTTAGTCAGGGCATTTAGTAGACAAGGGCTTTCGTTTCAGACTTTTTCGGGTTTTTCGGGCAGCTTTTTCGGGTTTTTCGAGCAGCGTTTTCGGTCCCTCAGGCCAACACCCAACCCTAGGATAAATTGCACTGCTGGAATTGGTGGTGGCTCCATCTCTTTCTTTATAACTGAACCCCAAAAGCAGACATAGAAATGATCCAAATAGGCTGTTATGCGAGCTATGCAACCATCTTCTCTCTCTCTCTCTCTCGGTTAATTTCACTATTCAAATTTTATCCCGATCTCCCTCTTCTTTTTTGTATCACTTCCATTCCTTTTCTCTTACTATTTTCTCTACTCAAATTGTTGAGACAATTATGAAGGCCAAGGAATAAATAAATAAATAAATAAATAAGATATTAATTAGAATAAAAGATGCAGAAGATGATAACATTTTTATTTGAAGTAGGACTACCTTGGCTCAACGAGTGAATACTAGCTGTTAGCAATCCTTGATGTAATGGGGGTGATATTCTTTTTTACTTGGTCTGATCAAGCAGGGTTTTTAATGAGCCCACCTTAACTCTAATAGTTGTATTGTTATGATATTAATGAAAGTTTTCACTTGACAAAAATAAAATAAAATAAAATAAAATAGAAGATGTAGAAAAAAGCTATGAAACGATCATGTGGACTGGTGGCAATGTCATGCTCAATGCTAATTTTATTTATTTATTGTTTGTTTCTTTAATATATTTATTTTATTATAATTTTTTAGTTTGAAGGATAAAAGTGGATAATTTGCATTGAAATATGATTGTGGGAGTGAATAAAAAAGATTGTTGGGTGGCAGCACACAAAAGAAAATTAGGATCCTTATTATAAAACTGATCCTGAAAATATTAATCACATATATATATATAGTTGTAACCATTTCTTGAGCTAAACTAATGTAATTATGGAGTAAACAGTGACATAAAGAAATATTTCCTACAATTGGGACTCACATTCATATTGTCACGATATGAACTTAAAAATAATTTAGATGATAAATCCTAACATACAACCTAATCGGAAACATGAAGTTAAAGCCAATAATTTAAAATACTAAACCTAGGTTTCGTCCTCAAACCATTGTAAAAACTGAAAAATGAGACGATACTATTTTTCATTATTTTATAGTAATAACAAAGAAGAGCAAAATTTAAATCAATGACACATCAGGCAAAGCTCTAATTCTCAACAAAATCGTCTTTTTCATTTCAATATAATAAAGAAAATTATAAACAACAATAGCACATCACAAATAGATTGAAAGGAAGGAAGTTTGCAAATTGATTCAACGAGCAAGAACAATTTCGATTTCACTAACAGTAAGTTGAAACCATGATCTACAAGTGTAAACCTAGTAAAAATTGGAAATCGCTACGCAGTTTTTCATATATATTTTTTTTCTATCAAAGAAAAAGCCTTTGTTTAAATAAGGTTAAAACAAAAACAACACATTAAAAAATAGATCGAAAGAAATAAATTGATCCAACTAACGAGAACGTGCAGTAGCAATTATTTCACTCTAACAATGAGTTTGAACCATGATCTACCATAACGAGCTAAACAACCAACTAAGCAGTTGTGCGATCAACGACATGAAGGAGGAATTAACTAAATTATACTAGTATTTTCTCACGACATAATATGATATGCTATGCTATGCTATATTATAAGACTAGATGACCAAAATTCAGTGAAAGTTGAGGCGCTAAAAACTGCCTCTTATATGGTGAAATGAGAACACAGATAGTGCTTTTTATATGGTTATGACAATTTTGTTATCACGAGGCCAATTTGGCATGAAATTGAACATTACTTGGTCATGTCAAGGACCATATTATAATTTAGATTATTTGTTAGCTTTGCAGTAAAATAACTGCTTAGCTTTATTTTAACAGAATTGATTTTACCGATACGCAATTCCATAATTAGATAATTTCACTCTTAGTTTAGTTAATTAAATGATGAAAAAAATTGAGAATCCTAAACTAGTCGCAAATGTAGAATTGGTCAATTTTACTAATTGCTCGTTAACAAAGACAATGTCTTGTTTGAGAGGAATACGAATTGAGTCGTATAATTTGAATGAATAATAGTTATATCACCACACCCAGCTCCGGTGAGAACATTGATGGCGGCGACACCTCGTAAGACAGCGGGCCGTGGTGGAAGGACGGAAGAATGATCACCTCAAGGGGACACATCCGATGCTTCCCAGTTCCCTCCCATACTTAGAAAGTGGAAAGTTAAGTCCTTTGTCCTCTTGTCACCGACGATGTGTTGACGGAGTCACAGACTCACAGCAAAAGTAGTAAAATTGCAAATCATATATCCTCCTGGCATTATTACTTTTTTTCTTTACGACTCTCTGGCCTTACTCGCGTCAAGTGATTCAAGTAGTCATTAACTATATCAAAAAATTCCATAGACGTATACAGCATATATAGGGCAGCTAGCTTCTTAACATCAATTTCCCTGCAAATTAATTATAATCTCTGGTGCCAAAGACTCATACGAGTCATGTTTTAATTAAATGGACCTATATATAAAGGATGCAACGATCTAGGTGGGTGAGAGCAAGAAAGCGACGTATAAACAAATTAAGGATTTTTAAATCTGGCTTTGTTTCTCACTAAGGCATAATTAATTTATTAGTTATTTTTTTCTGTTGCAAATTAAATAAAATTTCCACTTTATAATGATTGATCTAATCACTGAATTAGCAAACGTTGCGAATTCCGATCGGAGTAACTTTTCTAGTTTTAACTTTTTTACTGGGTAAGTTTGACTCGAGAAAGTCAAAAGCAGACTGGAAAAAAACTACAGTTCTGAACTGAAGAAAGCGAGTGAGAAATCGAGGAGGAGGAGATTCACAAACATGTGGGGAAGGGTGGGGGTGGGACCCAGGTGTCTCAGAAGAGACGGAAGGTACAGCTAGCACTTAGCAGAAGGAGACCGTCTGGCGACGCCACATGTTATTTTATTTTATTATCTGGCAACCTTTATGTTTTTATCATATAATAATTACTAGGTGGAATGGAATGATTGATTGTTAATAATTTAATTACTCTCTTACATTTAATCATGTACTAGTGCCCAACGTGTTTTGTCTGGATTGTTTTACTATTTCTATTCTGGATCTGCTAATGGAATGACTGATGTCTTACTTACCATTTGCTTTACTTTACTTAGAAAAGGAATGAATCAAGGAGACAATACCATAACGTGTTAAGTAAATAATAATACATTTAGGTAATAAACTACATTTTTCAACGGACATTTGAAAAGTTCATGTATTTCAATTCTAACTTATAGTAGATTGTTATTTTCTCTAATCTCTTTTATGTATAAATGAAAATTTTTTCGTAAAAAATAAATAAGTTTCATTATGTTTATATAGAAATGAATAACATAGATCATATAATTTCTATTGTATTAAATACTTTTAATACAAATGAGAAAGTCTGAGCGCACAAAAAAAAATAAAAACGAAGAACACTATAGTATAAAATCCAGCAACTATTTTGTTTTTCAAAACAGTAAAATCTAATAACTGTTGGATATAACAAAACAAATGTACTTTTATAAGAACACAATATATATGAGTTAGGAAACTATTTAATGGAATCATGTTAATTAAGAAATTTAGAACTATTTTCTCACTACCTAGGGTGGTTAGGTTTAGACCCTCTTGTGTTTAAAAGGAAGAAAAAGAAGCAAGATGGCAAGGTAGTTGGTTGTCCTTGTGTTTGTAGCACAATTGTAGTCATAAATTTTTAACAACCTCTTTCTAACATTACAGATATTTCACAATTCAGACAAAAAGATATTTTCCCTCTCATGTCTCCGTTTCCTCCGTTACGCCCTGCTTTGTTTTTATCCCGCCGTCATTTCCCTAAATTACCGCCCGGACAGATCGACACTACTGAGATTGTCCTCCCGAGGTAAAACCATTACGCAAGCAGATCACATTAATTTCATAATCGGTTGACGCAAATCGTTACCGTTAGATTTGAGTGGAGTCATTGATCGAGCTTGGTGACAGTGTGAGTAATAATGACGCTTCAGTAGTGTCGGCGGAAATACTGATAAGACTTCTGAGGCAAAAACTAGAAGAGTCCGAGCTTAGATGAAGCATCAAATTTGCATTATTGGATTTGGACTCGTAGTAGCTGGGATGTTATTAATAAATTAATTAAATAACAAAAGAGGGAAATTACTGAGTGATCGATTAAGAGAGGAAGCAAGGAAGATAAGAGAGAGAAAAGCAGGGCGCTAATTAGTCGGTGGAGATTTTCATAGAGAAGCTAAAGAACGAAAGAAACAAGAGAGCCTTTCTCTCACTCTCTCATAGTCTCACAATCTCACTGAGAGAGATTAGCAGATGCTGGAGTAGCTTTGATTGGTTAAAGCTTGAGTGGCTTGTGCTGCAAGAGCAACTTCAGATCTGAATCTGAAATGGAGGCCAACGCTGGTTTGGTGGCCGGCTCTCACAACCGGAATGAGCTCGTCGTCATCCGCCGCGAGCGCGACGGCGATTCTGCGGTAATTAGTGCTGTGTTGTTTTCGCAACTGTGTTGTATTGTGGAATTAGTGGGTTTTTGGATTGGATTGATGAATGTCTGTTTTAATTCTGCAGCCGAAAGGAGTGAAGGGGCAGATTTGTCAGATTTGTGGAGATGACGTGGGGCTCAACGCCGACGGGGAGCTTTTCGTCGCCTGTAACGAGTGTGCCTTCCCAATTTGCCGCACTTGCTACGAGTATGAGCGCAGAGAAGGAAGCCAGGTCTGTCCTCAGTGCAAGACCCGATTCAAACGTCTCAAAGGTATGCAATCTCATTAATTGCACAAAATATGTAGCGGAATTAGCTAAATTTGATTGATCCGCAATTGTAATTGTTATGTTTCAGGGTGCGCCAGGGTGGCCGGTGATGAAGAAGAAGACGGGGTGGATGATTTGGAGAACGAATTCAGCTTCGACGGGAGGAGCCGACACGATTTGCAGCATGCGCTTTCCGCTGATGCAATGCTCCATGGCCATATGAGCTATGGCCGCGCTTCCTCCGTCTCGTCTGATTTCCATAATGATCTCCATTCCATTCCTCATCTTCCTCTCCTTACTAATGGTCAAATGGTAATGCTTGCTCTTCAATTCAATTTACACATTTTTTTTTTGTTTATTTGTTTTTGTTTTATTTGTTTTTGATACGATGATTCAATTAATAATGCTTGTGAGCTGTTGATTTTGCAGGTGGATGATATCCCTCCTGAGCAACATGCTTTGGTTCCTTCTTTCATGGGAGCCAACTCCGGTGGCAAAAGGATCCACCCTCTTCCTTTCTCAGATCCTGCATTTCCAGGTAACCGGAACATACCCTCAAGTCCAACTTAGTCAATTGCCACACTAGGATCTAGTCACATCATTCTGCTGGCTTGAAGTTGAATGTGTACCTTGTGCGTTTTTTTTTTGCAGTACAACCCCGATCCATGGATCCTTCCAAAGACCTTGCTGCTTACGGCTATGGTAGTGTTGCTTGGAAGGAAAGGATGGAAAGTTGGAAACAAAAGCAGGAGAAACTACAGATGATGAAACATGAAAATGGTGGCAAAGATTCCGACTATGATGGGAATGGCCCTGATCTACCATTGTAAGTGCTCCTCTTTATCTTTGCTCTTGTTGCATCTAATCAGTTTAACCCAAATTTAGTCGCCAATGCAAAAATGCATCCATATAAAATCCAGTGCAAGAGCTAATACAATGTGATTTAGTATTTCCGTTTCCTATACCATACTGTTTTAAAAATGGAAATTGTGTATCTTTTTGTGGATCAGAATGGACGAGGCAAGACAGCCCTTGTCAAGAAAGCTGCCAATTTCATCGAGCCAAATCAACCCTTACCGAATGATCATCATAATTCGACTTGTTGCTCTTGGGTTCTTTTTTCATTATCGGGTCCTGAATCCTGTGAATGATGCATATGCACTGTGGCTTATCTCAGTTATTTGTGAGATTTGGTTTGGTGTTTCATGGATTCTTGATCAGTTCCCTAAGTGGCTTCCCATTGACAGGGAAACTTATCTCGACAGGTTGTCTCTGAGGTAAGTAATTTAAATTTCGTATGCGTTAATGGTACTTACCTGGTAATGCACATTTTGAAAATATCTAATGTTTGCGCTAAATGTTTCTTTTTAGATATGAGAAAGAGGGCCAGCCTTCACAACTTTCTCCAGTTGATATTTATGTCAGTACAGTGGATCCATTAAAAGAGCCGCCTCTGGTGACTGCAAATACTGTTCTTTCCATTCTTGCAGTGGACTACCCTGTTGACAAGGTCTCATGTTATGTTTCGGATGATGGTGCTGCTATGTTGACATTTGAGGCACTGTCAGAAACATCTGAATTTGCTAAAAAGTGGGTTCCTTTCTGTAAGAAGTTTAACATAGAACCACGAGCACCTGAGTTTTATTTTGCGCAGAAGATAGATTATCTTAGAGATAAGGTGCTCCCTTCATTTGTGAAGGACAGGAGAGCAATGAAGGTAATGGTTGTTACTAGCAGCTGATATGGCCTGTTGCTCATTCCAGAATACATTATGAATGTCTGCTTACTATTTTGCAGAGAGAATACGAAGAGTTCAAAGTTCGAATTAATGCTTTGGTTGCTAAAGCTACAAAGGTTCCAGAAGAAGGGTGGACGATGCAGGATGGAACTCCGTGGCCTGGAAATAACGTTCGTGATCATCCTGGGATGATTCAGGTTTGTAACATTGGAATTTGATTATGACGTTTTTGTATGCTTACCATTGCAAGAAATTTCACATAATGAGTTTATATGCATTTCCTTAGGTTTTTCTTGGCCAAAGTGGAGGGCTTGACACTGATGGGAATGAATTACCGCGCCTGGTATATGTTTCAAGAGAAAAGAGACCTGGGTTTACTCATCACAAAAAGGCTGGAGCTATGAATGCCTTGGTAAGTTAGATTGAAAGGGAGAGGGAGAGAGGAGATAGCTTGCATGCATGGTTGCTTGTCAATTATTATTATTAGTTTGTTCTCTGGGAGTGACGAGCTTTTATTGTATGAACAGGTCCGAGTCTCTGCTGTGCTCACAAATGCACCTTACATGTTAAATTTGGATTGTGACCACTACATCAACAATAGTAAGGCTCTTAGAGAGTCTATGTGTTTCATGATGGATCCATTGCTAGGAAAGAGAGTGTGCTATGTCCAGTTCCCTCAGAGATTCGATGGTATTGACAAGAATGATCGATATGCCAACAGAAATACTGTGTTCTTTGACGTAAGACTGTAGACAGTGAGACTGCTTATTGCTGATTCAGTTCATATATATATATAATTATTTTTTGTATTTGTGAGTTGATAATTGTTCAATAACAGATCAATATGAAAGGTTTGGATGGGATCCAAGGACCTATCTACGTCGGAACTGGATGCGTATTCAGAAGGCAGGCTCTCTATGGCTTTGATGCTCCAAAAGTAAAGAAGCCGCCAACCAGGACATGCAACTGTTTGCCGTCATGGTGCTGTTGCCTTTGTTCAGGAAAAAGGAAGAAGAAGAAGACTAACAAACCTAAAACTGATTTAAAGAAAAGATTTTTCAGAAAGGCAGAAGCAGCCCCTGTGCTTGCTCTGGAGGGAATCGAAGAGGGCGTCGAAGGTAAATTATTGCCATTTTCAAAACCTGTTTCAATCTATGAGCTTTGATAACTGGGAAGATCAATATATGTGGGCAGTTTGTCCGCCAGATTGAGTTAATTGTGCTTTTATGTTGATTTCGCTCTGGATACAAAGTGCCCTAGCATGCCAGCCTCCTTCACTTGAACTTCAGCAAATTGTTTTTAGTTGCTCTTTTTATATAAGTCATTTTCTTAAAAAATGTTTTGAAACTAACTGTGCCTGATGATGATTTCATTAAGATTCATGTTAGTCTTAACTGAATGTCTGTAAAACCATTATCCCTGGCACAACTTTACTGGCAAGCATGAAAATATATAAGCTCTTCAATTCTTCAGTAGGTCTCTTGTGGTCACCTACTACCTCAGTATTTGAACACCCACAACGGTACTGCTATGCAAATTTTAGTTGGCAATAGTTTACATGGTCATTAAAGCCAGGCTTAAATATTTTATGACTGAAAATGAAAAATATTAATGTCCATATTGGATTTTTTATGTTTATTTGTTTTTGTCCTCTATGTAATATTATGAATACTGTATTTCAAAATCAAGATTTCCCTCTGCCTTCTACAAACTTCTGTGAAGTATTGATGGGTTGATTGAAGAAAACATGTGTTATTGGACATAATTAATAAGGATGGATTAGTTTTCATTTTTTGACATAAGGAAGGTTTGCCACTAACTTTTGTACCATTTAACTAGCAGTCAATTGATGCCTAGCATTGTCAAGAACTCAAGATATGCCTCTATATCGAATAATTCTACCACATTTTGTAATTATTCCTAGCCAATCTGTCTTTTCACTTGAGATAATATGTCTGCACTTTGCAGGTGTCGAAACTGAAAATGTGGCTCTAATGCCTGAGCACAAGTTGGAAAAGAAGTTTGGGCAGTCTCCTGTGTTTGTTGCATCCACCTTGCTGGAGGATGGAGGTTCACTGAAAAGCACTAGCCCTGCATCTCTGTTGAAAGAAGCTATCCATGTAATTAGCTGTGGGTATGAAGACAAAACAGAATGGGGAAAAGAGGTAACGTCTAGTTTTGGGCATCTATTTGGAATGGATTGCATAGTTATGGTTTATTTACTCACCGTCCAATACAGGTAGTTCTTATTATATTGCTTAATTTGACTTGTTCTCGAATACAGGTTGGCTGGATTTATGGGTCAGTTACAGAGGATATTCTGACAGGCTTTAAGATGCATTGCCATGGGTGGAGATCCATATATTGTATCCCTGACAGACCTGCATTTAAAGGATCTGCCCCCATTAACCTTTCCGATCGTTTGCACCAAGTCCTTCGATGGGCCCTTGGGTCAATTGAAATATTTTTGAGTAGGCATTGCCCTCTTTGGTACGGGTATGGCGGGGGTCTGAAGTGGCTGGAGCGTCTGTCTTACATAAATGCTACAGTGTACCCGTGGACATCAATTCCACTCCTTGCCTATTGTACTCTACCAGCTGTATGTCTGCTAACAGGCAAATTTATCACTCCAGAGGTAACGACTATAAAAGACTTGCTCTGCTCTTTATAAATCTTTATTTAGTTTGCACTTATTATGTCAAGTATCTGCATGTATCTCGTTCTGATGAAAGAAAGCATTTTACTCTACTTGCAGCTGACCAATATTGCTAGCTTGTGGTTTCTGTCTCTTTTCATCTGTATTTTTGCAACGGGCATACTGGAAATGAGATGGAGTGGAGTTGGTATTGATGAATGGTGGAGAAATGAGCAGTTTTGGGTGATTGGAGGAGTGTCGGCTCATTTGTTTGCAGTGTTTCAGGGGCTTCTAAAGGTGTTAGCTGGTGTTGACACAAACTTTACTGTGACATCAAAGGGAGGAGACGACGCAGAGTTCTCAGAACTTTACGCATTTAAATGGACCACATTGCTCATCCCACCAACAACTCTGCTTTTAATAAACATTGTCGGAGTGGTTGCTGGAATCTCAAATGCAATAAATAACGGTTACGAGTCATGGGGGCCTTTGTTTGGTAAGCTCTTCTTTGCGTTCTGGGTGATTGTTCATCTCTATCCTTTCCTCAAGGGTCTGCTTGGTAGGCAGAACAGGACTCCTACCATCATTATTGTGTGGTCAATATTGCTAGCTTCCATCTTCTCCCTTTTATGGGTCAGAATTGATCCCTTCTTGGCCAAATCGGATGGTCCTGTCCTGGAGGAATGTGGGTTGGATTGTAATTAACATCACACTTGAATTCAAATTCAATCGTTCGGCCGCAGGCCACAACCACAGCCTCAATCACGGTAGGGTTGATTTCTGAATGATACAAACTACACTAGAAAAGATTTGGTGTGTTCAGTGATGGGTCTGCAAACTGTAGATTAAAATGTGTGTGTGAAGATTGAAGGCTGCTGTTTTGTAAGTTTTATCGGTGGTGGGAGACTGTTGGGCACAAGTACAACAATGCTCCGATTCTTTATTAGTTGAAATTATAAAGACGAGATAGGTTAGGGTGAAGAAGAAACCACACTGTTTTTGTGTATTATTGTTATTTATCACCAGTCTCTTTCACTGTCTCTCAATATTGAATTTGCAATAACAGCAGGTCATGTTCTGCTGCATGTAACCTGTAAGTTGTAACTACAAAAGCAAAGAGATTCTGGAACAGTACAAATTGTTTTAGTGGGTTTTTTTTTTTTTAATGTTTATGAACAATTAAGCTGTGCTGTGGCTTGTTGGCTTTTTTTTGGTAACGCACAGGCTTCTGTACTAGTATACAAGTATCTTTCCACATTTGTTTTTGTGTTTCAGTTCACTTCTTGTGGAATTTAGGACATAAGTTCAGTATATATTTCGTAACGGGTTTTTTTTACGTTACATCAATATATCGATGCATTGAGTATACTGGTGCGTGAAGCCAGTTTACCTGTGTTTCAAACTAATCTACTTGTGTGTTGGACTGTTGGTACAATAATGTTAGAATATAGATCACAGAAGCGAAAAGAAGCTAACAGTTCTGGGAATGACTTATTTCTCATTGAGTAACAGCACTGGCTTTATAGAGCCTTACAGATCAACTAAAACAAAGAACAGCCCACGTTATCCTACAAACGTGGTAACAGACTAAGATTGAATCAAAACAACTACTATCCTATAAATAAGGCTTCTTATTATAACAGAATGCAAACCTATGACTACATCATTCCCTCCCCTAAACTAAACTGTACGTCTTCAACAGCTAGTTTATCTCTGGACAATCACAAACTCCCAGTTGCTCTCTTAGTCTTTGAAAAGACTCTAGCTTGAGTGGCTTGGTTAACACATCAGCCACTTGATCCTGCGAACCACAATGCTTCAACTGCACAACTCCCTCATTAGCCAGATTGCGTAAGAAATGGAAACGCACATCTATGTGTTTGCTTCTGCCGTGCAATATGGGATTTTTGGCTAACTTAATGGTCGAGCTATTGTCACAGTAGATGACAGTACTCTCATCTCCTTCATATCCCAACTTCTTCAAAACTCTTTTCATCCAAATAGCTTGACAGGAACATGCAGCAGCAGCTATAAACTCTGCCTCGGTTGTGCTTAAGGTAACAATTGGCTGCTTGCGTGAAGACCAAGCTACTGCAGCAGAACTTAAGATAAATGCATATCCTGATGTACTCTTCCTATCTTCCACATCTCCGGCATAATCACTGTCTGTAAAACCAATCAACTCCTTATTTCCATCTTTCTTGTAAAGGATCCCAAAGCTAGCAGTTCCCTGTAAGTAACGCAGTATCCTTTTGGCTGCCAAAAGATGAAGCTCTGTTGGCTTTGACATATATCTACTGATCAAGCTGATTGCATACATGACATCTGGTCTCGTAGCTGTCAAATACATCATGCTTCCTACCAATTGCTTATAGTAGGAACCATCAACCTCCACTCCTTTATCATCTCGAAAAATCTTAAAACCTGGGATCATTGGATTTTGAACAGAATTGCTGTGTTCCATGCCAAATTTCTTCAGAACCTCCAACACATACTTCCTCTGACTAATGAAAATTCCTTCACTGAGCTGCAATACTTCTAAGCCGAGAAAGAATCTCATCTTACCAAGATCAGACATGTCGAATTCTTTCATCATTGACCTCTTAAACTCACAGACCATATTCTCATCATCTCCAGCATAAATTAGATCATCAACATAAAGGCTAATAACCAAACGTTTACCTTGTTTGTTGACCTTTGTGAAGAGTGTTTGTTCACTGTCACACTTCTCAAAGCCTTCCTTCAGAAAGTAGGCTTCAATCCGGCTGAACCATGCTCTAGGAGCTTGCTTGAGCCCATATAATGCTTTGTTGAGCTTGTAGACTTTGTGTGCCTCATTCTTCACCTCGTAACCCCTTGGTTGTTCAACATAAACATCTTCTGTAATTTCACCATGTAAGAAGGCTGATTTTACATCTAGCTGATAAACTATCCAACCTCTTTGTGCAGCCAAGGCAAGAAACATGCGAACTGTATCCATTCGCGCCACAGGTGCATACACCTCTTCATAGTCAACACCGTATTCCTGTACATAGCCCTTAGCAACCAAGCGTGCTTTGTATTTCTCCACCTCACCAAGCTCATTAACTTTCGTTTTGTATACCCATTTCACCCCAATCATCTTGGCTCCGGTTGGCAGCTCCGTCAAGCACCATGTTCCATTTTTCTCAATAGATTTTATCTCAGAGTCCATGGCATGTCTCCATTTTTCTTCCACCACAGCTTCTTCATAGCTTGTCAGATCAGTGTTGGCAAATAAAGCCCAGTTAGCTTCAGTATCTTCATCTGAAAGGTCTTCTTCATCTACAAAATAATCTCCCATCCACACTGGTCTTCTTCTGATCTTTGAGCTTGATCTCCTACTTGAAGGGTCTTGCAATTCGGGATCCACAAGGCTTGATGTAGCTCTATCTCCATCTTCATTGTTTCTTGCATTCGCATCTTCTGAGCCATTCACATCAATTAACTCCACATTTTCACCCCACTCCAAATCAACAGTAATCTCCTCTTCATAACTTTTATCCCAGCTCCACTTCTTGTCTTCCTCAAAAACAACATCTCGGCTAATTACTACCTTCTTCAAGACTGGATCATAAAGTCGATACGCCTTCGACTCTTCACTCACTCCCAAAAGAACACAACTTCGGCTTTTATCTTCCAACTTTGTTCTTCGTGCATCTGGAACATGAGCATGTGCAACACTTCCAAACACTCTGAAGTGCTCAACTGAGGGTCTAATCCCGCTCCACGCCTCTTCTGGTGTCATGTCTTTGACTGATAGAGTGGGGCTCCTATTTAATACATAGAAGCTCCAATTGACTGCCTCAGGCCAGAAGGTCTTTGGGATGCCTTTCTCAGACAATAAACTTCTCACCATGTTCATCACTGTTCTGTTTTTCCTTTCTGCAACGCCGTTTTGCTGTGGTGTATACGCTGCTGTCAACTGCCTCCTAATACCATTATTTTTACAGAAATCATTAAACTCATTCGAAGTGAATTCCCCACCACGGTCTGTTCTCAAGCACTTAATAGCTAGACCTGTTTCTTTCTCTACACAGCTCTTAAATAACTTGAAAGAAGCAAATGCATCTGACTTATCAACAAGGAAATATACCCAAGCTTTTCTACTGTAGTCATCGATAAAGCAAATTAGGTACCTCTTGTGACTGTTTGAGATGGGAGTAATCGGCCCACATACATCGGCATGAATGAGTTCAAGTTTCTCAGAAGCTCTCCATGTGCTCTTCTTAGGAAAAGAGTCTCGGTGTTGCTTGCCTTTTAAGCAATCAGTACAAACAACTCCGGTTTCGTTGATCTCAGGCAAACCCCTCACCATTCCTTTCTGCTGTAATGTTTTGAGACCTTTGTAACCAAGGTGACCATATCTCCGATGCCAAAGCTGAGTCATATCTTCAGTTGTTGCTTGTAAACAGACCTCCTTCTTCACTTGCTTCTCTGTTGGTTGTGACTCGGATAGCAAAACAAACATTCTATTTGCAGTCATGTCAGTTTGGATGATTAAACCTCTTGAAGGATGATAAATTCGACATTTGTTTGATTGAATTAGCACAGCTAGCCCTTTCTCCTGCAACTGACCAATGCTAAGCAGATGGTTCTTTAGTTCAGGTACATAAAAGACCTCTGTTACAACATGGCTAGTACCCTTCAATAACAGTCTGACATTCCTTTTCCCAACAACATTCATTCTCATATTATTTCCGAGCCTCACCATGTGGTTAAAATCTTCATCCAAATCACAGAACATGGAGCGATCACCACACATATGGTTACTACATCCAGAATCAAGAAACCATAAATTATTGCGATTACCTCCATTCATCTCCACATGTGCCATAAGCAACAGCTCTTCTGACTCATCAAACTCCACATAGTTGGCCTTCTTTTCCCATGTTGGACACTCATATTGATAGTGTCCAAGCTTGTGACATTTGTAGCATTCAATGGTTGATTTGTTGTAGGATTGACGACCCCTACCTCTGTCTCTTCCTCCTCTGGATGCAGCTCTCCCATGTCCTCTGCCACTGTAACCTTCATCATGTGTTACTTTCAGCGCTTGCTCTTCACCACTGCTCCGATTGAACTTCTGTTCATGTACAATGAGGGAACTCTGCAACTCATCAATTGATAGAGAATCAATATCTTTAGATTCCTCGATCGAGACAACAACATAGTTAAATTTCTCGGTCAAGGTTCTAAGGATTTTCTCCACAATCGTGACATCCCTCATCTGCTCACCATTGCTTCTCATTTTGTTGGCAATTGTCATCACCCGAGCAAAGTAATCAGCAATGGTTTCTCCTGTCTTCATCTCCAGAACTTCGAAATCCCTCCTCAAAGCTTGAAGAATAGATCGTTTCACCCTAGCGTTGCCCTTGAACTTCCTTCTCATAGAATCCCAAATCTGTTTCGAGGTGCGCTTCTCCAAGATCTGCTCAAGAATCACCCTATCAATCGCTTGGAATAGGTAATTCTTTACCTTGAGATCCTTAACCCTTGCATTCTCCAACTGAGTCTGCTGCACTTCAGTTAACATAGTTCCTGCTCTTGGTTCTTCAAAACCATTCTCAACAAGACTCCAGAGACCTTTCGATCGCAAGAGATTTTCCATCAACATGCTCCAATGGTCATAATGACCATTGAAATGGGGAATGGCAGGTTGCAGGAACTCTTTCTCTTCACTCATTTTTCTTTCTCACTCTGTGTTTGAGTCACTCAAAGCTGCGGCTTCTCTCTTTTCTCAGGCCCAGTGGGGGCTCTGATACCAAAATGTTAGAATATAGATCACAGAAGCGAAAAGAAGCTAACAGTTCTGGGAATGACTTATTTCTCATTGAGTAACAGCACTGGCTTTATAGAGTCTTACAGATCAACCAAAACAAAGAACAACCCACGTTATCCTACAAACGTGGTAACAGACTAAGACTGAATCAAAACAACTACTATCCTATAAATAAGGCTTCTTATTATAACAGAATGCAAACCTATGACTACATCAAATAATATACTCTAGAAATTTCCTTTTATAACAACTTCAAGGGGGAAGCAAGTGTTCTCCGAGAAACATTATCAATCATATGACGGGACTTCTATCTACATCAAACGTTACATTCGTTTCGAAAGGACCCAAAATGAAGTGCATCCTGTAAGATGACATACCATAACTCATATGTTAATGTTAACTCCTTAGCTTTGCTAGTTAGAGCTCCCAGTAGTTTGACAGATAAATTCCAAAGCAATAAGATTCACTTCAGTCTTATGTCTTTAACCATCACTTCCTTCAAGTCAGTAAGTGTTTTGATTGCCACTATCGGCAGAGATAGGATGAAGTATGAAGGTAATTTCGTAGGGGAAAAAGAGGGAGGAAAGGTAATCTATTGGAGCACAAGAACCTGAATGCATTGCTGTGAAGTAATTCAACAACCCTAAAAATGAAGTTTGACGGCAACATGGATGATGTTACTAGATTTTGGACGAGCTTCATGAGAGATGAAATTACCTTTCCTGCAATGGGAACATGTATCAAAAGTTATAGTCCAAAAAGAATTTAGTATATGTACCCCCACAATCCCTACGAACAATTTGTTGAAATGGAATTAAATTTCTGAAAAAAAAAAAATAGTATTTCTATATCAGCTTCTTCTTATTTTCACTTGAGATGTTTTTGTGCTCCTTCAATTGATAAAGTAATCAAACTGTGTGTTAGAGAGGAGATATCTCACATAAGAAAAGTGACAAATAAAATACAACTTATAAGTGAGTGGATAATACTCAATTGTACCGAGACCTTTTGTTATTAAAATCCAACACCTTTAAGGTGACTAAGTTGGGACAATATCGGTACAGTTGATCCATAGGGCAGGCTTGTCACTGTTTAACATAATATCAGAACGGGTCTCTCTCCAGCGTCTCTATTTTGTTATGGGACTGAGTTGGGTTCCATTCTGTTGCCATCAGAATAATTTGGTTCTTTCAATTCCGATTTGATTTGTAGGTTGACATTCTATTATAACGATTGTCTTAGTGTCTGGCATCTATAGGTAGAGTTGTCCCATTTGTATCTCTAACTTCTTCAGAAAGAACAGACAAATTGAACAAAAAATAACACCGGAAAAGAACTTGATATATGTTCACAATGCCTTTAAGCACCTCACAAAATGCAGTTGAATCCAAAAAGTGAGACGTTAGTTACCAATGCTTCCTTCCAATGGGCGTAAGATAATGAATCACTTGTTATTTAGATGGCAATATATATCAAGGTAACTAGGTAAGCTAGCATTCTCGTTGTTGAGATATGCATTCTAGTTGTTGAGATATGAATTTTAATGAAAGTGAAGTGCCAGGCAAATAGAAGCCAGTCCAAATGATGGAATGCTAACATGATTATATCAGTCACTTTTAACAGCTTATAGGACGGCATTGTATCATGAATGAGTTGTTTTGTGCATGTTGAGAAGCCTGCAAGCTAATATATAGTGCGTTTAGCTATTGCAATTTCTAAGCTATTGTCATGATCAACTCAATCCTTTTTGGTAGACTCTACGTTAAAGGTAAAAAATGAAACAAGCAATGATCAATGATAGAAGCTGAAAGATGTATTAGAAGACGCAGTTGAGTCGAAAAACTGACAAGACTTTGTTAATGTCAAAATTCTGATCACTGATATTGTCTTGCAAACGCTGAAATCAACAATCCCAAGTGGACAACATAAACACATCAAGTTAATGCTAAGATTTGAGAAAAATGAAAAATCAAATAAGCAGAATATATTACTCCACATAATAATGAGATTTGGTACACAGCTACCACAAAAGTGAAAATACTATGTATTGATACAAAACCTTTATTTCTCCACTCGAAGAACTATATCAATTCATTATCGCATTTTTGTCAATGCAGCTACAAAGAGAAACTCCGAGTACACTGGAAGGACCAATAAACATAGTATGGTACAAAAATTATGCAGCACAAATTTGCCCTATGCACTGAAAACGTTGAAGACTTCTTCATTTTAAAATTATACAAAAAACAAAGAAAAAAAAGAAGGAAGAATGGTGGTTGGAAGCTGGATTACTCCCGACTACTAACATGACAAAGCTCAAGAAACATGAATTGGGTGGTAGGGATTCCAAACCTTTCATCATTCAGATTAGGAGATTACGTTCTTAGGCGTTCAAGGAAGCAATCACATGGCTGAAGCACAATGGCAAATGATGGATGTTGCCATTGAAACACAGTTCTTAAGCTGCTTTAGCTCCTCAGTCATTCAATATCGGAATCCTCTTCAGCTTGTGGATCCCAATATCACAAGCACCATTGAATAAATTAACTCATTCTTGCTCTTCCAGTGGTCATTCTGGAGAAACTTGAACAGATACTGCCAATTCTTCCAACTGCTTCCTCCCAAGATTGGCTATGAGAACCACAGACATAAAGTGCTTTGGTAGACTTTCTATCTCTTCCAATTTGATGTTGTGTATCGGTTCAAGTTCCGTGGCTTCAGAGTCGGCTGCTTCAGCCTCTGCAAGCAGCAGGTTAGCTTCCTCAAGGTCACCCAACTCCAAAGCAGCTTCTCTTTCTGCTTTAGCAATACCAGATACCAGTAGCAACCTCTGAAACCTAGCCGTCGCTACCTCTTTTTCCTTCGACATAATGTGCCCCTCAGTCTCCTGCAATCTGTTGACAGTCTCTTTAATCTCTTCCTCAAGCTTCTCAAGCTCTGAGATGGCGTTTTGCATGTCAATCTGTATACCATCCTTTTCAACATTCAATGACTTGGCCTCGGAAGCTATTCGTGCAGCTTCTTTGAAATTTCTTGCAGTGGCAGCAACCTTCTTTTCTGCTTCTAGCTCTGGGATTCTTTTATCTATGAAAATAATTTTCTGCTTAGAGGATGCAATATCTTGCTGAATGCTTGACTTTCTTGAAGACAGTTCCTGAAAAAAGAAAAAGCACTCTGTTTAACATTGCATCATGAAGTAGTGAAGATGACAACAAAAGGGAAGAGAGAAAACCAGGAGGATCAAGAGTTTAAGTTAGATTTTCGAAGGAACATTAATATTTTTCAAATATTAGATTCACTAATATAAACAAGAATGATGTGTGTAATTTTGTATTATTAGGCAACTGGGTTGGGCTGTTGGACAGTGCTTCTCAATCTTAAGCATAATAAACCAACTTCTTCATCGTATGTTATAAGTTCATACTCATCTGCAGCGAATAATTCTTTCATTGCTTGGGTTACATGTTGATTTTAACAAGTAAAATTATCATCTGCTATGAATATGTAAGTGGGAATCATTCATGCCGGTTCCCAAGGAAAAACATTACACCTATGGACCACAAAATATATCTAGGGGCAAAAATTTTAAAAGCAGAAACTAGGAAACAATACCTGAAGTGAAGTTCTTGCAGCAGAAACATCCTGTTGGAGCTTTTGAACATCCTCAGAAAGCTTCTCCTCAGTTTTTGCTAGCCTGACCTTATCTTCCCTGGACTTCAAAATAGTGGACATAAGACTCTTTCTAAGCGCAGCAACTTGTTGGTATCCTTCTGCTTCCTCTGCAGAAGCCCTGGCTAGTTCCCTCAGCTTTGCTCCCCTCTCTTGCTCCCGAGTAAGGACAGCATCAATTTCTGTCTTTTTTGTTGACAGAGCTTCACTCTCCAAGTGTATCTTGGAAAGGGCTTCTTGCAAGTCACTAGACTTGGCTTGAATAGTTTGTTGCATTTCCCCGAAGCCAGAGAGAACATTAGCCATCTTTTCCTCAACTTGTTGGATGTCACGATCATTCTGTGCAATCTCCTGTTCCTTCTCTCTCACTAATGCAAGAAATTTCTCCAGTTCATCCATAAGAATGTCCTTTTTCTTACAGAGAGATTCTTTCTCCTTCTTGTCATCCTCCACCAAAGTCTCAATGCAACTGTTTAAGCCAAGGCCTGCTTCACCAATAATATGCGACTCAAATTCCAATTCCATCTTATTAGCTTCCAAGGCTTCAGTTGATGAAAGCCATTTGTCTGTCTCAGTGGAAGAAAGTTCTTCTGCTGCCTTTAACACCAAATCTGCATTATTCGAAGCATCCTGTGATACGGAACAAACAATCATACTCATTATTAATTCCTTGCCAAATTCTCATATCATCTCAAACACAAAAGGAAAATATCTATCCAAAATCACCCATGATCAATCTGCAAACTAATGCACATTGGATGCATTATATATACTATCTACAAACTACTCATTATAATTATAACTACTGACATGCGCAAAGTGTTGGAGCAGAGAAGCACATTCTTCCTCGGCGGCAATCTGAGACAGCAGAACCCCATGCATTTTGGAATCGACAGCATCACAATCGGCCTCGGCATCTCTAAGCGCCGCCAACAGAGCCTGCCTGTTCTCCTGAGCAGCAACAAGGCTGTCACTAAGCCTCTCCGCCGTCTCGAAATCCTCTGCCTCACATGCCTCTTCCAGCTGCTTCTCCAGACTGCCGTAATTGACCGAAGCCACATTGAGATCGTCAGCCGCCACACGCCTCCTGGCAATTGAGTCCTTCCTTGCCGACGAAACAGACGCCGCCAGCTCACGAGCACGCCTCAGCTTCTCGCCGATCATCGCCTTGCTCTGCTTCAACGGCACCTCCGGCGTCGCCTCAGCTTCTTCGGGTTCTGGTTTGAGTTCCGGTCGGACTGGTAGTGATACTGATGGAGTGGAAACAGGGCTGGGCTCCGGGAGGGAATCAATGACGTCATCGGCGTCAATAGAGGGAGAGCGATCGTGAGCGTTTGTAGAGTCTCTGGCGTATCCGATTCGTAATCCGGCGGCTCTTTTTTTCTTGCGGGAAGTGGAGTTCTGCCTGGATGTGGTTTTGATCGGATCTTGTTGGTCTACTGGAGGGGATTGGAATTGGACGGTGAGGTCGGAGAAGAGGTTCTCGTCGAGCGGCGACGGCGGAGCATCCTCAGCTTCGATGTTGGGATCTTCAGGAGGAGGAGGAGGAGGAGGGTGTGAGTCGGAATTGGGGTCGAACAAGACCATGCCCTCGAAAAGGGAATCCATTTCGTCTTCCTCCATTGGCTCCAACTCTCTCTCTCTCTCTCTCTCTCTCTCTCTGCTCTTCTTCTTTAGTTTTGGTCAGACTCCCTACTTCTGCTTCTACTTCTGCTTCTACTTCTTTACAGCTACACTGCCACATATACTACATTCAATTTTTTTTTTTTGCCAAAAGAAAATAAATAAATTGAATAATATATAGGAGGACAATGTTAATTTGAAATGTCTTATGCCCGTAAAAGAAGTTAACCGTATAAAATTATCGAAATGTTCAAGTAAAATTAATTTCGTAACTTCCTATGTGTGTTTTGACCTAATTAGACTAGATTTATAGTATATTTAGTTGATAGGGAATCCCTGATTATTCAAGATACTTGATGTAATACCTATATAAAGATATCTTTATCAATGAATAAAATTACGCTTTGCATATTATTCTTTTCTTTTAAAACACGTTATCAACACGTAGTTCTAACCCTATCAAGTCTTTGGAAATGTCCTCGATCCAAGCTCCTAATTATCAATTCCAAGCTCCTAATTATCAATTAGGGTGTAAGTTTGTGTTATGGTTTTAATCTCATTTAGCCACGTGATGTTCACGTGATAGCTAAAGGGTATATATTGTATTGTATCCTCTTTTCAAAGCTATCAATGAAAATATGAAGTTTAATTCCTTTTTATTTCTTTTTCAATTGTCTAATTTTCTCTAGTTATTGATAGCTTTTCACAGTTACGATCCCGTGGATCGTAACAGCTTGCTTCATCGGGGTCACTAATATTGTGAATCACACGGAGCCCGTTTCATATAGTGCCTCACCAGATGGTCGACTTGCCCTAATGTTTATCCAATCATAACCACCGCATTTGAAGTAACCAATGTCGACAGCAATACAAAGATTTAGGGAATCACGGTAGAGATCAAATGTTAAATAGGAGGTAGAATTGAACTTATCGGCACATGACTATGAAACAATTGGAAAAAATAGTATATAGGCAAAAAACAACAGAGATCTTCTCCTTGCCCTTCAAGTTAAGGTTAGGAGGTTCTTTTGGAAAAAAAAATGAAAAAAAAAGCATATTTTATATATTACTTCGGACTTATAGATTCGTATTCTTGGAATTAAGGGTCGACCCTGTTTTTTCTTGGTACGTATTAGGCCGGTCACCAAAGACACTACAAAGTAGAGGTCTATTAGTGATCACCAACACACCATAAAAACTTTGCCATAATCTTGGAGGACAAGTCTATCCCGTTCACACATTTTGTTAAAGGTACAAGACTTGTATTCTTTTCAAATAAGTTAGACATGAGGAATCGAAACTTTTTGAGAAGGTAATGAGAAGTCACTCTTTGGTTGTGGATCGTATGAACCAAAGCTAGGTTGGAGCATTATCAGATTGAGTAGATTCCAAAGCAGAGCTTTTTGATGACAATTGGTTCACAAACCTTAACCGGACATGTCCTCTAAACAAAATCCAATCACCACTGGCAATAACGAACCAGATCTCCATGAAAGTGGAAAGTTTCATCTTTGAATTGTCGAGACAGTATCGGTACAATGGGGATCCATGGGCCACACTTGTCACCGTTTAACATGGTATCAGAGTGGGTCCCTCTCCAATTGCTTTCCCAACATACGGGGTTTTCCCAAACATAATGGACCCAATTTTGGGTTCATCACACATACCAAGTGTCCGCAGTGGGTTTTAGACCGCATATACCAATTTTTAATGTCGGAATTGTACTAAATGAATTACACGTGCAAACCTTAAAAAAAAATTAGATTGCACGTGAGGGGGAGTGTTGAAAAGGAGAGATCTCACATCAGAAAAGTGACAAATAACATACAAGTTATAAGTGGGTGGATAATACCTAATTGTATCGAGACATTTTGTGATTAAAATCTAACACGTAAAAAGTGGTTAAGTTGGGACAGTATCGGTACAATAGAGATCCACGAGCTACGCTTGTCACTGTTTTACACTTTCCACTTAAAAACTAAATTTTAGATTCAAGAAGTTATCAATATAGTGATGCATGGCAGATGGCTGCACAAACACTTTAGGTGGGATGACCCCATGTGAATGAAAACCCGAATAACAATATTGGAGTGAATATGATATATCCAGTTTAGTAATGATACCATACATGGCTAGCATCTTATATATCCTAACTGAATCACACAAAAGATTTAAGATCGATCTCAACCAATAATAATACAAATCTAGTGTCTTAAAGTCGAATATCTGACTAAGATAATAAGTTGGAAAACAACAAGGTACACTAAGTTCAAGAGACTGTCTATATGTGGTGATTTTCTTGATATCGTGGGAGTTATTTTTATCTTTGGTTACTTGGAGTTTGCCAAACCTCTCATCATACATAGACAGAGGCAACTATGTTTTACTTTCATAATTAATATAAATAGTTTGCTTGGATGGACAATCAAATTTAACCAGCTTCCTTTCAAACCTTTTTTCTTTTTCAAATTACAAACTTGTTTTCCATATATTTTTTTTAAATATCTAGAAGTTATACAAGAATTATTGATATTCCAGCCGTTTTTAAAGTTACAAGTTTGCTGCAGCTATTAGTCACTAAAGTGTCAGAGAGTAGAACACAAAAAATAAATACTAATCACATTGACCGAGTTTTTCCATTCAGCCATGGCCTTTTTTTTTGGCAGTAGAACGATGGAACCTTTATTTTAACAAACAAAGTTACATACGAAGCCCTAATGAGCCAACAAAACACCAAATTGAAAACAAAAACTTAATACAAGCCCAACAAGGGAGAAAACCCTTTAAGAGAGGTAATCTTGGAAGGAAATCCACCGATAAGGAAAAACTAGAAACGATTGTCGTCACTGCCAAAAGTCGCTAGTCCTCCAGGAAACACATAGACGTCACCAAGCATGAAAGCTTGAGCAGATCCCATCCAAAGTGAAGAGGCATCTTCACAATCCAAACTCCAAAAGCAAGAAGTAAACCAACACTCCCAACCAAGTACCAACCGACACCCAGGCAAGAACTTGCCTGAAAACAGTCACCAAAGAGAAAATAAAAATAAAAGAAGATCGAGAAAAACATAAGCTAAAAAGTCGACGTGCCTTTGTGGGAAACACGATTACCATTGAGAACAGACGGTCTTTCACTGATAAAATCGGTGGTTGAGGACACTGTGCACCTTAACTGTGAAGAAACTGGAATTTGAAGTAGGGGGAGGCCGGGATACATCAGGATGAAAATTTCGGGTTGAGAAAAGGAAGGGAATTTGGAGATAAGGGCTTAAGAGACAAGAAAGAGAACAAGGAAACAAACAACATAAATGAAAAGGGGAAAAAGGAAAGAGATGAAGCAAAAAAAATCAGATAACTCCGGGAAAAAGCTCCCAAGGAGGGCAAGGGAGAACTGCCACCGACTCTCAAAAGGCTAGAGAGAAAACCAGGGCAGGGGGGTTTCTTTTGTCAAGCTCAATTCAGCCATGGCCTTTGGCCAAGTACTTCAAACATAATCATGTAATATTAGGCATGCTGCACAGCATTAAGAGAACTAGCATTATATATACTTGTATCTATAATTGAGTTTTTGTAAACTTAGGATACTGAATTTCATTGAACTACACATATATATTATTAATGTTATCGAATTAATTATGTGTAGTTGTGTTTGTTTAGAATTTGAAATTCAAATGATACATGATATTAAGAAAATGATAAGATCAAGACAGAGAGATTAAAACGGTTCCTTGATGGAAGGAACTGTCATGTAACTTCTCTGATGCAGTTAGAGAAAATAACTCTATAAATATCCTTCTGATCTCTGCTAGAGTACTTACGTTTTCTTATTTATTTTGTCCCATTAACAAAGGAGATATCAATGAGTGAATCTAGGAGAAGAATGAATGGAATCAAACACTGGACAACCAAGTCAGTATCTTAATTTATACATTTGATCTAAATATCTGTCATAATTATATATATATATATATATATAAAAATATATATATATATATATATTTATAGTCATGATTATATAGCGAATATCTAACAATTGGTATCAGAGCAGTTGTGCTCAAATATTAGATTGGTGTATTGGTTTTTTTCCTTGCTGATTTTCCTAGGACCATGATAAGCATGATGTAGTTAGTTTTTTTTGTGTTCTAATGCCATGCTTCTTATCAACAATTGATTATATATGATATATTGTGTAATATATTCAAATTTCTGTGATATATATATGCAATACATCAAATCTGATACGAACTATCATGATTGCATAATGCTGCCATAGTAGCCTTGCATGAATGATATATGTATTATTTTAAGATATTTCTTTCTTCTGATACATTCAGTAAATTATGTATTTTTCAATGCTAACATATTAGTCGAAGTATATGTAATGTTAAAGTACTTTAGAGAGGACTTGTATGTTAACATGAAGTTTTGGAATAAAGTTTGATTTCATAGTGATTAAATTTTTGAACCAAAATTCTTGTCGAAAGTTGTATATCAGATAAAGTATTGCTATAAGTTTAATCTTAAATTTATCAGATCAAGATACTGATATCTAGAGGATGTTTATGTAAATTTTATCATATTATATGACATAAATTTAATGTTGTTTCTATATGAACCAACTTTTGGGATATGTATCTATATATTTTCTGGTATTTGGTTGAACTAGAAGTTATATCAATATATAGTTTTGCAAATAAAGTTTAATAATTGATTGACTCAAGTTTAAAACTCTATTTCAGCCATGCATTTTCCCATGAACATCGGTCAAATTGAACTCCTCAATAGATTCAATTATCAGAAGTGGAAAGATGACATTGTGTTTAATTTGGCAATGCTGGACATTGATCAAGTTCTGAAGCAAGATCCACTCACAGAACCGGCTGCAAATGCATCCAAGGAGCAGAAGGAAAAGTATATGCAGTGGGTGAAGCATAACAAGATGGCTTTGATCGGTATTAAAAAGAGTATCAATGATGCTGTCAAAGGGGGAATACCTGATTCCCAGTTTGCCAAAGTGTACTACAAGTCGATTGCTGAGAAGTACAAAATATCTGACAAGGTAGAGATGGGAAGGCTCATAAGCAAGTTGACTGGACTGAAATACAATGGAGGAAGCATCAGAGAGTATATCATGAAGGGTGTTGAGATCACTGAGAAACTGAAGGGAATGAAGATGTATATTGAAGAAACATTCTTGGTGTTCTTGTTGCTAAATTCATTTCCTGATGAGTATAGCCATATGAAGAGCCTTTACAACACACAGAAAGTGTGATGACTTGACCTGACCTGGCTAGGGAAGCTAGCAGGTAGGAAGGTCACGTATTCCACATCGGCTAACGGAGAGAGAGTAATGTGCCTTATATGTACATGCCTACCACCATCTAAAACGCGTTTTGGGGGCTCAATGGCTTCGGAGGGGATGGGAACTCCGAAATTAAGCTTGCTAAGCCCAGAGAAATCTCAGGATAGGTGACCTACTGGGAAGTTGCTCGTGAGCTCCTCTAAACAAAACCGTAAGGGCCAGAGATGAGAGTGCCCAGAGTGGACAATATCGTGTTACGGCGGAGCTGGTTCCGGGATGTGACAGAAAGAAAGCTAGAGTGTGAATGAACTGATTTCCATTTGTGTACAAGAAGAGTAAGACAGGGCCAAAAGAGGCAAAGCAGTAGCTGTGAATTACATCTCCAAACCAAAGAACAAGGATGCTAAAAAACAATTTGGAAAAAGGAATTTTGGCAATAAGGATGGTGCTTCAGGTTCTGGTATGAAACATGACAAGTATAAGGAGAAGCCACACAAGCTAATTGGTCCACTAAAGTGTTTTTTTTTACAAGAAATCTGGACATTTCAAGAAGGATTGTGAGGGTTTCAAGATCTGGTTGAACAAGAAAGGTAATTTTCTATTAAAAACTATCTTTTCATTATGATCTCATGCATATAATGATAAAAATACATGGTGGTTTGATACTGGTTCTCTCATTCATGTTGTTAATTCTATGCAGGGATTATTCAGTCAAACAATCCCAAGAAAGAATGAAACAAAAATCTATACTGCTAATGGACAAAGGGTTGTAGTTCAAGCTGTAGGATCTGTGAAATTATTGTTGTAATATCCTGTAAATTCCTTAGTAATTTCTAATGTTATTTGGAAATTATTAGATTAGAACTTAGTGTTTCCGAGGGTTAAAATTGACTTTTTGATCCGTCGTGATTTTTGAAAAGTTTCCTTCACGAAAGTTGTAGGGCTCGACGATACGAGTTTGTGGACATACGGCACGCGTGAAACGGACTTCGTATGAGGAAGTTACGACCTGTTAAAATTATTTCTAATTTTTGAAAAGGGATATATATAGAAGGGTTAAAAGTGGAAACCCTAAACATTTACAAATTGTCAAACTAGCACAGCAGCCCCCGATTACTATTCATTATCTTCTCTCTCGATGCCGGACCTTCCCAGCCGTCGTTCTCCGCCATCCGGCGACGCCAGCTGTCGTGCCACCCGCCGAAATGACGAGCTCGACCCCCTCTTTCATTTGAAACAAGACCCAAGCGGAGCCGCTCGACGTGGGAGGTGTAGCAAAGCTTGGGAGCGACTGCCACCTTCAAGGACGGCGCTCGGCGCCATCTCTGGCGAAGCCTAGCTCGAGGCAGCCTCCTTCCAGTCGTCCTTGTTCCTCTAAATGTGGATTTGTCGTCCTTGGAGTTCGTCTTGCAGCAGTAGTTGTTGGGGTTGGAGTTCGACCTTGCAGCGGCCTCTCCAGCCATTTTTGGGCCGAACCAAGGTTGCTTCAGGTATGCTTCGACTCACCTAACCCTGGTCTTCGTGTTGGTTGCTTTCGGTGAAGGTTTGGGTGAAGTGTGAGGATTGGTGATGATGAGAGCATGTCGGTTCCTCCTTGGTGTGTTGGTTATGTGTTTGTGCATGAGCCGCCACGTCTGAGGTTCGACCGGCAGGGGATGTTGGTGGTGATGTTTGTTGAGGTTGTTGATCATGCGATATATACGTATATATATGTCGAATGAGTGAGGTATTCTATTATACCTCTGTGCCTTGGTGCGTGGGGGCAGCAGCTCGGGGTAGTCGTCCTTATGAGCGCGTGGACATATGATTTGTACGACTTGGTTAGCGTTTGGGCTTGCTTTGCATTGAGGTTCCATCATTAGGCGATTTGGTATTTCTGGGATCTTGAACGTTGAGATTGGAAATGGGCATTTTATCCGAGGTTTAATAGGGTGATTCTGAGGCCTTGAGAGGCTCGAAAAGAGAATTGTCCGTGTTGACAACTCTATGAATTAAGAATTAGATGTTAGGTGCAAGTCGTAATTTAGTTTGTTAATTAATTACTAAGTTGGCTTTGTCACTTAGGTGATTGACAGAGTGTGCATATCTCACATTTGTGAGATCAAAGACGCAGTGGGAGTAAGAAGTGAGTAAACCTCACAGTGTCCGTATTTTATACGAGTTAATATATAGTAATGGATCGTTAAATGTGAAATTATTTTATGAAAGAAATATTTGTTTTAAATTGAGTGAACTTGATCGACTACGGTTCATTGGTAAGTAAAATGATTTTAATATAAAAATAATTTTTAAAGTATTTTACGATCAATGACTATAGTTGGTATTAGTGGACAATTCTTGTGTGAATGTCTATATATATATATATGTATATATTTACGTGAAATATATGTATTGTGAGTGTGCAATTAGGTGCATTAATTGTTATGAAATTGTCATAATTGTGTATATGAGAATTGTGTGACGTGTGAGTGAGTTGGTATGGAAACCAACAGCCAGTGTAAGATCTCGCCAAAGTGGTGAAATGGATCTTACACGTGTGGCGGATAGGATCTCGCCAAAGTGGTGAAAGGGATCCTTATGACAAATATATCGGGAACCAAGTCTTTGGCCGGGTGATTGGTTACGATCGGTTAGAGCTCTAGTCTGTCTGCCTTTGTGTGAGTTGGATGGGAATGACAGAGGTCATTTTCCCTAAGTTTGATTATGTCGATTCATTGCGTGTTATGATTCATGATTTCCATTTGTTGCTTTAATTATTATCCTGAACTTGTTTGTTTAATCACACGAATTTTGAAAGCTTACCGGATTCGTTGTTTACAACCCGGTACACCAATTGATGGTATAGGGGTTAGACCGACAGGTGAGGACCAGCAGGCAGGGGGCGGCGTTTGAGTTGCACTGCTTGTATGTGGCCATGGTCTACCTTGTGTTTATTTTTTTTGGGTTAGAGAGTATTAGCGTCAGACTCTTTTTGCATCTATGTATTATTTTGAGTATGTGAGCCACGCACTTGAACTCTGATGTTGTACTTGGTTGTCCGAATGATAACTTTAAAGTATTTGAGTTTAATTGTGAAATTTTCAGATTGTCGAATTTGGATTTCTGTTATTCAAAATTCGGGATGTGACAATTGTTTAGGAATAAGTTTGTGTTATTATTAGATAATGTGTATTGTATTCCCTCAATAAAGAGAAACCTAATATCTTGTTCTCAATATGTATTGAATGATGGTTATGATTTCTCTAGTAATAATAAGTTTATGTGTTACTATTATAATTCTTCTTATTTTGGTGATGCTGATCTACTTGATAGTTATTGGTATGTCAATTGTGTGAATGCAGTTGATAAAACTCAAGATATTTTCAATGTTTCAAGCTCAGTTGGTGTCAAAAGAAAATTTCAGCATGAAAATTCTTCTTTTCTATGGCATAAGAGATTAGGACATGCATCAAGACAAAGATTACAAGGTTTAGTGAAACAAAATATTCTACCTGCATTAAATTATGATGATTTTCACTCATGCATAGACTGTTTGAAGGGCAAAATGACTGATCAAAGGAAATTCAATTTTAAAAGGTCTATTGTATTGCTAGAATTGATACATACAGATGTTTGTGGCCCTTTTATTGTGCAAACAATATGTGAAAATTCATATTTCGTGACATTTATAGATGATTTTATAAGATACTGTTATATTTATTTAATTTTTGAAAAATCACAAGTGTTAGATGTTTTCAAAGTTTTTAAAACTGAAGTGGAAAGACAAACATAAAAATTCATTAAGGTTGTGAGATCAGATCGTGGTGGTGAGTACTATGAAAAATACTCAGAGAAAGGGCAACATAAAGGTCCATTTGCCAAATATTTAGAGGAATGTGGCATTGTTGCTCAATACACTACACCATATACACCATAGCAAAATGGCGTGTGTAAGAGAAGGAACATAACTCTCATGAATATGGTGAGAAGCATGTTTTGTAGGTCAAATTTGCCAAGATTTTTATGGGGAGATGCTATTAAAACTGCAAACTACATATGAACAAAATTCCCAGTACTGCAGTGATTAATACTCCTTTTGAAAATTGGTATGGTTATAAGCCAAGTCTGAATCATTTTCATGTTTGGGGGTGTCCAGTAGAAGCAAGAGTTTATAATGGTGAAAAAGATGATAAATTGGAGTCGAAGTCGATCAATGATTATTTTGTTGGCTATTCAGAAAAATCAAAGGGTTACAAGTTCTATTGTAGATCAAGATATAACAGAATATATATTTGAAACTCATCGAGCAACATTTCTTGTTGAAGTTTTTGATCCGAGAGATGATTTTATGAGCAGCAATGGAGTAGAAGAGCAGTATTTTAACATGAAAGAGTGGTTTGTTTATTCAGACACTATGAATCCAAGTACTACTACTGAGATTGTAAATGATGTAGTTATTGAAAATCAAATGCAAACAGCAGTAATTGAAGCACCAGTTGGTCAAGAAGTTCAAGAAGTATCAGTTGAACAACCATCGGAAGAACCTATTCAACAAGAAGCAACAGTTGTAGATGATCCACCTATTTTGAGAAGATCACAAAGAGAAAGAAAATCTGCAATACCTAATGATTATCACTTGTTCAATACAGCTGTTGAATTTGATTTGGGGGAAGAAATTGATCTAACTACACTAAAAGAAGCTATGCAATCTGAGAAAAGTCACAAATGGAACTTAGCAATGGAAGATAACCTTTTGAGCATGTCTCAAAATGGTGTTTGGACACTAGTAGATAAAACAGAAGCTGCATCAAAGTCAATTGGATGTAAATGGGTCTACAAAACTAAGAGAGATGCAGAAGGCAAAGTAGAAAGGTACAAAGCAAGACTTGTGGCAAAAGGTTATAACCAGAAGGAGGGTATAGGCTATAATGAGACATTTTCTCCAGTCTCAACCAAAGATGCATTTAGAGTGATGATGGATTTAGTAGAGCTCATTTTAATTTGAAGTTGCACCAGATAGATGTAAAGATAGCATGCTACAGCCTGATGGATTTGTAGAAGATGAGAAGAAAGTCTGTAAATTGAAAAAGTCAATTTATGGATTAAAGCAAGCATCCAGGCAATAGTATTTGAAGTTTGATGCAGTAATTACTAGTTTTGGTTTTGAAGAAAACAAGTTAGACGAGTGTGTGTATAGCAAGATCACTGGGAGTCATTTCATATTTCTGGTTTTATATGTGGATGACATCTTACTAGCAAGCAGTGATATTGGTTTATTGAAAGTGATAGGAGCATACAATACGAAGTTCTTAATATGATATTCCCTCGTTTATACTTTTTTTTAACCCTTAATATCATAAGATCGAGTAATAATTTAGAATAATGAATATTTGGTAGAGTTTATATAAAATGTTCTTAAAAGCTGGAAATTTACAGAAAATTGACAAAGTACTGAAAATCGAAGTCATTATATATATCGTTGATTCTGTAAAGTTTCTATGTTGCTTTTGACGGGTTTTTCTTCTCTCATGAGTAGTACACACATATATGATCAAGCAGTGGAAAGAGTTAGAGTAATTGGAGCTAAAGAAGTTGCCGGAAATTGCCATGCAAATTCGGATATAGTAAGTTCAGAAATTTCCTGGGCACATCACTCAACTTCCAGAATTTTTTCAGAACAGCTCATTTGGAACTAGATGACGTGACATATATGCATAGAAATATCTATGAGTCTAGTTTCCACGAAATTTGAAATCGCATCAATAGCTATTTTCTAGAGGAAGTTATGCTCGATTGAAGACGCAAAGGTCAAATCTGCCGAGAAGAGAAGCACGTATCAGACACTCAGCAAGCATGCACGTGCACATTTGCGCGCAACAACGCATCGCAACCAAGCAACAAAGGCACCAAGCCGCCGAGATGTATTGGACATGGATATCTGGTGTCCGACTCGTATCCAAGACAGGCCCAGACGTATCCGACCATGTATCACATGCGTATCCATCGAGGTTCAGCCTATGTTATCACGTATCGGATACCAGCATCTCGTATCAGATACAAACATTCACTCCAGCACTCACTCCGTGCGCACATGCACGCCAACCTGCCTACTACTACTATTATCCTGCCGATGCAGACCTGCTTCCTCTAATGAAGCCCGCACGCCAGCCTCGCACGTATCCTACCATGAAGCTTGCGTCTGTGTCCGATTCCTTCTGCCGAAGACCCCTACGCTTGCCATGCGTTGCATGCGCACCTTCCAGTAAGCTGCCGAGAAGCCCCCGCGCGCGCCAGCACACGCCTGCAAGGCTGCACCCGAGAGCAAGCAGTTTTCTGCCGATATGGAGTTTCAAGTGCTGCATCGCTTCCAATCGGTCTCCAAACTATTTCCAAGTGCTATGCAATGACCAAGAAGCATCCTAAGTATGTCCTAGACGTGTGTAAGGAACCCTAGGCCGGCCAAACAAAGTTCTCTTGTTCAAAAAGGAAGAGAAAAGCATATTCCAACTCGGATTGGGAAACCTTGTTTAATGAAGATTTCTATCCCATTTTGAACAAGGAAAAGCCCTAGGTTCCACCGAATGTTCCCCTGTAAATAGAGGCAGTTCTCCTACAGAAAAATCATCACACCTTAAGCTAAAGCAAAGCCTTAAAGCTCTACCAAAGTTCACCCAAAAACCCTATACAAACTACAAACCGAAAACCACCATCACCATTCCAAAGTTTTTGTTGATTCCATACCAACTGTCTAGCCTCCATCTGATCATCTTCCATCACATTTGCAGCCTCTCTTTAAGGTGTCTACAAAGTGTGATCGGCCCAATTTCTTTTATATTTTGGTTTGTAATAGTTTTTGTGTAGTTATGCTAAGTTTTGTCTATGAAACTTTTATGAATTCTTGGTTTCAAATTGCATGTCTATGTGTAAAACGATTTGAGTTTTGGTTTTATGATTTGTATGTTCAATTCGTGTTTCAACTTTTCTTGTGGTTTTTAAAGGTTAAAATTCGAATTGCATGCTAATGAGTAAAGAAAATATGTAATAACTTAGTAAGTAGGAAACCGGCATAGCATGTTAACATAGTTTGAAATTCGTACTTGGTTTATTCTTTGAATTCGTGTGCAACCAAGATTGCTACCTTATGCAATTGCAATGCATTGAGGGTGTCGATCTTACTTACCAAAATAATATAGGTTAAGTCTAGCTCTTTCGCGGTCTTAATTTGTGTTGTTTCTTAGGGCAAGAGTAGTTTAAAGAATTTACATGTCGATGTGAGAAGAGTGACGCCTTACTTGCTAACATGTCTCCGACTTTAAAAAGACTTATGTTCTTAAGTGTTAATTGGTTTAGTGTCTACTCTTTCGTGTCATTAAAATCAATTAGCATAAAGATTAGAGTAATGCGCTTGTCAAAATCCTAAGTATTTGTGAAGTCTTAAATCGATTAGTTAACCTCTTTCGGAACTAGTTAGGTTGGAACTAAGTTGAGTTTATAACATGTTTACTTGCTGCCGTGTCTCTTATTTGCTATTTTGTTATGTGTTTTGATTGCCTTTTGTGCCAAGCTTTGTGTGGAAAGATGTTGATCACTTGTATATAGTAGTTTTAGAATTTATTTTCGTGTCTAGGATTTCAGGGCAGCCTTGCTGCCGATCCCTTTCTACCCCCAAGTGTGACGACTTCATGTATACATGGGAATAAATTGTGCTAACATTCTCATGTTTCAAGTACCCTTAATCCCCGGCTAGAACGATCCCTACTTGCTTATACTACTAACGATCTTTTGTAGGGTTATTATTTGCGTGTTGCTTCGGTGATTCGTCAAAAAGCTACCAAAGATTTTTTGAAGAAGAATTTTGATATGAAGGATATGGGGGAAGGACACTATGTACTTGGTATTGAGATCAGTAGAGACAGACAGAGGAACATGGTGGGACTGTCACAAAAGAATTACATTGATAAAGTATTGAAGAGATTTGGAATGGAAACATGTAGGTCTGGGAATGCACCTATTTCTAAGGGTGATAAAATGCATAAAGGTCAATGTCCCAGAAACAATCTGGAAAGAAAGAATATGGAGAATGTGCCTTATGCAGGACTGGTAGGCAGTCTCATGTATGCACAAGTGTGTACAAGACTTGACATTAGTTTTGCAGTAAACATGCTTTCCAGGTATCAATCTAATACTGGACAAGAACACTAGTTTGCTGGCAAGAAAATTCTGAGGTATTTAATGGGAACAAAAGATTATATGCTGGTGTACAAAAGGGTTGAAGATTGTGAATTAAAGGTTGAATGTTACACTGATGCATCTTACAAGCAAGATCCAAATGATTTAAAATCTACTTTTGGATACATTTTTATGCTTGTAGGAGGTGCAATCTCATGGAAAACAAGTAAGCAAAGTCTAACTGCTACTTCAACGTTTCAAGCAGAATATATAGCTATTTTTGAAGCTACAAGTCACGCTATATGGCTAGTTAAGGAATTTTATATCTAGAATGAAGGTTGGTTGATTCAATTGAGAAGTCTTTGGTGATTTATTGTGATAATGCAACAGCTGTGTTCTTTATTGTGATAAGAGGACATCTGCTTCAAGGAATATAGATGTGAAGTATTTTTATGTTAGGGAAAGTGTCAGAGACAATGAAATTGAAGTGGTGAAGATTGGTACAAGGGAGCAGTTGGCAGATCCTTTGACAAATGCATTACCTGTTACAGCTTTTGAAGATCATGTGAAAAATATGGGAGTTTTAGATAGTCTTGATGATTAGCTATGAAGTTTATTGTAAAACATTATCATTAAGTACAATATATAAATATATGCAATATATAGTTGATCTTTTCAGCATTCATTAAGTATTGCATATATGTATACTGGAATGATCTTATTTTTATTCATGAAGAGTTGCTGCATAATTTCACATAAGTATATATATTTTTAGACTTTACTAATACATTATCAGTAAGATATGCATAATTTTTTAGCCATTTGGATCAATATGTTTCAATTCGATTATTTATGAGAAAATTATCTTGTATTAGTGGTAATCTATGCGTTTTGGTTAGTCATCCTTTGATTATAAGGGACTGGTAATTTTTCACTTTATCAGAATCTCTTATAGTTCATTATTATATCAGATTGACAAGATTTTGAAAACAAACTTGTAAACTGAGTTCATATGCACAACTCAAGAAAATTATGTTGTAGATATATACTATATATATTATACTAGTTCAGTGGGAGATTGTATTATTAGGCATGCTGCACAGCAGCAAGAGAACTAGCATTATATATACTTGTATCTGTAACTGAGTTTTAGTGAACTTAGGATACTGAATTTCATTGAACTACACAGATATATTATTAATGTTATCGAATTAATTATGTGTAGTTGTATTTGTTTAGAATTTGAAATTCAAATGATACATGATATTAGAAAAATGATAAGATTAAGACAGAGAGATTAAGACATTTCCTTGATGGAAGGAACTGTCATGTAACTTCTCTGATGCAATTAGAGAAAATAACTCTATAAATATCCTTCTGATCTTTGCTAGAGCATTTACGTTTTCTCATTTGTTTTGTCCCATTAACAAAGAAGATATCAAGGAGTGAATTTAGGAGAAGATTGAATGGAATCAAACACTGGACAACCAAGTCAGTATTTTAATTTATACATTTGATCTAAATACCTGTCATAATATTGAAGAACTGAGTTTTAGTGAACTTAGGATACTAAATTTCATTGAACTACACATATATTATTAATGTTATCGAATTAATTCTGTGTAGTTGTGTTTGTTTAGAATTTGAAATTCAAATGATACAAGATATTAGGAAAAGGATAAGATTAAGACAAAAAGATTAAGGTATTTTTTTTATGGAAGGAACTGTCATGTAACTTCTCTGATGCAGTCAGAGAAAATAACTCTATAAATATCCTTCTCATCTTTGCTAGAGCACTTATGTTTTCTCATTTATTTTGTCCCATTAACAAAGAAGATATCAAGGAGTGAATCTAAGAGAAGATTGAATGGAATCAAACACTGGACAACCAAGTCAGTATTTTAATTTATACATTTGATCTAAATATCTGTCATAATTATATATATATATATATATATATATATTAATTTACGTGGTTTTTTCGGTCGATGAATTGATTTATAAAGTTATATTCTTATCTATATTTGCAAAACGCTCAAATTTAAGAAGAATGGATAATTAAATTATAAACTAAAAAAATCAATTAATTAATGATGTTGGAAAATATATGTGGACTTGGCATTATCACTTAAGTATTTTACAATTGAATTAATTAAGTATATATGATAGCTGAATTATATAACAAGTGAATCCTAAATCAGTTGTTATCAAGATGTATATCTCTTGGTAAACCTAGGACTCTCACAGAGTTGTTAACCTGTTAACAATAAGGAAAAGATAAGTTTAGTCTCTTAAAAAATAACACTCCTATTAGCTTTGGACTCTCTATGGGTGAGCACAAAGAGGAGTTTAGGCCTATATAAATACATAAGAGATATTCCCTGAATACACACAAGAGATACATTAAGTTTTCAGCCCCATTACTGAGTTCTTATGCTGTGCTTCAGAAGAATATCTTTGGAGCAGTCCTGTGAAGAAAAACAATGGCTGGAGCAATTGGAAGTTCATCAACTGGTGAGTTTCCATACTTATAACCTTATTTCTGTTTCATACTTATTTAGTATGCATTTGTTTGTGGATTTTGATCCTTGTTTAAGTTGTTGTGATGTTGCCATTTTCATCATTTATATAACAATTGGTATCAGAGCAGGTAAGGATACCACAAAATGCATAAAAGAAATTTTTGGTTTTGTTTTCGATTCAGTAAAATTACAGAAGAAAATAAAACCCTAATTCAGAAAATAAATGGCTAAAATCCTTAATCCGCATATTTTCAGTACTAAGCCCACTAGATTAACTATAATTGGCCCAAACCAATTCAGAACAAAAAAAAAAAAAAAAAAGGAGAAAAAGGGCAGAAACTTTCATACGTTGTTTTTCTCTTCTGTTTCGTCTTTCTTTTTCTCTTCTCTGCGCCTTCTTCTTCATCTCTTCTTCTGTTCATATTTCTCCATTTTAATTTTTTGGGGCTGGATGGGTGCAACTGAGAATTTTAATCTCAGTGAAGGGATTCAAACCCATTTAGGTGCAGCTATACATAAATGGTAAGGTTGGGTTTTTGTTTTCAGTTTATACTAACCAATTGCAGTGCTGTAGCAGAGGAAAAAGTAAGTCTTCAATCTGAATCTTGTCAAAACTTCAATTATGCATTTGTGGATGGTCATATGAAGAAGTGTTGGCATATAGATAAAGAATCCGTTGTGGTTGACGTGTGCTAGGCATTTAGATGATCTGTGATGCTTGAATTGATTGTTTTTTAACATGATTTGGAGATGGAGGCTTGTATGCTTAATTTCAGTAATTTTTGGCATTTTATGGATTCAATTACTTGCTTCTGTGATTGAATGTGGTTCTGAAAGACTATGATTTTGCTGGAAAATTTTAAAAGAGGAAGTAATATATACAATACAGTAAAATACAGGATTCTCCCAAACTGTATATATGAATCTGCAGAATTAATCATAGTTGAAATCAATGGTTTTACTGAGGACATGAACTGGAAATAAGACTATTGATTTGGTTTGTGATTTAAAGAAAGCTTTATAGACTATATTGCACACAGCAATTTTTCATTATTGTTTTCTCTAAATTTTCATTTTAACAAACTGAACTTGTGCAGCTAATTCAACATAACACTTATATTTTGTTTTCCCAAAGAAGATGTCCACTGTGTTGTTTTGTTTTAGTGCAGCATCTTATGTGGCTTATGTATCTTTTCAGATTCTTGAAACTTTTCTTAACCAAAGTTTTGACTGTTTCATTAATAATTGGTATATAACAACCATGGTTTGATGATTAAGAAAATACAGGATGATGAATTTTATATCCAAAGATATTATTCACTATCAACTACAGCTTTATGGGGAAAACTTAAGTTTTATGCTTCTAATTGAAGTAATGGTTGAGCACTTAAATTTTTTTCTGATAGTATGCTTGACTGTTTTGATTTTTCTAAAGCTTACAGGATATATGTATATGTATATATATGTACATCTTAACACACAAAAATGGTTTTTGCAGTAGCTTATGTATGTTTTTTGGCTTATTTTGTTTAGGGTCTTCTTTTGTTAATCTTGGTCAAATGGTGTTGCTTAATGAAACTAACTATAAGGACTGGAGAAGGCACATAGATTACCACATTACCATGACCAACCAACTGGATACATGCATGGTAGATGATGTCCCTCCAGAACCTACTGATGATGATGATGCTGAAACTAAGAAAATTTATAAGGAGTGGCACACTAGCAATAGAAAGACTAAGAGCTTTATTAGGACCACCATGATAGATTCTATTAGAGGGTCAATCCAGGAACCTGAAACTGCATGGGATTATCTTGAGGCTATCTCTGAGTACTACATGGAAAATGACAAAGCTGAGATTTCTAGGTTGTCTAGGCAGTTTAATGACATGAATTTTTCAGGTGTTGGCTCTGTGAGAGAACACATTATGAGCATAATGGACTTAAATGCTAGGCTTAGAGACTTAAACATGGGAGTTAAAGATGACCAGGTTGTGGCTCAAGTGCTAGAATCCCTACCTACCACATTCAGTAACCTGAAAACCTCCTATAATGCATCTGAAGCTAAGTGGACCCTCAACAAACTCATTTCAGTCTGTGTCAATGAGGAAGAGAGGATTAAGAAAGAGTCCAAGCCAACCACTGCCATAAACCTAGTTGAAAAGCCAAAATGGAAGGGTAAAAACAGACTTAAAGTTAAGAAAACTGTCCCAACTAAAGTTTCTGGGGTTAGCAGCCATGGAAAATCTTGTGAGAAGAAATGCTATGTTAAGGGCTGCAATGGAGAGGCTAAGGGGAATGGATTCAGGTTTAAGTGCTTCTTCTGTAAGGCGACTGGTCATAAGAAGAAAGATTGTCCAGGGTTCAAGATGATCAAGAAAGGTGATTCATTCCCCAATTCAGTTTTTTCCCTAGAAGTTAATTTTGTTAATATAGATACTAATTCATATTGGTTGGACTCGGGCTCACCCATCCATATAACCACTTCATTACAGGGTATCATAAAGAAGAGAGCACCAAGGGACAGTGAGCAGCAAGTTTGCGTTGGGAATGGAGCAAGGGTAGCAGTTAGGGCGATTGGAACCTTGAAGATTGATCTAGGACTAGGAAATTTTCTTTTTTTGAACAATGTTTATGTTATTCCTTCTTTAAAAAGGAACCTTATTTCAGTAGGTCTTTTGGTTGGTATTGGATTGAGACTTGTTATTGATTTTGATGGAATAAAAATTTTCAGAGGTTCATAATACATTGGTGATGGTTTGTTATGCAATAATTATCTTAAATTAGATTGTTCTGTGATTAAACAGGAGATTCTAGCTATTGAGAATGCAGAAAGCATAAATTCAGAAACCCATATTGCAGGAAGTAAAAGAACCATATACAATAACAAATCTGATAACCTATGGCATAAACGATTAGGCCATATATCTAAAGAAAGACTTAAAACATTGGAAAGAACAAAATTTTACCAGCTTTAGATTATTCAGATTTAACTCACTGTATACAATGTTGTAAAGGGAAAATGACACATAGCAGAAATTTAAATGCATCAAGGAGTGATTCACTACTGGAATTAATCCATAGAGACATATGTGGCCCTTTTAAACATAAAACTATCTTTGGAAATGTTTACTTCATCACCTTTATAGATGATTTTTCTAGGTACTGTTATATCTACCTACTATCAGAAAAATCTCAAGCTTTACAGGCATTCATAATATACAAAACTGAAGTTGAATTGCAGCTAGAGAAGAAAATTAAAGTTGTTAGGTTTGATAGAGGAGGGGAGTATTATGGAAGACATACTGAAGCAGGCCAACAAATGGGACCTTTTGCACTTTACTTGCAAAAGAATGGCATTAAGGCTCAGTATACAACTCCCTATAACCCTCAACAAAACGGAACAGCAGAAAGGAAAAACAGAACCTTAAAAAATATGGTGATAAGCATGATGTGCACTACAGGGTTGCCAAAATTCTTATGGGGTGAGGCTCTTAAAACTGCAAATTATATTTGCAATAGAGCACCTAGTAAATCTGTAGAAAAGACCCCATTTGAACTTTGGACAGGAAAACAACCAAGCCTGCATCATTTCCATGTATGGGGATGCAGGGCTAAAACAAAAATACCTAAAGAATTAGCACAAAAGTTAGATCAGAAAACCTTAAGTTGCCATTTCATATGATACAGTGAAAAATCAAAAGGTTATAAGTTTTACACATCTAATAGAACAACCAGAACTTTTGAAACTTATCAAGCTAAGTTCATGGATGAAGATATCTGCAACACAAGTTTTGAGGACTTGACTGCAGATTTTGAAGAAATTGCAGAAAATACAGAAACTGTTCGTGTGGAAAAATTTTTACCATTCAATTCAGAAAATGAAATGGAAATTAATACTACAGAAACTGAAGTCCAAAATCAAAATTTAGAGGGTCCAGTAGCCTTAGATCAAGTAGCTCCTAACCAAGCTGAAAACTTAAATGTTGTTGAACCTGCCCATGATCCAGCAATTCAACAGAATATAGAACAAGCAGAACTTAGGAGATCTCAGAGAAATAGAAAACTAACTTTTGGGGAAGACAGTGATTATGTTGTTTATTTACAAGAGTTGGATGCAGAAGATAATGATCCATTAAACTATAAACAAGCATTAGAGAGCACTGAAATTTCAGAATGGCATAAAGTAATGGAAGCAGAAATTGCCTCCATGAGTCAAAATCAAGTGTGGAAACTTGTAAGACCTAACCCAAATCAGAAAGCTATAGGTTCAAAATGGATATTTAAGACCAAGAGAGATGTTAATGGAAACATAGAGAGGTATAAAGCTAGGCTAGTAGCAAAAGGGTTTACACAAAAATTAGGCATAGACTATGATGAAACTTTTTCTCCTGTGTCCACCAAGGATTCCTTTAGGATTATAATGGCACTTGTTGCTCATTATAATATGGAACTGCATCAAATGGATGTTAAAACAGCATTCTTAAATGGAGAATTAGATGAAATCATATATATGCAACAACCTGAAGGTTTTGTGGAACCTGGAAAAGAGAATTTCGTCTGCAAGCTTGAGAAATCTATTTATGGGTTGAAACAAGCTTCTAGACAATGGTATAAAAAATTTGATTTAGTAATCTCTTTGTTTGGATTTACAGAAAACATTGTTGATGAATGTGTTTATATGAAAACAGTAGGGAATGCCTTCATTTTCTCATACTGTATGTTGATGACATTCTTTTAGCAAGCAGCAATATAAAGCTACTTAAAGAAACTAAAACCTTCTTATCAAGTAGTTTTGATATGAAAGATTTAGGTGAAGCCTCTTATGTTTTAGGGATTGAAATACATAGGGATAGGGCACAGGGCTTATTAGGACTTTCTCAACATAACTACATTCAAAGAGTCCTAAAAAGATTTAAGATGGAAAACTGTGCATTTGGTGAAGTCCCTATGTCTAAGTGAGATAAACTGTCAAAGAATAAAAATTCTAAAATTGGGGGGAAGAGTTCTGATATGGATAGCACACTGTATGCTAGACTTATTGGGAGCCTCATGTATGCTCAAGTCCGACAAGACCTGAACTGGCTTTTGCAGTTGGCATTCTCTCTAGATTCCAGTCTAACCCTACTCATGAACATTGGATAGCTGGGAAAAAGGTACTTAGGTATTTACAAAGGACCAAATCTCACATGTTAGTCTATAGGCAGGAGAAAGAATTAGAGTTAGTAGGATACACAGATTCAGACTTTACAAGTCGTTTTCCAGAATCAAATAAATCAACATGTGGGTATGTGTTTATGCTTGCTGGAGGGGCTGTATGTTGGAAAACAATGAAACAAAAATTAATTACCACCTCTACCATGCAAGCTGAATACATAGCTGTTTATGAAGGAATGTGTCAGGGATTATGGATGAGGAACTTTATAACTCAAATTGAAATATTAAGTTTCTTAGTTTCTGATGCACTTAAAATATTCTGTGACAATGAAGCTGCAGTGTTCTTTACCAAGAACAATAAGAGGTCCTGCAACTCTAAACACATTGATCTAAAATACTCCAGTACAAGACAAAGAGTGAAAAGTGGAGAAGTTGTAGTTTTAGACATAGATACAGAATCACAGCTTGCGGATCCTTTTACCAAGGCTTTACCAGTTGAAATCTTCAAGAAACATGCCAAGAGTATAGGAGTCTTACATAAACTGGATGCTTGAATTCAGTGGGAGTTTTGGAGCAATTTTTTTAATTTTAATTTTTATCTCCCTGTAACGTTTACCTTCCAGTTTCTGTCTACTGCATTATTGTACTTTGTTTTTACGGGTATTTCAGAATCCTATATGTCTTTATACTCAAGTTCTGAAATTTTATGAATTATTCCATTTTATAAGTATTGTGTGTTTACAGGTGAACATCCATGCTTTTGAGCAATTCAGTTTAGTCCGGCAATTCCAAGTTCACTGGAATTCATTATATTGCTGGAGATTTTGTTTTAATAAAGTCATTCAGAGGGATGTGAAAGATTGGCATTTACAGGTAGATATATCAGCCATCATGATTCACTTTATCTTTTAGCTTATGTGAGTACTGTGACTTCTGTTAGTGGTTTTTAATCAACTTGTTGATCATGACATACTTGATTCTAAGTCCTGCATTAGTACTTTTACTTGACCAAGCTAGATGATGAGAGTTGGATTGTATATAATTCAAGTGCACACTTCAGTAGCTATTACTACAGTTTATATGTTCAATTGTTCAGTAAAGACATTGCCAGTCCAAGTGGGAGATTGTTGGAAAATATATGTGGACTTGGCATTATCACTTAAGTATTTTACAATTGAATTAATTAAGTATATATGATAGCTGAATTATATAACAAGTGAATCCTAAATCAGTTGTTATCAAGATGTATATCTCTTGGTAAACCTAGGACTCTCACAGAGTTGTTAACCTGTTAACAATAAGGAAAAGATAAGTTTAGTCTCTTAAAAGATAACACTCCTATTAGCTTTGGACTCTCTATGGGTGAGCACAAAGAGGAGTTTAGGCCTATATAAATACATAAGAGATATTCCCTGAATACATACAAGAGATACATTAAGTTTTCAGCCCCATTACTGAGTTCTTATGCTGTGCTTCAGAAGAATATCTTTGGAGCAGTCCTGTGAAGAAAAACAATGGCTGGAGCAATTGGAAGTTCATCAACTGGTGAGTTTCCATACTTATAACCTTATTTCTGTTTCATACTTATTTAGTATGCATTTGTTTGTGGATTTTGATTCTTGTTTAAGTTGTTGTGATGTTGCCATTTTCATCATTTATATATCAAATGATACATTTTTCCACTATTGGTTGGAGGTGAACCCTAATATATATGGTCATGACAACAGAGAGGTGAACAAGACTATAGGTAAGTTTCAGCACAAAGACGATCAATTGGAAATGTGTAAGTGTCTCGAAAATCATTCCCAAGGCACAGGTGATAGAAGCAGCGCGCACAGTGTTTGAAAAGACTCGAGCTTGCTCTATAGGTGTAAAGAGGTTGGAGGTCTCGGTTTCAGGGATTCAGAGTTGTTCAATCAGGCTTTTCTAGCCAAAACTTTCTGGCGCATTATACACTTACCTCATTCTTTAGTTGGACGGCTTCTAAGAGCTAAATATTTCCCGATTCGAAGTGGTTATCAGGTAGGGAAGGGCGTGGAGATTCCCTCATTATTAGAAGAAGCTTAGTGTGGGAAAGGAAACGCTTGAGCTTGGTACGCGATGGAGGGTTGGAAATGGGCACTTGATCAATGTCAAAAGTGATCGTTGGATTCCCCAGCCAATAACCTTCAAGGTAATATCTCCTCATGTGAATCTGTGACATAGGTCTGTTGGAGATTTTATTGAACCAAATGTTGGGTGGGGAGTGCAGTCGGTGGATGATAGTTTTTTAGATTTTGAAGTTCAAACAATTTTATTGATTCCCTTACCTAAAAGCGTGATTCTAGTGATAGACATGAAGAATTGTTTGCTATGTGGGTGTACTGAGGAGCATCCATCCTCAATGTCATTTGGGATGTTCTTATATATTTCAACAGTGGCTGTCAATAAAGAGTTGGAGTGGTTCTGTGATATAGCTTGGCATCTATAGCATGATCAAAACTGCACATTTCATATATGGAGGGGTGTTGCTGCATCTGTAAATGTGCTTGTGGTGGGAGTTGTTTGAGAAAGCAGAGCAGAGGAATGAGGACATGAGGTGATGCCCAAAGTGTCATTGCTGCTCTTTGTTCTTCTATAGAGGACCTCAATGTTGATGGCGCGCTGGTGGAGGCAAAGGGGAAGTTAAGGGACAGTTATGTAAATTACTAGTTTGCTAGCTAGTAATGAAATTAATTAGATCACCTTAGTTTAGCCTATTAGTTTTGCATCTTGCTAACTAGTAAGGTTATACGTAATGCATGCGCAAAGTTAAGAAATTACTGGAGTACTGTGATAGGCATTGCACCAAAAAAATTCTTCTCTCTCATCAGGTGATCGAAAGGAGACGATCTTCAGCTCTTTAAATTATAGAACAAGCAACAAGCATAATTAAGCAGCTGAGTAGATGCCTTGCAATCTGCTACTGCATTTTGATACATATGGCTGCTAAAAGATTACTTATGCATGCAATTTTATGTAGGTTCAAGTTTTCCTCTTACCAGAATAACTTTGACATAGTTGGTTTATATGGTTATGTCAATCCATCATTCTAGGTGATGTATTTGAAACCATCTCATTAAAAATTGAACCTAATCTTCTCAGAGATCGAGTTAGAGAGCCAATTGTATTATACTGCATATTGAAAATGTGACAACTGTCTAATTTTGACTATCAATATCGGTGAAATACTGTAAGCGATAAGCGTTTTTGACAATCCAAATTCGTTTAAGTTTTAATTAAACGAGAAAGTTATAGTTTTTACAAGTACTGAAAATTGTCACTGAAATCATGTAGTAGCGTAATTAATGATATGCGAGATCAGGATAATTGTCGAAAATATAAAACGTTAGATTGCCTAAGAATCCATGTTAGATTACTTAAAATTGTTGCCGAATCATGTTGTAGGAATCCCTAAAATCTAAACCCTAAATTAAGAAATGGCATGGTAGTAAGAATCCACACCTTTATCCTCGAGTCAATCTCCGGCCATTATACTTACACACCCTAATTCTCTTACAAGTTGGGGTACTTGTAAGATCGATGTCATCTAATCAGAGGCGGATGGTAGAGCGAGAGTGCAAACCCAGCAGCCGCTGGGTAGTTTTAATTGGAAAAAGTTTTTTTTTTTTTTTGGTGGTGGGTAAAATTAATGGTTTAATTACCAACGACCATTTATCATACATGCTTATTAAATCACTATAATATGATATTAATTATTCATATCATTGACTTCCTAGATTAATTAGTGTATTGTATGCATACTTGGCCTTTTAGTTTATGCTTTCTCACAATCTCTTGCCCTTTCTTGTTAAAGATTATAATCTTTGTTAAGATATGTCAAAAAATGGGAGATCGATACAATATTTCATTCATTTGATTTTATGCCATATTTATTTACAAAGGTCATGTTTTTAGTATAATTAGCCAGATAAGATGATACCGTGATAGAATGATCATATAAATATGGGATAAATTATATTTTATTAATTTGATTTCACTATAATCTGGTTTTCAAATTTTTTTTTCCGCTCACCTAACTTTCAGACTCTAGATCCGCCACTGCATCTAATTACATTACACTGAAGTTACTTTGAGTGTGTATATATTGAAATAATTAAATATCATCTTTAGAACGTACTTGTTAATGTTTTATCCTAGGCTTTTGTTGGTGACATACTATAAGAGATTTTCGATCCAGAAGTTCTTAATCTTGATGTTTATGTCTTTGGGACTTAATTAATTTGAGAGCGTAGCCTTAATTCTGTGTCATCGTCTTCCTCCGTCGAGAAGATGATATGAAAGTGTTAATTCTTTTTTTTGGACAATTATCTGTTCTTTGCAGCTATAGACGCGGTTGCATGCACCAGCTGGCAATGCCTGGCTTGAACTTTCGTATCAATTGCTACCTTCTTCAGTTCATGTATCCCGTATCCCAGGGATTCTCAGCTCTCCCAGTCTAAACATTATTGATTGTTGAGAGTCCACAGTACCAGCTGGCTCTATATATTAATTATTTCTTCCCTCCTATGAAACTAGTACATTGATTTATTTACAACTTCTACAATGTGGATGTGGAATAATAGCATATGTGATTGAGAGATTCTGTTTCTTTCTTTATATGATCATAATGACTGTTGATCATTCAGCTCCGTACCTCCATGTCGTATAACAGTTTTGCTCCTAACGATTCAATGATTGTAATGCATTGTATATTTAACTTATACACCCACTACCCTTCTATACTTAATTCCTCTCTTTCTCTCGATCTATATAAAATACCTTCATTCATTCGCTCATATATTCATTCATTCATTTGATACATTTGTTCTACTCACAAAGAAAACAAGTACAGGAAGTTAGCTAGGTGAGTGATCATGATGATGAGTAGCGTTGTGAAGAAGCTCTTGTTTTGTGGAGCAAAGGGGTTTCTCTCAATCTTAGACTCGGACCACTATCGAGTAGTGCCTGTGCCAGAAGCCGGTCAAGTCCGTGTGTATGTTGGAAGAGACAGAGAGATGATGTCCAAGTTCGAGATGGAAGCCAATTACCTAAACCACCCACTGTTCCAGAGTCTTCTGGAGCTCTCCGCCGAGCAAGAGTTCGGTTATTCCTATGATGGAGCCCTAAGAATAGCATGCGACGTTGGTCTGTTCCACTATCTTCTTGATCTCCTCGAAACCGGAAATCCTTCCGCCCATTACATGAAGCTTTCCGATCTCATTTCCAAGTTTTACAGCTAGCTGTGCTGCTATAATTAACTAGACACGTTAGTGCTGCCTGACATTTCTAAGCCTCGGGAATTTTTACCGACGATTGATAATGTAATGTACGTAGATATGGATTCTTTCTAGCTTAAAAGTTGATTCTTTTGTAATTTCATACACTCCCGTCTTCAAAAATAGAAGAATGATTATATACAGCAAACTTTTAGTAAAACCAATATTCTCTTTGGTCAGAATGTCAGCTAGTCGATCTATTAGTCTAGCTAACAACCTCATTAAGTCATTATTACCTTCCTTGTGAATGTGCTGGAGTTGCAAGAAATAAAACTATCAGTTGCTTGCAGTTCATCAAGAAAGTGCCAAATGGGTGCAAACCGTGCAATTAGTTCAACAGAGAACATCAATAGGCTGCAATTCAGCATTTTCATATGTAAAACTACACTCTCTAATTAATTACCAGTCTAGGGCGCGCAGTTGGATTCAATTTCCAGCTAATTCATATACAGAGAATAAGCAGCAAGCTTCAAGTTGCTTCAGGTTGGATTACTTTTGCAGCACAAATATTTATCATGAATCCACTAATAACCATTCGCACCAAACTCATCATCTCTGATAATACCCCCAGCACCAATCAAACCACTAGAAGATCGAGAACCATATACATTCAATTAAACTGCCAAACACCAGGTTCGCACCAAGAAATCATTTTTTACCTTACAAACTTATGAGCTTAATTTACAATAGCATTGAATATATATAGCCTTTGGAACAAGCTAAGCAGTACTATATATTCCATTCACTGGCTTATTAGTCAGTTTACAATAGTCTCAGAGACATTTTAAAGATACAGAAATTAAATTCTCCATATGACATTAATATATATATATATATATATATATATATATATATATAGAAACTTTCTCAGTTAATTAAGGACCTCTGCACCAATCCTAATTATGCGGATTTGATATTTTGACTAATTTTTCGATTGAATTTTTACATCTACACCGTCTAGTCTTTAGATACTCATATATAGATCATGTCTGTAAAATCCGCACTATAAAGATTGGTGTGGAGTTCCTTAACCAAAAAAATCTATATATGTGTGTGTGTGTGTGTGGAACTCCGTTAATATTGAAGAAGAAGAAAAGAGAGTGCCTCGTACATAATTATCATGTGTTAGACAGTGTAAATCGTTATTTTAGTAGAGTTACAATATCATATATATAATTACTCGTGAACATATACAGTATAAAATTTTCGATCCATGTTGTAGTTGGTATGTCTTTGAGAGCATTGATGCTGTATCATCATGCATATCGTCTTCCGTCGAGAAGATCGACGATAAGAAATGTTGTTAATTTGTAGCTACTGACGCGGTCGATTGGTTCTTGCAGTAGCTGGCAGTATGGCTTTAACTTTCGCACCAAGCTTCCTTGTTCATTCTACATTTTATTAATCGATCATCAAGAGTTCACACTACCTTGCCCTCGTATCTGTCTACACTACTATATATACCTTCTTAGTTTGAAACTTGTACATACTGTACGTACATAGTTTATTGAATTATACAATGTGCGGAATAATACCATGTGATTGTGGATCTGTTTCTTTATAACAATTATTACGGTTGATAACTTGATATCATTCAGCTCGGTACCTTCATGCCGTATAACAGCCGTGCTCCTAACTAATTTAATCTAAATCAATCCATGATCGATTGTATATATAACTAGCTAGCTAGTTTGAGTACGTCAATGAGAGAGTCTTGCATCAAGTGATCGAAAGAACTAAATATAAATATGTTATTTAAACAGTGCAAATATGAAAATATGATCGAAAAATAGGTAAAAGAAAAAAAAATTTATACGTTAATTTCAGAGCGAAATTTCGCTTTAGATAGGTTATATATATATATATATAGTCCGTCTCTGCTACGGACGTCCGCAACGTGCGAATTCGCCGAAAACAGCCGCCACCGCAAGCCGAAGCCGGCCCGGATGCTGCCGGTTGCCCTCCTCCCCTCCCGGCCCTCCTATCTGTGTTGCCCGGAGCTCCAGCGCTAGCCGGAATCTTGAAAATTCTGGAAATTTTCAAGTTTCTGGCTTGAAATTTCTAGATTCGGCCAGCGTGGGCCGGTGCTGGAACTCCGGCCAACACAGACATGAGCGCCGGGAGGGGAGGAGCCGGCAGCATCCGGACCGGCGTCGGCTTGCCACGGCGGGCTTTTCCGGCGAATCCGCACCGCACCTGAGAATGATTATATATATATATATATATATATATATATATATATATATATATATATCCAATAATCATACTTGGATGAAACTTTTGTTTCTTGGTGGAACATGCTGAAACACCCTCTCACCAAACCTATTCATGAGGCAATATGCAAGGGTAATGGGACAAGTTTCTTGTTTGTCAAGCAATCACTCCGAAGATGATCAGTGTACGTAGCGGAGATGGAGGGCCTAATTTATCTGGACTTCTTAATATATCAGAGAAATACTAATCATGCATGCATGAGTAGCATTGTGAAGAAGCTCTTGTTCCTGCTGAACAACTCTCGATAGAGTACGTAGTTCCTGTGCCATAAGCCTGCCAGGTCCGCCGTGTGCTCGTTGAAAGTGACATTGACATGATGTGCAAGTTCCAGATAGAATTATCAATTATCTAAACCACCCACTCTTCCAGGAAAGTGCCAAGCGGGTGCAATTCAGGAAAAGCATGCACCAAGCTGATGGTGCGATTCAACATTTTCACTTGTAAAACACTTGGGAGCAGTATATTCTATAATTCCCATTGAGTGGCTTGGTTACTAGTGTCTCTCAAACACGTTGTAAGGAATAGCAAAGCACTGATCAAAAATAAAGAAAATGCCCCATATGACAATTATCTGAAAAAACACCCTATAATTGTACGGCCTCGCGAGTTGGAACTAGAAATTAAATGCAAAAACAAGCAAAATAACCTTCCAAAACCAAGCCAAACTACTCTGAGCTCGAATCAAATACGTTTCATCGAAGAATCAAAATTAAGCTAGGGTTTGGAGGGGATCTTTGTTTTTCAACCGACCACCTTTGCCAATCAACCTCCAGCGGCCGGACGCGGTCCTCCGCCATAGAACCACCGTGCAAGCGCACCAGAACAAGGCACTACATGTAGTTATGGTTAGAAGGCTTGACGCAGACTGATTGTCACCAACTAAATCCGTTCTGTATTGCTCGAAATCACCGGGGCCCAGGTAAGGACGCTGCCCTCAACCCTGGCTGAGTGAACACTGCCTTGCATCCCCAAGATCAACAACAGATCTCAACTGGAAACGATGTATCTCCTTCACGTCGTACACCTCATCTAGGAAAGAAGAGCCCGCTGCCACTCTGACCAGAGAGCTCCACGTCGGGCCGCCTACTGCAGCCGGGAACCTTGGGGATTCGCCGGCAGCTGCTTACAAATCCCTAGCTAGGTTTTGGAATAGAACTCCTAAAGCCAAAGCCTGACTTGTTTGCACGATTAATTTATCGACTAAATGGAATAATGTCCGAGACTATGCACTTTATTCTTTTATCAGCTGCCTGCCCTCAGCATGCATGTTCACTATTTTTCTTTTTCTTTTTCTTTTTTAACCGCAGAAATAAGAGAAAGCAAGCTAAGCGCCGCCTATATGTTAACCAATAGAAAAACCTCAGAACTCTACTCTCCCCAAGTTTCAATTAATAAAGCAGCTCCATCATCAACTTGTTGATCACTTGAATTATCTATCCGTCATGTATGAGAAACTTAAACAGATTAAACCATTATCAGTCAATGAACTAAGGTACGTACGTACCATTGGTTGGACATATAACTCACATTATTAATCTTATCAAAAATTGCTAATCGAAACAGCACAGTATATAGTACAAGTCTCTCACATTCTTGCTCACTGACGAACTTGTTAATGGCGTATCACTACAATATTGTATCACTAAAACGTTGATGTATGCAATTTCTCTTCCACTACTGGAAACAAGGACTGAGGCGACGAAGATTGAAACAGAAAAACCAAAGTTTGTCGCCTCAACACATCGAAGAGACCAATATCGGATTCGTCGCTTCAAAAAACAATCAATAGTCGTCGCTCACAAATTATTGAAGAGACGAATAAAGGTATGTTGTCGCCTCCGATCATGTTCTGTAAACTGTGGCGACGAAAATTGAAGCGACGAAGTTAATAACCTTCGTCAATATTCGTCGCTGACATATGAAACGAAGCTACGAGTTTTGAGCAATAGTCGTCGTTTCATGTTTTAAAATATGTTATAAAGTCCTCGACTTCAACAGATTTCAAAAGTTGAAGTTTGAGGAAAAAAACTGTTCCGGAGCTGCGAAAAAAAGGGCAGATCGGCTGATTTCGTTAATTTCGGAGTCTAATTCCTTGGGTCTTCTCTTCCAATTGCTTTGTAGGTTAGTATATAATCTCTCCTCTTCATTGTAATCACCATATTTGGGTTTGATTTGTTGAATTTAGTGTTTGATATCTTGAGTTGGATTTGGTTTATAATGTGTTTTTTTGTTGTTTTTAGGGTTAGATGTTTGAATATATGATAGAATTGGTGTTGATTTTGGTGAAATTGAGATTTTTTAGGATAGTTTGTGAAATTGTGAAATAGGTACGAACAGTGTAATTTATTGAAATTTTGTGAATTTTATGGCAGATTAGGTTGAAATTATTAGTTAACGATGTAATTGGTTTGTGTTGTGTGTGGATTGTGGTAGTTAGGGTTTCTGAAACATGCGAGTGGCTTAGTGAGGAAGTGTGGTGCCGTGTGTAAATTTATTGTTTCGTATTATATATAATTGTGGTGTTTATCAGCTTAGAACTCCCGTTTGAGAATCAACAACGCATCTAGTTGATCGAGATGGGTTGTTGATTCTCGAATTGTCCCATTTTTGGACACTTTAGGCGAACACGAGTTTGTTGATCCTTTTGCTATTCATGTGGTTTAAGTTTAAGTTTTGGGATATAGTTTCGACAGTGCCTCTCTACAATGTTCCTCGAGTGTAAATTAGGTTGTTTAGATTTTTGTGCACTTGAGGAACTATAGGGAGATGCTGCCGAAATTTCCCAAAACTGTAGCTGAAACCACATGAATAGCAAAATGATCAACAAACTCGTGTTCGCCTGAAGGGGATAGGACCCAACCCGGAGGCATAAGGAGAAGAAGTGTTGGGATAGGTTTTGATTGTATCATAAATGTTGTGTGCTAACCTTATGCATATTGTCTGTTTATGTTATGACAGGAAACATGGATGATGTCCCTGACAAATCTTAGATGAATCTTCACTTTACACACCCTGATTACAGCACAGGCTTAGTTAACTTCATCAATTTTGTTTCCGCTCGCACTGCTGGAATCGAATTTCTCCCTTGTTCGTGCGCAGTTTGCAGAAATGGTCCTTATTATAAGAAACTCATAGAGATTTATCATCACTGCTTGCACCATGGTTTGGATCCGACTTACATAGTTTGGCACCTACACGGGGAAGTTTCTGGTGAACCGACAATGATCAGTAAACGGAGACAGTGGCTTCAAGACAGAGTCTAGGCTTCCAGTGTTGTCGGTCCTTCAGTGATCCCGCCTGTAGAGATTATACAAGATGTATTTCCATACTATCCTGGATACCATGCAGATGCACTGCATAATGTCGTTGAAGAAAACGCTGAAGTTCAGTTCAATGACATGGTAGATGATGATTATGCTAAGTATGAAAGGCTTCTAAAGGAGTCTCAAACTCCATTGTATGAAGGGAGTGAAGAAACTGTATTAAGTGCCACATTACATGCAATGGAAATTAAAGTTGAAAAAGGATGGTCGGATACGAGTATTGATAAATTATATAAATGGGTGCATAAATTTTTTAAAGTCAATAATTTTCCTGTGAGTTTTTCGAGAATTAAAAAAATTATCAAGGATATTTCCCTTGGATATGAAAAAATTCATGTTTGTGAGTTCAACTGTTACCTATTCAGGGGGGCTGCAAATAAAACTCGTAGGACTTGTCCAATATGTGGTGCTCAAAGATATAAGCCAGATACAGATGACCTTCCAAAAAAGATAATATAGTATTTCCCTATCACTCCAAGGTTGAAACGCCTATTTATGTCCCCACACACAGCAAAGCATATGCGATGGCATAAGGAGAGGCGACAAGATGAAAGTACCCTCCGGCACACATCTGATGGAGAATCATGGCAACATTTTAACATGACATTTCCAGGTTTCGACGACATTAAGGGAAGAAATGTGCGGCTTGGAGTGGCAACTGATGGTTTCAGTCCATTTGGAACAATGACAACCCAGCATAGTACGTGGCCCGTGGTTGTGATGCCATATAATCTACCCCCTAATATGTGTATGAGGAAGGAATATAATATGCTGGCCGTGTTGATTCATGGCCCTAAATCTCCAGGAAAGTGCCTTAGTGTACTCATTCGTCCATTGATCGACGAGCTCATAGATTTATGGGAATATGGAGTCTATACTTTTGACAGAGTCGACAATGATGTATTCACGATGAAGGCAGTGGTGATGTGTACTATAAGTGACTTTCTTGGTTTAGGGATGCTTGCAGGCTCAACGGTGAAAGGGTACAAGGCTTGTCCAATATGTCTAGATGAGCTGACGGCGAAGCATATTTGTGGGAGAATTGTTTATGAAGGGCATCGGAAATGGCTCGACGAGAATTCACCAATGCAATCCAGTTTGACATTTAACGGGAAGCCAGAGTGGGGAAAAAGGCCAGCTCATAAGAACGGAGATGATATTTTGGAGGAAATTAGGTTACACAGTTACGCCACTCTTAGCCATAATCCGTATTTTCGTGTCCCTTACTCGGCACACAACAGACAATGTTGGATCCACGAGAGCGTATTTTGGATGCTTCCCTATTGGTCGTCGTTGTTACACAGGTACTGTTTAGATGTCATGCACATTGAAAAGAACGTGGGTGACAATATCCTGGCCACCATTCTTTCAATTGAAGGGAAGACCAAGGATGGTCCAAGGGCTCGCGAAGCTTTGCAGAAGAGGGGAATACGCAAAAGTCAGTGGTGTTCGGAAGCTGAAAAGAGGACGGGAAAGGTTCTTCATGCACCCTTTTTAGTTGAAGAAGATCATCTTGAAGAAGTATTCGAATGGTTTCGCGGTGTTAGGTATCCACTTGACTATGCGGGAAGTTTGAGAAATAAGGTGAAACTATCTGAGAAAAAGTTCTATGGATTGAAGACGCATGATTGCCATGTCTTGCTTCAACGTCTTCTTCCAGTGGTTATCCGAGGATTTTTGCCGAATAATGTCGTGAAGCCATTGATAGCATTGTCAAATTGGTTTCGAAAATTATGTGCTAGGGAGTTGAAGAAGACAGATGTCCAACAGATGAAAGATGAGATTGTGATCATTCTCTGCAATTTGGAGTTGATTTTTCCTCCACATTTCTTCACCTCTATGGTTCATCTCATGGTTCACCTTCCCGAACAAGTTATGCTTACAGGCCCAGTACATTTTACATGGATGTATCCGACGGAAAGGTATATGCACTAATCAAATATGTTTCTAGATGTCCAAACTAAATTGGTATTGACCTTATATATGCAGTAATCATATTCATCATTTTACAGGCAATTAGGTGACTAAACAGTCAATGAGTAATACACGTTACCCGGAGGGGAGTATTGCAGAAAGGTACATATCATGGGAGTCGGTGACGTACTGTAAGTCGTATCTGCAATTGGAAGAACAGGAAGAGCCCAATCCCCCAATATGGAATATTAGTTCTGTTTCTCAGTTAGTACAACCGTGTATTATGGATACCACCGGAAATATCAGGTTAACAGAGGAGCAAACGGCTGAAGGTCACTGGCAAATTTTGACGGATACAGAAGAAACTCAATATTACATGGACGCTCATTTGCAGCTGTACACGGCGAAGTATGGTGATGATTACGACCAGCGCCATCGAAGGATTTGTACGAAAACTGAATATATGGTTCTTAAAATTCTCTATGAAAACTGAATAGTGTAGAACTAACACAATCTATTTTTCAGGCCAAGAGAATATATGATGCTCAGGACCCTAATTTTAACAGGGCAATATGGTCATTGGCTCGAGGTCCGCAATTCACTCGGATTTATAAGGCGTGCTACGTGAACGGTATCAAGTATGTCTCATTCGATAGAGATCAAAGGCTCGTGACTCAAAATAGCGGGGTGATGTTAAGCACGAAGCTTGGAAACCTGTCTCAACACTTCTATGGCCATCTTGACTTTGTAGTCGAGGTATGTTATCCAGACAATTTGTCGGTAGTATTGTTCAAAGTTATATGGCACAACACCACTGACGATCAGGATGACGAAGAAATTGACACCGTCAAGGTAGATCGTGGTCTGATATCGGTGGATACTAACACTAGTTACTATGAGAGTTCACCATTTTGTCTTGCTGTGAAGACTAAACAAGTGTTCTACTTGGACGATCCTGCGGCGGGTGGTACTTGGAAGGTGGTGCAAGAAATGTCGCATCGAAATGTATACAGTGCCGAAGTACTTGCAACAGAAGACTGCAGGGAATCAAATCTTACCAAGAGGACACACTAGGTTCAATACAATTTTACCATATTGATGTCTCTAATCTCTCACTCGAATTAGAAGTACACGAACAGAATGAAGAATCAAACGATGAGGAAAAGGAAGATGAAGATGATGAATTCGATGAGGACGACGAAGATGAAGACGATGATGGCGGAGACGACGAAGTGGAAGACTACTAGTTAAATATGGTACATGTTGTAAGCAGATAATGATGATATATATTTATTGTTGTAATTTTGAACAATATTTACAACTGTCTAATTAAATAAAAACATATATTTCTTAAAATAACTAATATGTTAAATTTAATTGAAGCGACGCATAATGTCAATATTCGTCGCTTGAACGTATTGAAGCGACGAAGTTTAACCTTCCTTGGGTATCCTGTATATTTCAAATTCGTCGCTTCACATATATTGAAGCGACGAGTTTTGAAGCCCCTTTGGTTACCTAGGAAGAGACAAAAGTCATCGCTTCAATGTATATTAAGCGACGAATTTGGACTAAGTTCGCCGCTAACTTAATAATATATGAAGTGATGACTTTTGCGTAAATTCGTCACTTCAGATCAATATTTAATTTGCAGAATCGGGTTCTTCTTCCTCATTTGCGTCTTTTTCCCATCTAAACCCAAAACCTCCAATTTCTTCTCTTTCTCTTCATACCCAAAAACCCTTCTCTTACAACCCAAACCCCTTCTCATATAAAAAAACCCCTAATCTCTCTCAAACCCCCAAACTCTAAATTCAGCAAATTTTGGAGATTTTTTCCCAAACCCGAAATTCCAAATCCTAACCCTTCGAAACCAGGATGGCACCCGGTTCTAGTGCCCAGAAGAGGAAGAAGGAGATGGAGGCGAGAAGAGAGAGGAAGGCGGCGGAAGTTGCCACTCAAATGGCTACTGCGGCGGCGACAGTGGCGGCGACGGCAGCGGAATCGGTGAGGACGGAGCCAGAGGCGGGGACGATGGTTCCCATCCCGTCTCTGGAAGAAAACGATCCTTCGGCGGGTGTGGGGGCTACTGGAGGTGGCGCTGACCTCGGGAGCGGCGGCCGCGATGGCGGTAGCGGTGGCAGTGGTGGTGCCGCTGGAGGAGCAGCCGGTGTGGTAGGCGAGGATGCTCCTCCCCTCAGCATTAGGACCAAGAGGGGTCCTCAGGAGCCGGGTGAGTGATTCGATATATTTCAGATTTTTTTTTTACAATTATTGTAATTTCAGACCTGCGCATGTTGTTTGTGGTTAGATAATTAATAGTTCTATAATCAAATGTGTTTTTGATGGTGTTCGTACCTAAAACCCGTAGGCTGGCAGAGACAGATGAATCCAAGTGTGATCTCCTGTAAACCTGCTTACTAAGGGGAATACCGGGCGGGCTGGTCTTCTCCTCTCCGATGCCTAAGTTAGTACAGTTGGGATGAATAGATAACTTAAGCACGTATAATAAGCAGTAGGAAAGATCAGTTACCTATTAATGAGGGTAGTTGAGGCCCTTATATAGGTGGCCGGGCGTGAGGTCTGGCCTCACTCTTCGATGTGGGACTGGCTTCCTTCTGTTCGTACACCAAAGGGCAGCTCTGGTGACCTCTTTGGCAGGCTGGCGCCCCCGGTCCTCGGGTCCCTGGTCGCAAGGTAGACTGCTGGACCCCGGCTCCGGGTGTTGGCGATCCGGTTTCGGGCCCTAGGCCGGCCCCAGGTGCACTGGTTGCGGGTCTGTGGGCCTGTTGTAGCCCCTTTGTGGCTACTATCAACAAGTCCCCTAAGTTCCCGGTCAAGTGCAATCTTGAATGGGGACTTAATATGTCTTGCTTCTGTCCCGCAGACCCGCAGTTACCAACCTAACGGTACCCAATCCCCCAAGTCCGTATTGAAGATTGGGCGTGACCGGGTGTTCGGTCAGGCGAGGTGTGGTGAGTACCGTATCGAGTCGGAGAGTGCATGGGATCTTGACCGGGTGTTCTGCCATATCGGAACGAGTCCCCCAAGGCGAAATTGCCGAACCGACCGGTGGACCCCCATACCATATCGAGTCGGAGAGTGCATGGGAACTCGACCGGGCGTTCTGCCATATCGGAACGAGTACCCCAAGGCGAAATTGGCGAACCGACCGGTGGACCCCTATACCGTATCGAGTCGGAGAGTGCATGGGAACTTGATCGGGCGTTCTGCCATATCGGAACGAGTCCCCCAAGGCAAAATTGCTGCCAATGGTGGGGCAGGCCGGGGAATAGCCCGGTGGTTCGGCCCAGCTTGTGCTGGAATAAGCGTGGGGTAGGATTACTAGCGTGCGGGGAGGTCCGTTAGAGCGTGGAATAAGCCAATAGGTACCCCGGTGTTGCGGCCATGCTGAAGCACCGGTTAACATTTGCTAGTTCTTCTCAGCTTGTGTTGGAATAAGCGTGAGGTAATGTGCAGGTTTGTTAGCCTGAGGGGAGACTTGTTCTGTGTTAGAGAAACAATCTGCCCGGTGGGGAGGCGTTGAGATAACGAGTCTCGCCATGTATCCCCAAATGTATCACAGGTCAGTGTGATGCAGGGTTTTTATCCTGCTGAAAAAGAGTACATGTGTTAGATGTAAACTCGCCCGGGTTTATAAAGCCCATGCGTTTGGAAGCCTTGAGTTGTTGCTGGCTCGTTCCTGCCCGCAGGCGAAGGAAAGTGACTAAACCGGTGGAATGCTTTGGAGCCGGTTGAATGTCACATGATCAGTGGAATGCCATAGAACCGGTTGAATGCTACGGAACCGGTGAGGTGCCATGGAGCCGGTTGGATACTTCATAACCGGTGAGATGCTGCGGAGCCGGTTGGATACTTCATAACCGGTGAGATGCTGTTCCTTGGTTTGAGGTTGACTCTTAGGGAAGTGGGGGGAGTGGACGCCTCGGCTTGTGCTCCTATTTCCCCAAACTATCGCTTGTAGGTGGGACAGGTGGCTGACATGCAATGAAGGGGAGAGCCCATCAGTCCCATCAGTTATGATGGCATGGGAGCTTTATCGATGCTGGGACACGTGTCAGCAGGGAGCGGTCTGAGATGGAGGGGATCTGCGGCTGGGGTTGACTCTCTTTTATGCTTGCCCTAATTATCAAGGTGTAGTTTTGCCGCCTATAAGATGCTTCCCCCCCCCCCCCCCCCTCCTCTCCTCCTGCCGTACCTTGCCGAAGCTTGGCTCTTCGCCTGCTCCTGTCTGTGTTGTTATCTTGCTACAGAGCTAAATTCTGTTGTTTAGGCTTTATGGCATCTGAGAGATCAGCGAACCCTGTCGGTGCCGGTCGTGGGTCGATGGGAGGGCCCGTGAGGTATCAGTTGTTGGATGGCGGCAGGGTGATTTTCTGTGACGAGCCGACCAGAAGCATGACTGATACCGAGATAAGGGATTTTCGGGCGAAGTGGGACATTGACTCCTCCGTTAAGCTCCGGGGCCTGTATCCCGGGGAACTGGCGTGCAACCCGGAGGCGGGTTGGGTTGCCGTTTTTGAGGATCAATTTCGGCATGGGCTATCTCTGCCGCTGCCGAAGTTTGTCCAGTATGTGTTGAGCATGATAAACCTCTCCCCAGCCCAGCTTCCTAGCAACCAGTGGAGACAGTTGCTTGGTCTCGGGTGCTTATTCAGTCTAAGCAACATGGACTGGCCAACGGTAAATGAGTTCCGGGCGCTGTACAAGATTGTCTACTGCAAAAAGGCCCAGGCCTGTGGTTGTGTTAATTTTACCGCGCGGGACTTCGATCCTGCCGTCACCCACCTGCCGTCGTCGGTTTCGAATGTATGGAGGAGGGTGGTTATGCTGGCCGGGGGCAGGTGGCAGCGTAGTTCGAGGAGCTTTCGGGTGCCCGGGGCTTATCAAGCTATCGGGGATTAGTCGTACCAGTTGGTCGACCTGGAGAGGCAACGGTTAGCCCGACTTTTTGTTTGCTGGGACAATCTGGGCTGGAGTTCCTACAATTTCATCCGGTGGAATGTGTTGGAGATATGCGAGATGGGGAAGAAACCTGGTAAGGTACCTTGCACTGTTGTTTTGTGGGGTCACATTTTATTCTGACCGCTCGGTTTGTTGGTTTGCAGCTAATGCCCCCCGGCTCGCTGTTCGGAGCGAGGAGACCGTCGAGCCGGATGACGAGCTTGTGGCCCAGAGGTTGATGGAGATGAGAGAGATGGCCTCGAAAACCGTTGTAGATCCGGTTACTTTAGAGAGGACGGTGCATAACAACCCTGTGCCGCTCATGTTTCCGGACTCCCACTACGGTAGGCGGCCGGGTGGTGAGGATAACGCCCCACTTGTTATTCGGGAAGCAAGATCGGCGGGCTCGCAAGGTCCGGAACCACTAGCGCGGCAGGTGGTGGCACGAGCCCCGGGGGAGAGAGAGGCAGCGGAGATGACTGGGTACCGCAGAAGCGGTCTTGGCGAAGCTCCGACGAAGAGGGCGAGGACGTTTGATGCCGGGACATCGAGCTCGGCTGGTGGGGGGTCAGCACTGGTTCTGGCAGAGGGAACCGGTAGCCGAAGGAGTCGGGAGCCGGAAGCCGATCGCGGTTCTGGTGATAGCGGTTTTGGTAGGTTCGTGGCATCTACCATTGAGTCTTTGAGACTTGATCGGGAGGCTCCGGGGGCTGCGCGGCCGGGCGAGAGCAGGAAGAAGGCTATGGAGTTGGGTCTTCGGGTAAGCTTGGTTGCGTACCTGTGTGGAATTGAGGTTCTTCTGTGCTCCCTGTCCCCTTTTGTGGTCCGAGCTAATGTTCCTTTTGTGCATTTGTAACAGCTGGTTTACAGCCTTTACGCCGCTGAGCCTAGTGAGGAGACTCTGTTTTTGGAGAGGCAAGTGAATGACCTCACCATGCAGCTGTCATTGGCGGAGGCTAAGCTTGCGCGGGAGAGGAAGGAGGCCGGTCGGCTGGCAGCTGAGCTCGCGCGGGAGAGAGAGGGGGCCGGTCGGCTGGCGACCGCTCGGGAAGAGGAGAAAACGGAGCTGGAGGCGAAGGTTTTAGAATTGCAGACCCAAATAACAGCAGTCGTCAAAGGAGGGGAGAAACTCGTAGAATCCCCACTTGCCGAAGTCGCTGATAAGGCTATCGACAATTTCCGGGAGTCGGTGGAGCTTGAAGAGATGCTGGAGGCCGCTCGTGCGAAGGGTATAAATGATGCCTATCTGGAGTGGAGGGAGAAAGGATGGCTTGATGCTGAGCGGATGAAGGTTGAGGTAGCCTTGGCCGAGAAGCTGGAGCAAGAGAGGTCTCTCAAGGCTGGCGGGTCAGGGATTGGAGGCGTCAGCGGCGCTGATTAGAGGTTTTTTATTTTACATATATACCTGGCAGATGTATATACCTTGTAACCAGCTGTAGCTCATTCTAGAGGCAGTGACTGTGTATTGCAACATTGGCATCAAATACATTATTGTCCCTCCAAGACTGATCTCATTTAGGGTAGAACCGCAGGTGCTGGATATTCCATGGGCGAGTAGAGTAGATGCCCTCGGCATCTATGATGTGGAATGTTGCCGGACCCGCGGCTGCGGTGATTTGGTAGGGCCCTTCCCAAGTTGGCTCCAAGGCCAGCGGTTTTTTCTGAATTTTCTTCATGACCTAGTCCCCCACTTGCAATTTTCTTTCCCGGACCTTTCCGTCGTAGTACCGAGCGACCCGTTGCTTGTATGCTTGGTTTCGCATATGCGCTTGGTCGCGCCGCTCCTCTATGAGGTCCAGGTTGAGCCGTATGCCTTCGGCGTTTGTTTCGGCGTCGTAATTCTCAACTCTTCCGCTGGGCATGTTGGTCTCTATAGGGAGCACCGCTTCGCTTCCGAATGCCATGCAGAACGGGGTCTCCCCTGTTGCCCGGGTTGCTGTCGTCCGGATGGCCCATAGAACCACAGGGAGTTCCTCAGCCCAACATCCCTTTTTGTCATCCAGCTTCTTCTTGAGGAGACTCTTGATGATCTTGTTGACCGCTTCCACCTGGCCGTTGGTCTGCGGGTGCGCTACTGAGGCGAACAACATCCGGGTCCCCATGGAGGCCGTGTACTGGATTAGATCAGCATTGTTGAACTGTGTTCCGTTATCCGTGACTATGGTCTGCGGCACCCCGAACCTGCAGTAGATATTCTTCCATAGGAATTTTCTTACCCGCTCCTCGGTAATCTTTACCAGGGGTTCCGCCTCGACCCACTTGGTCTGATAGTCGACGGCTACGATGGCGTATTTGTATTGTCCCACAGCAATTGGGAAAGGGCCGATGATGTCCAGCCCCCACTGTGCGAATGGCCATGGTGCTAACAGAATTGACAGCGCGATTGCCGGGGCATGGGGTGTGGTGGCGTACATGTGGCACTTGTGGCAGCTTCCTGATATTTTTCTCGATGTTGCTGCCATGTCTGGCCAAAAGTACCCTGCCCGTAGCGACTTGTGAGATAGGGACCGGGCGCCAGAATGATTACCGCACACTCCTTCGTGGATTTCTCGCATGATGGCTTCTCCCGCCTCCTTAGTCACACACTTTAGCTGGGGGAAGCTGTGCCCTCTTCGATACAACTTGCCGCTGAGGAGGCTGTACCTGGCACACCGGAGGTAGCCTCCACTGTACCCTGGGGGCTGGTTTTGTCAGCCAAGTATCTAAGTATCGGATCCATCCAGCTCGGTGGTGCCTCCTCTACCGCAAATATCTCGGAGATGGTCTTGCTTATGCTCGGTTTCTGGAGGGTTTCAATTTTAGCTCTTCGGTACTTCGGTGGGTAGTTTCCGGTTGCCAACCTTGCGAGGGCGTCTGCATGCCTATTTGCCTCCCGGGGTACATGCTGAATCGTGGCGCCCTGGAATGGCTCGATCAGGGCTTTGGCCAGAGCTTGGTAGGAGGCTAACTGGGGTTCCTTGAATTCGAACAACCCGTTCATCTGGTTCACTACCAGGCTCGAGTCGCTGTATATTTCCAAGGATGGTATCCCCATCTCCTTGGCTAGCTGCAAGCCGACTATGAGGGCCTCGTACTCAGTGGCGTTGTTGGAGGTATTGAAGAGGAACCGTAGGGCATACTCGTACGACTGGCCATCGGGCGAGGTTAGCATGACGCCGGCTCTGCTCCGCTTACCCGTTACGGAGCCGTCCACATAAAGTTTCCAACCACTGGTGAGGCCTGGTTCGATCTTTATGGCCTGAACTGCTTCAGTGCCCTTGGACCGGCCGGATTGCGCCTCTACCGCCATCGGGGTGAGTTCACATATGAAATCCGCAGCGGCCTGACCCTTGATAGCCGTTCGCGGGGCGTAAGTGATGTCGAACTCTCCCAATTCAACTGCCCACCGTACGAGTCTGCCGCTGGTATCCGGTTTTTGCAGGATCTGCCGCAGAGGGTGATTGGTATATAGGGTGATGGAATGAGCATGGAAATAGTGCCGGAGCTTTCTGGCGCTGACGATCAGGGCCAGAGCCAGTCTTTCAATGTCAGGGTACCGGCTTTCGGCTCCGGTAAGTCCCTTCCCTGCATAGTATACCAGGAGATCGATCGTGCCCTCCTTCCTAACGAGAGCCGCGGAGACGGCCGTTCCTGACGCAGCTATGTAGAGGTATAGCATCTCGCCCGGCACTGGTTTGGATAGGAGAGGCACTGCAGACAGGTATGTCTTGATGGACTGGAATGCCGCTTCGTGCTCCGCCGCCTAGTGAATTTTCTTGAACTGCTGTGCCTTGAGCAGTTTAAAGAATGAGGCGCACTTATCGGTCAGGCGGGAGATAAATCTGGCGAGGGCGGCCAGTCGGCCGGTCAGTATCTGGACTTAGTTTCTTTCCCCTGGTGTTTCCATGTCTAGGATCGCCTGGACCTTCAGTGAGTTAGCTTCTATCCCTCGCTGGCTGATAACGTGACCTAGGAACAAGCCCTCTGAAATCCCAAAAATGTACTTCTTCGGGTTCAAGCGCATTCCAAACTTGAGCATCTTACCGACGACTACCGCCAAGTCTCGGACGTGGGCCCCCGCGGTCAAGCTCTTGACCAGCATGTCATCTACGTACACTTCCACCGTTTTACCCATCTCCTGCTCTAACATGCGATTTACCATCCATTGGTATGTGGCCCTGGCGTTCTTTAGACCGTACGGCATCCTCTTGTAACAGTAGGTGCCTCGGTCAGTTGTGAACGAGGTGTGCTCTTCGTCGTCCGGGCTCATCCTTATCTGATTGTATCCGGCGTAGGCATCCATGAAGCTGAGTAGTTTAAAATCGGACGTGGAATCTATAAGCTGGTCGATTCGGGGGAGCGGGAAGCTGTCTTTTGGGCACGCCCGGTTCAGGTTGGTGAAATCCACGCACATGCGCCACCGGTCGGTTCCCTTCTTTGGGACCATAACACGTTGGCGAGCCATCGGGGGTACTGGACTTTCCGGATGAAACCTATGCCTCTCAGCTTCTGCACTTCTTCTCTGATCGCCTCATATTTCGCTGGGCTGAAAGACCTCCTCTTCTGCCTCACCGGGGGAACGTTGGGCAACGAATTTAGCCGGTGGACAGCTATCTCCGGGGATATGCCTGGCATGTCCTCGTAGGCCAATGCGAAGACCGAACTGTTGTCTCGGAGAAAGGTGATGAGCTCTTGCCTGACAGCCGGGCGAGCTTCGTTCCTATCACCACCTTGCGCTCCTGGTGATCCTCCGAAATAGAGATTGTTTCGGTTTCTTCCACGGCCGACGGTCGTTTTAGCTTCTCGTTGTCGGAATCGGTGTCATCACGGGGGTCAATACTCGGATCCGGCACTGGCGCTTGTTGAGTAGCCGTGAAGACCTCGGTTCGCTTTCTTCCGTGGGTCAGGGCCTCCGCGTAATGCCTGCGAGCGATCTTCTGGTCCCCGCGTATGGTAATGACGCCGGCGGGTGAAGGCATTTTTAACATCAGCATATGGCCGGCTATAAACGTTTTCAGCTTCCACAATCCCGGCCGACCGATTATGCCATTATACGAGGACATGCAGTCCACAATGATGAACTCTAGGTGCTCCTTCCTCGTCCTGTCTCCCTGGCTGAAGATTAGCGGTAGGTAATCCAATCCCAAAGGCTGGACCACCTCACCGGAGAAACTTATCAGCGGCTCGTTATCCTGGGATAACTTGCTCCTTCCTCTCTGCAGTCCCTTGTATGCGTCTCGGAACATCACATTGACAGAAGCTCCGGTATCGATCAGCATGCGGCTGGTTATCCAGTGATCTATTTGGACCGTAATGAGGAAGGGGTCGTTGTGTGCGGTTGGATCAGATCCTTCGGCTCTTCTTCCTCATAGAACATAACCGAGTTCCATCCGGTTTTAGCGGCTTGGCCGCTTCCTCCTCCAAAAGCGTATACCTCTTTTCCCCGGATCGACCTTAAGCACCGCTTCTTCGAGCTCCGGGTAAGTCGATCTATGTGGTCCCCACCATGTATCGTATTTATGCTCCCGTGCATCTTGATCCCTCCCGGGACTCGGGTGCTTATGGTTCCCACTTCTCGGGCACCCTGCCTGTCTCCTTGTGGGTCGTCTGTCCGGACTCGGCTGTCCACAACCGTTCTCTGGGGTCGTTGGTCGTTAGTCCGGACGGCTGGGTCCTCGCGTTTTCCTGCTGGCACAACGGCCAGGGCCCGCGGTTGTCGCCCTGCTGGCGCCGCTGCCACGGGCCGCGCCGGTCGCGAAGTCGGCGACCTTCTACCTGACTGTGAACCGTTGTTGCCGCTCCGGAGCCGGGGTCGCCAATCCTCCCATACTTCGGTTTTCTTGCTGGTCGTAGGTGTGCGGTTGCGATCCTGCCGCCCCGCTTTGCTTTCACGGGAAGACGGTGGTAGTAGGTCATCCGGCCTTCGCTTGGGCATCTTATCCCCATACATCTCATGCTCCTCCTGGGCGTGTCTGACAGCCACGGCCATCAATTCGTCGTACCCCAGCGGCTCCTTTACCCGCAGGGCATACGAGAGTTCCCCGGGTCGTAACCCCTGCTTGAATGCCATCTCAGCGATCCTTTTGTCCAAGTTCCTGACCCCGGCCATGGCGATATGCCACCGGTTAACGAAAGCGCGTAGCAGTTCGTGGTCAGTCTGCATGCAGTCGAAAAGGATCGTTGATGTTTGGGCCGCCTTGGCTATGAGGACGAACTGGCCGACAAACTTATCAGCCAGCTGTTCGAAGGTTTCCACCGAGTTTACTGGCAGCTCGTAGAACCAACTCAACGCCTCCCCCGAGAGCGTCTCTTGGAATACATTGCAAAACGTGGCGTCTGAGTAGCCCTTTGTGCTCGTTTGTGACTTAAAGCTGTCCAGGTGCTGGTATGGGCAGCTCGTTCCTGAGTACGTCAGTTTCAGGGGCTTTTGGTTACCAGATCTTCCTGATTCCCTAACCCGGTGTGGAAAAGGTCCAGTGCGTTCGTTGAATCGTGCACTGTCCTGCGGTCGCCCCGTCCTTTTCTCGCTGGCCTCTAGCCGGTCCCTCATGTCCGACACCGAGGCAGACAGCGTCTGGAGCGTCCTTGCGGTGGAGCTGTCTTGCTCGCTCGATGCCACACTCGTGCGGTATGGGGGCTTAACCGGGCCGGTATTCTTCAGAGCTTCCGGAAAGAGAGGTGAGGGCACATGCGCAGTCTTTCTCCTTCCCGTAGGCTGTCCCACCTCTAGGTGCGGGAATTCGTTACTTTTGTTTTCGGGCCGCGATGCCGCCCGAGAAGTGCCCTACTGGTGCCCCTTCTCCAGGGCCGCTAATAAGGCGACGTTCACCGCTTCCAACTCTTGGCACCGGGCATCCGTCCTTAGTCGGTCTCGATCGCCCTCCTCTCGCAACCGTGCGACTTCTGCCTTCATTTTTTTTATTTTGCTCCCCCGCATCGTATTGGTCAGGATTGTCTGAGCCTTGGCAACCGTGAGTTCCGTCCTGGTCGGGAGATGGGACGAACCTCGCACTGACTTCGGATTTAATGTTTTGGGCCCGGCCGGGGATCCGGACTCGTTCTTTCAACCTTCCCTCGCTAGCTCTTATCTTCCTTCCTTCCATGGCCTCCGGATTGTGGATTTAACTGCCTTTCAAAGGATCGGTCGGGTTCTACCCTCCGGTAGAGCAACACAACTTTTTGAACTTATTCCCACAAACGGCGCCAATTGTTCGTACCTAAAACCCGTAGGCCTGGCAGAGACAGATGAATCCAAGTGTGATCTCTTGTAAACCTGCTTACTAAGGGGAATACCGGGCGGGCCGGTCTTCTCCTCTCCGATGCCTAAGTTAGTACAGTTGTGATGAATATATAACTTAAGCACGTATGATAATCAGTAGGAAAGATCAGTTACCTATTAATGAGGGTAGTTGAGGCCATTATATATGTGGCCGGGCATGAGGTCTGGCCTCACTCTTCGATGTGGGACTGGCTTCCTTCTGTTCGTACACCAAAGGGCAGCTCTGGTGACCTCTTTGGCAGGCTGGCGCCCCCGGTCCTCGGGTCCCTGGTCGCAAGGTAGACTGCTGGACCCCGGCTCCGGGTGTTGGCGATCCGGTTTCGGGCCCTAGGCCGGCCCCAGGTGCACTGGTTGCGGGTCTGTGGGCCTGTTGTAGCCCCTTTGTGGCTACTGTCAACAGATGGATTTCTATAATCAAGTATTGTACATTACAATTGGTCATTGATGAATTGAGCACAATGAATGAAATGGATAATAGTACTCTGTCGATCTTGATCTGCATGTTGTCATACAAGGCAAAATGCTGCTTTTCTTTTCCTTCTCGAGCATCAGCAACTTCTGTTAGATTTTGTACCAGGGAAAACATACACAAAGCATATATATGTATACGTACACAATATACTAAAAGAAATGCATATTTGTTAGATTTTGCAGCATATTTTCTGTATAGAACTAGTGCGGTTTATGTGTCCTACCCATTGAGTTGTAGTGCAGAAAGGTTGGTGCAGGTCTTTTATATTTTGTTTCCATTCAGTGTCTTTTTTTATTTATTTATTTTATAGAAAGGTTGGTGCAGGTTTACTTAGGCAAAGAGTTCCTCTGACTTTAAAATCTAGATAAAGATGCCACTTCAGTATATATACGGCAATGCTATTATTATTCAAGGGCTTCAAGCAAATATACTCAACACCCTTTCTTATTAAACTTCCAAGTAGGCAAGTTGAAGTTTGTTTAATTAAGAATCCTCTACACGTTCATACTTAATTTGACTAGTCAATCAATCAATATTGTTTATTTGATTACCAAGTTGGATGATCAACGACTTGTATTAATAGTCCATTACCTATTTAGTGAATGAGCTTTAATTTTTGGGTTAATTAATTTCATTTTTGCGGCTATTCTGAAGCTTAACCTAACTTCCTTGGTTGCCCTCAATCTAAAGGTTCTATACCTATCTATGATAGTCTGAAAACATTTTTGAACTTATTATACTCTGCTGCATAGTACTCTGCTTATACACATTGACAACCGCATATCATTATACTGCTCATCATATTTTGAACTTATTACTCATAAGAATCCCCTGAAGTACAGATCAAATTGTAACAACACCACCTTGATAGAGGCCCAGAAAATGAGAATAATCATGATTTTGGTTGCAGCTACGAGATTGATGGCCTTTATCCTTTGTTAGTTTCATCATATCAGTCTGAGACTAGTTTAAGTAAAACCATGATTAAGCTTTTATGATTCATAATATTCAGTGTCATTTTAATTATAATTATATATATATGGCAGAACTTGTTGATATGACAACGGGTCAGAAGCTGAATGGACGGAACCCGAACAAGCCTGGCATCATAACCGGTACGAAGACCCAATATTTGGTGTCGCTGAACGGCGAGAAACCTCTGAAGGTTGACTACGCGGAATAGCATAGGGGTCCGAGCCTCTTGAAGTGGAGGACTTTGATGTCCCGAGACATCGGGAGCGCCATCCGGAGCAAAGTGCCCATGCTTGCGCCTTCATATGCTGAGCTGGCTGAGGAGCACCGAGATGCACTGAGCACTTATATGGACGTAAAACACAATTTCATAAAAATTTCAAAAAACTATCTTTCAGTCATATATTTGAAATATCACTACCAGATACGGCCGAAAAGCCGACGAAAATTTTTTCGTCGGCCATTCCATTTTTTCGTCGGCCATTCCATTTTTTCGTCGGCTATACCCTCTGCCGAAGAAAATTTCGTCGGCCATAAGTCGTCGGTAATACGCCGTCGGTAATACCAATGGCCGACGAAAAAAAAAATTTCGTCGGCTATAGTTAAGTATGGCCGACGAGTCCAAAAATTCGTCGGGCAAACGTGGGTGAAATAGCCGACGAATTTCGTCGGGTATTTTTGAGTATGGCCGACGAAATCCATTAAGTATGGCCGACGATTTAATAAAATTTCGTCGGCTATGGTGTTTTAACTATAGCCGACGATTTAATAAAATTTCGTCGGCTATGGTGTTTTAACTATAGCCGACGATTTAATAAAATTTCGTCGGCTATTGTGTTTTAACTATAGCCGACGATTTAATAAAAATTCGTCGGCTATTTCCTCGAAATATATTACTATTTTAATAGGTATTAATTAGTTATAGCCGACGAAATAAGGAAATTTTCGTCGGCTATAAAAGTTATAGCCGACGAAAATTGGTAAAATTCGTCGGCTATACTTGTTATAGCCGACGAAATAATGCAAAAATCGTCGGCTATTCTTGCATTTGGGAAAAAAAAAATTAAATTATTTTCTAAATTACCATTCCAAGCAAGCTGCAAATCACAAAAACAATTCATGCATTTGCACCAACAAGAAACACGTCTAAATACCATTTTTATTAAATTCGTTCCAATATACATAAAATATAACCCTAATTATCCCCTAAACTACTAAAGTCTAGGATGTCATCTACAGCATCAGGCGCATCATCCTGCTGACCGAACTCGAGAGGTTCAGGCATTGGAGGCTCCACTAACTGCTGAAACGGGAGCGGGGGTGGACGGCCTTCTTGTTGTGCCGCGAACATCTCATAAACCCACTGTTGCTGGCCGTCGTAGTTGTATTGCCGAATTCTGGCGCACTCAGCATTCCAACGGACCATATCCAACTGATACTGCTGGTACTGCTGCTGTCTGCGGCGCAGCTCCTCTACTGTCTGGGACGAGGTCGCCAATTCTGCGGCCAATCGCTGCACTTCCCCCCTCATATGCTGGGTCTCCCCGCCTCCCTTCTTTTGACCTCCCTTAGTGGTCTTCAGGAGCCCTTGTCCAGAACCTCCCAAACCCCGGCAGTAGTTCTCGTTGGACTGCTGTGGGAAGGCTGCGTTGAACATCCTCGCCGCCGTTTGGATATTGGTGCGGTTGATAGGAGCACAATGTGCGACGATATTATATGCTTATGCCCTCGTTTATGCTTTGTTTAACCCTTATTTGTCTAAGATTGAGTCATAATGTAGTTAGTGTTAATTTTGGTAGAGTTTTGTGAAAAATGGTTAAGAATCCGAAAAATGACTAAGTTTGAGAAATCTGGAAAATAGTGCAAAATATGTCTTTTTCGTGATTCTGAGACGAGTACAAATATGATCTATCCTTGTCCAAATTCTATGAAATTTGGCGTGCTTAATATTCATATGCTGAGGAATGTTGTGTTAAAATTTCAGATCAATCGGAGTTCGGGAAGTCAATCAAAAGTTGGCTGCAAAACGGCAGTCCGAGCATTCCAATCCAGGGACTTCCAGGATTTTCCTAGGACTTTGTCCCAACTTCGAAAAATCATTCCCGTCGACTCACAAGGATTTTTATCAAACTGTTTTATGGGGAGATGGCCATATGTGTCTAGTTTATCTGAGACTTGGAATCGCATCAATCGGAGCTCCACGGATGGAGATATGCCGGAATTACTGCAACAAGGTCAAATCTGCCGATTCCAGGAACCTACTGCCCCCTTTTCGTGTTTTCTGTTTTTGATGGACCTAATGGTGCACAAATGCATATGTGAAGATGGTTCAAGCCTTATGAAGGGAAGAGGAAGACACTAGGCCATGGCATTGAAGAAAAACTTGAAGAAAGACGTTCTCCTAGTCACACTAGGAGAAGCTGCCGAATAGAGGCAGATTGTATGCCTTTGTGTGCTGCCAGCAATTGGGGTATTTTTCGATGGACCAAGACATGTCAAATGAAGTCCAAGATCATACAAGAAGTCCATGAAGATGTGAAGCCCAAGCCTTGAAGAAAAATTCAGAAAAAGAAAACCTAATTGAACTATGAAAGGAAGGTTGCAAAACCTAATCCCATGAGGTTTTCTGAAATCTTTGTGCAATAGGGACTGCCGGCAGCCTCTCTCCCTATCCTCTATATATACCCCCACTTTTCATTCAGAAAAATCATCTCATCTCTTGCAAAACACTAGCCAAAACTCTACCAAATTTCCTACTCAAAGTTCTAAGCCGAAACCCTAGAAACACCAAGTCACCGATTCTACCATACACCACCACTCATCACCGATCCCAATCCCTTACCTCAGCCACTGCCGATCCTCTTCCACCACACCAAGACGAAGCTCTCCAAGGTTTCTAAAGTGTGATCCATCCCTATGACTTGTGTTTTTAATTTCGGTTTAGTCACATGTATTGTTATAAAAAATACTTTGTTTCGTTTGGTTTTGTATGATGAGCATGAATTGCAATTTTCATTGAAGTTTATGTGATGACTTGTGCGAATTTTAATACATGGTTTTTGTATGTTTAGATAATTAGAGCAGTGGTATTAGAAGCATGTTTAGGATTTAAATTGGTTAGTAATCTAAGGTGAGGGCATGAAAATCGATACTTGGTGTTGTCTTTGAACATAATCTCGGTATTAGGTTTAATTTGCTAGGGTAATTACAAACTAGATGGACCGAGAGGACTCTATGATTTGTGTTATTCACTAAGGGCTATTAATCTTAGAACTTGCATGCTAAATAAGATGATTGACAACCTTACTTGTTTACATGTTTTCGATTTAAGACTCTTGTGCGATATATGTTAAGTCTTAACCGGATTAGCATAAATATCTTTAGGGCTAGAGCGAGAGTTTGTCCTAAAAGAACTTAAGGAAGTCTAGTAACTAGGTACAGAGCGAGAGCTCTAGTTACGGTCGAAACGAATTTGAATTTTGAGCATGCTAATACTTGTCTCTTACTTTCTTGCATATGAATCTTTGTGTTAAATTGTGTTTTGTGCTATGTGATGCGTGAGAGATGATGATCAAACTTGTATATAGTAGACCTAGGATTTTATTTTCTGTTTTTATGCCGTACCTAGTTTAGGGGCAGCATTGCTGCCGAACTATTATCCCCCATATGTGTGACGATTTGAAGTGTGATTTTGTATATTTGTACATGTGTTTTTGTCTAACAATATCATATTTCAGGTACCCTTAATCCCCGGCCTAGAACGATCCCTACTTACTCATACTACTAACGATATTTTGTAGGGTTATTATTGCATGCGAGCTACGGCTCCCACCAGCGGTCGACCCGGCGCACGGCTTCTTCCATATCTGCCTCTGAGATGTCCGGTTGTGTCTCCCGAACTATTTGCTCGAGCACCTCTTGTTCGGCCTGGGTCACCCGCTCCTAATTGGACGGGGAAAAAAAATTAATATTCTAACAAATGGATAGTTAAGTAAAATTAATAATTTAAATTTTAAAATCATAATGAACGACTTACGAGATCTTCTGTCGCTTGTGGATAAGCGATCTTGAACGTCTCCACGTAGGGGTTGCAATCAGGATGATCTCTGAGCGCCTCCTCCTGATATTGTGCAAACGGCCTTGAACCGCCGTGATGGAGGATTGTGTTACGGCGGCGGTTCTCCGAGTTTATCCGAGACCGTTCCTTCAAACAAATAATAAAATATTAGAAAAATGCATCAAAAAATATAACTGAAATAATTATAAAATATTTAAACTAATAATTAAAATTTTAATAAAATAAACATTTATAGTGAAGTTTAGTATTTACCATCATAGCCGGGTTGTCGAAGACTACGGTCTTCAACCAACGCCACTCGTACTCCCTGAACATGAACTCTCTGGGAGTACCCATACGACCACGGTTGCCGTACTCGTTATAGTGGGAACGGAGCTCGTTCTTCCACTCTTTGAACCTACGAAAAAAACAAAAGTGCATTAGAAATATGATTAATATCATAAAATATTTCAAATTATCAAATAAGACATTCCCAACGTACCTCGAGCTCTGTTGGGAGTCCGCCCAACCCCGCTTGTGTTCCGCAACCACAAAGTATGTCTGAAAGATAATATTTTATTAGTTTTATAATTATAACAATACCGAAAATTTTTAAATATTACGATAAATAAATTAAATTTTTTTATTTACTCACCGACGCGGCGTTGTTCAACTCCATCTTGATTTCTTCGGGCACATCAGCCCACCAAGCCCACAACATAGGGACTCTGTCCTTAATGAGTGCACCCACGCAACCCGAGTAGTCGCGTTTCTTTTTCGCCCCAACCTCCTGATTAGGAGCTTCGTCAATCTGGATCCTCCCGCTCCGTTCAACCGTTCTCCTGAGCGTCTCAAAACTGATGACACCTCTGGTATTCCTCTGGGTTGAACTGCTAGCGCCTGTCCCTATCACATAAACGACGATTGGTTAATAAAATTAAATATTAGTGCGTTAATTTTAATAAAACATTTAATTAATAAAATCGAATGTTACCTGAACCCGATGATTCGGTTGCCGTCGACTTTCCTTTTCTCCTCGCCGAAATCAGGAGGTCAGGGCTCTCCCATGGCTGCTACTGGTATGCCTCCGCAGCACTCACGAACTGAGGCATATCAGGCCACTGGGGCCGACCCTGATAGTCGACCTCGGGTATCGCAGGAATGTTGTAGGGGAGGAAGAGCTGGTTTGGGAGAGTAGGCCCCTCAGTCGAGTCACCAGCAGACTGAGTCGGACTCGGCATCGGCTTCCGATGAACCTCAGGCATACGAACCTGAGGAACGTCGGCAGCTATCTCCTCGTGAAACAGCTGCCGACTAAACCTCGGCGCCACAGAGGGACCGACATGCGGAAGTGAAGTGCTCGACGGCCGCCCCGCCTGGAGAAGGGTCTGGTGCCGAGCACTCACACTCCGCCGCGGCTGGGCTGCATCCACACTCCTCCGCGGCTGGCTGGTGGTCCTCTCAGGCTGGCTAGCCGTCCTCTCAGAGTCTGGGGAACCGGCGGCATTTCCAGAACCAGCGGCATTTCCAGAACCTCTAGATCTAGAACGACGGCCTCCGAAGAACTGCCTAAATGCATCGGCCATCTAAAGCCAGACGCATTAATACATTAATTAATATTAAATTATATTATATTAAATAACAAATTCTAATTAATATAATACCCAATAATACTAACATATTTTAATATTTACCGATTTATATAATAACCAATTTATACATATAAATTATACAATTACACCTAAATTATACAATTAAAATAAATTTTACAAAAATTACCTAAATTAACATAAAAACCTAAAAATTACATACATTAACATAAATACCTAAATTATAACTAAATTAACATAACTACATAAATTATACCTAAATTAACATAAATACATAAATTCTACCTAAATTAACATAAATACATAAATTATAACTAAATTAACATAAATACATAAATTATATCTAAATTAATATAAATACATAAATTATACCTAAATTAACATAAATACATAAATTAACATAAATACATAAATTATACACAAATTAACATATAAATACATAAATTATACATAAATTAACAATTATATCTAAATTAACAATTATATATAATTTATTAACCATAATTTAATTTATTAACAATTAAATAACAAACAAAAAAAAAAAAAAAGGGAGGCCGGGTACCGAATCGGGGAGGAGGAGGAGGAGGAGGGGCGGCAGATCGAACCAAGGAGGAGGAAGAGGAGTCGCCGGGCTGCCGAACCAAGGAGGAGGAGGAGGAGGCGCCGGGCTGCCGGAATAGGGAGGAGGATCGGCGGATGAAGGAGGGCCGGATTCGAGGAGGAAGATTGTTTAGGGAAAATCGGGCAAATGGAGGCTAGGGTTCGGCTGCATTTTAATTATACCCGATAGTATAGCCGACGAAATAAAGCGATTTCGTCGGCCATGCTATAGTATAGCCGACGAAATAAAGCGATTTCGTCGGCCATGCTGTAGTATAGGCGACGAAATAAAGCGATTTCGTCGGCCATGATATGGCATAGCCGACGAAATTACATAATTCGTCGGCTATAGTCTTCGTCCCTCAGCATCCGTCCGATCTCCACCGTTCATCCAACGGTGGATAATGGAAAGGCGCGGATCACCAGACTTTAGCCGACGAAATATAACTTCGTCGGCTATACTTTTGGTCAAACTACAAAGTCAAACCTCTAAACGCTTTAAAACGGAAATTGGCCCGTCTAAATGACGTTTTTTGGCCTGACCTTCAACAGAGAATAGTTTCAGATCGATGCGACGCATCTAATCGTATAAAAATTTCCCCCAAAATATTTACCGACCGTCAGGCTACCCATAGGAAAACGGGAGTAAAAAACAGCAAACCGCAACATTCGGCACACAGATATTGTCGGAATCTTCCCATTTTTCAACCGTAGCTGTATTTCAATATTTCGGTCATATCTTATTTCACGACACATTTGCATTTGAAGGGTCTACGTATAGTAGGTATTTGAAACTATACATTCACTTAAACACTTAGTAAACAAGTTAAGGAACATTAGTGCATATATTCCGATTTTGAATCTCAAAGTTTGGAAAATCTATTCCAACCGTCAGATATCACCGTTAATATTAAATAAATGTATGAAAAAAAATCTAACTACATCTGACAACGTTGAAGGCTCGATCGAGACGGTCAAACCGCAAAGTCAAACCTCTAAACGCTTTAAAACGGAAATTGGCCCGTCTAAATGACGTTTTTTTGCCTGACCTTCAACAGAGAATAGTTTCAGATCGATGCGACGCATCTAATCGTATAAAAATTTCCCCCAAAATATTTACCGACCGTCAGGCTACCCATAGGAAAACGGGAGTAAAAAACAGCAACCCGCAACATTCGGCACACAGATTTTGTCGGAATCTTCCCATTTTTCAACCGTAGCCGTATTTCAATATTTCGGTCATATCTTATTTCACGACACATTTGCATTTGAAGGGTCTACGTATAGTAGGTATTTGAAACTATACATTCACTTAAACACTTAGTAAACAAGTTAAGGAACATTAGTGCATATATTACGATTTTGAATCTAAAAGTTTGGAAAATCTATTTCAACCGTCAGATATCACCGTTAAGATGAAATACATGTATGAAAAAAAATCCAAGGTTATCGGACAACGTTAAAGGCTCGATCGGGACGGTCAAACTGCAAAGTCAAACCTCTAAACGCTGTAAAACGGAAATTGGGCCGTCTAAATGACGTTTTTTGGCCTGACCTTCAACAGAGAATAGTTTCAAATCGATGCGACGCAACTAATCGTACAAAAATTCCCCTCAAAATATTTACCGACCGTCAGGCTACTCATAGGAAAACGAAAGTAAAAACCAGCTAACCGCAACATTCGGCACACAGATTTTGTCAGAATCGTCTCATTTTTCAACCGTAGACGTTTTTCAATATTTCGGTCATATCTTATTTCACGACACATTTGCATTTGAAGGATGAAGCAATGGTTTGTCGTTAGTCATAGAAAATGGAAGCTGATCTTTTTTTTTTTAATCATAGCCGACGAAATCAAACCTAGTACTCGTCGGCTATTCTTTTGTCGTTTTCGGTCAAAAATAAAATATTTATATTTTAAAAAACTTATGGCCGACGAAATAATGAATTTTCGTCGGCCATTATAAGAATAGCCGACGAACAATGAGTTATTTCGTCGGTTATTCTTTTGTCGTTTTCGGTCAAAAATGAAATATTTATATTTTAAAAAAATTATGGCCGACGAAATAATGCATTTTTCGTAGGCTATTCTAAAAAAAAACCAAAAAAATCAGTGGTTTTACACCTCCCCTATTTCGATGTCCTGTTCACATATAACCAAAATTGAACATAAAAAACCAGAAACCCAACAGTCAACATATTTCAAATTTTTTTTTTAAGGGGTTTGGAACCCAGCCTAGCTGGGAGGCTCATCCCCACGCCCGTTCATTAGAAATGAGTGGATTACAAATGAAAGGATTACATCATTTAAATTACTTAATCCGTCGGATTGTAATCGGAATCATCGGATGAGTCTTCTTCGGTTTCTGAATTGCTCGATAGGGGTAATCTATGTCTTTCCTCACCACTAGAGTCCTCGTTAGTTTCTTCATTTGGATCAACATCAACAAGCAGTGGCTCTTCTCGGCGAATTCGCACCGGCGTGTGTAGGCGAATAAAAGAGGAGTCAGGAATACCGTTTGAGTTGGGCTCTTGATGCGCGGTGCCCCCTTCCTCGTTCTCTTCAGCCACTCCAAGTGTAGACGCCCGGTAAATGTTGCGATGGTGGATAGTGTTGACTACTTTCCACGGGTCGCCCTTGGCGAGATCATCAAGATAAAACACTTGTTTCACCCATGTGGCTAAAACGAACGGGTCGTCCTCATACCATGATGTACTAGTGTTCACAGAACTTATGCCGTATTGATCGGTTTTCATGCTCTGCGGCCGTGTGTCAAACCATCTACACTTGAAAAGGTGCACTTTCATGCCTTCCCCGTAATGCAGTTCCACAACTGAATGGAGAACACCGTAATAGTCAACTCCACCATCCCCACCATGTGCCATAACCCCTGAATTTTGTGTTTTCAGTCTGAGGTCTCTGTCTTCACATCGAAATAACACACCATTCACCTTGCACGTCGCATAAACTTTTGAATAGACCGGCCTCCTCGCTAAAAGTCTGAGTTCGTGCGACCAATTTGGGTGATTATCATTTTCAATAAGGTCCATCTGCAACCATCAGAATGAACTATAAATATGAATAAATGTACACAATAATATATGAACACGTATAGAATAGTGTTAAAGGTACGTGCCCAGCGGCCGAAATACTCTGCGAATGTCTGGTTGTGGTAATCGCGATCACCTGCTACTCCTTCACAGCGTAGATGTATGTCCTTCCAAAACTGAACTTCTGGACAGTTGATTAGTACCCACCAATGTGCAATGGCTACCTCATAATCTTTCAACTTGTAGTCTGGCATGTTTCCACCGAGTACAACATCGTCGGAGAGTATAGAAAGATTGAACTGTGACGGTACATCTTCATGTATGCTTTCCTGTAACGCTCCGAAATACAGCTTCATGTAGGTGACGCACTCGTGCGCAATATATGCTTCAGCTATACATCCTTCAGGTGCGGATCTGTTTTGGACAAAACCACCGTATTGTCCAAGTTGCCTATAAATCAAGTTTTTAAAGTGTTATGATAATACATTAACACTATATCACATATATTGATGAGGAAATTAACATAAGGTGTAAAATACGTACCTTTCCATCGGATACATCCAAGTGAAGTGCACAGGACCGGTAAGCAACAACTGCCGAGGAAGATGGATCATGAGGTGAGGCATGTTGTCGAAAAAATTTGGAGGAAATATCATCTCAAATTTACACATGATATGAACGATGTCTTGTTGCATTTCCCGGAGGTCAGATTTTCTCACTTCCCGTGTGCATACCTTCTGGAAAAATCTTGCCAACGCTACTAACGGCTCCACAATGTGACGGGGAAGGAACGGTCGAATGAAAACAGGGAAGAGACGTTGTAGCAGGATATGATTGTCATGACTTTTCAACCCGTACAGATTGTTGCATTGTCTGTTGACACACTTGGCTATATTTCCAGCAAAGCCTGAAGGATACTTGGCCCGACTTATCCAATGCAAAATTTCTGGTTTATGCTCAGGCTTGACGGTGTAAGGAGCTTGAGGCATTTTTCTCTTCCCTTGTTTCAACCATAGTGGTTTTCTGATATTCATGTTTTGCATATCAGTGCGAGCCTTAGGACCGTCTTTCGTCTTCCCCTCCAAGTTCAGCGTTGTGCCCACCACACTTTCAGAAACATTTTTTTCTATGTGCATAACGTCTAGGAAGTGACGGATCAGCAACTCACACCAGTACGGGAGTTCCCACAATATGCTCCTATGTGTCCAGAATTTGTACTCCTCAGGCCTTTCAGGTATTTCCGCTACAATATCGGGATGATTGCTGAGGGGCCCAAAATCGTACTCATTAAGTCTTGCTAAAATTTCTCTTCCTGTCCATCTTCTGGGAGCACGGCCGTGTTCTTCGGTTCCATCAAATGCGGCGGACTCGTAACGCCAGTGGTGATCCGCCGGAAGGAACACACGATGACCCATTCAGCATATCTTGTTGCAATGAGGGGTGCTCCCATAATCGGTGAGGCACTCTGGACAAGCCTTGTATCCCCTGACAACGCTGCCCGACAACATCCCAAAAGCAGGAAAATCACTGATGGTACCAATAACCATGGCATGCATCTGGAACGTCTCCTGCTTGTACTTGTCAAAAGTGGGATGACCAACGTCCCACAATACCTTAAGCTCTTCAATCAATGGTCTCATATACACATCGAGACATTTCCCTGGATAACCAGGCCCCGGAATCAACAACGTCAACATATTATATTCCTTCTTCATGCACATCCACGGAGGAAGGTTGTAAGGTACCAAAACCACCGGCCATATACTGTATGAAAGACTCATGGTGCCGAAAGGGTTGAACCCGTCAGTTGAGAGCCCGAGCCTGACGTTTCTGACATCTGACGCAAAATAAGGAAACTCATTGTTTATATGCTTCCAAGCCGCTCCGTCAGAGATGTGTGTCATGATATCTGCGTCTCCCGCGTCCCGCTCACCGTGCCACCTCATAGCTTTTGCGGTGGTTGCTGACATGTACAACCGTTCAAGCCTATCTCTCAACGGAAAATACCGAAGCACTTTCACAGGTTTCCTATTGCCTGCTCCCGTCAACTTATATCGGTCAGACTGACATATCGGACATGCGTCAAGGCTAGCAAGGTCATTCCCTTCTGCATCTTTACCCCAGAAGAGAACGCAGTCAAATGCGCATGCATTGATCTTAATGTAGGAAAGCCCTAGATCTTTGAGGATACTTCGGACCTGACGGTGATTGGTAGGATTACGATGACCCTCCTCCAACAACGAAGAAGTGTACTGTAGATATTCATCTACTTGCCTGATAGTCGATTTTGTCTCGACTTTAATCCTCATTACCTCCATCACACTTTCAAGAACTGTCTTCTCAGAACTTGAACACACAGGGGTCTGTTGCAATGCAATCAGTTTGTTGTACTTGTCAAAGGCAGCAGTGTTGACAACTTGTGGGAACGGCTGCACCAGGTCCTGCATATATTGTTCCCCATGTACACCGCTTTCAAAAGGAAACACGTCGTTGACGAATGTCATTGTTGGATCGTTGGATGTACTACTACTGCCCGCCTCAAAATACTGCCCATGATCATGCGATCCATCTAATGATGGCTCACCGTGATATATCCTACGTGTGTACTTCGGCCAAAACTCATTGCTCTTTAGGTGCTCCCATACTGTCCTAATCGGAAATCGACACATATCACTGCGACACTTACATTTCTTGCACGGGCAATAATGGTACGGTCCTTTTACATTTTCCTCGACGAACTGCATAAAATCCACAACTCCTGTAGTGTATCGTCAGTCATGCCTTGGAAGCGAAATCCAACTCTTATCTCGATCCATATATAGCCTGATAATAATATATATGTATAACTTTAATTAATAATAAATTAATTAACACATATATATTACAATATATATTATTATCAACAGCAACTCATATATATATATATACCATTAATTAACAACCTGTTCAAGGAAGGTTAATTCCGTAACTTCCGAGGTGTGTCTTGTCCTAATAAGACTTGTAGTCTAGATACTCTATTAGATAGGGAATCCCTGTTCGCCAGGGATACTTGATGTAATGCCTATATAAAGGCCTCCTTATCAATGAATAAAGAGAGAGAGATTTATCAATCTATTTCTCCTACAACACGTTATCAGCACATTGCTCTAGCCTCCCGTCTAATAAGCCCTAGAAACCCTAATTCCGATTTTTTTTCGAAACCCTAACCTACCGTCGGCCGCCGATTCTTCCCTTCGGCACCGTCGGCCTCTTCTCAGCAGCATCTGCGCTGCTCGCCTGCCGCTTTGTACCTTCGAGTACTACTCCTCCTCTGCCTTTAGGTAGACAACCCGCTCGCCAGCAGCTCTCCCTTGCGTGCTACTTTTTGCACGCATCCGCCAGACGATCAAAATTGCTCGCAAGCCAAGCAAGCGATCCGCGAACCCTTATTCGTGGTTGAGAAGAAATCAAGAAAAATCGAAGAAAACAAGCTTCCCCAAGAGTCAAGTTTCGTTTGATCAAGCTTCTCTTGAAGAGGTAAATATTTTTTTATAAACGTTCCCGCTTATGAAAATTTCAATAGTTGGGTTTTGTTTTCTCTTCCGGGACCTTTCCGTGTCCCTGCTTCTTCATCCCGATTCTATCGCTTCTCGGGACGGCATACGGGGATTTAGTCACCCCGGTGCCAACGTTTATTGGGGTAACTGTGATGTTACCGGCCACCGTTATGCTTGTGACTGTGATGTCACTGTGAACCATAACGTATTATTCTTTTTTGGAAAGAAAACAAAGGGAAGATATCGATTGTGACTTGAAGTCACGTTAAGCATCGATTTATGTGACCATGATATATCTTGGCACTGTTCTAAAAGAACAATCAAACTTGATTAGTATTCAAACATACTAACGTCTCCCTGTTTGTGTTCTGTAGATGGCTGACACTCAGCGTCCAGAATTTGACATCTTGGATGTCCAAGGCAAGGAATACAAGAGGTGGGTCTCAGATGTTGAGAACACTTTCATTGGTAAAAGATTTACTGCCACCATCAACCCTCCTGAGGATGAATGCTTACACGCTTCTCCTGAACAGAAAGCACAAGCCCTGATGTTTCTCAGGCGCCATATCCATCCAACGCTCAAGAAGCAATACCTGAGGAAAACTGATCCCAAAGAGCTATGGGATATCCTCAAGGACCGCTTCAACAATGTGCATGACGCACAACTCCCAGACCTCATGTCTGATTGGGAGCAAATCCGCTTACTGGATTTTGATTCCGTCCAGGAATATCATCAGACTATGCTAAACTTGCAATCTGATTTGAGCTTTTGTGGGGTCGAAAAGACCGATGATGATATGATGGAGAAGACTTTCACGACGTTCCCAGAATCTGCGTCCATGTTGTCGCATCAGTACCGCGATCTCCGCGAGAAAGGCACTATCAAAACCTTCAGCGATTTGATGAATGTGCTTCAAAGAAAGGAGAGGTACCATGAGTTGATTCTTACCACCAATAAGAGGCCTCGAGGACCGAAATTCATTGCGGAATCTCATCAAGCCCGTGGTAAAGCTTTTAAGCAGAAGCATCAACCTCATGAACGTCAAGCACCGCCACCACGTACGCCAAGAGCAATACGTGGCGGACGAGGAGGGAGAAGAGGCGTCGGCCGTGGCCGACCGCTTTCTTGGACAAGGGATGATGGCAGAGCCGCCGCTCCCAGAGGGAGGAACAGTTTTGGTTCCGGTCCCAGGCGTGGTGGCCATCCGCCGAACAATGCTTCGGCTCCTTGCTTCAAATGTGGTTCTATGAATCATCTCCAACGCGATTGCATAGCAAGCAGAGATATTCAAGCCGCTTACAAGAAACACAAACAATACATAGAACAAGAAGCACACTATGTAGGAGACTTTGAGGAAGAAGTATACGATGAGGAAGATACGAACTTCGCCATCGATGACTTCCAACCTACCAAGAAACGTAGGACTCAGGAGTATGATACTCCAGACTATGAATAAGTATTTGACTTAGGTCATGAGATACGTGTTCAAGTTTGATTTTGATTGTTATTTTGACAGAATAGTCAATAAATCACGACTTTGTTCGATAAGTCGTTCTATTTAGAACAACCTTGATGTATTTTTGAGTTGTCATCAATAAAATCTATCTTATTCTACGAATGATTTGAGATTTTTACATCCCTGAAAGCAAAATTGGTTCAAAGCGTCCAATTCTCAATGGCATAATCATTTTGAGTTCACCAAAATTCTGGTGATGTTAACTCATATCCGAAAAATCACAAAGACAAAAGGAGAGATCCGCGATACGCCATCCGCGATCCGCGATACGCCATCCGCGATCCGCGATACGCCATCCGCGATGCGAGATATGCCATCCGCGAGCCGCGATACACGATCCGCGATCCGAGATCCGCGATCCGCTATCCGCCAACTTGGTCGCGATCCGCCAGGACTCGCTCGCCATGGCTATTCGCCAACTAATCCGAGATCCGCGATCAGCGATCCGCCAACTTGGCTGCGATCCGCCAAACCTCGCTCGCCAAAGCCTAAGCGCTTGGCCGCGACTCGCTAGGCCTCACTCGCCATGGCCATTCGCCAGCTTGGCTCAGCACCGAATCCGGTTTTTTTTTGAAACCAACAATCGATAGCCTATCGAACAAATGCAACTTTTGCATCAATGGCTCGGCAACGAAGTGTCTTCGGACTCGCCATGCTTCGGATTTAGCTCAACCGTCGCATCGCATTGCCTCAATGCCTGACCGACTCTCACCACTCGCCTTGCTTCGGCTCGGCCTCTGGGTCGCTTTGGCCTTACCACAGCTTCGGCTTTGGCTTGGCCCCGGCCTTTGCCTTGGCCTCGGTCTTGGCTCGGCCACGCCACCTACGACGGTGTCCGGTCTCAATCTCTGAACTAGGCTATGATTATCAATGGTGATACTCAGTGATTAAAATGCGGCTTATATCTTTCTCTCAAGTTTTGTCGTTGCCATGGCTATGTTATTGGCCTTAATGCACTTCATTTTGTGATGATATATTGTCTCAGTACACTTACTTTAAAGTGTTCGCCAAAGTCTAAAGTAGACTATTGATTCAAGTTACATTGTTTTTGTAGATGTATCAAGGCGAGATTGAGTGTTTGTTGGATTGTGCAACAACTCACACGATTCTGAGGAATCGGCAATTGTTTTCGGATTTTACGCCAAGCGAATCGTCGTTATCTACGATGACAGGAACTGGACCCGTAATTAAGGGTCGTGGCACTGCTCAATTCTTACTGCCAAATGGCACTGAGATTCGGGTAGAGGACGCCCTATATGCGCCTAAGGCGCCAAGAACCTTGCTAGCTTTCAAGGATGTGCGTGACAATGACTATCACCTCAGCACTTATGTTGAAGATGGAACTGAATATCTGTTGATCACCTCCACTCAATCTATGCGCACTCGCATTGTGGAGAAGTGTAAGCGAGTTCGCAATGGCATGTATTTCACAACCATTCGAGCCAACGAATCTCATGTTGTTATATTATGTGATTCTGATGCTTATAAGCTTTGGCATGATAGACTCGGTCATCCGGGTCGTGATCTGATGATCCGTATTTTGAAATGCTCCCACGGTCATCCATTTTTCCGATCACAAAAGCACAGAGGGCGCCTCGGCCTCGGTTCGGCCGTGCCGTCGATAGCCGCCTCTCAGCTCCAAGGAGAGGTTCGGTCCCCTCCTGCTTCTCATGCTTCTGTAGCGATGTCTAATGCTCATCGTTCGTTTTGTAAAGCTTGTTCACTAGCAAAACTTCAAGCAAGACCATCTTTTGCTATTGATAATAAACAGAATATTCCGTTTCTACAACGAATACAAGGTGATATTTGTGGACCTATAACACCAGAATGCGGACCATTTCGATATTTCATGGTTCTGGTTGATGCATCAACGCGTTGGTCACACGTAGCGTTGTTGTCCACGAGGAATGCTGCATTCGCTAAACTCCTAGCTCAGATTATTAAGCTTCGGGCTCACCACCCGGACAATCCGATTAAGTCCATCAGACTGGATAATGCTGGAGAGTTTACCTCAAAGTGTTTTGATGACTATTGCATGTCAGTTGGGATTGAAGTTGAACATCCCGTACCCCACGTTCATTCTCAGAACGGTCTTGCAGAAGCCGCTATCAAGAGACTACAGCTTGTAGCTAGGTCTCTTGTCATGGCCACAAACTTGCCAGTTTCGGCATGGGGATATGCAATATTACATGCAGCTATGCTTATTCGTCTACGACCCACAGATAGCCAACCATTTAGTGCGTACCAGTTGGTAACTGGTTACGAGCCTGATATTTCGCATCTGCGTACTTTTGGTTGTGCCGTATATGTGCCTATCACGCCTCCACTGCGTACCAAGATGGGTCCACAACGACGATTAGCTATTTATGTTGGATATGAAGCACCAACAATTGTCCGCTATATAGAACCTATGACAGGTGATCTGTTTACTGCAAGATTTGCAGATTGTCACTTTGATGAGACATCCTTCCCGCCGTTAGGGGGAGATGGGGCCGCATCCGTCCCAAATGAACGTCAGGAATTGACGTGGTTCTCTCCCACTATGTCTCATTATGATCCCCGTACGTCTCAGTGTGAGACTGAAATACAACGCATATTAGAACTACAAAAGGTGGCGGATACGATGCCCGACTCCTTTACTGATATTGCGAAAGTGACAAGATCAACCATACCTGCTGCGAATGTACCTGCAAGGCTTAACATTCCTCGCCATGCGCGAGCACGAGCCGCCGGTCTCGGACCCGCAGCCCTAGGTGCCATCGGCAGCCTAGGCTCGGCACCTCCAAGTGGAGAGCCGGCGTCGACTTCGGATCCTCCTAGAAAGAGGGGGAGACCAATCGGTTCCAAGGACAATGTACCTAGAAAGAGGGCATGTGTCCAGGCACAAAGCGATCCGTTCATCATCGATACTGTGACGCCGTCACACGAGATTGTCTCCGACTATACCTATGTCCAAGAATCAACTCTGAATCATCTGGGGGACGCCTCAGACTCACTGTTGATGTTGGAGAACAAGGAAATCTCACTAAACTACTTATGCATGCACAATCTGATGGAAAGAAATTCCATGTATATCGATGATGCATTCGCCTACGCCGTTGCTCAAGAAGTTATTGACGACGACGATATGGAACCCCGCACTGTTGATGAATGTCAACGTAGGGCGGATTGGCCGAAGTGGGAAGAAGCAATCCAGGCTGAACTAGACTCTCTAAAGAAAAGGCAAGTTTTCGGACCGGTTGTGCCTACACCGCCGAACGTGAAGCCTGTTGGACATAAATGGGTCTTTGTCAGAAAGCGCAATGAGAATGGCGAAGTCCAGCGATATAAAGCTCGACTCGTGGCGCAAGGTTTTTCTCAACGCCCTGGAATTGATTATGAGGAGACGTATTCTCCTGTCATGGATACTATTACCTTCCGATACTTAATAAGTTTGGTAGTCTCAGAGAGACTCAATATGCAGCTTATGGATGTTGTAACTGCGTATCTTTATGGGGACCTAGATACGGAGATGTACATGAAAGTACCAGAAGGACTTTCGTTACCCAAGTCAAGTGAGCAAAAACCACGAAGTTCATTTGCTATCAGGTTGAGACGATCTCTATATGGACTCCGACAATCTGGTAGGATGTGGTACACACGGTTAAGTGATTACTTGATTGGGAAAGGATACAAGAATGATGAGTTGTGCCCTTGTGTGTTCATAAAGAGAACAAGTTCAGGATTTGCCATTATAGCCGTCTATGTCGATGATATGAACATCATTGGAACTCTGAATGAGATCAATGAGACCGCTAGCTATTTGAAATCCGACTTCGAGATGAAAGATCTGGGAAGGACTCGGTTTTGCCTAGGCTTAGAACTAGAGCACCGAAGTGGTGGAATCTTTATACACCAGTCTGCATATGTCCGAAAGATGCTCAGGCGATTTAACATGGACAAAGTTATGCATCCTACAGGCACTCCCATGGTCGTTAGAAGTCTGGATATCAACAAAGATCCCTTTCGTCCGAAAGAAGATGACGAAGAGGTCTTGGGAGCTGAATATCCATATCTTAGTGCGATTGGAGCTTTGTTATACTTAGCTCAGTGTACTAGACCAGACATCGCTTTCTCTGTGAACTTGTTAGCTAGATTTAGCTCTGCGCCAACACAACGTCATTGGGTTGGAATCAAGAACATCTTCCGATACCTTAAAGGAACCCTTGACATGGGCTTGTACTATCGATACACTCATCAGGATTCGACACATAGTCGATCTCTTGCATCTAACAGCACAAACCATGGCTCGGATTGCCATCCGCCAGCCATATCCGCCAGGACTGGCTTTGGTTCATCCATCCGCCATCCTGCAGACATATCCGCCAACTTATCCGGACCCGCGGATGCTAAGTCGTGGTCCCGATACGGCTTTGGCGATACCCCCTCCTACTCAGATACACCAAATGATGTGATGGTAGGATTTGCTGATGCTGGATATTTGTCAGATCCACACAAAGGACGTTCCCAAACAGGTTATGTTTTTACCATTGGGAATACGGCGATATCTTGGAGATCAACCAAGCAAACCCTTGTTGCTACCTCCTCGAACCATGCTGAGATTATTGCACTACATGAAGCAGTCAAAGAATGTATTTGGCTTCGCTCAGTTATATCTCACATTCGAGAGTCTAGTGGACTTGAGTCTACTACGATGGGACCAACTTGCATATTTGAAGATAATGCAGCATGCATTGAGCAGATGAAGTTGGGATACATTAAGGGTGACAATACTAAACACATTTCGCCTAAGTTCTTCTACAATCAGCAGCAGCAAGAGACTTTGAATATCCAGGTGAAGCAAGTCAGCTCAGAAGAAAATGCAGCGGATCTGTTCACCAAGTCTCTACCTAAATCTACATTTATGAAGCATGTAAAGCGCATTGGAATGTGTCGCTTATCCGAACTCAAAGACTGATTGACTATCAGGGGGAGTTCTCATCTAGACTTCAGGGGGAGCCTAGTTATGCATGTCTCACATACTTGTAGTTGGTGCGTTGTACTCTTTTTCCTTAGACCATGCTTTTATTTTTGCCCAAGAGGTTTTTGTTTGCTGGCAAAGGTTTTAACGAGGCAACGGTTCATGCACCATTGAGGACGCGACACAAGGGGGAGTGTTCAAGGAAGGTTAATTCCGTAACTTCCGAGGTGTGTCTTGTCCTAATAAGACTTGTAGTCTAGATACTCTATTAGATAGGGAATCCCTGTTCGCCAGGGATACTTGATGTAATGCCTATATAAAGGCCTCCTTATCAATGAATAAAGAGAGAGAGATTTATCAATCTATTTCTCCTACAACACAACCATTATTTAAGTTCATTACATTATCAACAACCATTAATTAACATATTAATTTATATATATTTTAACACTAATTAAAATAACATTATTAAATTAAAACACATAATTATACTCTAACTGAAAATCAACTCAACTACAACTCAAAATCAACATATATACATACATTCTAACACTAAAACAACAACAAAACAAAAAATCACTTACTATATCAAAATCACTAAAACTCAAAATCAACTCAACTAAAACTCAAAATCAACATATATACACATATACGTACCTATATATAGCTCCACAATGTAAGAGAGGACGGATTTCAACAATACCCACAGATTTCTCACTCTTTCTCCCGTTTTTTTTCCGTTTTTTTTTAAATGAGCAGCTTCTGCCCAGATCTGAAAATATAAAGACTTATAGCCGACGAAATTACCAACTTCGTCGGCCATACTCATTTTCAGAGTATAGCCGACGAAAACTTTAAATCGTCGGCCATTCTCGTAGAATAGCCGACGATTTTTCACAAAATTTTCGTCGGCTTTTCTATTCAGAGTATAGCCGACGACAACTTTAAATCGTCGGCCATTCTCGTAGAATAGCCGACGATTTTTAATTTTTAGCGACGAAAAAAAAAATCGTCGGCCATTCTATTGGAATAGCCGACGAAATATTTTTTTTCCCAACGAAAAAAATATTCGTCGGCTTTTCTTCGATATAGCCGACGAAAAAAAAGTTTCGTCGGCCGTTTTTTTTTTTCGTCGGTAAAACCCTTTGTTCTTGTAGTGTATGTTATTTCTAATGATTTCTTTGAAATGTTTTTTACTAGATGTTCAACGACCTCCCTCCCACCGAGATAGGCATGTGGAGATACATCGACGAGACCGCTGCCAAGATCTACAAGGACTGGAAGTACGACTGCCACACCCACTACGTCGAAGTGTCAAAGGCGACGCCTGCAGAGTTCATCCACCGACCCGAACAGTGGGAGTACTTTGAGGACGACGATTATGAGGTAACGGAAAGTAATTAGAGTTTTTTAAATTTCATATAATAGATTTTGATTCTAATAGTTCGTGCATATTTTTGCAGAGGATGTGTGCCCGGAATGCCACAAACCGGAACAAAGCAAAGGAGAAGGGGTGTGCAGTAAACCACCACTCTCGCACCACTCCCTATAGCTACCGGGTCGTTGCGAATGAGGCAAAAGGCAGTTTGGCGCCTATACTTTAGACAGTCTGCGATGTTTATGCGTGATCGCAGAATGCGCAGGAGAAACTGGTGAGTTTCCTGACGAGTTAGATGCAAGAATTCATAGTTTTCAGCTTCTGATTTTATTTTTTTACAATTTATAACTATACAAACACAAACTTATTGGATAATATTTTTTACAGGCAGCGGTCAAGAGGAAGATGGATGAGCTATGTGCTAGCCGAGCCAGTGATGTGGAGAGCGGCAGTCAAGTGACCGGCCTCGCTACCGTCGAAGAACAGATAGCGGTAGTGGACGAGTGTCTGGGTGGAAAGCCGGGGACGAGAGTCCGAGGTATGTACAAATCATAAAATAACAGTTTCTATTTTAGATACGAAAGAGAATTTAATTTGAATAATTTTTTGTGTTTTACCATCTTTGCAGGGCTAGGAGGTGCATTAAGACGCCCGCCAAAACCAAGAGGCGGTGTACGCGTGTCCAGCAACGATTCAGAGGTTGAGAAGTTGAGGACAGAAGTAGTAGCCGCCAATGAACGTACCAGAATCAACGAAGAACGTAGAAGAATCGAAAAAGAAGAAAGCAGAATCGAAAAAGAAGAGATGCTGCAACTTATTGCAAGGATGGAGGCTGCCCTCGGCATGTCGACCAATCCGGATGCCAATCCCGCCGCCGCCGCCGCAAACCCTCCGACGATTGCCGATAAATCATCATGTGCTGAAGGTATGGGGGCAATTGACGTAGACTTAGATTAGGACCCTTCGTTAGTTTGTACTTGGAACATATGTACATCATTGTTATAACACATTATAGTTTTGAATGAAATCTATGTATTTATAGTGTTTGTGTTTTGTTGGATATGTGTTTTGAATGAAATGTTGGTTGGATATGTGATTTGAATGAAATGCAGGTTTCAGAGAAGTGAATGAAACCAAGACAGAATTCTGTTATTCTGTCTCTATAACAAACATTGAAGCGACGAACATTGATCATTGTTCGTCGCTTAGATTATAGTGAGGCGACGAAGATTCAACAAAATGCGTCGCTCCATGCCTATTCAAAATGAAAAAAAGAGACCAATTCTATTATTCTGTCTCTGTAACAACTATTGAATCGACGAACATCGATCATTGCTCGTCGCTTAGATAATAGTGAGGCGACGAATATTTAACAAAATACGTCGCTCCATGCCTTTTTAAAATGAATTTAAGAGACCAATTTTGACCCAAACTTTGTCGCCACAAGTACGGGGCGACAACCCAAAATACGTCGTATGGGTTTTGAAAAGACGAGTCAAACTTCATCGCAATAGAATGCAAGCGACGCGTCTAAAGTGGTCGCTAGATATCTCTGCCGACGCGTCAAAAGTCGTCGCTCTCTGCTGAGCGACCACTTTTGGAGTCGTCGCATAGATATATGAGACGACGACTTTTGAGTCATTATTGGTCGCTTGGAATTGAAACGACGAATGTGAAGCGACGACTTATTTCCGTCGGCAGGATGCTCAGGCGACGACTTCTGATGCGAAGCGACGACTTCGATTCTTACCTGCAGTAGTGTTCAGATTTTAAGAATGGAAGTTTAAAAGTATAAAAGATTCAATGTCAGATAGATAGAGTATCACTATATACATTATCAATACCAGTAAACTAAATATCCATGGGCTTATAAAAGGCAGCAGTAGCAGGTTTAGTTGCCGCAGCACTAGTACTGTTGAACTTGGAGATATATATAGTTAAAAGCGATAATTTCTTATTGGAAACTTAATTCCAGTTTAGTCAATTAGTTGCATCATTATAAGTACACTACCTAGCTAACACCACATTTGAAAATGAGTAATAAAAATCAGACGGATCGAGCTTATAGATTCAGAGTAAAAATTTACTGTAACCAATTAAAACAGAAAAACAGTCCATGAAGCCGGCAAATTTTTCCTCAATTTATCAATGAATGAAAGGCACATACACTAGTACATACCAGCTGCAAATAGATAACTGAGGCGTAATCATTACAAGTGAGAAACTGGTCGATGTTGTATATGCATGGTAAATTGGTAATGGTTCGTGATCAATGTTCCCACTTCACATAAGCCTTACTAAGTATCAAATTAATATGCATTCTATCTATCGAATTAATTTGATCCAAGTTCAAAACTACTCCCCATATTAGATGGTAGTAAGAATTATGGAGGAATTATCTTGTTAAAACTGTAAGTCTAGCTAATAAGTTGAAAATGTGAAGAGTGTTCCTCCTTGCAGTGGGTTAATTAGCGCTATATCTGATTTGAAAGGTATAAAATAGTTTACTCCATGCAAGTCTATAACTATTCCTTGTTTTTTTTATCGTATCCGGAATGAAATTATAACACTGCCACATTGGATTGAAGTAACAAGCGAAAATATGCACCAAGACAAAGGCAGCCCTCGAGACAAAGAATACAAAGAACTAACAAGAGAAAATATGCACTAGCTAGTCGAGTATAACCAGAACCAGACGGATGACACAGTCCAGCATCCAATGGAGTACATGTTCAGTGACGAAAACCCAAATACTTGTGTTATCTTGTAAAACGTTTTGTTTTGTTTTGTTCTTTTTTTTTTTTTTTTTGGTACTGTCTTTTAATTGGTACTAGATCATTCAGGCACTACTCGACAGTTATTTGAGTCTGAGATGGAGGGAAAACCCTTTGCTCCGCAGAACAAGAGCTTCTTCACAATGCTACTCATCGATCATCATTGGTCACCTAGCTAGCTTCTTTCTGTAGTAGTTTGTTTTCTGAGAAAAGAATGTATGCAATGAATATGAATTGAGTGAATGGATGGGAATCTGGGAAAGGTACGGTGTATATATAGACTGAGATTGAGGAAATATTAAATCTGCACCATAAGGATTAGTGTGGAGATCCATAGCTGAGAAAGTTCCTATATATATATATACTCGACGCTTATGCGCGCATTAACTATTGCTCATGTAAAGTAAACGCCAAGGATAGAGGCTAGGGGTAGCCGCGGGAAACATTTTTGCTTGGGTTCGGATAACTTGCAGCCTGTCTGGCTTTGCTGAGAAGCCGATTAATTAAGTTAAGCCTCCAAGGACTCCATTTTCTCATAAGATTTCTTGTCGAACAAGTAGATTCAAACTGACATAGGTTTAAAGGGTGGGAGACTGGGAAGGTGGTTCAATATTTCTCATTAGGAAACATACTGTAATTCCAATTTAAGTATTGTCGTCCAACTTAATTATACATACATCCTTCCATTGCACTCAAAAATTTCCCATATATATATATATATATATATATATATATATATATATATATATATATATATATATATAAGACTTTCGCTCTTTCAAAGTTTAATATCTTCAATTCTCATTGAGCTAATCACATGTATGTATGTTTTTTTTTTTTTTTTTTAACAAAATCACATGTATAAATGGCAAGAATGATTAGCTAGAAATCGGACCGAGCTGCTGTTTTAGGGCAATGTACAAATTTCTGTATATGAAGGCATATGGAGCTCAATGATCAGCTGTCATATGTTATTTATAAAGAAATAGATCCGTAATCATATGATGTTATTCCACACTGTACGAAAAAACATGAATAAATTATTGAACTAGTTAATTCAAAGGAGATGGAAGGAATTAATTAGTAATGAGAGGCAGTGAGCACTAGCTATCAATAACAATTACGAGTTTAGAGTGGGAGGGCTGAGATAGCACAAGGAAAAGAAGCTTGACATGAAAGCAAAGGCCAGCTGCTAGCTGTTTAAAGAACCGACCGCGTCTTTATCTGTTACAGAGAACAATTCTTATCAGCTTCTCCACTCAAGAGTCAAGACGGTGAGACAAGATTATGGTTCTCAAGGAAATAAAAAATACTAAACTACCACTACCGAATAATTCCCCAGGTTCATATTTTTTTTATTTTTTTATTTTTTGGTTTCCAGAAAACACGTTTGTGAGTAATGTGACTTCGGAATTTAGAGGGTTCGTTCAAATTTTATGGTGCTCGCCAACTCCAAAGAATAGCCAACCTCCTCGGATAATTTGCACAGTTTTTGGCAAGAATATTGATCTAGAACGATGCAAGATATATAATCTATATTATGGAACAAGAGAAAGTAGTTTGATTTGATCCGGATCCTGATCCTTTTTTGCTTGATTTATCCACTAATTTCCGAGACGATGCACTTTCATCCTTTACCAGCTGCCTGCAGCCTTCAAAATCTTCCTCTCTCTTTTTTTTCAATGCAGAAATCTTAAAGTGAAAGAAAGCAGAGCTCCATCTATATGTTGATCAATAGATAAACTTCGGAACTCTACTCTCCCCAATTCGTTGCACATCTATCTCATTGATCTCGATCATATATCACAAATCTCTCCATTTTATTCTCATTAATTATTTCATCCACAAAAGCTTCATCAACATCTTGATCACTTGAATTATCTTTCATGCATGATTGACATCAATCATTAATTAGATGACTACGTACGTACCATTGGTTGAACATACAGTTTACATTTGAAATCTTATAAAAAAGTTGTGCCTTTTTTTATTTTTCCAGGAAAACATGGTTCGAATGGGATATATATTGAAAGTTTGAAACAATAATAGTACAATTCTCTCACATTCATGCTCACTGACCAACTTGTTGCTGGCGTTTTGCTTGTATCACTAAATTGTTGATGTATACATGCAATTCCTCTTCAATTTTTGACGATGGAAGTTTTAAAATATAAAAGATTCAATCAAATTGATCGAGTATCCTATCTACATTATCGATACCCAGTAAACTAAATATCCATAGGCTTATAAAAGGCAGCCGTAGCAGGTTTAGTTGCCGTAGCACTAGTACTGTTGAACTTGGAAACGAGACTGGAAAGATCCATGTAACGGGCGGATGGATTGCTGGTTTCGAGGAGATGAAGAATGTAGAGGTAGAGATCGACGTTGCACGCTATTCTTAGAGCTCCATCGTAGGAATAACCAAACTCTTGCTCGGCAGAGAGCTCCAATAGACTCTGGAAGAGTGGGTGGTTAAGGTAATTGGCTTCGATCTCGAACTTGCACATCATGTTAAGGTCTCTCCCAACGTACACACGGACGTGACCGGCTTGTGGCACAGGCACTACTCGTGAGTTGTCCGACTCTGCGATGGAGGGAAATCCCTTTGCTCCACAGAACAAGATATTCTTCACAAATCTACTCATCACCGTCATTAACTGATCAGGTGGCTCGCTTCTTTTGCACTGCAATATATGGAAGGTATGGATAAATGAATGAATGAAGTGAATGAATGGCAAAGGATCCTATATATAAGATCGTGGACTCAAATAAGAAGTGGGTGCTGAAAGCTAGTTGATGCATGGCGCCTCAGTCCTCTTGTAAAGTAAACGGCAAGGAATGAGGTGCAGCCGCGGAAAGCAAGGTGGCTTGGGCCCGCAAGACTCATAGCTAGGACTGACTGGCTCTCTGCCTTGGCCAAGAAGCCAATGGCATGGATTATTTAAGCTGCATGATTAATATCTAATCAATTAATTAACAAGTCCAAATTAGACTCTCCACCATCTGCTACGAACTATGATGAATAGCCGAACAGGTTTTAATTAGTGTGAGGGTGTTTCAGCATGTTGTAGATATAAGTACGGCGATCAGATATAACTATATCTGCGTAACATATATTTTCATGTTAAGTAGTTAATGTAACTTGTTCGATCGCTTGATGCAAGACTTTCTCTTATTTACTACCTTACACTCGAATTGACGTACTCAAACTCGTTACGTACCTACACAATCATATCGAATGATTAAATTGATTAGTAATGAGCAGAGCTGTTATACGGAGAAGAATATAGTGATGGAGAAGAATATGAAGCTCCAGAAGAGATCGATCGGGATCTGATCATCAAAAGGTTGTTAAAAGATTATTCTAGTAGTCATATTGGTCCAACTGGTGGATTCTGTTCTGCTTGTGTTGAGAATGAAGTCTGCAAAATTTGTCGTCGTAAGAATGGCTACCCTACTGATTATAATCCAGTGGTATGTGCTACCACCGATAAGAATGGATGTTGTATGAATCGGAATATCCGTGTGGGTGACTATCTTTGAGCAGCTTGAAGAAATGGAGAAGATGATGCTATTAAGAAGTAGGAATTGTGGTGGATCAAGTGATGACTGGATTTGTTTAGCAAGCCTACTAAGATGGATAAACTGTACGAACGATTTGATTTTGCTGTGTATCTAATGAAAAACAGTATGTGCCCAGAATTAAATTCAACTTCAAGAATATATGTGGGCATTTTATATATTATTTTACACCGATTGACATAAAAAAAAAAAAAAAAAAAAAAAAAAGAGCTGTTATACGGCATGAAGGTACGTACGGAGCTGATCGAACAATCAACCGTCATTGTTCATATAAAGAAAGAGATCCACAACCACATGGTATTATTCCACATATTGAAGAAACTATGAATATATAATGTACAAGTTTCAAAAGACGATGGTATAATGTATACAGTTACGAGAGCTAGGTAGTATGAACTCATTGAGATAGCACAAGGAATAATATAGAGCAAGCCATTGCCAGCAAGTACTGCAAGAACAAACCGCGTCTTGAGCTGCAAAGAACATTTTTTATCATCTTCTCCACGGAAGAAGAAGAAGAAGAAGAAGAAGATAAGACAGCATTAAGGCTTTTAAGACATACTAAATACATCAACGTGATCAAAAAATTGTATGATCACGATCGAGTTGGTCGTTGTAAGCTTTCACTATGATGTAATAATGAGAAAACGTCTTACTAGTTACTTTGAAGAGTATTATTGACGTTTACTGTGTAGCCTCGGTTCAATCAGTGAACTCACTACGCCAAAGGTCCTTCCAGGCGACCGGAGAAAAACAAGGAAGGCGACTACATAACAGCCGGAAAAGACAATTTGCGACTGTAAAGTAGTCGCTTATAAGAGGTCGCAAGCAACATGTAGCTATAACCTAAAGGCGACTGGAATAGATAACCAGTCGCTTTTACTCACTATCTAGCGACTGGTATATAATACCGTCTCTTAACCGTGTCCCCATTAGCGACTGGAACCCCCTGTCGCTAGTGGCTTTAGAGTGACTATCTTGGGTAGTCGCTAACACCCTTAGAGCGACAGGGTTCTTTGGTCGCTTTTACTCCCTATCTAGCGACTGGTATATAATGCCGTCTCTTAACCGTGTCCCCATTAGCGACTGGAACCCGCTGTCGCTAGTGACTTTAGAGTGACTATCTTGGGTAGTCGCTAACCCAGTTAGAGTGACTGGTTTCTTTGTTCGCTGGCTCGTCTCTTAAACGGTTGTAGCGACTGATTTATGTATCTTAGTCGCCTGAATCAGTTCCCTATATTGCAATGCAGGGCCTGTATCTGTAATGCCCAGTTTTGTGCACAAAAACCTGCATTTTTCCACAACAAACATACACAGCAACATTCAACTCAACACAGCCAACAAATCTCACACACAAACATTGCATTGAAATTAAATAGAGTTTAAAACATTACATTGTCTTGAAACTCAATATCCATTACAAACCACTGTACAAACTCCTAATTGTCAAAGTAAAACTAACACAAACTAACCCAAATGTTCTCTAAACAGTCAACTAGAAGTTTGGCCATTGGAGACTAACTGTTAGAGGGTGAGGGGTTGTCATTGGAGGTAGTACCTTCTTGCAATTGGGATTGCTTCTCCAAAAGTTTGGCCACAACAAGAGCCACTGCTGCATCCACTGCTGCATCCACTTGTCGCTGCATTTGTTGCTGCATTCGTTGCTGTAGTTGCTGCTGCATTTCCTCCTGCATAGCGTTCATTTGCTCCGCAACTCGCTCCTGCACTTTTGCCTCTACGATGGCATCTACGTCAACACGGGAGACACCTCCTCTCTTCTTGGGCTCTCGCCTCACGTATCTGCCGAGTCCTCTATATGTGGTGCCCTTTCCTTCACCAACTCGTGACGTTATGACGCTGAGCTGGGTTTTAACAAGCAGTGCCTCTCCATCTTCAGCGTCCGGATGGTCTCTACTCCACTGGTCGACTTTCTCTTGAACCTCCCGTTCCATTGCCTCCTACAACATTACATAAGAGCTAGCGTTAATTACGTGATACGTACTCACTGATATAAAATATATGAATGAATCTTAGTTTAGTTTTAGGTAATTACCACGTATGTAGCGCCAATCTTATCCTTGGCGTATGCATCCTTAAAGGCTGCGACCAAGGGGGCTGCATGTCCCGCTAACGCATGCTCCTGTGCCCAGTAACTAATCGCAGTGGTCCCTGAATGGTGGTTCATCCGGGTGGGAGCCCTTCGGATACTCTTCATCCTCAAACTTAACTCCTGAACACAAATCAAATGAAGGATGAGTGGTGTTAAACTGGTTTCAGCAAAGGTATTAAATCAAGGATGCTGACATTGAAACTACTGAGTTTACCTTATTCTCGTCACTGCTGAATTCCTTGACCAACCACTCCCACTCGTTAGGCCGTTTAAGGAACTCCAATGGAACGTCCGCCCCGAATTTTTCCCAATGTCTTCTGCAATCGTGCTTCCAATCCTTGTATCGAGAAGCTGCCACATCTTGAACCCATTGGAACTGGCCATCGTGTTGAAGGTCGATTGCATAGAAGCCCTACAGTTTAATCAAGGACAAAAGGATCCATCATTCAAAAAGTGTTATACAGACATAGCATATGTCAAAGCTTGAAAAAAGTTAAGTGTATATGAAAACAAGATTGGCACAAATAATTTTCTGTGAGAATATGAAATATATATTGCTTAATTGGTAAAGAATTTACAGAATGTATGCTCAGTCAACAAAAAAATCAGCCAACAATCTTGTTAATCAATGTATAGCTGTATACTGCAAGTTCCAAAACTCCCACAAGAAACACAACTCCAAAAGGCATCTGACTTTCAGTTTGAAATTAGATATGAACCTGCCACAAAAAATATGAACTTAGCAAAGGCTATGTCACCTCTGCGCGACCAGCTACCCTAGCTTCATGTAAGCTGACAATAAGCAACTAAATGATTAATGAACCCTAGCTTACAACAATGTATATATCAGTGTTCATATAATTAGTGTACAACTAAAGGCCCTGTCATTCATACAATTACCACAACCCCAATTATTTGACTGAATTTTTCTTCTTCTTCATATTACTAGTGTTCTTAGTTGACCACGAAAACGGGTAATACATGAAAATAAAGTATAAACATGCAGAAACAAAAGGTGCAGCAATACTTAGTGAAATTCATTGATAAAAAAATGCACCAAATTGTCAACACAAATTCCGATTCCAAAAAGACAATAATGGCACAAAAGATAGAAACTTCATACTCTAAGCTGGTAATCAGCACACGAAAGAACCAAATCAAGCCGTAAACCCTAGCCCAAATCCAATAAAATGTAGCATTAACAACAATTCAATGAAGTCATGCATATGCAACATATTGGTGTCAATAACTAGGTTAATGAATTGGCCTTAAAAATTGGACACTTACTGCAATGTAGGTGTACACAATGCCCTTGAAGTCATGATCAAGATCGCCGTAAACGGAGGCAAGCATTGGTACGTCGTCCTTCACCTTCATGCCTATGTCACGAGACAGTTGAGATACGACTTTTTTTATCGGCAGGCATGTTGTGCTTATCGTCCCACTCCACAACAATTTTGGCTTTGGTAAGGCGCACCATCTCCTTCGTCTTCATACCGACCACCACACCTCTTCTCCTTTTGGTTGGTCCAGCTACACAAAATAGGGAACAAGTTATCAAATCAACATCATTAAACTAATTGTACAACTGTACAACATAAACTAAACTAACAGAAACTAAACACTTATCTACAACATAAACTAAACTAACAGAAATTAATTGTACAACATAAACTAACAGAAACTAATTCAAGGACATTAATTCGAAGACATAAACTAATTCTACAATAGAAACTAATTCTACAACATAAACTAACAGAAAGTAACAGAAACTAATTCTACTGTCAATTACCTTATGTGTCGACGACGAGATCTTTGCAGCGAATGCTGCGCACCATCGTACCGGCGGTGGAGTCCGTGGTGGAAGCAGAGTTCCTTGGAGTGGCAATTATGGGGTAGTTGGAGTGGGAGGCAGAATTCTTCGGTTGTACAGACTGCGGGTTGATTGGAGGACCCAGTTCGAAGTCGAGGTCGATGTCGTCGTTGGGAGCAGAAGCAGCATTGGAAACCGGGGCAGCGGAGGTGTCGCCCAAACCAGGAGCTTCAATACTCCGAGGTGGCGGTGGTCGTGGAGGCAGTACAGGAAGTGATGCGGCAGAATTGGAAACCGGGGTGGTTTCTGCAGATTCTGAGCTGCCGGCGAAATTGGAAAGCGGCGCCGGCGGCGGTGGTCTTCGTTTCCGAAGGGTCGATTGAATAGCTGCATTATCGGCCAGGCGTTGGGCCCTTGTCTTCACGAAGCGTGGTTTAGCGTTCTTCGGAGGCATGAGGGATTTAGGGATTTCGGGTGATTTTGGGGCTGAAATTGGGGGTTAGGATTTGAGAATTTGGGGCTAAGGGGTAAGGGAAGATGATGAGTGTGAGGAGATTGGAAACATCCTAGGGTTTCTGGGTTTAGGGTTTAGGGTTTGAGATCAGAGAGTGAGTTGAGCAGTTCTGGGTTTGAGAAAACGGGTTTCAGGAAGTATCGAAGAGGAAGAATGAATCGAAGAAATTGGGTTTTAACTGAACCCTATAGGCGACAGCAAAATAATAACCCCGTCGCACCATGTATTGCAAAATTTCATTTCAAATTTTGGCTTCAAATTTTGGCTTCAAATTTTCGCGGAAAACGACTGGGTCAATTCTGAAAACATTTTAGAGCGACTGATATGTACAACTCAGTCGCCCCACATACTCTGAAGCGACTTATTTAATAACATAGTGACTTCAAAACTTGTGAATTGAAACAAATTTATAATTACAAAGAATGGTTATATGCAGCGGCCCTCCAATTGAGTCTAATACCCCTAATATATGACAATTACACATAGTGAGAGTTGTGGTTCAAATTAGAACCAAAACGGAGGTTGTTAGAGTCGCGGTCAAAGCGTAGTTTTAAAGTCAACGAAATATACATATGCGATTTCCGGAACCATCGAACGGCAAAATCACACCCGATTCATTCCAAATTTTAACCACATACTCTATAATACATACGTTCAACATCTAATGGTCATTTTGTTAACGAAGATTACCTTGATAAATCAAGTTCTAAATGAGAGGTTAAGTTTCATAACCGTTTCATTGAGTTAAGAAAGTTAGTGTTGGACATTAAAGGCGCTATATGCTCCCGAGATCCGATTGAGAAATTGACCGTTAGATATAATAAGTACGTAAAATGTTTGATGTGGTTCAAATTTTGAGCAAATTGGAGGTCGTTAGGGTCGCGGATCGTGAGAAAAACGCTTTGGTCAAATCGTAGTTGTGCGGTCAACATAGTCACATATTATGTTTTTTCGACTTTTGAATGGTTAAATAACATCCGATTTGTACCAAATCTGAATTACTTACTCTACGGGTCATACATTAACATGTCTACCGGTCAAAACGTCCTAACGTTTTATAGTTTTGCATGCTCTATAAGTAAAATATATCTTATATGAAGGACATAAGCGACGGGTATACATAATATTAGTCGCTTATAGAGGTTCAGAGTTAGAAATTTAAGCGACGGGTATATATAAGATTAGTCGCCTGAATCAGTTCCCTGTATTGCAACTGATTTATGTATCTTAATTAGTCGCCTGTATCTTATAGCGACTGATTTATGTATCTTAGTCGCCTGAATCAGCTCCCTGTATTGTAATGCAGGGCCTGTATCTGTAATGCCCAGTTTTGTGCACAAAAACCTGCATTTTTCCACAACAAACATACACAGCAACATTCAACTCAACACAGCCAACAAATCTCACACACATAGAATACAACATTACATCATGTGACAATCATCACAAATAGAGTTTAGGTACATGAATGAATAAAAATAATCAATCATATTCATGTAGCCACTCGTCGTCATAATCGTCATCATCCTCCTCCTTATTGGCATCATCATCGTCTGGTACGTCGTCCAGATCTTCATACCCGATGTTATCGTCGTCTTCATCATCATCACTATCCTCTTCATCTTCGTCACCATCCTCGTCATTGTCAAAGTCTGTGTTAGGCTCAATGTGTGGTAGTTCGCCGTAGTCCATTGTCAACATATCTATAGGAATGTAATTTGTGATCGAGTCTGGTGTAGGTTCTTGATAAGGTTCATCCACTTCAAGTCGTTTACGTACTTTCATCCGTTGCAAGTGTACTAGCACTGTACGTACCTTTATGTGACACCATATTAACGACTCTCCAAGGTTCACCGGCTTTTGGGTCATCTAGGTAAAACACTTGTCTTGCCGTAGACGCCAGGATGAATGGTGAGTCCTCAAACACGCTAGTAGATGTGTCCAATGACAGAAGGCCGTAATCACACTTCACTGTATCAGTATCGTACCACCTACACTTGAACAAAATGACTGACATGCATTCTGTATATAATAGTTCGACAACGGCTTCGAGAATCCCGTAGTACATGACGTCGTCCACCTCTACCATGACCCCGCAGTTCTGAGTTTTCAACCTCTGATCTCGCTGCCATGTGACATACTTCACTCCGTTCACAATACATTGTGAATAAATATTATGTGCATGAGGGAGTGATGCCAAATTGTCAAGTTCACGCTTATAAAGTCTAGATCCTTTAGATCCCAAACTTTCCATCTGTAAAACAATGTAAACAACAGTTAGTATCAACTCTAAGAAACTATAGCAACTATGACCTTAAACATCCACACGAAAATTATGGTATACGTACCCATGATCTAAAATATGGATGAAAGTGCTCAATGCGTCTTTCATCAGTGATATCTGGAGCGACTTTTAGTAATTGTTGTTGGTGCTTTTCGATGAATTTGGCTGCTTTTGTACAATGTTGCATCACACACCAATGAGCCGTCATGACCTCTTCCCTAGTGAATTGAGCACTTCTGACGAAACTTTTGGGAATGACAAGTTCAGAAACTACAGAGATGTCGAAGAGGGGTACATTAGGGACATTTTCCTCTCCCGTGCCATCACCCATATAGAAACTGCAGTACGTCACACACTCATGTGCAATGTACTGCTCAGCAATACATCCCTCTGGATAGCGTGTGTTTCTAACAGACTTCTTATAGTCCCCAAGTTGTCTGTGAAATAAAGAGGTTCAGAGTTAGAAACTGTAAGTAGACTACATAAGGTAATTAAAATGTATACAAAAAAGACTTGTCATACGCACCTTTCCATTGGAAACATCCATGTGAAATGTACTGGACCGGTGAGCAAAACTTGATAGGGGATGTGAATCATAAGATGAACCATGATGGTGAAGAAAGCAGAAGGGAAGATTCTTTCCAATTTACAAAGAATCATGACAATTTCTTCCTTCATGTCTTTGGCGTCCTGTTTCTTCAACTCTCTTGCACATAGTTTTTGAAACCATCTGGATAGGGCTATTAGCGGGTCAACGACATAATGTGGCAAATACTCTCTGATAACCACAGGAAGGAGACGCTGCAGCAGTACATGGCAGTCATGCGTCTTCAGTCCATAGAACTTCTTATCCTCCACATTGACCTTATTCTTCAAACTTCCTGCATAACCGCAAGGATACTGAGCTTCTTTAATCCATTCAAAGATCTCTGGCCTTTGCTCAGGAAGCACCGTATATTCTGCTTGAGAGACCTTCTCTTTTCTTGAGGAAGACAAATATTTCAATTTCTTCCACAACTTCTCACGTACCCCCAATTTTTTCAGACCTTCGCGGGCTTTGAGATCGTCCTTTGTCTTTCCTTCAAGACCGAAAATTGTCCCACTTATGTTGTCGTACACATTCTTCTCAATGTGCATAACATCCAATGTGTACCTTTGTTTAGATTCGGTCCAGTACGGCAGCTCCCAGAATATACTTACGTGAGTCCAACATAGTCTCTCCCCACTCGAATGTACCTTGAACTTCTGATGTAAACTATGTACCGGGTACTCATGAGACATGATTTGGGCATAAATCTCATCCCCACACAACGACCGCGGTGGCTGCCTTTCCTCAACCTTCCCATTGAACTTATCTACTGCATAACGCCATTTGTGGCATTCGCCTAACCACCGACGATGACCCTGGTATGCCATCCTCCCTGTCAAGTTATTTGCATCAACATCATCCAAACAGAGGGGACATGCTTTGTATCCTTTAGCCTAGATGCCTCCTAACATCCCTAATCCCGGAAAGTCGCTGATAGTCCACATCACTGCTGCTCTCATTCTGAATGTTCTCTGCTCATGAACATCATAAGTCTGAATTCCAGTACTCCACAACAGCTTTAGCTCATCGATCAATGGTCTCATAAAGACATTCAAACACTTTCCCGGAGACTTTGGACCAGATATTAGCATAACAAGCATGTTAAACTCCTTTTTCATTGCCATTGAAGGAGGCAAGTTGTAAGGCATCGCCACAATAGGCCAACTGCTGTGAGAGAGACCCGTCTTTCCAAACGGATTAAACCCGTCAGTGGCTAGTCCGAGTCGCACATTCCTGATCTCGCGAGCAAAATCTGGAAATGACCTGTCGAACTCTTGCCATGCTTCCCTGTCTGCTGGGTGTTTAAGAACTTCTGGATCTGCCATCCTTTCCCCGTGCCACCGCATGTCCTTTGCTGTGTGAGGTGACATGTACAGATGTTGCAACCTCGGGCTAAGAGGAAAGTATCGAACCACCTTCTTTGGAACCCTCGTAGCGTCCTCTGTGGATCTCCATCTAGACTCCTCGCATATGTTACATTTGTCGAGGGCTGCGTCATCTTTGTAAAACAACATACAACCATGCTCACATGCGTGGATGATCTGATAACCCAAACCCATGTCCTTCAGGATCTTCCTCATAGCCCGGTATGACTCTGGATACTTGTTTGGTTCTAGGAGGAGATCTTTGATGTACTGACAATTTTGATCAAAGCTTTTGTCTGACCATTTATTCTCTATTTTCATCTTCACTGCTTTCAGGATGGTGGTCAAAACAATCTCCTTACTACCCTCGTACACTGGAGTCTGAGCTTCAGTTAAGAGTCTGTTATACTTCTCAAAAGCATCTTTAGCAATAGGGTCTAAATGATCAACATCATCAACAAAGGCATCCCCTAAACCACTAACATTCTGTTCTGTAGCCCACCTATCCATAAACGGGAAAGTGTCGTACATAATATCCATGGTTGGGTTCACGGCAAAATCATTGGCCACGTGTGTACTAGAAGAAGCCCTCTCAGCAACAATCTGCTGTCTTCGGTCATACATAGTGGGAATGTCTGCACGCTCACCGTGCTCTTCCCATAGAGTATAACCACTCATAAAGCCATTATTCCACAAATGATGAAACATGTCAGATAGTGGCAAAGGAACCCATTGTAACTGACATTTTTTACACGGGCACTTGTGCAATTTCGGTTCGGTCTTGCAATTGGAGGCCGCAAAATTACAAAATTTTGTTATCCCAGCAAGAAACCTTTTATCACCTCTACATAAACCCATCCAACTCTTATCCCCATGGTATGCCATCTAGAGAAGAATAATTTCACAAATAGTTGATTTGCATTAATAATTGCCAAATTTTGTCAAATACACTACAATAAAACTTTTCAACTATTCTATATAATGATACTATAATTTTAACTATGCACATATTATATCAAAAACCCAAATTCTCAACCAAATTCCTTAATAATTATAACACTAATTCACTAATCAACCACAAATAAACAAAAAGTCATCAATTTAAATTACACTATCCACTATATATATAAATATATATTTATATATATAAATATTTCAACATTTATGGTTAGTCTAAATTTGAATGTAAACATATTATAACACAAATATGGTTAATCTAACACAAAATCTATACAAAATCTATCACAAATTAAAGAACCCAATCATAAATTACACACAAATCCATCAAAATATGAAGATCAAACCCAAAATTTCAAAACCTACAATCAACATAGTAACACAAAAAATGGTATTAAAGATGAAAAGGAGAGATCACACTAACCTTCAAAGCAATTACAAGTGAAGACCCAACATTTACAACCCCAAAAGAGAAAAAATCACCATTTTTCAGCAAACCCAGAAAAAACACAGCCCATTTTTTTTTCCAGACATTTTTCAACCACTTTTCGAAAAAGTGAGATCTAAAACATATATGTATTTAAAAGATATATGCGACGTAACAAGTATAACGGTCTCTCAAAAATTAAAGCGACGGGAATATTGCTACGGAGAAAGGGGCACGGCATTTTAAGTCGCTTAGAATGGTTAAAGGCGACTGGTAACATATCGGTCGCTTATTATCCTGCACAGGTGCGACAGGTTTGTATTTCGGTCGCTCTTGATATTAATAAGCGACTTACCTGTTTCCCTTGTCATTTTCTCGTCGCTTGACGAGCTCCATGGCGTAGTGACTTCGAAAAGTCTTCTTTATTCTTTTCTGCAAATAGCCCCCGGCCTGGACTGCAAGACAGAGATTGCAGCAGCTCTCAACATAACCATTGCTGACAAGCCGGGAATTTATCTTGGGTTGCCCGGCCACTAACTGCGGTAACTCAAAGAGGAGAGCTTTGACGTATGTTAGAGAACGCATAAAGCAGAAGCTTCAAGTGTGGAAGGCTAATGTATTATCGCAAGCGGGAAGAGAAATTCTTGTCAAAGCTGTGGCAATGGCAGTGCCGGCTTACCCAATGTCAATTTTTCTGATGCCAAAAACCCTCTGAAAAGCAATCAATGCGGACATAGCTGACTTTTGGTGGGGTAATTATCAAGGAAAATGCTATGTGGCAGATTGGTAATGGTGAAAATGTGGATGTTTGGTGTGATAAATGGGTGCCGAACAGCAGAGGGGGTCTTATATATCCAAAATCCAACCATTACTTCCAACCGATTCACTCCTCTTAGAGTTGCTGAAATCATGGATGGTAACTTGGGATGGAATATCTCTCATCTAGAGGTTTTCCTAGCGGTGAGGCTGGGGAGGACAAGATGATATCGCCCTTTGCTGAGAATGGTGACTTTTCGGTGAAAAGTGGGGTATAATTCTTTTCAGTTCACTCTCTATTCCAATCATATCCATAACCCCTCAACTGATTACCAGACTTGTGTATACACGCTTCACGTACCATCTCAACATAATGTTAAGAAAGTTCCTTAGTTGTTGAAGGAATGTATCACATGAATCACGAGCAGCTACAGTGTTGTTGTTGATGTACTGCCTGAACGAAAAGAGCATCAAAGTTATCGACCAAGTAATTAGAGGCCAACTCTTCAAACCCCATTCGTTTGAGAATATCTTACAGGAAAACTAAACATATACACAATTTCCTATAGCCACAAGGCAAGTTAGATTCAGTAAGTGGTCGAAATCAATCAAATTAGGCAAAGTTGTATATTTCAATTAGGATTATGAATCACTTGCTGACAAGATTCTGAATAACAGAGCAAGTAAGCAACTCATTTACTTACCAAATTTATCATCTTATAACTTGTGAATCAAGAAAACTATGGTATAGTGATTCAGAACAGGAAAAAATTAATCCTACTATTTAGAGGTCATTAGCTCCTATATATACCCCATACCCCTGTTGACATCTTTGAAATAAACTCAAAACTCAAGAAATCAGATTTGAAAAGTACACAATAAACAGATGGGTTTTCTAAGCATTATCTGCTACGGCTGTTCCAATAGAGGCAAACGCAACAACAAATCTCAAAAGGGTGGTGTCAAGGAACAACCAAAGAATAACCAGCAGCAGCAGCATCAAAGTCCAGATGCAAATAGCCAAACTGGAGAAGATGTCAAAGGCAGCCCTCAAGACGAAGAATACAAAGAAGGAACAAGCGAAAACATGCACCAGATAGTCGAGTATAACCCGAACCTGTGATGACTTTGACCTGACCTGGCTAGGGAAGCTAGCAGGTAGGCAGGTCACGCATCCCATATCGCCCAGGGAAGAGTGGATTTGGGGGCTCAATGATTTCGGAGGAGATGGGAACTCCGAAGTTAAGCTTGTTGAGTGCAGATCAATCCCAGGATCGGTGACTTACTGAGAAGTTGCTCGTGAACTCCCAAAAATAAAACCATGAGGGTCAGAGAGGAGAGTGCCCAAAGCGGACAATATCTCGAGTGTATGGGCTGGGCTGTTACAAATGTTATCAGAGCCTGTCCCCTGCCGGAAGTGTGCCGAACCGCGGACGTCGGACCCTAAGGGGGGTGGATTGTGATGATTTTGACCTGACTTGGCTAGGAAAGCTAGCAGGTAGGCAGGTCACGCATCCCACATCGCCCGGAGAAGAGTAGATTTTGTGCTTATATGTGCAGAATTAGCTCAATACATAGAGACACATTTTAGGGGCTCAATGGCTTTGGAGGGGATGTGAACTCCAAAGTTAAGCTTGCTGAGTCCAAAGAAATCCCAGAATGGGTGACCTACTGGGAAGTTGCTCGTGAGTTCCCAAAAATAAAACTCTGAGGGCCAGAGAGGAGAGTGCCTAAAACGGACAATATCTCAAATGTATGTGCTGGGCTGTTACAGAACCAGTACTGGCATAGTTCAGGATGTACTGGCATAGTTCAGGATCCAATGGAGTACATCTTCAGTGACGATAACCCAAATGCTTGTGTTATCTTGTAAAACATTTTTTTTTTAATATTGGTTTTTGATTGATACTAGATCATGTAGAAGAGTAGAACATTGATGACAGCTTCTTTTTATTGAATTTGGAATCCATCGATGTTTTTTTTTCTTTTTCTTTTGGTTATATCCCTCTTACTTTGTTGAAGTAGCAATGAGACTTACTGAGATCTTCCTAAAATTTTGTTTAGACAAATAATGTGATAAAAATCACAATATACTCCAATCTAATGTGGCGATGTTCTAATCTCATTCCGGATACGATAAACAAATCATGAATAGTTATAGATTTGCATGGAGTAAACTATTTTATACCTTTAAAATCAAATATAGCGCTAATTAATAAACCCACCGCAAGGAGGAACACTCTCACTACTGGAAACAAGGACTGAGGCGACGAAGATTGGAAAGGGAAAACCAAAGTTTGTCGCCTCAACACATCGAAGCGACCAATATAGGATTCGTCGCTTCAAAAAATGAGAGCGATGACTATTGATCAATAGTCGTCGCTCATAAATTATTGAAGCGACGAATAAAGGTATGTTGTCGCCTCCGATCATGTTCTGTAAAGTTTGGCGACGAAAATTCAATCTTCGTCGCTGACTTAAAATTGAAGTGGCGAAGTTAATAACCTTCGTCAATATTCGTCGCTGACATATGAACTTATTAGTTAGATTTACAGTTTTAAACAAAATAATTCTTCCATAATTCTGACTACCATATATGCCATCTAATACGGGGAGTAGTTTTGAACTTGGATCAAATTAATTCGATAGATAGAATACATATTAATTTGATACTTAGCAATGCTTATTATTAACTCACCGCAAGGAGGAACACTCTAGAGTGGAGACGATGATCGAGAATTTGTTAATTATCTGATGCCGTGGGTTCTTCCTCTAGCTAGCTAGCTGACCTTGACTTTCATATATATATATATATATATATATGTTTCTATCTAAACCCGGGGGCCTGGTAGATACAGATGAATCCAACTTGATCTCCTGCAATCCTGCTTACGAAGGGGAATACCGGGCGGGCCGGTCTTCTCCTCTCCGATGCCTAAGTTAGTATAGTTGGGATATATATAACTTGAGCACGTATGTAAGCGGGGAGAGAGATAAGTTACCTATTAAAGAGGGTAGTTGGGGCCCTTATATAGGTGGTTGGGGGTGAGGGCTGGCCTCACCCTTCGATGTGGGACTGGTTCCCTTCTGTTTGTACCTTCTGGTGCCCTCTTTGGCAGGCAGGCGCCCCCGGTCCCAGGGTCCCTGGTGGCAGGATAGAGTGCTGGACCCCGAGGCCGGGTGCTGGTGAGCCGGTTCCGGGCCTTGGGCCGGGCCTTGGTGCACTTGCTGCGGGTCTGTGGGCCTGCTGTAGCCTCTCTGCGGCTACTGTCAACAAGTCCCCCAAGTTCCCGGTCAAGTGCAATCTTGAATGGGGACTTAAATCTGTCTTGCTCTTGCCCCGCAGACCCGCAGGGTTACCAACCTAACGGTGTCCAGTCCCCCAAGTCCGCGTTGAAGATTGGGCGTGACCGAGGTGAGTACCTGTTACCGATGGTAAGTAATAGTTTATAAGTACGTTTGTAATATAAGTAGTACTGTGCTTAAGTGTTGTGGTGCTATGAGAATGGAGTGGGGTTCACGAGACCTCGACCGGGCGTCCTGCCATATCGAGACGAGTCCCGGATGAACTTGCAGACTGGACCTCGACCGGGCGTTCTGCCATATCGGTGCGAGGCGGAGTTCACGGGACCTCGACTGGGCGTCCTGCCATATCGAGACGAGTCCCGGATGAACTTGCAGACTGGACCTCGACCGGGCGCTCTGCCATATCGGTGCGAGGCGGAGTTCACGGAACCTCGACCGGGCGTCCTGCCATATCGAGACAAGTCCCGGATGAACTTGCAGACTGGACCTCGACCGGGCGTTCTGCCATATCGGTGCGAGGCGGAGTTCACGGGACCTCGACCGGGCGTCCTGCCATATCGAGACGAGTCCCGGATGAACTTGCAGACTGGACCTCGACCGGGCGTTCTGCCATATCGGTGCGAGGCGGAGTTCACGGGACCTCGACCGGGCGTCCTGCCATATCGAGACGAGTCCCGGATGAACTTGCAGACTGGACCTCGACCGGGCGTTCTGCCATATCGGTGCGAGGCGGAGTTCACGGGACCTCGACCGGGCGTCCTGCCATATCGAGACGAGTCCCGGAGATGCTAGCCTGCGGGAGGGCCTGTTGGTGCATGGACTAAGCCAACAGGTACCCCGGAGAGTGTTACGGCCGTACTGAGGCATCGGTTAACACTTGCTAGTTCTTCTCAGCTTTTGTTGGTTAAGCGTTGAGGTAATGTGCAGGTTTGTTAGCCTGCGGGGAGACTTGTTCTGTGTTAGAGAAACAATCTGCCTGGTGGAGTGGCGTTGAGATAACGAGTCTCGCCATGTATCCCCAAATGTATCACAGTTCAGTGTGATGCAGGGTTTTTATCCTACTGGACAAGAGTACATGGGTTAGATGTAAGCTCGCCCGGGTTTATAAAGCCCATGCGTTTAGAAGCCTTGAGTTGTTGTTGCTCGTTCCTGCCCGTAGGCGAAGGAAGGTGACAGCCGGTAGAATGCTTTGGAGTGGGTTAAATGTCACACGGCTGGTGGAATGCCATAGTGCTGGGCGGATCTCGACCGGGCGTTCTGCCATATCGAGACGAGTCCCCCAGTGAAATGCAGTGAAGATGCCACGCAGCCGGTTGAATGATCGTAACCGCGAACTGCCATGGTGCCGGATTGATTCGGAGTTGACTTTCTGGGGAAGCGAGGGAAGTGGACGCCTCGTTGTTCGCTCCTATCTCCCTAACTGCCGCTTGTAAGTGGGACAGGTGGCGGACATGCGATGAATGGGAGAGCCCATCAGTCCCATCAGTTATGATGGATGGGATCCCTTATCCATGCTGGGACACGTGTCGGCAGGGAGCGGTCTGAGATGGAGGGGATCCACGGCTGGGGTTGCCTTACTTTTCTTGTTGCCCTATTTATTGTCCCCTCTGCTCTCCTCCTGCCGCACTTTGCCTACCCTTTGCCCTCTGCTTTCCTCCTCCACCTTGCTGCAGATCTGAATTATTTGCTATTAGGGTTATGGCGTCTGGAAGATCAGCGTATTATGGAGGCGCAAGCCGCGGGCCCAGAAGGCATGAGCTGCTGGATGGTGATAGGGTGATTTTCTGCGATGAGCCAATCAGAAGCATGGATGAAAGAGAGATTAGGGAGTTTCGGGCGAAGTGGGACATCGACTCTTCTGTTAAACTTCGAGGCCTGCGTCCCGGGGAACTGGCCTGTAACCCGGAACCGGGCTGAGTTGCCGTTTTCGACGATCAGTTCCGACACGGACTATCGCTGCCGCTGCCGGGATTTGTTCAGTACATGCTGAGCTCACTAAAGCTTTCCCCAGCCCAGCTTCCGAGTAACCAGTAGAGGCAGTTGCTTGGGCTTGGGTGCCTGTTCAGTCTGAGCTATATGGACTGGCCCACGGTTAATGAATTTCGGGCGCTGTACAAGATCTCCTATTGCAGAAAGGCCCAGTGCAGCGGTTGTGTGAATTTTGCCGCGTGGGAATATGGTCCTGCCATCACGCATCTGCCGTCGTCGGTTTCAGATGTCTGGAGGAGGTTGGTGGTGCTGGCCGGTGGGAAGTGGCAGCGTACTTGGAGGGGCTATCAGATGCCCGGGGCTTATCAATCGATCGGGGACCAGTCGTTCCGGCTGGAGGACTTGGAGAAGCAACGGTTATACCGGTTGTTTGCTTGCTGGGACCATCTGAGCCGGAGCTCCTATAATTTCATCTGATGGAACGTGCTGGAGATATGCGGGATGGGGAGAAAACCTGGTAAGGTGTCTTGCACTTTGCTTTTGCATGGTTGCTTGTATTCTGACCGCTCGACTTATCGGTTTGCAGCTAATGCCCCCCGGCTCGCGCTTAAAATTGAGGAGACTATCGAACCGGATGAAGAGCTTGTAGCCTCGAGATTGATGGAGACGGGGGAGGTGGCCGCGAAGACCGTTATTGATACGGCTACCCAGAAACGCAGGGAGCATGACAGGCCGGTGCCGCTCGTGTTTCCGGACGCTCACTATGGAAGGCGACCGGGCGGTGAGAATAACTCCCCACTCTTTATTCGGGAAGGGCGGTCTGTGGGACTATCGGGTCCAGAACCTGTGGCGCGACCGATGGCGGTACGGACCTCGCGGGAGAGGGAAACGGCAGAAATGTTCGGGTACCGTCGAAGCAGCCATGGTGAAGCTCCGACAAAGAGGGCAAGGGCGCTTGACGCCGGGGCGTCAAGTTCGGCTGGTCCGATTGAGCGGGCGGTAGCTCCGGCCGTGGAGGTGGGTGGTCGAGGGATTCAAGTGCCGGAAGCCAGTCGCAGTTCCGGTGGTGGTATTGGTAGGTTCGTGGTTGCTACCATCGAAACCTTGGGACTTGACCGGGAGGACCCTGGGACTGGACAATCGGGCGAGAGCAGGACGAAGCCCGTGGAACTAGCTGTTCGGGTAAGTGTTTTTGTGCTTCCTTTTCTCTGGAGTGACACGAGCTAATGTTCCTTTGTTTACCTTTGGCAGCTGGTTCATAGCCTTTATGCCGCGGAGCCCAAAGGGGAGGCTGCTGCGGTTTTGGAGAGGCGTGTGGAGGAGCTGAGCGTGCGGGTGGACGTGGCGGAAGCCAAGCTTGCAGAGGAAAGAAAGGAGGTTGGTCGGTTGAGCACCGAGCTCGTGCGGGAGAAAGAACTAACCGGTCGGTTGCACCATGAACTCTCGCAGGAGAAGGAAGAGGCCGATCGGCAGGCTGCTGCCCGGGAAGGGAGAATTGCGAAGCTGGAGGCGAAGGTTTTGGAGCTCCAGAGCCAGGTTACAGTAGTCGCCCAAGGAAGGGAGAAGCTCACGAAATCTCAGCTTGCTGAAGTGGCCGATAAGGCTGTCGACGACTTCCGGGAGTCGGTGGAGCTTGAGGAGATGCTGGATGAGGCCCGGGCGAAGGGCATTAGTGATGCCTATCTGGAGTAGAGGGAGAAAGGATGGCTTGATGCCGAGCAGATGGAGGCTGACATAGCCCTAACCGAGATGGTGGAGCAAGAGCAAGCTCTAAAAAGTGGCGGGCCAGGGATTGGGTGCTCCGGGGGCGCTAGCTAGCTGTTTACCTTGTACATGCACATCTTGTAACTGCTGTAGTTTATTCTTTAATGTCGTAACTGCGTATTGCAATATTGATGCTAAATACACTGTTGTCCCTCTGTGACCGCTATTATTTAGGGTAGAACCGTAGGTGCTGGATATTCCACGGCCGGGTGGAATAGATGCCCTCGGTGTCTATAATGTGGAATGTTGCCGGTCCTACGGCCGCGGTGATTTGGTAGGGCCCTTCCCACGTTGGCTCTAGGGCCAACGGTTTTTTCTGGACCTTCTTCATGACTCAGTCCCCGACTTGCAGCTTTCTCTCCCGGACCCTTCTATCATAGTACCGGGCGACCCGCTGCTTGTAGGTTTGGTTGCGCATATGCGCCTGGTCGCGGCGCTCCTCAATGAGGTCCAGGTTGAGCAGTAGTCCCTCGGCGTTTGTTTCGGCGTCGTAATTCTCGACCCTGCCTCTGGGTATACCAGTCTCTACGGGGAGTACCGCCTCGCTCCCGAATGCCATGCAGAATGGGGTCTCTCCTGTTGCCTCTGCTGCTGTTGTCCGGATGGCCCATAGCACCGCGGGGAGTTCTTCGGCCCAACATCCCTTCTTGGCATCCAGCTTCTTTTTTAGGAGGGTCTTGATAATCTTGTTGACCGCTTCTACCTGGCCGTTGGTCTGTGGGTGTGCCACTGAGGCGAACAACATCCGGGTCCCCATCGAGGCTGTGTACTGGATAAGATTAGCATTATTGAATTGTGTCCCATTATCCGTGACAATAGTCTGCGGTACTCCGAACCTGCAGTAGATGTTCTTCCATAGGAACTTTTTAACCCGCTCCTCAGTGATCTTTATCATAGGTTCCGCCTCGACCCACTTAGTCTGATAGTCCACTGCCACGATGGCGTACTTGTATTGTCCCACAGCTGTTGGGAAAGGGCCAATGATGTCTAATCCCCATTGTACGAACGGCCATGGTGCCAACAGGATTGATAATGCGATTGCCGGGGCATGAGGTATAGAGGCGTACATGTGGCATTTGTGGCAGCCGCCTGATATTTTTCTTGATACTGCCGCCATGTCTGGCCAGAAATACCCCGCTCGGAGCGACTTGTGGGATAATGACCTTGCGCCAGAGTGATTACCGCATACTCCTTCGTGGATCTCTCGCATGATAGCCTCTCCTGCTTCTTTTGTCACACACCTCAGCTGGGGGAAGCTATGCCCTCTTCGGTACAATTGGCCATTGAGGAGACCGTACCGGGCGCACCGAAGGTGTAGCCTCCTAGCCTCTACCGTATCCTGGGGGCTGGTTTTGTCAGTCAAATAATTGACTATTGGATCCATCCAGCTTGGTGGCACTTCTTCCACCGCAAATATCTCGGAGATGGTTTTGTTTATACTTGGCTTCTGGAGAGTTTCAATTTTTGCTCTCCGGTACTCTGGAGGGTACTTTCCGGTTGCCAGCCTTGCGAGGGCGTCTGCATGCCTATTTGCCTCTCGGGGAATGTGCTGGATCGTGGCGCCCTGGAACGGCTCAATCAGGGTTTTGGCCAAAGCCTGGTAGGAGGATAGCTGGGGATCCTTGACCTCAAACACCCCGTTCATCTGGTTCACCACTAAGCTGGAGTCGCTGTATATCTCCATGGACGAGATTCCCAGCTCCTTGGCCAGTTGCAAACCGGCTATGAGGGCCTCATACTCGGCAGCGTTATTGGAGGTGCCAAAAAGGAACCGTAAGGCATACTCGTACGATTGGCCATCAGGCGAGGTTATCATGACACCGGCTCCGCTTCGCTTGGTCGTTACGGAGCCGTCCACGTAAAGTTTCCATCCGGTGGGGAGGCCTGGTTCAGTCTTTATGGTTCGTACTGCCTCGGTGTCCTCGTACCGGGCGGGGTGTGCTTCTACCGCCATTGGGGTGAGCTCACATATGAAGTCCGCAGCTGCCTGTCCCTTGATGGCCGTTCGCGGGGCATAAGTGATTTCGAACTCTCCCAATTCAACTGCCCACCGCACGAGCCTACCGCTGGTGTCTGGTTTTTGCAGGATCTGCCGCAGAGGGTGATTGGTATATAAAGTGATGGAATGAGCCTGGAAATAGTGTCGGAGCTTCCTGGCACTAACAATTAAGGCCAGGGCCAATCTCCCTATGTCGGGGTACCGGCCCTCGGCTCCAGTAAGTCCCTTTTCCGCATAGTATACCGGAAGTTCGAGCGTGTCTTCCTTCCTGATGAGAGCCGCGGAGACGGCCGTTGCGGATGCAGCTATGTAGAGGTATAACATTTCGCCCGGCACTGGTTTGGATAGGAGAGGCACTGCAGACATATATGCCTTGATAGACTGGAATGCCGCTTCATGCTCCGCTGCCCAGTGGATTTTCCTGGTCTGTTGTGCCTTGAGTAGTTTGAAGAACGGGGCGCACTTATCGGTTAGGCGGGAGATGAATCTGGCAAGGGCGGCTAACCGGCCGGTCAACATCTGGACCTGGTTTCTCTCCCCTGGCGTTTCCATATCTAGAATTGCCTGGACCTTCAGCGGGTTGGCTTCTATCCCTCGCTGGCTGATGATGTGGCCTAGGAATAGGCCCTCTGAAATCCCGAAAATACACTTCTTTGGGTTCAAGCGCATTCCGAATTTGAGCATCTTGCCGATGACTACGGCCAAATCCCGGACGTGGGCCCCTGCAGTCAAGCTCTTGACCAGCATGTCATCAACGTAAACCTCTACGGTTTTACCCATTTCTTGCTCCAGCATTCGGTTCACCGTTCGCTGGTAGGTGGCCCCGGCATTCTTTAGACCGTATGGCATCCTCTTATAACAGTAGGTACCTCGGTCGGTTGTGAATGATGTGTGCTCCTCATCATCCGGGTGCATCCTAATCTGATTGTACCAGGCGTAAGCGTCCATGAAGCTGAGCAGCTTAAAGCCGGACGTGGAATCTATAAGCTGGTCAATCCGGGGGAGCGGGAAGCTGTCCTTTGGACACGCCCGGTTCAGGTTAGTGAAATCCACGCACATACGCCACTGGCCAGTTCCCTTCTTCGGCACCATGACCACGTTAGCGAGCCAGGGAGGGTACTGGACTTCCCGGATGAAACCTATACCCTTCAATTTCTGTATCTCCTCTCTGATTGCCTCATACTTTGCCGGACTGAAGGACCTCCTCTTCTGCCTCACCGGGAGAACGTTGGGCAATAAATTTAGCTTATAGACGGCTATCTCCGGGGATATGCCTGGCATGTCCTCGTAGGACCATGCGAAGACTGAACTGTTGTCCCGGGGGAAGGCTATGAGCTCTTGCCTGACAACCGGATCGAACTGCGTCCCTATCACCACATTTCGCTCCGGGTGGTCTACCGAAATGCAGATCGCTTCGGTTTCTTCCACGGCCGAAGGTGGCTCTAGCTTTTTCTTGATTGATTCGGAGTCATCGCGGGGGTCAATACTTAGATCCGGCACTGGTGCTAACTGAGTGGCCGTGAAGACCTCGGCCTGCTTCCTCCCGTGGGTTAGGGCCTCCGCATAATATTTACGGGCGAGCCTCTGGTCCCCGCGCAGGGTAATGACACCGGTCGGTGAAGGCATCTTCAACATCAGCATATGGTCGGCTATAAATGTCTTCAGTTTCCATAACCCTGGCCTACCGATTATGCCATTGTATGACGACAGGCAGTCCACAACGATGAATTCAAGGTGCTCCTTTTTTGTCTTGTTTCCCTCGCTGAAGATCAGTGGCAGGTAGTCCGACCCCAAAGGCTGGACTACCTCACCGGAGAAGCTTATAAGTGGTTCGTTATCCTGGGACAACTTATTCCTTCCTCTCTGCAGTCCTTTGTATGCGTCTCGGAACATTACGTTGACAGAGGCTCCGGTATCGATCAGCATACGGCTGGTTATCCAGTGGTCTATTTGGACCGTGATGAGGAAGGGGTCGTTGTGCGGTTGGACCAGATCCTCCGGCTCTTCCTCTTCGTAGAAAGTGACCGACTTCCATCCGGTTTTGGCGGCTTGACCGCTTCCTCCACCAAAGGCATACACTTCTTTACCCCGGATCGATCTTAAGCACTGCTTCTTCGAGCTCCGGGTGAGCTGATCTATATGGCCCCCGCCATGTATCATGTTTATGCTTCCGTGCACCTCGATCCCCCCGGGAGGTCGGGTGCTTATGGTTCCTACTTGCCGAGCTCCCGGTTGGTTCTCTCTTGATTCTCCCGGGCGGGCTCGATCACCTACAACCGCTCTCTGGGATCTTGGATCGCCGGTCCTACAGGTTGGATCTTCGGGCTTTTCTGCCGGCATGATGGCTAGGGCCCGCGGTGGTCGCTCTACTGGCGCAGCCGCCGCTGGCTGTGCCGGGCGCACAAGTGGCGGTCTTCTCCCTGGTCCGGAACCGTTGTCACCGCCTCGCCGGGGTTGCCACTCCTCCCGTACCTCTACTTTCCTGGTGGCTGCAGGCGCACGGTTGCAATCTAGCCGCCCGGTCTTGCTTCCACGGGATGGCGGTAGGTCGCCCGATATCCGCTTGGGCGCCTTGTCCCCATATGTCTCGTGCTCTGCCTGAGCCTGCCTGACGGCCACGGTCATCAGCTCGTCGTACCCCAGCGGCTCCTGTACTAGTAAGTTATACGAAAGTACCCCAGGTCTTAAACCCTGCTTGAAGGCCATCCCTGCGATCTGCTTGTCCAGGTTCCTGACCCCGGCCGTGGCGATTTGCCACCGGTTAACGAAGGCGCGTAACTGCTCGTTGTCAGTCTGCATGCAGTCAAAAAGGATCGTTGATGTTTGGGCTGCCCTGGCTCTGAGGATGAACCGGCCGACAAACTTATCAGCCAACCGCTCGAAGGTTTCGTCTGAGTTCACTGGTAGCTCGTAGAACCAATTCAACGCCTCCCCCGAGAGCGTCTCTTGGAATATGTTGCAGCACATGGCATGCGAGTAGCCCCTTGTCCCCGTTTGTGACTTAAAACTGTCCAGGTACTGGTCCGGGCAGCTCGTTCCTGAATATGTCAACTTCAGAGGCCTTTGGTTTCCAGATCTTCCCGATTCTCTAATCCGGCGCGGGAAAGGTCCAATACGCTCGTCGAACCGCGCACCGCCCCGCGGTCGCCCTGCCATCCTCTCGCTGGTCTCCATGCGGCCCTTTATGTCCGACACCGAGGCGGAGAGCGCCTCGAGTGTCCGTGTGGTAGAGCTTTCCTGCTCGCTTGACGCCTGGCCCATGCGGTACGGGGGCTCGGTCGGGCCGGAGTTTTTCAGAGCTTCCGAAAAGAGTGGTGTGGGCACATGCACGGTCTTTCTTCTTCCCGTAGCCTGCCCTACCTCAAGATGCGGAAACTCGCTAGCCTTGCTTGCTGGCCGCGGTGCTACTCGAGGAGTGCCCTGCTGGCCCTCTTGCTCCAGGGCCGCCAATAGGGCAATGTTCACTGCCTTCAATTCCTGGCATCGGGCCTCCGCTCTTAATCGATCTTGATCGCCCTCTTCTCGCAAGCGCTCGACCTCTGCCTTCATCTTTTTTATTTCTCCCGTACCATACCGGTCGGGGTTCTCTGACTCCTGGCGATCATGAGCCCTGTCTTGGATGGGAGAAAGGGCGAACCTCGCACCGACCTCAGCCTTTATGTTACGGGCCGGGTCGGAGAACTGAATTCGCGCTTTCGACTTTCCGTCTCGGTCGGGGGAAAGGACGAACCTCGCACCGTCCGCAGCCCCTGTACCTTGGGCCCGGTCGGGGAACTGAATTCGCCATTTCGGTCCTTCCGTGCTGGCTTTTATCTTCCTTCCTTCCATAGCTTCCGGACTGCGGATGTAGCTACCTCCCAAAGGATTAATAGAGTTCTACTCTCCGGTAGAGCAACACCCACTTTTTGAACGATATTCCCACAGACGGCGCCAATTGTTTCTGCCTAAACCCGGGGGCCTGGTAGATACAGATGAATCCAACTTGATCTCCTGCAATCCTGCTTACGAAGGGGAATACCGGGCGGGCCGGTCTTCTCCTCTCCGATGCCTAAGTTAGTATAGTTGGGATATATATAACTTGAGCACGTATGTAAGCGGGGAGAGAGATAAGTTACCTATTAAAGAGGGTAGTTGGGGCCCTTATATAGGTGGTTGGGGGTGAGGGCTGGCCTCACCCTTCGATGTGGGACTGGTTCCCTTCTGTTTGTACCTTCTGGTGCCCTCTTTGGTAGGCAGGCGCCCCCGGTCCCAAGGTCCCTGGTGGTAGGATAGAGTGCTGGACCCCGAAGCCGGGTGCTGGTGAGCCGGTCCCGGGCCTTGGGCCGGGCCCTGGTGCACTTGCGGGTCTGTGGGCCTGTTGTACACTACAAGAAAAAAAGGCTTTGCCGACGAAAAAAAAAAAAACGGCCGACGAAACACTTTTTTCGTCGGCTATTCCCAAGAATGGCCGACGAAAATTTTTGTCGTCGGCAAAAAAAAAATTTCGTCGGCCATTCCCATAGAATGGCCGACGATTTTTTTTTTCGTCGGTAAAAATGAAAAATCGTCGGCTATACTCCTATAATGGCCGACGATTTAAAGTTTTCGTCGGCTATAAACTTTTGGAAGAATGGCCGACGAAACTTTTTTATTTCGTCGGCCATAAGTTTTTTTAAAAATAATTATTTTACGAATAATGGCAGACGAAAATTAATTATTTCGTCGGCCATAAATTATTTAAAAATAATTATTTTACGAACAATGGCCGACGAAAATTAATTATTTCGTCGGCCATACTTTTTTTAAAAATAATTATTTACGAACAATGGCCGACGAAAATTAAGTATTTCGTCGGCCATAAGTTTTAAAAAAAATTATTATACGATTATTTTTGACAGAAAACGACAAAAGAATAGCATAGCCGACGAATACTAGGTTTGATTTCGTCGGCTATGATTAAAAAAAAAAACAAAAAAAGAGCAGTTTCCATTTTCTATCACTATCGACAAACCATTGCTTCATCCTTCAAATGCAAATGTGTCGTGAAATAAGACATGACCAAAATATTGAAATACGGCTACGGTTGAAAAATGGGAAGATTCCGACAAAATCGGTGTGCCGAATGTTGCGGTTAACTGTTTTTTACTCCCGTTTTCCTATGGGTAGCCTGACGGTCGGTAAATATTTTGAGGAAAATTTTTATACGATTAGTCGCGTCTCATCAATCTGAAACTATTCTCTATTGAAGATCAGGCCAAAAAACGTCATTTAGACGGGCCAATTTCCGTTTTAAAGCGTTTAGAGGTTTGACTCACCCGGTTGACCGTCCCGATCGAGCCTTTAACGTTGTCAGATGTAGTTGGATTTTTTTTCATACATGTATTTAATCTTAACGGTGATATCTGACGGTTGGAATAGATTTTCCAAACTTTTAGATTCAAAATCGGAACATATGCACTAATGTTCCTTAACTTGTTTACTAAGTGTTTAAGTGAATGTATAGTTTCAAATAGTTACTATACGTACACTCTTCAAATGCAAATATGTCGTCAAATAAGATATGACCGAAATAATGAAATACGTCTACGGTTGAAAAATGACAAGATTCCGATAAAATCCGTGTGCCGAAATAATGAAATCAGTCAAAACCCGGTTTACTGCAGATTTGGCATCCGGCGTCCGAATGACGATTGTGATACCATTCCGGAAAGGGAACGACGCCAGGAACAAAACTCGTAGCTTTGCCACGACGTGTGGGCTTTTTCGGGCTTTCGAGTTCGTTTAGGGCCTCAAAACGGCATTTTAGTATGTTTTCATAGAATAGCCGACGAAACATTCAAATTTCGTCGGCTATTCTCTAAGTATAGCCGACGAATTCAAATATTTCGTCGGCTAAACTCTTGATCCGCGCCTTTTTATTGTCCGCCGTTGGATGGCTCAGATCCGACGGCTGTTGATTTTCCAAAGTATAGCCGACGAAATAAAAGATTTCGTCGGCTATACTTAGAGAATAGCCGACGAAATATTTTAATTTCGTCGGCTATTCTCTAAGTATGGCCGACGAAATATTTTTATTTCGTCGGCTATACTCCTTCTAAATCTTTTAAATCCTCCCGCCTTTTTTCTCTCCTCCTTCCCCCCCTCCTCCGGCCTCCTCTTCCTCCTTCCCCTCCTCCGGCCTCCTCCTCTTCCTCCTTCCCCTCCTCCTCCTCCTCCCCCTCCTTCCCCTCCTCCTCCTCCTCCTCCTCCTCCTCCTCCTCCTCCTCCGGCCTCCTCCTCCTTCCCCTCCTTCCCCTCCTCCTCCTCCTCCTTCCCCTCCTCCGGCCTCCTCCTCCTCCTCCTCCTCCTCCTCCTCCTCCTCCTTCCCCTCCTCCTCCTCCTTCTCCTCCTCCTTCTCCTTCTCCTCCTCCTCCGGCCTCCTCCTTCCCCTCCTCCGGCCTCCTCCTTCCCCTCCTCCTCCTCCGGCCTCCTCCTCCTCCTCCTTCCCCTCCTCCTCCTCCTCCTCCTCCTCCTCCTCCTCCTCCTCCTCCGGCCTCCTCCTTCCCCTCCTCCGGCCTCCTCCTTCCCCTCCTCCTTCTCCTCCTCCTCCGACCTCCTCCTCCGGCCTCCTCCTCCTCCTTCCCCTCCTCCGGCCTCCTCCTCCTCCTTCCCCTCCTCCATCCAAAGCATAATTTAATTTTTTTTTTGCCTAAAATTTAAGAATAGCCGACGAATTTTACCAATTTTCGTCGGCTATAAGTTTTATAGCCGACGAAAATTCTAGTATTTCGTCGGCTATAACTAATTATGCCTATTAAAATATTAATATATTTCGAGGAAATAGCCGACGAAATTTTATTAAATCGTCGGCTATAGTTAAAACACAATAGCCGACGAAATTCGTCGGCCATACTTAATTGATTTCGTCGGCCATACTCAAAAATACCCGACGAAATTCGTCGGCTATTTCTCCCACGTTTGCCCGACGAATTTTTGGATTCGTCGGCCATATTTAACTATAGCCGACGAAATTTTTTTTTTCGTCGGCCATTGGTATTACCGACGGCGTATTACCGACGACTTATGGCCGACGAAATTTTCGTCGGCAGAGGGTATAGCCGACGAAAAAATGGAATGGCCGACGAAAAAATTTTCGTCGGCTATTCCCCCGTATCTGGTAGTGGTAGCCTCTCTGCGGCTACTGTCAACAATATATATATATATATATATATATATATATATATATATATATATATATATATATATATACAGTGCTTCTCAGGTGCGGACGTCCGCACGCACTGTTCATGGTGCGGATGCGGCGTTTCCGGCGACCGGCGAGGCGGCGACGCCGTATCCGGCCACTGGGCTGTGCTCCCCCCACGCCGGCGACCCCGTCTGTGCCGGCCCGAGCTCCATCGCCGGCCGGCAGCCGGCCGGAATCTGCAAAAATGCAGAAAAATGAACAGTACTTGTCATTTTTCTGCATTTTTGCAGATTCCGGCGGCTGCCGGCCGGCGATGGAGCTCGGGCCGACACAGACGGGGTCACCGGCGTGGGGGGAGCACAGCCCAGTGGCCGGATACGGCGTCGCCGCCTCGCCGGTGGCCGGAAACGCCGCATCCGCACGGTGCGGACGTCCGCACTTGAAAAAGATTCTATATATATATATATATATATATATATATATATATCATGCAAGCTTCATCTCCTAGTCTAAACTCTATCTATTAATTGCTGAGAGTTCTCACTGCCTCTCGATCATATTCTATATTCTATACACATTAATAAACTATAGCTTCTTAATTTAATTTATTCATGGTTTCTACGTAAGATGTGGAACCATATATATATATATATATATATGATCCATTATGAATCTATTTCTTTACATGAATTATAATGACAGCTTATTCAACTCCACATGCCTTCATGCAATAGCTTGCCCCAAAATTCCTTGCCCATTTATACATACGCTAAGTATAGCTTTTTCAATGAGAGTACGTACGTACATTGGAGGTATTAGAAGAGATAGGGCGATCTAAATATTGTGCGCCAATGATTAAATGATATTAACATTACACCAACATACTAAAGTTTACCTTATATTTCCTCTAGAGAAAAAACTGAAGCACCCCTTCGACAAATAAATGTCGGTCGACGGACAAACTTATGTCAGTCGCAGGTCGCCGGACAAAGTTATTGTTCAAGCAATCCGACGGACTCAACCCCGAGTAGAAGTCCTGGCTAGTTTAGATCGAGTTGGGACTCTACGTTTCTTAAATGTTAAGGAGGGGTATTGACTATTGAGTACTTGTCAGTCAAGCCAGCAGAGAGGTTGCCTGTCACGCGGGCCAGAGCTCACTTGCTTTCCCGCGGCTTATGCCTCCTTCCTCGCATTTACTTTTCATTAGCCATAATGCCTAAGCGCAGAGCACCCACTTCGATCCTAGCTATTTATATAGTTCTCAATCCAGATCTATATACACACTCCTTTGCCATTCATTCACTTCATTCATTTTATACTTTCAGATCGCAAAACAACGTACGACAGATATATACTAGCTCGATTCTCATTCCATTGATCTGACATTGCTACGTAACAGAAGAGCCTAAAGAAGCTATGATGATGAGTAGCATTGTGAAGAAGCTCTTGTTCTGTGGAGCAAAGGGGTTCCCCTCCATCTCGGACGACTCTCAAGTAGTGCCTCTGACACAATCCGGTCACGTCCGTGTGTGTGTTGGAAGAGACATTGACATGATGTGCAAGTTTGAGATGGAAGCCAATTATCTAAACCACCCACTCTTCCAGAATCTACTTGAGCTCTCAGCCGAGCAAGAGTTCGGTTATTCCTACGATGGAGCTCTAAGGATAGCGTGCGACGTCGATCTCTTCCACTATCTTCTTCATCTTCTCGAAACCAGCAATCCCTCCGCCCACTACATGGAGCTTTCCGATCTCATTTCCAAGTTCTACACTAGTGCCATCTATAACTAGACCCGGTGATGCTGCTGCCTGACATGTCTAAGCCTCTGGATTTTTGACTGGGGATTGATAATGTAATGTAGATAGCCATTCTTTCTTATACATTGATTCTTTTGTAATTTTACAGTTCCATCTTTAAAAATTAAAGACAAACTGTATACATCAAATTTTAGTGATACGAAAATAACGCCAGTAATTAGTTGGCTATGAGCAAAAATGTTCGAGGCTTGAAATATTATTCCAATCGACTAATGCTTGCACTGAAAAAAGAGAAGGAATAATTATATATAAAATTTCAAATGCATCAGATAATATCCAACTAATCACAGTTCATCGACTGGCAATAATTGTTAATGATTCTATTAAGGTGATCTAAAGATAACTTAAGACATGCAAATGTTGATGAAGGATTTGTGGATGAAAATTTGAAAACCAGGAGAATGTAATGGAGTGTGGAGGTTTACATAGCAAAGAGAAGATGTTCAACTTGGGGGGTTCTGCTTCTAGTCCTCAGCTTGCTGCTATCCCTCTTTACCTAAAACTCCTAGAAGCAGAACTACCCGCGATTTCATTTAGGAATAGCAGCAAATTGAACTTGATCAGCTAGTGAGGCACCTGACTGCAATAGAGACCATAACCAAGAATAGTGCAAATATTAATTCGCGTAAAGGCTTGCATATTAGCATCAAGGAGACAAGGAGAAAATTTGTGTTACAATCTGTTGGCGCTGAATCCCTTTCAATGAGACTGCCGAAACAACTATACTTCTAAATCTTCCTAGCAGTAGCACAAACATGATGTGAAGAGAAAATAGTAAAATCTCAGCAGAATGCAATGAATTAATAGAACTTGGCGCTTCAACTACAAATTTTCTTTTACATACAGATATAGGCTATACTATACGAATATAAATATAAGATAAAGAAATGAAATAAATAGACAAAAAAGGACATTTACTGTCTCAATGAAACATTAACATATTCTAAAAGGATTTGTTCAAAGAGTCAGCTGGGCAGGAGTCCAAAAATGAAAAAATAACTTGTCTACTCATTTCATTTCCTTGCCTCAAGCTTTTTCCCTTTCCAGCCAAAAATGAGTCTACTTCATCTTCTATACTTTAGTGGCTGCAAGTTCAGCATCCTTCCCCATAGGCACATCCAGTCCTACCTTCAAAAGATTAATTTCCTCTTCGGTCAGGCTGGTTTTCGAACTGCTCAAGGGTTTAATGGACTGTTTTTCTGCCTCCACAGCCCAACTATAAATCACCATGCCAACCACGGTGATAATCATCCCCATAATGTTCTTGAAAGTAAGCTCTGAATCAAAGAGAAGCCACCCTAGTGTGAGGACACATACTGTTTTCATGTGACCTAGAACCTGGAATGAAACTGCAGAAAAACGTCCAATGCAGAGGTACTGGCTAATATTGCAGAACACAGCTAAGGAGCACGAAAGAAGAATGAATGCCTGCACACACTCACGCATCGTAGCTTAACTGTCAGAGAATACAAAAGCAAACAAAACAATTATAGTAAAGCATGAGTTTGACCAAAAGGAAGAGTGCTTACAATGACACCAGAAGACATGTTATAGTTTGTTATGAATATACCACTAAGGTAGTAATCAATGAATGGACCGAAAATGAGAAGAGAAACGGCTTGAATTGGAGCAGTCTTACTCAGCAATTCAAACGATCCAACTGAATACTTCTTTTGAAGAGACCCAATAGACTGTCAACAGATAAACAATTAAGATGGTTACACCACAAATATATGAAAAGTTGGAATGATTATTGCACCAAAGTAGTTTGTGTAATGGAAGCAGAAACCAAAATTACAAAAACTAGACAATCAATTAGTTGTGCTATGTTTCCTAGAATAGTTGGCCTTAAAACTTGCTTCCCTAATCTGATTAGTACATAAACATCAGGTGGACAAAATGAAACTCACAATTTGCTGAAAAGATGTGGACAAAACTGCTAGGCACGAGCATATGAAGCCTTTGAGGTTAACTTTAACATCAGTCACTGTACAAACACCAACACCAATAACCACGACCACAACAGACATTTTAACTTCCTTTGAATACTTTTAATTGTTAAGAATCGATTCCATCACACAAACCACGGGAATCATGCTTAACTTTGAAATCTTCACCAAAACCACATAGGGATCATTACATAACTTCACTGGTAAGTCCGTCCCAAAAAGTCTGAGAGATCATGGTTTCCTGTAATTGAAGCTATCAACACATATACATCCAATAACGCATCATTTCGGACTGATGTGGTACTACTAGTGTAGTTAGAATGTGGAGAAAAGATAATGATTATTGTTGGAAAATATATGTGGACTTGGCATTATCACTTAAGTATTTTACAATTGAATTAATTAAGTATATATGATAGCTGAATTATATAACAAGTGAATCCTAAATCACTTGTTATCAAGATGTATATCTCTTGGTAAACCTAGGACTCTCACAGAGTTGTTAACCTGTTAACAATAAGGAAAAGATAAGTTTAGTCTCTTAAAAGATAACACTCCTATTAGCTTTGTGAGCACAAAGAGGACTTTAGGCCTATATAAATACATAAGAGATATTCCCTGAATACACACAAGAGATACATTAAGTTTTCAGCCCCATTACTGAGTTCTTGTGCTGTGTTTCAGAAGAATATCTTTGGAGCAGTCCTGTGAAGAAAAACAATGGCTGGAGCAATTGGAAGTTCATCAACTGGTGAGTTTCCATACTTATAACTTTATTTCTGTTTCATACTTATTTAGTATGCATTTGTTTGTGGATTTTGATCCTTGTTTAAGTTGTTGTGATGTTGCCATTTTCATCATTTAGATAACAATTGGTATCAGAGCAGGTAAGGATACCACAAAATGCATAAAAGAAATTTTTGGTTTTGTTTTCGATTCAGTAAAATTACAGAAGAAAATAAAACCCTAATTCAGAAAACAAATGGCTAAAATCCTTAATCCGCATATTTTCAGTACTAAGCCCACTAGATTAACTATAATTGGCCCAAACCAATTCAGAACAAAAACAAAAAAAAAAAAGAGAAAAAGGGCAGAAACTTTCAGACGTTGTTTTTTCTCTTCTGCTTCGTCTTTCTTTTTCTCTTCTCTGCGCCTTCTTCTTCATCTCTTCTTCTGTTCATATTTCTCCATTTTAATTTTTTGGGGCTGGATGGGTGCAACTGAGAATCTTAATCTCAGTCAAGGAATTCAAAACCATTTGGGCACCCAATTCAAGTCCATTTCAGCTTTAGTTTTTTCCTTTCTTTTGGAATTGTAGTTCTGGTTTTGGGAAGATCTGCTCAACTGAGAAATTTTAATCTCAGTGAAGGGATTCAAACCCATTTAGGTGCAGCTATACATAAATGGTAAGGTTGGGTTTTTGTTTTCAGTTTATACTAACCAATTGCAGCGCTGTAGCAGAGGCAAAGGTAAGTCTTCAATCTGAATCTTGTCAAAACTTCAATTCTGCATTTGTGGATGGTCATATGAAGAAGTGTTGGCATATAGATAAAGAATTCATTGTGGTTGACGTGTGCTAGGCATTTAGATGATCTGTGATGCTTGAACTGATTGTTTTTTTTTTTAACATGATCTGGAGATGGAGGCTTGTATGCTTAATTTCAGTAATTTTTGGCATTTTATGGATTCAATTGCTTGCTTCTGTGATTGAATGTGGTTCTGAAAGACTATGATTTTGCTGGAAAATTTTAAAAGAGGAAGTAATATATACAATACAGTAAAATACAGGATTCTCCCAAACTGTATGTATGAATCTGCAGAATTAATCATAGTTGAAATCAATGGTTTTACTGAGGACATGAACTGGAAATAAGACTATTGATTTGGTTTGTGATTTAAAGAAAGCTTTATAGACTATATTGCACAAAGCAATTTTTCATTATTGTTTTATCTAAATTTTCATTTTAACAAACTGAACTTGTGCAGCTAATTCAACATAACACTTATATTTTGTTCTTCCAAAGAAGATGTCCCCTGTGTTGTTTTGTTTTAGTGCAGCATCTTATGTGGCTTATGTATCTTTTCAGATTCTTGAAACTTTTCTTAACCAAAGTTTTGACTGTTTCATTAATAATTGGTATATAACAACTATGGTTTGATGATTAAGAAAATACAGGATGATGAATTTTATATCCAAAGATATTATTCACTATCAACTACAGCTTTATGGGGAAAACTTAAGTTTTATGCTTCTAATTGAAGTAATGGTTGAGCACTTAAAATTTTTTCTGATAGTATGCTTGACTGTTTTGATTTTTCTAAAGCTTACAGGATATATGTATATATATGTACATCTTAACACACAAAAATGGTTTTTGCAGTAGCTTATGTATGTTTTTTGGCTTGTTTTGTTTAGGGTCTTCTTTTGTCAATCTTGGCCAAATGGTGTTGCTTAATGGAACTAACTATAAGGACTGGAGAAGGCACATAGATTACCACATTACCATGACCAACCAACTGGATACATGCATGGTAGATGATGTCCCTCCAGAACCTACTGATGATGATGATGCTGAAACTAAGAAAATTTATAAGGAGTGGCACACTAGCAATAGAAAGACTAAGAGCTTTATTAGGACCACCATGATAGATTCTATTAGAGGGTCAATTCAGGAACCTGAAACTGCATGGGATTATCTTGAGGCTATCTCTGAGTACTACATGGAAAATGACAAAGCTGAGATTTCTAGGTTGTCTAGGCAGTTTAATGACATGAATTTTTCAGGTGTTTGCTCTGTGAGAGAACACATTATGAGCATAATGGACTTAAATGCTAGGCTTAGAGACTTAAACATGGGAGTTAAAGATGACCAGGTTGTGGCTCAAGTGCTAGAATCCCTACCTACCACATTCAGTAACCTGAAAACCTCCTATAATGCATCTGAAGCTAAGTGGACCCTCAACAAACTCATTTCAGTCTGTGTCAATGAGGAAGAGAGGATTAAGAAAGAGTCCAAGCCAACCACTGCCATAAACCTAGTTGAAAAGCCAAAATGGAAGGGTAAAAACAGACTTAAAGTTAAGAAAACTGTCCCAACTAAAGTTTCTGGGGTTAGCAGCCATGGAAAATCTTGTGAGAAGAAATGCTATGTTAAGGGCTGCAATGGAGAGGCTAAGGGGAATGGATTCAGGTTTAAGTGCTTCTTCTGTAAGGCGACTGGTCATAAGAAGAAAGATTGTCCAGGGTTCAAGGCCTGGATGATCAAGAAAGGTGATTCATTCCCCAATTCAGTTTTTTCCCCTAGAAGTTAATTTTGTTAATATAGATACTAATTCATATTGGTTGGACTCGGGCTCACCCATCCATATAACCACTTCATTACAGGGTATCATAAAGAAGAGAGCACCAAGGGACAGTGAGCAGCAAGTTTGCGTTGGGAATGGAGCAAGGGTAGCAGTTAGGGCGATTGGAACCTTGAAGATTGATCTAGGACTAGGAAATTTTCTTTTTTTGAACAATGTTTATGTTATTCCTTCTTTAAAAAGGAACCTTATTTCAGTAGGTCTTTTGGTTGGTATTGGATTGAGACTTGTTATTGATTTTGATGGAATAAAAATTTTCAGAGGTTCAGAATACATTGGTGGTGGTTTGTTATGCAATAATTATCTTAAATTAGATTGTTCTGTGATTAAACAGGAGATTCTAGCTATTGAGAATGCAGAAAGCATAAATTCAGAAACCCATATTGCAGGAAGTAAAAGAACCATATACAATAACAAATCTGCTAACCTATGGCATAAACGATTAGGCCATATATCTAAAGAAAGACTTAAAACATTGGAAAAGAACAAAATTTTACCAGCTTTAGATTATTCAGATTTAACTCACTGTATACAATGTTGTAAAGGGAAAATGACACATAGCAGAAATTTAAATGCATCAAGGAGTGATTCACTACTGGAATTAATCCATACAGACATATGTGGCCCTTTTAAACATAAAACTATCTTTGGAAATGTTTACTTCATCACCTTTATAGATGATTTTTCTAGGTACTGTTATATCTACCTACTATCAGAAAAATCTCAAGCTTTACAGGCATTCATAATATACAAAACTGAAGTTGAATTGCAACTAGAGAAGAAAATTAAAGTTGTTAGGTTTGATAGAGGAGGGGAGTATTATGGAAGACATACTGAAGCAGGCCAACAAATGGGACCTTTTGCACTTCACTTGCAAAAGAATGGCATTAAGGCTCAGTATACAACTCCCTATAACCCTCAACAAAACGGAACAGCAGAAAGGAAAAACAGAACCTTAAAAAATATGGTGATAAGCATGATGTGCACTACAGGGTTGCCAAAATTCTTATGGGGTGAGGCTCTTAAAACTGCAAATTATATTTGCAATATAGCACCTAGTAAATCTGTAGAAAAGACCCCATTTGAACTTTGGACAGGAAAACAACCAAGCCTGCATCATTTCCATGTATGGGGATGCAGGGCTAAAACAAAAATACCTAAAGAATTAGCACAAAAGTTAGATCAGAAAACCTTAAGTTGCCATTTCATAGGATACAGTGAAAAATCAAAAGGTTATAAGTTTTACACATCTAATAGAACAACCAGAACTTTTGAAACTTATCAAGCTAAGTTCATGGATGAAGATATCTGCAACACAAGTTTTGAGGACTTGACTGCAGGTTTTGAAGAAATTGCAGAAAATACAGAAACTGTTCGTGTGGAAAATTTTTTACCATTCAATTCAGAAAATGAAATGGAAATTAATACTACAGAAACTGAAGTCTAAAATCAAAATTTAGAGGGTCCAGTAGCCTTAGATCAAGTAGCTCCTAACCAAGCTGAAAACTTAAATGTTGTTGAACCTGCCCATGATCCAGCAATTCAACAGAATATAGAACAAGCAGAACTTAGGAGATCTCAGAGAAATAGAAAACCAACTTTTGGGGAAGACAGTGATTATGTTGTTTATTTACAAGAGTTGGATGCAGAAGATAATGATCCATTAAACTATAAACAAGCATTAGAGAGCACTGAAATTTCAGAATGGCATAAAGTAATGGAAGCAGAAATTGCCTCCATGAGTCAAAATCAAGTGTGGAAACTTGTAAGACCTAACCCAAATCAGAAAGCTATAGGTTCAAAATGGATATTTAAGACCAAGAGAGATGTTAATGGAAACATAGAGAGGTATAAAGCTAGGCTAGTAGCAAAAGGGTTTACACAAAAATTAGGCATAGACTATGATGAAACTTTTTCTCCTGTGTCCACCAAGGATTCCTTTAGGATTATAATGGCACTTGTTGCTCATTATAATATGGAACTGCATCAAATGGATGTTAAAACAGCATTCTTAAATGGAGAATTAGATGAAGTCATATATATGCAACAACCTGAAGGTTTTGTGGAACCTGGAAAAGAGAATTTCGTCTGCAAGCTTGAGAAATCTATTTATGGGTTGAAACAAGCTTCTAGACAATGGTATAAAAAATTTGATTTAGTAATCTCTTTGTTTGGATTTACAGAAAACATTGTTGATGAATGTGTTTATATGAAAACAATAGGGAATGCCTTCATTTTTCTCATACTGTATGTTGATGACATTCTTTTAGCAAGCAGCAATATAAAGCTACTTAAAGAAACTAAAACCTTCTTATCAAGTAGTTTTGATATGAAAGATTTAGGTGAAGCCTCTTATGTTTTAGGGATTGAAATACATAGGGATAGGGCACAGGGCTTATTAGGACTTTCTCAACATAACTACATTCAAAGAGTCCTAAAAAGATTTAAGATGGAAAATTGTGCATTTGGTGAAGTCCCTATGTCTAAGGGAGATAAACTGTCAAAGAATAAAAATTCTAAAATTGGGGGGAAGAGTTCTGATATGGATAGCACACTGTATGCTAGACTTATTGGGAGCCTCATGTATGCTCAAGTCTGTACAAGACCTGACCTGGCTTTTACAGTTGGCATTCTCTCTAGATTCCAGTCTAACCCTACTCATGAACATTGGATAGCTGGGAAAAAGGTACTTAGGTATTTACAAAGGACCAAATCTCACATGTTAGTCTATAGGCAGGAGAAAGAATTAGAGTTAGTAGGATACACAGATTCAGACTTTGCAAGTCGTTTTCCAGAATCAAATAAATCAACATGTGGGTATGTGTTTATGCTTGCTGGAGGGGCTGTATGTTGGAAAACAATGAAACAAAAATTAATTACCACCTCTACTATGCAAGCTGAATACATAGCTGTTTATGAAGGAATGTGTCAGGGATTATGGATGAGGAACTTTATAACTCAAATTGAAATATTAAGTTTCTTAGTTTCTGATGCACTTAAGATATTCTGTGACAATGAAGCTGCAGTGTTCTTTACCAAGAACAATAAGAGGTCCTGCAACTCTAAACACATTGATCTAAAATACTCCAGTACAAGACAAAGAGTGAAAAGTGGAGAAGTTGTAGTTTTAGACATAGATACAGAATCACAGCTTGCGTATCCTTTTACCAAGGCTTTACCAGTTGAAATCTTCAAGAAACATGCCAAGAGTATAGGAGTCTTACATAAACTGGATGCTTGAATTCAGTGGGAGTTTTGGAGCAATTTTTTTAATTTTAATTTTTATCTCCCTGTAACGTTTACCTTCCAGTTTCTGTCTACTGCATTATTGTACTTTGTTTTTACGGGTATTTCAGAATCCTATATGTCTTTATACTCAAGTTCTGAAATTTTATGAATTATTCCATTTTATATGTATTGTGTGTTTACAGGTGAACATCCATGCTTTTGAGCAATTCAGTTTAGTCCGGCAATTCCAAGTTCACTGGAATTCATTATATTGCTGGAGATTTTGTTTTAATAAAGTCATTCAGAGGGATGTGAAAGATTGGCATTTATAGGTAGATATATCAGCCATCATGATTCACTTTATCTTTTAGCTTATGTGAGTACTATGACTTCTGTTAGAAGTTTTTAATCAACTTGTTGATCATGACATACTTGATTCTAAGTCCTGCATTAGTACTTTTACTTGACCAAGCTAGATGATGAGAGTTGGATTGTATATAATTCAAGTGCACACTTCAGTAGCTATTACTATAGTTTATATGTTTAATTGTTCAGTAAAGACATTACCAGTCCAAGTGGGAGATTGTTGGAAAATATATGTGGACTTGGCATTATATTTTACAATTGAATTAATTAAGTATATATGATAGCTGAATTATATAACAAGTGAATCCTAAATCAGTTGTTATCAAGATGTATATCTCTTGGTAAACCTAGGACTCTCACAGAGTTGTTAACCTGTTAACAATAAGGAAAAAATAAGTTTAGTCTCTTAAAAGATAACACTCCTATTAGCTTTGGACTCTCTATGGGTGAGCACAAAGAGGAGTTTAGGCCTATATAAATACATAAGAGATATTCCATGAATACACACAAGAGATACATTAAGTTTCCAGCCCCATTACTGAGTTCTTGTGCTGTGCTTCAGAAGAATATCTTTGGAGCAGTCCTATGAAGAAAAACAATGGCTGGAGCAATTGGAAGTTCATCAACTGGTGAGTTTCCATACTTATAACCTTATTTCTGTTTCATACTTATTTAGTATGCATTTGTTTGTGGATTTTGATCTTTGTTTAAGTTGTTGTGATGTTGCCATTTTCATCATTTAGATAACAATTATGATACTTGATAAAAGCCGACTGAGTTGAGCATGAGGCTAAAGTTCATCCCAGTGATAGATATATTAGCAACAACAGAGAACCAAAACAGCTCCCAAAAGGGAACATTCTTGGAGGCAGAATAACCGCTAGCATTGGAGACAAAGCCAACAAGTGCAGTTACAGCAAAATGGAACCCAGTCAAAGTGGTGGCTGAAAATAAAGTTAAAAAACCCAAAGAAAACCACACACTTATCCATCAATCATGTGTCATTACTAATTAAATACAGAGATCAGTTGTAAATCTTAAATTTATCCTGCTCTTCAAAATAAAAATAAAACAAAATACATAATTCGAAATCGATACCAAATAGTCCAGACATGCATGAACAATCTTAATTTTTCATTTTTTCTTTTCTTTGCTAAAATTTTACGGAAATCTAAGTCACATTGTGCATTTGGAAGAATATTGTTGAAATGCAGCATCCTACATTGATAGAATTGAAAAGATAAAACGTAATGATGGCCACATATATATATATAGAGAGAGTCCGCACTGTGCGGATGCGGCGTTTCCGGCCACTGGCGAGGCGGCGACGCCGTATCCGCCCACTGGGCTTTGCTCGCCCCGGCCCGGCCGGCGATGGACCTCGGGCCGGCACAGACGGGGTCGCCGGCGTGGGGGGAACAAAGCTTACCGGCCGGATACGCCGTCGCCGCCTCGCCGGTGGCCGGAAACGCCGCATCCGCACCGTGAACAGTGCGTGCGGACGTCCGTAGCCGAGAAGCTCTGTATATATATATATATAATTGAAATGTGATTGACGGACCGAAGGAGAAAGCATATCCGGCGCTGGACATGAGCTGCTTGTTGGCCATGATAATGCCGACGGAACTGATGACATTCATTGCCCACGCTCCGATATCGGAAACCGCCGCCGACGATTTCTTCTGGCTGATGACATCCATTGCGCCAAGCCCCAGTCCAATATCCCCAAAACGACGTCGTCTCCTCCTCCCGCGCTGTGATCCGCTACAGATCTGCAAATCAGGTCTCTCTCCAACGCACGCACACTCGGCGAGGAGTGCATATATAAATGAAAAGGACACGACTCGAATCAAGCTGGTCTCACAATACTGGCTGGACACACGAGAAACGACACAGAAAACAAGACAACAGAGGAAGAAGAGCTTCCGGATTTTAAATTTTGTTTAACCCAAAAAGTGACAAAATGTAAATTAATACAATAAATAAGCATAAAAAATGGAAGGACACTAGAGAACAAAAAAGTAAATATTTTAACATTTACTGCTGCAATGTAACTATATTACTGTCAATTCGGACCTTTTACTTCCACACGTGGAAGTTCCATAAATTATAATATATAGTTTGCTTTTTTGCGATGGGAATTTTTTTTTATTTTTTTGATTGCTGCTCTTTCCATATCATAAATGGAACCATATCAGCTTATTTCTTAGCCTTCACTATGGCCAACTTTCAATATCAATCCTTGATTGTCTAGTTCTACGTTAACTAAGAAACAAGTGGTCGATACCTTATATCGTTCTCCTATTTAGTTAAGCTGTTGGAAAATTCTCTAAGACGGTCTCACACCATATACAGTGCCTTCATGTCCTAAAATTTCTAGTGTAAAAAAGCTTTTCGATTTGCAATTTCAGTGTTGTACTTGCATATAATATGATAATATTGACAAAAAATAATAATAATAATAAGTTTACCACTCCAATTCTCAATTTTAAATATAATTCTTGATGCACTATGAGTCCGACTTGCACAAGTCATCGAAAAGAACATGTATGGGTACCGAAGGGATATGTGAGTACAAAATTAACTCCGTTTGCGCGTACAAAAATAACTCCGTTTGCGCAAACCTAGCAGTACTATTTTAAAAAATATATGAACCCAAGTTTGAACATCAAAACCACAAAATGGGATCCGTCACTCCAGCAAAATACAATATAGATAACTGTGCAAACTATAGCAGCCAATAGGTGACAACAGTATATAGCAAGTACCAACTTCTACAACAATCTATCTCCCCTCCCTACGTATATAAATCTGTCTTCCCAAAAAGAATGCGAGGCCTACTCAGCTGGAGGTGATGTATCCTTTCAAGCACAATCATCACTAGTTCAAGCAGTCACATCCAACTAACACACCTTAGATTCTTCACACGACGACACCCCACGACTTTGATACAAATGACAGGGTACAAGGTTTATACTACAAGGAAGGGAAAATGGAAAAGGACGAAAACATGAAAGTCTCCACCCTTAATCCCTCTTCACACAGCAGAATGTCTCTGTGCACCAGGTGGTGCAGTTGGCCTAGGGAAGTTGTCATACTGCACACCTGCAAGTTCCACATAGGGGCTCTGTGGCACCAAATAGTGGTTTGAAACAAGTTAAGAATATAATATAACTCATATTAAAAAAGAGAAATTCATAACGGAAGAGTCGTAGGAGTTGGTGAAAATCTTATCAATATCAGGTGATCTTTTTTTATGTTTCTCTTCGGTTTTTAGTTCTAATTAAGGCTTAGGGCTTAAGTCTAACCTATAGGATTTACAAAGGTTCATTGTATGAAATACTACCCAGATAGACCCAAGCAAACTAGTAATTCATATATAATAGATGAGATTAAAAAGAAAAAACTGAGAAAAAAAAAAACAAGAATTGAAAAAGAAAAATACAAAATTGTATCCAAAAGAAAAAAATATGAAATTGAAACAGTTTAAACAGCTGCAATTGTCTTCTTCTTTTTTAGAGCGAAAACTCATTTGTCATTTGAACGACACTCCAGTGTTAAAACATGTAGAAGGAATAAAAATCTTCTGTGGGACTGCACACAAAGTAATGATTATTGACATTCATGCGTCCCAAAACAAGAAAAATAGCAATAGTCAAATCCCTTATGGATGATGACCCCATCGGATAACTAGTTTGTGAAATCATAATACAGATCTAACACGAGATGAGGTTATAGCAGAGAGGTACCTGTGGTGCATATGAGCTTATTGAGGACCTTGGTGTTGTTGAAGGAGAAACATCGCGGGTTGATTCAATTTGACCATTTGATGCATTTTCGCCATCAACCCCATTGGTCGACTTGGTTCTCTATATAAACACAATACCACATATATATCAGATCAATAACATAGTCTTTAACTCTTTATTAATTCACAAAAAAATATATATGAAAAAAGATTACCTGGAAGATTTTGCCAAGAGTTTTTAACCCTTTTGCTCGTGCACGGAGTTCCTCTTTCTTGGCAGTGCTGTCTTGTAGAACCTAAGATAAACCATGTAAAACTACAATCAGACAAACTGAACTGGACTTCTCTTCATGTTTAAGCTACCAAATGAAACGGTGGAATGGCACACAACCATCTGACAAACGCGGGAGAGAGTGGCCTCAATATCTGCCACATTGAGCTTCCACAGGGAATCAATCATCAACTTTTTATTAGCTTGCATGTATTCTTCAAGCTCTTCCTCAGTGTAATTTCCTTCTGCATTTAGTTGTTTTTTCATGTCTTCCTGCAGTTGGATCAAAGCAATCGCACCTGACCAGCAAACAAAATAGATAAATAAAGTTGATCAGCCAACATATGCATTAGCTCAGGCAGCAAACTTGTGTGCATTTCTGGAAATTAATACCATACACATGACAAGAGAAAATAAAGACAGAACTTTTTCCTGTCAAAATATGGACAAATACGAATGAATGGATTGGACCCTACAAATTTGGGTAGGATCAGTCCCCAAACACCTGGAGAACCAGGTCACTGAAGCCAGAAAGGTTTACTAACCTGTTGCTGCTGTTACTTGGGATTTAATGAAGTGCCCTTTATTCCTAAACCACTCGGCTATGAATGGCACTCCCAGATATATTGCTTTCTTCCCTAGCTCTTTTGCCGACTGTCTGGCATATATGTAGCCAATTGTATTCAACATATCAACACCATAAGCTGTAGGGAACAGAAATATGATTAGACATATGTTGCAGAGAAATAAAACAGGTACAGTCCATAAAACATTAATGACATTAAATGGATTTTATAAATTGGTTACCCTTAACAATGAACGCAGCACTTTCTTTAACCTTATACAGAGAACACATTACTAAATGTAGCTTCATTGCTTGATTGATGAGCAATAACATATAAGAATATAGATAATTGGCTCAGCAGCTAATATGGCTCAGCAGCTAATATAACCTAACTTTGAGCCAACTGTCAAATTACCCCTCACTGCATCCAATTGGCATTTCAAATCAGAAATAATTTTGTAGAGTATTCAAGTTCATAAAAATTTTATCTTTTGTATTTAATAGAAACAAAAAATTACTGAGAAGAAAACGAGTACAGGCAGTGAGCAAGAAGTCCAACAAAAAATCAAAATAAATAAAGAGGAATCCTAGAACAGCTCGGCTTCTACATCCAGAAAAAACAAGTATACTGCTTGCATGATTGCATCAACATAAAAGCAACAAAGATACGAGTTATCTACCGTGTTGGTAAAAATAAGACTGATTAGTTATATGTTCATTTTAAAGAATAATTCAATGTAAGCCCAATATGGATAATTTAAAGTATTTTCAGGTTCCCATTATTTACAAGTGGATCAACATGTTTACATAATGGAACATCTCCAAGCGTTGAAAAATATATATAGTTCTTCACACCTAAAACCAAATCACATGGTCAATTACCTGCATTGGAAAGTCTTGCCACTTCAGCTTCAGCTTGACGAACAAAGTCCTCTTTGTTTCCTTGCACATATTGGTTGAGTCTATTTTTTAGAAGTTCTACAAGCTTTTCTTCTCTCTCTTTTTGAACAACCTGTAGAAATAGAAGATTTAACCTTGAGCATTCTTTGAAGATTATACTTGTTAGTCACAGACTTGAATGAAGAAGAACACAAATGAGCATTAAGGTTACAGGTGAAATAATTTACCCGCATTTTCTCTTGCAACTTTTTGGCATCAAACTGTTCTCCTTCTGTAAAAATATCTAGTGAAGCCATTGATGCCATGGCTAGCTGTCCAATATATTCCTCAAAAAGCTCACTACCAAATAGCATAGCAAATATTGCTGCTGGATCAATAATTCCATCGCTGAAATAAAGGCATCAAGGAAACATTCAATAATGAGTCAGAAGGTTCAATAATGTGTTAATATCACCAGAAATTAAACACACTCATAGGCAAACAAAGAGGTGCTAGGCACCTTTTCAAACATAGAATTTATCTATTTATGGATTGAGAACTAACGTTGAGATTCCTGATTTTCCATGAGCATCATAGGCTTGTCGTTGAGCAGGGTCACTTAAAACTTGGTAGGCTTCTCCCAAGACCTGAATCCAATAAAAAAAACTACTTATAAGTCCCTCTCCCAAGTCCCAGGTACAATCAATCACAGAAATATTCATAATCCATCGCACAGGGGCCCCCAACTTTCCCACACAAGGGAAATCAATAAAACAATCAAACTGAAAGTAGCGCATAAGAGAAATTCATTGCTTTGTGAGAAGTGTTTGTATGTCCAGTAGGCTAGAAACCAACCGATGGCGTAACTACCCGCCTAGCAAGTACTTGTAATTTGCAATATGTAAAATCTAATATGTAAGTGAAGTGCATGCAGTTCTCGATATTACAAATGCATTTCTCCTATTTCTTCTTTTTTGCAACATAACTGGTGATCAAATGGTAGTAAACTACACACAAAGCAAGTTGCCTTGCCTGAAAATTTTGCGCCGCAAGAGGATCGTTAGGGTTTTTATCTGGATGAACCTGTCTTGCCTGCAAGTAACAAAATCACACAACAAATTAATCAAATTGAATAAGAAAAATTCCTGGAAACCTAATCTCATTTCTGCTGCTTTTTCTGACTGATGTTAATTATGGATCTATTTCAACTAAAACTACCAAGCATTCTAATTCAACCTAACCCTAAAATCATCAGAAACAAAAATTCCATTCCTCTCTTTGACCTTTGACCTTGTAACCGAAAATTCACAGTATCTAACAAAGATCAAACTAGAATCGAAGCAGAATCGGGCAGCAAAACAGTAGAGAGTGAAGAGAACACAATGGGCTAAACTAAACAGTTGTAAAAAGAGAAGGTAAAAGTAAATTGCAGAGAGGAGAAGGAAGCAGGGACCTTAATGTAATAAGCTTTCTTGATCTCGGCTTCGGTGGCGGTGGGCTTTACTCCGAGGACGTCGTAGTATTCCGTCTCCTTCACCATCGTCTCCGATCAGTCAATCTAAAGTTTTGAAGAGGGACCAAAAACACTGGAGGAAATATAATACAGAGAAATTTAAAGGAAGAAGAAGAAGATAAAGAGGAAAATAATTTTGGTGATAAAAATTGGAAATAATAAAGATTCCCATTACGTACCACGAGGGACGCGGTGTTGTCTATTTCAGAGACCCAAAAAGAAAAAGGAAAAATTAAAAGTCTGATTTACAGACCGAAATAAATAATTCGACCACCATTTAAATTTTTAAGGAAAAAGACGGGAATAATGGAAATTATTGTTTTTAAAGTACTTCGACACTTGGAGTTGACTAGTAATTGAAGCTTCCTTTCTACAGTTTTACAGAGGTTGTTTGAGTTGTAAGTTACTCAAGTATTTTTCACCTCTTCTTTTTCTAATGCTTTGATTCCATATGGGCCCACAACATTTTTGGAAATGGCTCTTCCATTTCCATACCGGGGAGGTGGTATTGATTTCTAATCATAAAGGAATCAACTTTTATTGTAAAATTATCTTCATTATTTATTTATAATCCTTAAAATACTCATATAAATACACATGATTCTCATTCCGGATTCTAATTCATACATGTTTGTAAACACATGAACGATAATGAATCCTAAGATTGAATCTGATTCTATATTACAAGCAAACATAGACATAAAATGACTTCTCTTTTATTCTAAAATTATTTTCATTATTCATTAGGGAAAATGGCCTAAACAGTGTCTTACCTTTTCTATTTTCTAAATTTTAGTATCTCACCTTTCAAAATATCAAAATCATGTCTCACGTTTCCTCTTCTACCTAATTTTGGTACATAGAGCCGTTAACTCTTTAACTGAGTCTATTTTGCTATTATATTAAACTTTTAATGACCAAATTACCTTTTTTTTAAATAAAATCAAATATTTTTTTTTTTTACTTTACCCTTACTAACCCTTAATTACTTACCAATCCTAAGAGCTAGCCTTCAATATGCCAATTTCAACTAATGACCTTCTGTCTTAACGGTTACTATTCTGGCGGTATCACTGCTGTCTAAGTATGGAAAGTCACCTAAGTTTTAGTAAGGCAAATAAATAGGTAAGTAGGAAAAATCTATCTCAAGTACCACTCTTAGGCGGTAATCCGCCACTTGGGGTTTGAGAAAGTTTAAAACTAAAATTTTGACGGATATGAGGAACACCAGTTGAAATTTATTTATTCAAACATACATACATATACATAACCCAGAGCCTCACTCTTGGGTAAACAGTTAAAAGTTATTTAGCTACTCATAATGGAAATTAAATACAAACTTACTTGTAATAAAAGCCCTCCACACTAGGTGACTAGCGCGATATAGACACACACTCTCACTCCTCACTTTTTATTTTCCTATTCTAAAAACACTCACAAGAAATGAAAGAAAATGATTTCTGAGACTTTAATACTTGCTGTTCTCTTCTTGCTCCCTCCTCGAATGAATCCTCTTTGGGACTTCTTTCCCTTTTTATAGTCTTCGGACTTCAAACTTCAATTAAATTTCACTTTGAAACTGAGGACAAGATGAATCTTATTTCAACGAAAGTTGCTTATGTGTTGGCCTCCATTTACCTAAAGTCGCTTGTCTTTAAGCATTGGTAGCTTCCACTTATTTAAAATTATTTGTCTTCTTGCGTCGGCAACTTCAACTAACTTTCCATCATGTTGTTGACGTTGTGTAGGTCTTCATCATAAAAGATGCTCCTAAGTCAGTGTATCCTCCTTCTTCCTCAGATTCCATGTCTGAGTCATATGGTACTATGTGCTTTTGTTCTTTTTCAATCTTTTCTATCTACGTGGTGGTGGCCAGCGTTCCATCTACCTCTTGTCTTTCTAAGGCTTTGAAAAAGTCACAATTTTCGGGAGAGGGATGATTATAGTTGGTGACCATTATCTTTTCTGCTAGCTAGGAGAGTGGTATACTGATCTCTTTGGACTAATCTCTGTATAATGTTTATCGCCATTGCTTTCATCCATGGGAAGCTCTGGTTTGGCGACCCGTTGCTTAGAGATTATTTTTTTCTAAATATATGACCCTAGACTATTCTCACATAATGGTATGGAGAAATGTAACTCTTTTGTCCTACCTTGGTCGTCTATTTATGGAGGGATTTGATGGAGATTATTATCCAAGCACATTGTACCTGCAAAACAACTTCATACACATATTATCCTATTTGTGTCAATTGTAGATAGAACAAGTAGGGATCGTTCTATCCGGGGAAATCTAAGGCTTTCAATCACATAAAGCATTACAAAATCATATTGGGGGTTTGATATTTGAATCTAATACCTATTGAATTTTACCAAATTAAATCTAAATTATTATATACAATTGATCATCATCTTCACACACATAGCTTAGCACGAAATTACTCAATAACATGCAATACAAGAATTCACAACTCACGGCAGCAAGTATTTCACATAGCACTTAAACAAATTCAATTCCAATTCTAATTAGAGCCCTTCGCGGTTCATCTAATCGTTAAGACTTCACAAGTATTTAGAATTAACTTCGCGTATAATCCTAAACATGGTACTAATCGGTTTAAAGACACTTCGCGTAGAAGTTAAACATAAGAAGCACAGAAGCACAATAAGCCGAATTGGAAGCATGCAAACATGTAATGGCGTCACTCATCATATTTGAACATGCAAATTTTCAAGGTTATAACAGCCCTAATTAAATAACCTAGACCACAACAACTTCGCGTATGATGCAATCTAAACTATTCTGGTAAGTAAACTCAGCACCTAAGGAGAAGCCACAAAGTCAGCCCTCAAGCACACAATTTGTGATGCACGAACTCATAAAGATTAATTAAATCCATACAAGAACACATGTGAACCTACTGCCCTAAATCACAAACTCAAATCATACATGTTACTGTTCACGAATCAAACAAAAAGAAAACCAAAACACATAACAAAATTTCAGAAATCCAATGTTAAATTAATAAAACCAAAACAACATACATCCATCCATTCAATCTTCATAGACAAAGTATTGAATTTATACAGAAAATAAAAATTCATAAAGGGGTTAATCACACTTTTGAAGAACCTTGCAAGACTTTAACAAAGATGGATTCGGCAAAAGGGTATAGTACGGCTGCTTTAGTTTCTGTATAGGATTTTTGTGGAGTTATTTTGGTAGAGTTTCGGCCTTGCTTGAGCGTCAGAAGAGAGATGATTTTTCTGTCCAAGAGAGAGCTATATATATGGAGGAAAAACTTGAGAAGTTTCGGCAAAAGATGAGAAACCAAAACCGATTTGTTCTCTCATTGCTTGCTCAGCAAGGCTTGCTTTTCTTCCAATAATTTCTGCCGAAAATTCCATAAGATAATGGCTGAATAATTGATTAATATCTCCTTAGTTTATCCATGAATTAATTCAGCCAAAAATCTTGCACAAATGATACAATTCAGTCCACATTCGCAAACCAACTCCATGTAGAACTTGGATTGCTTCTTCTTCTTTTCCATTCCGATTTCAACTTTATTTTCTTCTTTGATTCAGCCGAATTTAATATGGATCAATGCTTCATAGAATTGTTAATGAACTAGGCTCATTCCATTTTGGACAATTTATCCAATAGCGAGCCGTAGCTTTCTCTAGTTGGGCCGGGAAAACTTTCCTTTGCGTCTTCTTTTCCTACTTGCATTAGGGAAGCTTCTTTTCTTTTATTCTCCGATTTTCTCCTTTCTATGATGACTCCCTAATACTCTGTTATGTTCAGTAGCTCTTCAATAATGACCTTGGACAAGAACTTGGTGAATAAGAACCAAAATCTCTCAAATCGGACAAAAGGTTTTCTTCTCGGCAGCTCTGACCTCCGTGCATTCAAACCGGCATAAATTTTTTCTCAGGAAAGCTTTTGCTGCAATTCTAATTGCATATGAAACTAGACACACAGAGCTTTCCAATGATATATGATTTGCCTTCTGTTTCCTTGTGAATCGTCTGGCGTAAATTCCGGAAGTTTGACGTTGTGCACTAAAATCTTCTGGAATTCCTGGATTTGTATCCGATAAGAACTTGTAATTCTTTGCATCTTATTTTGCTCCAATTTCAGTGACTCCTTGCCTTGCTCAATCCTTTATATGTCAACTGCATATGAGAGAAGAAAAATCTATCAAAAGTAAAGTTTATGTTTTACAGATTCAATAAAACATCTCAGAGACTTTTCGAATAGACTTTTGATAATTTCTGTCCAAATTCTTCTATTTAAGCACATTCTCACAGTAAACTCAAACTCATGACTCAATTACATGACTCTATTTTACAAAAATAAGGGTTAAACATTGGATAAATGGGGGTAAAAACACATTAAGAACGTCGCATTTTATGCTCCTATCAACTACCCCACACTTAGCTTTTGCTAGTCCCTTAGCAAAGTAAAATACAAGACTCTACTAAAACTACTGCTGCCCCTAAAAAATGCTGAAAAATGGCTGGACAATGCTGCCCCACACGCTGCTAAACCGCAAAGGAGAAATCAGTCATCTGAAGGATCTCAAACAGGTTCTCGCACAACAAAGACATATGAAAATTCATCGTTTTGTATTTATTTGAATGCAGATGAAGACGAGCAGGAGTACATCAACGATGAACTCGCTTCACAAGAGCGTCCCATAGGAACGAAGATGGCAAAGATGAGAAGGAAAGCCGCTGAGGAAAAGAAAAAGGGTTACGAAAAGATCATAGCTGACAACCAAGCAATAAAAGAGTTGCTTGAGAAAAATATGTTGGAAAAATCAAGCTTTGCCTCCAAGATAGAGCAGTACACCTCAAACAAACTGAACATCCAACGTCAGCGTGATGAAGATAAAATCATGCTAACGAGCTTGGATTTTATAACAGATCCAATGGATCGTGAATTCTTGAAGATGAGAAAGACAGAAATCATGCAGAGAAGAGCTCGTGAGTCTCAATCACAAGAATTGTCTTCTACATTTGGTTACAGTAATTTTAATAATCTGAATCAATTCCAAAGTGGTTCTGAGGCTACCTTTCATTCAGGAAATTTTGGTAGTACATTTCCATTTGGATTCGGAGGAAGTAGTGGGTATGGTGGAGCTTCATATGCTGGAGGAAGTAGTCAATTTGGAACAAATAGAAGTGACCCTGTCCCTGAGGTCAATCAGAGTGGCCGATTTGAGAAAAATGATGGTTACGGCGGAACTGATGCTAATATACCGGAATATTAGTTTATGTTTATGTTAATTTTATGAATTTATTTAATGTTGTTGAATATGTTCTTATGCTTTTCTTCGTAGTACTCTTTTTCCCATCTTGGAATTTATTTTCAAGTATGGTTTTGATGAGGCCATCAATAAAATAGTCAATTTATTTGACCAATAACACATATGAGTATACATCATACAACAAAAAAAAAAAAATATTTAAGCACAAAATTATTAACATATCAAATATTATGCTCATATGAAACGTTACAATGAGGTCATTACTATGTAATAGTTTTTATATTTAAAAACATTATGAATAATACATTCATATAACAAAATAATTATTTCTTAAATGCTAAATTGATAATACAAAATAAAAATAAAAAACTTAATATAGTGGGGCCCACAATATAACCTATGAAATTGGGTAGCCAAATTTGGCCTGCCTTTAGCTGAAGGCCATTTTTATTTCTTGAGAATTGTGTAATTAACCTATGGGGGGAGATATTCTAAGGCATATATGCCTTTATACACTAGGGGGGAGATGCCCCAACATGTTAGGTCAGAACTAACTTATTCGAAAATTATCCTCTGGTGCCACCCTACGCGGTGGACCTTCTCCTATAGGAAAAACCTGTGAAGTGAAAAAAGACTCCTCCGACATGCTATCACCACAACCAGCCTCACCATCAAACAGAGAATCACGATACCACCAGCAAAGCTTGTCTCAGCGGCAGAAGCATGTTTCATAAGGAAAAAGATCATCTTCTTATCCCTCTTTTGACTAGTGGACTCAGCTCTTGTCTTCTCCACCTTAGGTTTGTTCTTCGAACTAGGGGGTTCCCCACCCTTTCTCTTTTTCATAGGTGAAACCAACAAGCTACCATTCTCCATAGGCTAATCGAAAGAACTTAAATTGATTCAAACTAGTCGAAAGAATCACAAAATAGGAAAATATCGATGGCGGCCAAAGTAAAGTCACTTTCTTCCCTACAACTAGAAACAATTATGTATGTATCAGCACTGATGACATCCACGACCCAAACGGGTCCAATCTATAACAAAGATAATCGCACCTCCAACCGGCAACGGATTTTGCCAAAACATAAGCGTCCCCGTTAACCTTTCTGAGCACATGAGGTATGACTGAGATGCTAACTAAGCGCAGCAACAGCCGTGCCTTCTCAACTAGAACTCCCTCCTCTGCAAAACATTCCTCATCAGTCATCACCACTATTCACATGTCTTACTGCCTTTAGAAAATCAATTTGGACACCATCACACAACGATTCACACTCTTAAGCCAATTCCAACCCCATAATCAAAGTTTCAAGTTCTGCTACGCATATAAGCAACCTACCTCAGCACGGCACAACCATCATAAAATTTCCATATGCCTTTCTTACCACCACACCCAACCCAACATTCGAACCATTATTTATCACTAGCTAAGCCTAGGCGTCCTCCAACCAACCTGCTGCAACCTTCTTCCATAACCATTCACAGCCCTACCTATACTCCCAACCTTCTACCATGCACAGTCACGCCCCCAACAATTACAATCTAGACCCAACCATCTTCCTAGCTTGAACAGCCAACAACCCCTCCTAAATCATTAATCACCAAATAAAGAAAAAAAAACTTCAGTGGATTTTTATCTCATCTACAGTTAAGACTTGCAAAGCATAATTTAAAAATAAGGTAAAATCATGTATATATACCCTAATGCTTGAAACAACACAAGTCCTTCGTTTTTTTATATTTCAATTAAAAGTATATAATTTGATTAATTTTGATTGATTGAAATCAAAATTGTTAGTTCGATTTAATTAGAATTAGCCATCCTGCTTGCACGATGCGCGTGCGGAAGAGTAGCGCTCGCACTTGCGTATATTGTTTTTTCCTATTTTGCTTTGTATGTATGTGTCAATGTCGCTTAATACTTAAGATGATTATGCGTTGCACATTATCTATCACTTCCACATGTAAATATTTTATGTCTTTCACGATTAAATAACAAAAATATATAATAGTAACTCTGATCATAGGCTTTTTATTAAAATCTATGTACTAAGTAAAATATAACCTGTTTCTGCCTAAACCCGGGGGTCTAGTAGATACTTGATGAATCCAACTTGATCTCCTGCAATCCTGCTCACTAAGGGGAATACCGGGCGGGCCGGTCTTCTCCTCTCCGATGCCTAAGTTAGTATAGTTGGAATATATATAACCAAGGCACGTATGTAAGCAGGGAGAGAGATAAGTTACCTAATAAAGAGGGTAGTTGGGGCCCTTATATAGGTGGTTGGGGGTAAGGGCTGGCCTTACCCTTCGATGTGGGACTGGTTCCCTTCTGTTTGTACCTTCTGGTGCCCTCTTTGGCAGGCTGGCGCCCCCGGCCCCAGGGTCCCTGGAGGCAGGATAGAGTGCTGGGCCCCGAGGCCGGGTGCTGGTGATCCGGTCCCGAGCCTTGGGCCGGGCCCTGGTGCCCTTGCTGCGGGTCTGTGGGCCTGCTGTAGCCTCTCTGCGGCTACTGTCAACAAGTCCCCCAAGTTCTCGGTCAAGTGCAATCTTGAATGGGGACTTAAATCTGTCTTGCTCTTGTCCCGCAGGCCCGCAGGGTTACCAACCTACCGGTGCCCAGTCCCCCAAGTCCGCTTTAAAGATTGGGCGTGACCGAGGTGAGTACCTGTTACTGATGGGAAGCAATAGTTTATAAGCATGTTTGTAATTTAAGCAGTAATATGCTTAAGTGTTGTGGTGCTATGAGCATGGAGCCAGGTGGAACCCGGAGAGTGTATGAGATGATGCCATGATGCCATGCAATAGATGTGTGCATGGGATGATAATGAGGCGTTGAAATCCGCCATGCAAGAGATTTGTGCATGGGATGATAATGAGGCGTTGAAATCCGCCATGCAAGAGATTTGGCATGGGATGATAATGAGGCGTTGAAATCCGCCATGCAAGAAATGTACACGGAATTTCGGCCGGGCACTCTGCCCTATTGGTACGAGGCGGAGCTTCACTGGGTCACAACTGGGCGATCTGCCAAATCGAAACGGAGCGGAGTTCACTGAGCCTCTACCGGGCGATCTGCCGAAACGGAGTTCACTGAGCCTCTACCGGGCGATCTGCCAAAACGGACGGGGTGAAGTTCATGGGACCTCGACCGGGCGTTCTGCCATATCGAGACGGGTCCCAGGTGAACTTCAGTACTGGACCTTGACCGGGCGTTCTGCCATATCGAGACGAGTTCCCTATTGCTAGGCTGCAGGGAGATTACCTCGGTGTTGCGGGCTGTTTGAAGCACCGGTGAACACTTGCTACTTCTTCTCAGCTTGTGTTGAATAAGCGTTGAGGTAAGGGGGGTGGCATTGGGGTGACAAGGCTCGCCGTGTAGCCCCATGTTGATCGCCTTTCAATGCGATGCAGGGTTTTTATCCTGCCGGACAAGCGTGCATGGGTTAGATGCAAACTCGCCCGGGTGTATAAAACCCGCCGGTCGAATGTTCTCGACCGGGGTCAGCCATGGTACCGGGCGGAACTCGACCGGGCGTCCTGCCATATCGAGACGAGTCCCCCAGTGAAATGCCATGGGGCCGGGTGAATTATGTTCCCGGTAGGGGGGTGGCGTTGAGGTGACAAGGCTCGCCGTGCAGCCCCCGTTTGCCGCAGCTGGTGCGATGCAGGGTTTTTATCCTGCTGGACAAGTGTACATGGGTTAGATGTAAACTCACCCGGGTGTATAAAGCCCAAGCCGGTCGAATGTTCTCATGACCGGGGTCAGCCATGGTACTGGGCGGAACTCGACCGGGCGTTCTGCCATATCGAGACGAGTCCCCCAATGAAATGCCACAGGGCCAGGTGGATCCTATTCCCGGAATATGCTCTCGAGCCGGTTGGATGCGTCGTAACCGGTGGGCGGATCTTGACCGGGCGTTCTGCCATATCGAGACGAGTCGCCCAAGAGAGATGCAACTGGATGGACCTCGACCGGGCGTTCTGCCATATCGAGACGAGGTCTCCAACAGGGTGGTGTGCAGCCGGTTGAATGATACCTAACCGCGAATTGCTACGGACCGGGCGGAACTCGACCGGGCGACATGCCATATCGAGACGAGTCCCCCTGTGGTATGTAACGAAGATGATGCCAGGAGGGTTCATACTCGGATAGATGCTCTCGAAGCGGTTGGAAAATCACAACCGGTGAGAGGTCTTCAAGCCGGTTGAGAAATCATGACCGGTTAATCTTGCAGCAAAGGTGGCGTGCAACCGTGGAATTTGGGGAAGTGGGAGGGCCTGACTCCTTGGTTCCCGCTCCTACCTTCCTGTCGCCAGCGTGTGAGACAAGTGGCTGACATGCATTTAAGGAGGAAGTCCATCAGTCCCGTCAGTTATGATGGCATGGGCAGTTTACCAATGCTGGGACACGTGCCAGCGGGGGGCGGTCTTGAGATGAAGGGCCTGGATTCGCAGGCGTTTGAGTTGTCCTGTTTGCGTGTTTGGCGGGATTTCCATTGCCTAGGGCATCAGTTCCCTCTATAAAAAGGCATCCTCTGCTCTTCTTTCTGCTGTTGCTTCTTGCTTTGGAGAAACTAAGAGAAAGAGAGGAATCCGGCGACCACTCTGAGCCCTTTTGCCCCACGAGATCAGTTTTCTTGAGTGCTCCCTACTCTCTTCCTACCATTGCTCGCTGCTTTCGCAGGGCGGATTGTCCTCGGTTGAGCATACTAATCGGTAAGTTTGTTGATTTCTTTGCCCCGGTGTTGTTCTTGTGTTGGTTTTGTTGTTTTGCGGCGGGGGGGATCTCTGTCACTGACGGAACTGCTCTGCGGCGAACTTGGAGAGAGGCCGTAGAAGGCGCTGTTGTAGCCTGTTGCTGACGAGCGCTAGGGTTTTATTTCTTCCCCTAGGTTAAAATGTCATCTTCAGGCTCTGACCGGGCTTCCGAATCGGCTGCCAGGGGTCCTATCGAGGACGATGAGGAGAGACTGGAGGACTGGCTCGGTTCAGAGTCTCCGGTGTCCGAAGCCGCTAACTGCTCCGGGAGCAGGGTTTCGACTCCGTCCTCGTCTTCGTCTTCCGGGGCTGAATCCTCGGATATTGAAATACCGCACGGGGTGCGCCTTGCAGATGCTCCGGCCGTGAGCTACACCATTGGCAGAGGGAAGGGTGCTGTGGTGTGCGATGAGCCTGAGGGTAGCATGACTCCTGGAGAGATTGCAGCGCTCCGGGAAACATGGGGTATCCCGGATGACGTTCTGTTGCGGCCCCTGAATCCTGGAGAGTCGGCCTGCAACCCGGAAGCAGGGTGGGTTGCCGCGCACCAGGATCAGTTCCGGCATGGACTCTCGCTCCCGCTGCCAAATTTCGTGCAGTACATGCTCAGTGCGCTGCAAGTGTCGCCCGCGCAGCTTCCTGGGCTCCAGTGGAGGCGATTACTGAGCCTCGGCTGCCTATACGATTTGTCCGGAATGAGTATGCCAACGGTAAACGAATTCCAGTCCTTGTATAGGTTGTCCTACTCAAGGAAGCAGGGGTCCCGGGGTTGCCTGTCCTTCAACGCCCGGAAACCTCCACCGATCATCACCAATATGCCTTCATGGGTAGACAACAGCTGGAGGAAGAAGGTGGTGATGGTGGGCGGGAGGTGGCAGGTGAGGAGCAAAATGTACCGGGTTCCCGGCGCCTTCCAACCCCTTGGCGACCAGTCGTACGAGCTATCCGATCTGGAGCATGAGAGGGTCTCGACCATAATCGGATGTTGGGACGATCTGGAACGGAGTTCTTTCAACTTCATCCGACGAGAAGTGCTAGAGTACTGCCAACTCGTGCGGGGTCCCGGTGCGTAGGAAGCCATTGAGCGGTGATATTTTGTGCTAGTTTTTGCAAAATACTAACTGTTTGCTTTCCTTGCAGGTGCGTCTTCCCGGGCGACTATCAAGCCCGAAACCACTCTCTCGATGGACGGGGAAGACCTCCTGAACAAGCTGAAGGAGAAAGGCGAGATCGTCTCGCGGACGTCGGTGGAAGAGGAGTCTGGCCGGCTCACGACCCATGCGGAGCCGAGGGCCATGGACGTTGATGACGACGCCTATGTCCTGAAGCGGGTGAAGACCCATCATGCTGCAGGCCTTCTGGCGCCTGGAAAGGGCAAGAGTACCGGGGGGGGGGGGGGGGGGGGGGGGGGGTGGGGCAGTGAGGATTCCCGGTGGGATGAACAGGATCCCCAACCGACCGGTGTCTGTGCCGCACGTGGCTCGTTCCGTGCGGGTAAGCGCACAATCTTCTTCTCCGGAAGGCCGGGGAGAGAAACGGAAAGGCGGGGACGTTCCTTCCGCCGCGCTGGTGATGCTTACCGGGGGGTCGGCACGGGAGAACCTGGCCAAACGGTTCAGGATAACCAGCGGTGCGCAAACTAACGCTACCGGGGAGAAGGTTGCTGCTGCTGCCTGGCAGAGTAGTCCCGCGCCTGCGGAGGCACCGAGGGGAAGCCTGGATAGTGCAATCGCCCGACAAGTGGCGGCGGACTTGGCCGGTCTTGAGCTGGACAGACCCGGTGTAGCTGGAGCCCTGGCGGGCGGGAATCGCCCAAAATGCAAGGAATCCGTCCTTCGGGTAAGTACCGCATGGTATCACTACACCGCTTGTAGCTTATTTTCTTTTGCTGCTTGGCTAACTGCCTTTGTTGCTGCGCAGCTGCTGTACAGTTTGTACGAACCGGATGCGAGCGAGGAGCTGTCGGAGCTGAAGAGACAGATAGCTGCTCTATCGGAGGTCCGACAGCGCCTGGAGGTGGAGAAGTCTCGCTCGGACCGGGAGAAGGCCAGATCGGAGGAGAGGGCCAAGAAGCTGGAGGAGCAGAACCGGGGCCTGGAGAAGGAGAGGGCCGAACTGGAGGCCAAGGTGGACGAGCTCCAAGTGGGAGCTGCCGCTCTGCGCGCCGCCTCTGCTGCTCCGACCGGGGAAGATGACCCAGAACTCTACGAGCGGATCGTTCTCAAATACCGCGAGAGCGATCAGTTCCTGGAGTTTCTGGTGAAGGCCAGGGAAGAGGGCATCTCGGATGCGTACACGGAATGGGCGGGGAAGGGATGGTTAGACACTTCCCTGATGTCGACTGCTGCTGAAGGAGATATCCATGAGCAGTCGGACATCCATCAGGAGGCGGTGGAGGGGCAGCCGGATGAAGCGCTTCGCTCGGACTTGGATTCTTTTACCAACGGTGCCGAATCTCCCCGATCCAGAGTCAACACCGGAACTGATGTCGACAACGAGGGTACCGCAGGAGAGGCTGGCAGATTGCCTGCTGAAGGCGGAGTCGTGGCTCCTTAGGATTTTTCTTGCCCTTTCCTTGTAATCTTTCCGGATCGGTTACTGCTTGTATACTTGCTTGAATATGAATATACTGGAACTGGCAGAGCCGGTGAAATTTTCTCAAAAGTGGTTTGCATATATATTTGTTTTTACAACGGTTGAACTGCGAACTATGCCAAACTAACCGCTCGGGGTAGCGGCTTTACCAGGCCTGGTCACGTTCCCGGTCGGGGTCTGTTCTTCTTTCCCCCACGTACCGCTGGAGCTGGCCGTTATCAATCAAAACCTGCACCGCTGTCTTGAGAGCGCAACACTGGTTCATTCGATGAGTCGCCTCATCATGATAAGAGCAGTACTTGCCCGTCTGCGCCGTTGTAAGTTTCCCATTCGGGTACTTTCTCTTGGGCGGCGGGGGAATGACGCTCCCGTTCTCAAGTAGGATATCCTCGTAGGAAGTGGTGAGAGCGGTGCAGGCTTCTTGACCGGAAGGTGGTGGTGATGGCATGATTGCCAGGGGGCGCTCTTGGCGGTACGGTACCGGCTTGTGCTCGTTCCGGGGTTTATCAAAATAGGGCCTCTGCTGCCGTTGTGGCCAGTTTCTGCTGTTGGCGTTCCGGCTGGGCCGAGCGGTGCGGTTCTCGGTCCGCTGACTGGGCTTGGCTTCCTGGCCGGGCGGAGGGTTCTCTTCCCGGGGATGGTCTTCCTGCTGCTCATCCCGCTTCCTCTTCAGCAGGTGATGCCCATAGGTCTCATGATCGGCCTGAGCATGCCGGATGGCCATAGCCATCAACTCGTTGTACCCCTGCGGGAGTTCTACTCGGACGGCGTAGGAAAACTTGCCTGCTCGGAGCCCCTGCTTAAACGCCATTTCGGCGATGCCTTTGTCCAGGTTCCGAACTCCGGCCGTGGCCGTCTGCCAGCGGTTGACGAAGGTTCTCAGCTCCTCAGCTCCTCTCCGGGGGCTTGTCTGCAATTGAAGAGGATGGTCGACTTCCGGGCTCCCTCAACTCGGAGGATGAAGCGGCCTACGAACCGGTCGGCTAACTGCTCGAACGCCTCGATCGAGTTTGCTGGAAGCTCGTAGAACCAGCTGAGCGCTTCTCCAGACAGAGTTTCCTGGAAGATGTGGCAGCAGACTGTATCGGAGTATCCCTTGGCGCAGGTTTGGGACCGAAAGCTGTCCATATGCTGGTACGGGCAACCGGACCCTGAGTAGGTGAGCTTGATGGACTTCTGGTTGCCAGATCTTCCTGACTCTATGACCCGGTGCGAGAAAGGACCCATGCGCTCATTAAACCGAGCGCCCTCCATCGGCCGCGCGGCTCTTCTCTCGTTGGCCTCCATTTGGGCCTTTAAGTCAGACACGGTGCTGGCTAGCATCTGTAGCGCTCGTGCGGTCGGAGTCTCAGCTTCATCTACTGACGAAGCGCCGGGTCGGCGGGAGGTTGTCGCGCTCTTTGGCGGGTCCGCGCCTGCTGGTGACTTCTTTCGTGCGGGGTCACCGGGCCGAGCGGCCGAAGATTGCCCTGCTTCGGTGTGTTGAGGTTGGATCGGCGGGAGTGTCGCCTGTGCCTCGGCCATGGTGTCACTGCGCTGCTGTCCCCTTTCCAGGGTGGCTACCAGGGCAGTATTTACTGCTTCCATTTCCTCGTACCGAGCGTTGGACTTAGCTCTGTCCCTGTCGCTTTCCTCTCTTAGACGACTGATCTCCGCGGCCATTGCCCGTAGTTCTCCCGCCATACTGCTATGGCCGGGGCTGTACGTAGGGTCCCGGTCCGGGCTCTCAGATCGATCGCTTGAATCATCTGAGAACGTCAAGGAGAAGCCCTGTCGCTCTGGACTGTCTTCCTCCTCTGCCGGGCCTCTCCCGCGCGAGCTGTCGTGGTGGGGATCCGGCACGCCGGATGGTCCCCCACAGCTCCCTACTTCCTGACCGTTGCCCCGGTCGCCGCGCGGCTCCCGCGTGACGGCTAGGGTGGAGGTGATCAGCGTCTGCACTACTGCAAGGCGTCCCTCCTCGGCGGTACCTTTCTCTTGACTCATTTCCGAGCTCTTTCCCAACGGTGTTGCTTACACGGCTTTTCGTTCAAGGTTCCCACAGACGGTGCCAATTGTTTCTGCCTAAACCCGGGGGTCTAGTAGATACTTGATGAATCCAACTTGATCTCCTGCAATCCTGCTCACTAAGGGGAATACCGGGCGGGCCGGTCTTCTCCTCTCCGATGCCTAAGTTAGTATAGTTGGAATATATATAACCAAGGCACGTATGTAAGCAGGGAGAGAGATAAGTTACCTAATAAATAGGGTAGTTGGGGCCCTTATATAGGTGGTTGGGGGTAAGGGCTGGCCTTACCCTTCGATGTGGGACTGGTTCCCTTCTGTTTGTACCTTCTGGTGCCCTCTTTGGCAGGCTGGCGCCCCCGGCCCCAGGGTCCCTGGAGGCAGGATAGAGTGCTGGGCCCCGAGGCCGGGTGCTGGTGATCCGGTCCTGAGCCTTGGGCCGGGCCCTGGTGCCCTTGCTGCGGGTCTGTGGGCCTGCTGTAGCCTCTCTGCGGCTACTGTCAACATAACCCACGTTACATTCTTAACTTTTCTTTTTTCACCAAATTAAGGAGTTTGATCTGCAACTCTTTATTATTTAATACATCTCAACTTAAAGTCTTAAACTGTTATGAGAATGAAACTAGGGTTGAGAGAAATGCCCCAATCCTGGCTATGAGGCTATGGCATGCATCATCTCAAACTTTACACAAACAAAATTTTTGCAACTTTTTCTTTTCTTAAGGCACCTATCTCGCACCATTCCTATAGAACAAAAGAATTACACCTTATTTCTCTTCCCAGCGCCTTTCTTGTCCCTGCTTAGCATTTTACGACTAAAACTTTGAAAAAGCATTACGGCAAAAAAAAAAAAGTACATATCAAGTAAAACATTAGATATTTTGGCTAGCATTGTGTAAGAAAATGTTTGACCATACTTTTGATCTCGATCACGAAGTGCGTACATATTCTTGACGAGTTGCCTAAGCAACACGCAAATAATAACCCTACAACAGATCGTTAGTAGTATAAGCAAGTAGGGATCGTTCTAGCAGGGGATTAAGGGTACCTAAAATATGAGAATGTTAGACAAAAACACACATATATACGTACAAAATCGTCACAGTTTGGAGGAGAATAGGATCGGCAGCAAAGGCTGCCCCTAAAAGCTAGGACACTAAAATAAATCCTATTTTACTGTATATAAGTGATCATCATCTTTTACACTAAGCAATTCACTCAAAAAACTCTTTAACATGTAGACTTGCATGCAAGAAACTAAGGAACAAGTATCAATGCAATTTAGACTTAAACCAGTTTCGACCACAACTAGAGCCTACGAGGTCATCTAATCGTTAAATTACTTAAGTTCTTAAGATTAACTACGAGTATAATCCTATGGTTATGCTAACCGGTTTTACACGTTTAACATTTAAGCACATGAATCACAAATCGAAGACAAACAAACAAGTAAGGTCATCAATCTTCTTATTAACTTGCAAGTTCTAAGTTTATTAACTCTAGGCGAGCAAAGTGATTTAAGAAAACTACGATTATGACTCAATCAAATTACTCTAGCTTATGAAACCTAGCACTTAGAATTACATGCTTTTTACAACAAATGCTTTAAACAAAACTAGTGTGTCAATTTAAATACCCTAACCTTAGATTACTAACCGAATTTAAATACTAAACATGCATTACATACCTACTGTCCTAATTATCTAACATACAAATTCCACAATTTAAAATCGCAAAAACCATTACATAAATATCAAACCGAGTTCATACAAAAGGGTTTAGGGTTTAGGGTTTAGCATGGCTAGATCACTTTTCTTCATCTTTTTCACTTCTTTTCAACATGGCTAGATCATTTTTCTTCATCTTTTTCACTTATTTTCAGCATGGCTAGATACCCTAACCTTCATTAAGCTTGGAAACTCTCACTTGATGCATTCGGTTGCCCTTTGGTCGCTCAAATATAGAAAAGGCAGAAATTGGGCAGTAGGTTGTTCTTCTCGGCAGGGTAGTAACCTTGCTGTCTTGCGACTAGCCTCCCTCACATATATGTAGTATTTTGTGTCTGATCGATATCACACATGTATAGTGTGTCGTGTCTGATGTAGCATTGCCATTACTGAATTGGATTTGTAAATGATCTACCATATGTTAAAATAGATTTTGGTTTTAAACTTTTAATTGTTTGGGCGATAATATTTTTTCTGCCATTAGGCAATTGACCAAAACCTTAATGAACCTAAAATAGATGTGAAGCAATTGCCAGAGAAAAAAAAAAAAATTCAAATCCCAAGGTTAATCTAGATGATTACACTTAACAACCAAAAAAATTATTTAACCAAATGAGCTCGAGCTTACTAAAATTTATTCTTCTTTAGTGTCAATAAAACTATCTATATCACTGTCTCTTTGTATCGAGAATTCAACATGAGAAAATAAATAACATCAATAAAACATTAATAATTTTTTTTAATTGCCACGTCATCTTAGCGTGAGGGAAATTAACGAAATAAACTTTTCAAATTAAAAGTTAAAATTTTAAGAATTATTTAAATAAAAAATTAAATTTTCAAAAACTAAATAGAGGATTGTTCAAAAATACAATAAACAAACGTTGACCCTAAAATAAATAATACTAAAATGCATGACTGTCACACAAAATAAATATAAAATATCATGTACCAGACTACGGTAAATATAAAAATCATCAAAAACTTATTTTACTGTCTTATGCACAAATTGTCCTTTTTGTTTTTGTTTTACAATTGGAATAGTGGAAATATGATATGCTGCAAGTTATAGCCGGACGCTATATGGATTGTGATAGTATTAGACTATTAGTGTCTCTAATTCCAACCCAAACTTGAGAAAAACATCTATATATGCGACAGACGCTATACTCAAGTTGCTCTATATCACCAATTGGTAGCTCACTTCTTATAACCAAAAAATAAATAAATTTTATAAAAATAAAGGAAGTTGGCATTAGTCTTTTTCCTAGTTCCATATGACACCAGACGACACTGAAAAAATAAAAGTCGACAACCCCAAAATCCTATCCAGTAATTACTCGAAACGAATCAAACCGAGTAGAGAATTGAATGACAACGATACTGACGCGCCTCGCCCATTGTGTGGTGGATTCCTCCTCAACTCCAAGTTTATTACCAGTTGAGCAGCAGCACACGCCACGCCTCCAGCACCAGAGAATGTGGCTCCTATTTTTACCCGCCTAATTCAAAACCCGACCCGACACGTCATATATATATATACTCCCATTTTTTCAACGTCGTTAATTTTGACTTCTCCCAACTTCTACTGCGAACTTCAGACCAAGAAAGAAAGCTGTTACATTTGCCGAGTAGGTAGCACAATTGCAGAGCACCAGAGCCAAGCCAGCCATGGGAGGCGTTGCCGTCGCCGTTATCCAGACGTTCACGCTCTGCCGGCCGCGCGGTTGGACGCCGGCGACGACTTCGACGAGGACGAAGAGTAAGAGCGGCGGCGTCAGAGTGAGAGTGAAGCCGGCGAGGGCAGCTCTTGTGGAGGCGAGACCGGCGGCTATTAGAGTTAGAGACGACGAAGTTGATAGGTCAGTGAAGGTGCAGATCTATCGCGCCGGCAACGCCGTCGATCGTGCTGAGGATATTCAGGCGGAGGCGAGGGCTTTCGCACGTGCGGCAAATGCCTCCGTTTATAGCCCCGAACTTCTGGTAGAAAAGTACGGGTCCAGCCCAGTCAAGGTGACCTCCATTTTTCCTTTGAAGTATTTGCTTTGTTTTTGTGAGTAATGTTGAAATTGCATAGTTGTGAAAATATGTGGTTGAATTTGTGTTCAGGTGATTCGGAGGACTCTGAAGATTTTGACAGCGCTAGGTTCGTTTGGATTGAATTTGTTTATTGATCAAAGGAAAGGCGTGCTTGATCAGAATAAAAGACGGCGAGCTGTGGAGCTCCGGCAAATCTTCACTCGTTTGGGGCCTACTTTTGTCAAATTAGGTCAGGGATTGTCGACAAGACCTGACGTGTGTCCGTCGGAGTATCTAGAGGAGCTCTCTGAGCTTCAGGTATATTCCGATTTAGTTGCTGTTTTGTAATGCACCAAGTTTGCTTTATGGTTGACAATAGACAGGAAATTTGCCTTTCTTTATTGCAGTTTTTCGATATAGATATCTATGTATTGATATAATGTTGAAACAATTTTTACTTGGTTCATAACTGAACAGGATGCTCTGCCGACATTTCCGGATGCAGAAGCATTTGCCTGCATTGAGAAGGAGTTGGGAGTACCACTCGACTCCATTTACTCGTCCATATCTCCATCTCCGATTGCAGCAGCTAGTTTAGGTCAAGTCTACAAAGCTCGACTGAGGTCAACTGGGCAGGTTGTTGCTGTTAAGGTGCAACGCCCTGGCATTGAAGAAGCTATAGGACTAGACTTCTTTCTCATAAGGAATCTAGGATTTTTCATAAACAAATATGTTGACATTGTAACCACAGATGTTGTGGCCCTTATTGATGAATTCGCACGCAGAGTTTATCAAGAGCTCAACTATGTGCAGGTAAATAGTGATCTTATGCACATATTTGTATCCAACATGAAAAAATTCTGGTGTGCTTGATCATCCCTAGTCATGTCTATTGTGAGTACTTAGCTCTTGACATTGCACTTTGCAACTTCCACTTAGTGTGTTTAGAAGCATGCTACTATAATAAGGTGTATAATTTATCCACTGCGCTAGTAAAAAATGAAAAGCTGTGCTAAATATAAAAGCTACAACTTCATAATATGTATAAGAGTCTTTTGGGTTTGAATGTTAATTTTTACAGGTGCCTGCAGGAGGGACAAAATGCAAGGAGATTTAAGAAATTGTATGCTGACAAGAAAGACGTTCTCGTCCCAGACATTTTCTGGGATTATACCAGCACCAAAGTGTTGACAATGGAGTGGGTAAATGGAGTCAAATTAAATGAGCAAGCTGCCATTGAGAGTCAAGGGTTGAAGGTATTGGATCTGGTGAACACTGGCATACAGTGCAGCCTCAGACAGCTACTTGAGTATGGATATTTTCACGCAGATCCTCATCCTGGGAATCTCTTGGCAACACCTGAAGGGAAGCTTGCCTTTCTTGATTTTGGAATGATGAGTGAAACACCAGAAGAAGCTAGATTTGCTATTATCGGTCATGTTGTTCACATGGTTAATCGGGATTATGAAGCTATGGCTAATGATTACTATGCTCTAGATTTCTTATCGCCTGATGTAGATGTTTCTCCTATTGTACCAGCACTTCGGAACTTCTTTGATGATGCACTGAATTCTACTGTTAGTGAACTTAATTTTAAAACACTGGTGGATGGTCTAGGTGCTGTGCTGTATGAATATCCATTCAATGGTGAGTTGATACTACAATTTTGTTGTGAACTTTAAGGCCAACTCTAAATTCAGCGATACGTCTGTAGAACTACTCATTTTACCTGTCTTGTGTGATTCCATTCAAAGTGTTAGATTGTGCTTTATTAGTGATTTATTTAAAAAGTACTCGTCGTCTTTCTTTCTTTCTTTGATTTTTTTTTTTGGTTTTTGTTGTTTACTCCTGATAAGAACAAGTACTTTTGAACTATTAATGGTGAAGAAAAACAATCGAGTCCTTTAGATTTCTGAATTTCGAATAAATGCTGTTGTCATACAACTGTATTAATGAGGTGCTATTCTAAAGTATGCTGTGATTAGAGTCTGATGATTTGGCATTTGATTTATATCTCTTGCAGTCCCAGCTTATTATGCATTGATCTTAAGGTCACTCACAGTACTAGAAGGTCTAGCCCTTTATGCTGATCCTAATTTCAAGGTGCTGGCTGCTTCATACCCGTATTTTGCTAAAAGGCTTCTGACAGATCCAAATCCGTATCTCAGAGATGCTCTGATTGAGTTGCTTTTCCAGGATGGGAAGTTCAGGCATGGACACTGTTTCTCTTTTTCTACTTATATATATAAATTGTGGTTGATCTCAATTTGTTTACTGAACTACCTGATAATCTTCTTTATTGAAAATCACTGCAGGTGGAACCGACTAGAAAGCTTGCTCGATCAAGGAAGCAAAGATAGAGATTTCTCTGCAAAAGATGCTTTACAGCCTGTTTTGAAGTTATTATTGGGTCCGGATGGTGAAGAACTTCGGACTTTAGTTGTAAAGGAGGCTGTGCGTGTCACTGAAGCCTTTATTTGGGGCACGGCTATTGACACATACAATGTTATTCCCGATTTTATGAAGGGTTTGATTGTTAATGGCAACGTTACTGGACCTCTCGCAATGAGCATCGCTGAACAAGAAAGCCTGATAGCACTCCGAGACCAAGTAATCAGGATTTGGGGACTTCTAAGGACCTCTGAAAGCTTTGATCCTGCCATTTTGCAGCCCATTTTACAAGTGAGAACCTTGTTTTCTTTCTGCATCCTTTACTATGTTCATTCTAATTATGGGTAGAAAACATGTGTTTTGTTGTCTTGCTTTAGTAGACTAGAAATTAGTCTTTCATAATTCAGAAGTGCAGGAAGTGAGGACCTATAATTATATCCTGCATTACCTTTTCAAATTTCTTTCTAATTATGGGAGAAGAAGCTCTCGTGTTTTGAGCCTGCTATTAGCTGAACTTAATTGATTATAATTTTAATTATTAAATCATGGACATGTTTCAAACAAACTTCAGGTGATATTGTACAATTTGTCTTTCTAGCTTTTCCTTCTGTTGTTACAGCCGTTCAATCATGTTAACATTTTTTTATTATTATGATCTGCCATTGTGAATGGGGTGAGAATTTGTTAGCACCATGTCTTGGTGCTACGTTTGAAGTATGCGAATGTGATAGAAAGAATCCCTTCCCAGATTTTGACTTCCGTTATAACTTTCAAACGAAAACAATTATTGGTGTATATATTTTTTGTAAACCTTTTTAGCAAATATTGTTTAGGTCAGATTATGTGCTTGATAATTGTATATATCCTTCATGGCACTTTGCACACCATGTCATTTATAGTTTTTATTTGGTATCCTTTTGCACTCTTTTTAATCGATTGAACATCACTTTGTTGTTGAACTAGCTAGAAGATTTGACTACTTATTAATTAATTAATTAAAATATCATGTACTACCAGGTCCTTCAACAACCTGAAGCGCGCAGTCTAGGGGGGCAAGTTATTGGTGGGATCACACAGCGACTTGCAGCACGGTTGTTGCAACAAGTTCTTCGAGTTCCAACACCAGTTCCTGCTTCGACTTTGTGACCAGCAGAAGAAACTCGGGTAAAGCAAATATTTGTTGTAATGATGCTCTCAAGTTAATGAAAACAGGGAAATAGTATGACAATTAAACCTTTTTACCATTTTTTGTCACCATCACTTGGTTTAAAAGGAATGTACATGTTTATAAGTTTATTTGCGTGTGTCAAAACATGCAGAGAACCGACAGTTTAATCTATAGGGTCGTATAGAAGCTTCTCAAACTAATATTTAAAGTGTATATATTACAGGTTGCTTCAAAAGGGTTTAACATGAGTGACATAACGGCTAGCTATTCATTTATATATTACAAAGCTTATGAACAATTTTTGTTTGTTATTTCTTTTTGGTCCATATATATATATACATATATATGCTACTGTAATAAGATTTTTGGATTTTCATAGCCACCAGTTTAGTGTTAGACCGAGAAACATCTTTGGTGAGTGTTTCTGCACAAACACGTAGGCCTTGTAGAGACAGATGAATCTTCACGTGATCTCCTGTAAACCTTCTTACTAAGGGGAATACCGGGCGGGCCGGTCTTCTCCTCTCCGATGCCTAAGTTAGTGTAGTTGGAATAGATATAACTTAAGCACGTATATAAGCGGTAAGAAGGATCAGTTACCTATTAATGAGGGTAGTTGGGGGCCCTTATATAGGTGGCCAGGTGCGAGGTCTGGCCTTACCCTTCGATGTGGGACTGGTTCCTTTCTGTTTGCACACCAAAGGGCAGCTTTGGTGACCTCTTAGGCAGGCAGGCGCCCCCGTACCCCGGGCCCCTGGTAGCAGGATAGACCGCTGGACTCCGAGGCCTGGTGCTGGTGATCCGGTCCCGGGCCTTTGGCCGGGCCCTGGTGCACTAGCTGCGGGTCTGTGGGCCTGCTGTAGCCCCTCTGTGGCTACTGTCAACAAATCCCCCAAGTTCCCGGTCAAGTGCAATCTTGAATGGAGACTTAAATCTGTCTTGCTCTTGTCCCGCAGACCCGCAGGTTACCAACCCGACGGTGCCCAGTCCCCCAAGTCCGTATTGAAGATTGGGCGGGACCGGGCGTTGTGCTTTATCGAGGTGAGCCGGAGTGCATGGGACCTCGACTGGGCGTTCTGCCATATCGGTACGAGTCGGAGTGCAGGGGATCTCGACCGGGCGTTCTGCCATATCGGTACGAGTCGGAGAGTGCACGGGACCTCGACCGGGCGTTCTGCCATATCGGTACGAGTCAGAGAGTGCACGGGACCTCGACCGGGCGTTCTGCCATATCGGTACGAGTCGGAGAGTGCACGGGACCTCGACAGGGCGTTCTGCCATATCAGTACGAGTCGGAGAGTGCACGGGACCTCGACCGGGCGTTCTGCCATATCGGTACGAGTCGGAGAGTGCTAGCCTATGGGAAGGCCTGTTGGGTGTGTGGAATGAGCCAACAGGTGCCCCCGGTGTTGCGGTCATTCCGAAGTACCGGTCAACACATGCTGGATCTCAGCTTTTGTTGGATTAAGCGAGGTAAATGTGCAGGTTTGTTAGCCTGCGGGGAGACTTGTTCTGTGTTAGAGAAACAATCTGCCCGGTGGGGTGGCGTTGAGATAACGAGTCTCGCCAAGTATCCCCAAATGTATCACAGTTCAGTGTGATGCAGGGTTTTTATTCTGCTGGACAAGAGTACATGTGTTAGATGTAAACTCACCCGGGTTTATAAAGCCCATGCGTTTGGAAGCCTTAAGAGTTGTTGCTGGCTTGTTCGTGCCCGTAGGCGAAGGAAAGTGACAACCGGTGGAATGCTTTGGAGTCGGTTGAATGTCACATGCCCGGTGGAATGTCAGAGGGGCCGGGTGGATCTCGCCCGAGCGTTCTGCCATATCAGTACGAGTCCCCCGGTGAAATGCCATGCAGCCGGTTGAACGATACCTAACCGTGAACTGCCATGGTACCGGATGGATGGCTCATACCCGGAACAATGCTCTCGAGGCGGTTTCAAGCTGGTTGAAAGATCATAACCGGTGAATTGTTGTGAAGATGCCATGCAGCCGGTTGAACGATACCTAACCGTGAACTGCCATGGTACCGGATGGATGGCTCATACCCGGAATAACGCCTCGTTCCGCGCTCCTATCTCCCCCAACTGCTGCTTGTAGGTGGGACAGGTGGCTGACATGCGATGAAGGGGAGAACCCATCAGTCCCATCAGTTATGATGGCATGGGAACCTTTATCGATGCTGGGACACGTGTCGGCAAGGAACGGTCTGAGATGAAGGGGATATGCGGCTGGGGTTGCCTCTCTTTTATGCTTGCCCTATTTATCATCCCCTCTGCTCTCCTCCTGCCGTCATATCTTTCGGTTCCTTGCCCTTTTCCTGCCGTTTGTCTGTGTTGCTATCTTGCTACATCGCTAACCTCCGTTATTTAGGCTTTATGGCATCTGGGAGATCGGCGAATCCTGTCGGTTCCGGCCGTGGGTTGAGGTATGAGCTACTGGATGGCGACAGAGTGATTTTCTGCGACGAGCCAATCAGAAGCATGTCTGAGAGAGAGATAAGGGACTTTCGGGCAAAGTGGGACATTGATTCCTCCGTTAAGCTTCGAGGCCTGCATCCCAGGGAGCTGGCCTGCAACCCGGAGCCGGGTTGGGTTGCCGTTTTTGATGATCAATTTCGGCACGGACTATCTCTGCCGCTGCCGAAGTTTGTCCAGTTTATGCTGAGCAGTATAAATCTTTCCCCAGCTCAGCTGCCTAGCAACCAGTGGAGGCAGTTGCTTGGTCTCGGGTGCCTGTTCAGCCTGAGCAATATGGACTGGCCCACAGTGAATGAGTTCCGGGCGCTGTACAAGGTTCTCTACTGCAAAAAGGCCCAGGCCTGCGGTTGTGTTAACTTTGCCGCGCGGGACTTCGATCCTGCCATTACCCACCTGCCGTTGTCAGTTTCGAATGTATGGAGGAGGTCGGTTGTGATGGCCGGGGGCAGGTGGCAGCGTAGTTCAAGGAAGTTTCAGGTGCCCGGAGCTTATCAATCGATCGGAGATCAGTCGTACCAGCTGGTGGACTTAGAGAGGCAACGGCTAGCCCGACTTTTTGTGTGCTGGGACATTCTGGGCCGGAGCTCCTACAATTTCATCCGGTGGAATGTGCTAGAGATATGCGAGATGGGGAGAAAGCCTGGTAAGGTACCTTGCACCGTTGTTTTGCAGGGTTGCTTTTATTCTGACCGCTCGGTTTATCGTTTTGCAGCTAATGCCCCCCGGCTCGTTGTTCGGAGCAAAGAGACCGTCGAACCGGATGAAGAGCTTGTGGCCCCGAGGTTGATGGAGATGGGGGAGCTGGCCTCGAAAACCGTTGTAGATCCGGTCACCCTAGAGTGCATGGTGCATGACAGGCCTGTACCGCTCGTGTTTCCGGACTCCCACTACGGTAGGCGGCTGGGCGGTGAGGATGCTGCCCCACTCGTTATCCGGGAAGTAAGGTCGGTGGACCTACCGGTTTCGGAACCTGTAGCACGGCCGATGGGGGTACGGGCCCTGCTGGAGAAAGAGGCAGCAGTGATGCCTGGGCACCGCGGGAGTGATCGCGGTGAAGCCCCGGCGAAGAGGGCGATGACATTTGATGCCGGGGCGTCGAGCTCGGCTGGTGGGAGGTCAGCATTAGTTCCGGTCGTGGAGACCGACGGCCGAAGGAGTCGGGGGCCGGAAGCCGATCGTAGTTCCGGCCGTGGTGGTTTTGGCAGGTTTGTGGCATCTACCATTGAAACCTTGAGACTTGATCGGGAGGGCCCTGGAACTGGGCAACCAGGCGAGAGCAGGACGAAGCCCGTGGAATTAGCTCTTCGGGTAAGTGTGTTTTCTGTGCTTCCTTTTCCCTTTGTGGTACGAGCTAATGTTCCTTTTGCGTACCTGTGCCAGCTGGTTCATAGCCTTTACGTAGCCGAGCCTAGAGGGGAGGCTGCGGTTTCGGCGAAGCAAGTGGAGGAGCTTACTGTGCGGCTATCCCTGGTGGAAGCTAAGCTTGCGCGGGAGAGAGAGGAGGTTGGTCGGCTGAAAACTGAGCTTGCGCAAGAGAAAGAGGAAACCGGTCGGTTGACCACTGAGCTCGAGCAGGAGCGGGAGGAAGTCGACTGTCAGGCGACCGCTCGGGAAGCGAAGAATGCGGAGCTGGAGGCGAAGGTTTTTGAGCTGCAGACCCAAATGACAGGGATCGTCAAAGGAGGGGAGAAGCTCGTGGAATCCCGGCTTGCTGAAGTGGCTGATAAAGCTGTCGACGACTTCCGGGAGTCGGTGGAGTTTGACGAGATGCTGGATGACGCCCGTGCGAAGGGTATAAATGATGCCTATCTAGAGTGGAGGGAGAAAGGGTGGCTTGATGCTGAGCGGATGGCGGCTGATGTAGCCCTGGCTGAGATGGCGGAGCAAGAGCAGTCTCTCAAAGGTGGCGGGCCCGGGATTGGGGGCTCCGGCGGTGCTGGCTAACAGTTTTTGTACATACCTTGCAACCAGCTGTAGTTTATTCAAAATATATTTGACTGTGCTTTGCAATGTTGGCGCCAAATACATTATTGTCCCTTTATGACCGATTTCACTTGGGGTAGAAACGTAGATGCTGGATATTCCACGGGCGGGTGGAATAGATGCCTTCGGCGTCTATGATGTGGAATGTTGCCGGGCCCGCAGCTGCGGTGATTTGGTAGGGCCCTTCCTATGTTGGCTCCAAGGCCAGCGGTTTTTTCTGAACTTTCTTCATAACCCAGTCCCCCACTTGTAATTCCCTTTCCCGGACCCTTCTATCATAGTACCGAGCGACCCGTTGCTTGTAGGTTTGGTTTCGCATTTGCGCCCGGTCGCGCCATTCTTCTATGAGATCCAGATTGAGCCGTATGCCCTCGGCATTTGTTTCGGATTCGTAATTCTCGACCCTGCCGCTGGGCATATTGGTCTCTACGGGGAGTACCGCTTCGCTCCCAAACGCCATGCAGAACGGGGTCTCCCTTGTTGCCTCTGCTGCCGTCGTTCGGATGGCCCATAGAACCGCGGGGAGTTCCTCGGCCCAGCATCCCTTCTTGGCATCCAGCTTTTTCTTGAGGAGGGTTTTGATAATCTTGTTCACCGCTTCCACCTGGCCGTTGGTCTGCGGGTGTGCCACTGAGGCAAACAACATCCGGGTCCCCATAGAGGCCGTGTATTGGATAAGATCAGCATTGTTGAACTGTGTCCCATTATCCGTGACTATAGTCTGCGGTACCCCGAACCTGCAGTAGATGTTCTTCCATAGGAACTTTCTTACCCGCTCATCGGTGATCTTTACCAGGGGTTCCGCCTCGACCCACTTGGTCTGATAGTCCACGGCCACAATGGCGTATTTGTACTGTCCCACAGCTATTGGGAAAGGGCCGATGATGTCTAGTCCCCATTGTGCGAACGACCATGGTGCTAACAAGATTGATAACGCGATTGCCGGGGCATGGGGTGTAGAAGCGTACATGTGGCACTTGTGACAGCCACCTGATATTCTTCTCGATGCTGCTGCCATGTCTGGCCAAAAATACCCCGCCCGAAGCGACTTGTGAGTCAAGGACCGGGCGCTAGAGTGATTACCGCATACTCCCTCGTGGATTTCTCGCATGATAACCTCTCCTGCTTCCTTAGTGACACACTTTAGCTGGGGGAAGCTGTGCCCTCTCCGGTACAACTTGCCGTTGAGAATGCTGTACCTGGCGCACCGGAGATGCAGCCTCCACTGCATCCTGGGGGCTGGTTTTGTCAGCCAAGTATCTAACTATCGGATCCATCCAGCCCGGTGGTGCCTCTTCTACCGCAAATATCTCAGAGATGATCTTGCTGATACTCGGTTTCTGGAGGGTTTCAATTTTGGCTCTTCGGTACTCCGGAGGGTAGTTTCCGGTTGCCAACTTTGCGATGGCATTTGCATGCCTATTTGCCTCTCGGGGTATATGCTGGATCGTGGCACCCTGGAATGGCTCGATGAGGGCCTTGGCCAAAGCTTGGTAGGAGGCTAGGAGGGGTTCCTTGACTTCGAACAGCCCGTTCATTTGGTTCACCACTAGGCTCGAGTCGCTGTATATGTCCAGGGATGGGATTCCCATCTCTTTGGCTAGTTGTAAACCGGCTATGAGGGCCTCATACTCGGCAGCGTTATTGGAAGTGTTGAAGAGGAACCGTAGAGCATACTCGTATGATTGGCCATCAGGCGAGGTTAGCATGATGCCGGCTCCGCTTCGCTTACTCGTTACGGAGCCGTCTACGTAAAGCTTCCAACCGTTGGGGAGGCCTGGTTCGATCTTTATGGCCTGAACTGCCTCCTTGCCCTCGTACCGGCCGGGGTGTGCTTCCGCCACCCTTGGGGTGAGTCCACATATGAAATCCGCAGTTGCCTGTCCCTTGATAGCCGTTCGCGGAGCATAAGTGATGTCGAACTCTCCCAATTCAACTGCCCACCGCACGAGCCTGCCGCTGGTGTCCGGTTTTTGCAGGATCTGCCGCAAAGGGTGATTGGTATATAGGGTGATGGAATGAGCCTGTAAATAATGCCTGAGCTTTCTGGCACTAACGATCAGGGCCAGAGCCAACCTCTCAATGTCGGAGTACCGACCCTCGGCTCCGGTAAGTCCCTTCCCTGCATAATATACCGGGAGATCGAGCGTGCCCTCCTTCCTGACGAGAGCCGCGGAGACGGCCGCTTCTGATGCAGCTATGTAGAGGTATAGCATCTCGCCCGGTACTGGTTTGGATAGGAGAGGTACTGTGGACAGATACGTCTTGATGGACTGGAATGCCGCTTCATGCTCCGCCGCCCAGTGGATTTTCTTGAACTGTTGTGCTTTGAGCAGCTTGAAGAATGGGGCGCACTTATCGGTCAGGCGGGAGATGAACCTGGCCAGGGCGGCCAACCGGCCAGTCAGCATTTGGACCTGGTTTCTTTCCCCTGGCGTTTCCATGTCTAGGATTGCCTGGACCTTCAGTGGGTTAGCTTCTATCCCTCGCTGGCTGATGATGTGGCCTAGGAACAAGCCTTCTGAAATCCCAAAAATGCACCTCTTCGGGTTCAGGCGCATTCCAAATTTGAGCATCTTACCGATGACTACCGCCAAATCTCGGACGTGGGCTCCTGCAGTCAAGCTCTTGACCAGCATGTCATCTACGTATACTTCCACCGTTTTACCCATTTCTTGCTCCAGCATGCGATTCACCATTCGCTGGTAGGTGGCTCCGGCATTCTTTAGACCGTACGGCATCCTCTTATAACAGTATGTACCTCGGTCAGTTGTGAACGATGTGTGCTCTTCGTCGTCCGGGTTCATCCTTATCTGATTGTACCCGGCGTAGGCGTCCATGAAGCTGAGCAGCTTAAAGCCGGACGTGGAATCTATAAGCTGGTCTATCCGGGGGAGTGGGAAGCTGTCTTTTGGGCATGCTCGGTTTAGATTGGTGAAATCCACGCACATGCGCCACCGGTCGGTTCCCTTCTTCGGTACCATCACCACATTAGCAAGCCACCGGGGGTACTGGACTTCCCGGATGAAACCTATGCCCCTTAGTTTCTGTACTTCTTCTCTGATGGCTTCATACTTCGCCGGACTGAAGGACCTCCTTTTTTGCCTCACCGGGAGAACATTGGGCAACGAATTTAGCTTATGGACAGCTATCTCCGGGGATATGCCTGGCATGTCCTCGTAGGACCATGCGAAGACCGAACTATTGTCGCGGAGGAAGGTGATGAGCTCTTTCCTGACAGCCGGAGCGAGCTTCGTCCCTATCACCACTTTTCGCTCCAGGTGGGCCTCCGAAATGGAGACTATTTTGGTTTCTTCCGCGGCCGAAGGTCGCTTTAACTTCTCGTCGTCAGAATCGGTGTCATCACGGGGGTCAAGACTCAGATCCGGCACCGGTGCTTGTTGAGTGGCCGTGAAGACCTCGGTCCGCTTTCTCCCGTGGGTCAGGGCCTCCGCATAATACCTGCGAGCGATCCTCTGGTCCCCGCGTATGGTAATGACATCGGCCGGTGAAGGCATCTTCAGCATCAGCATATGGCCGACTATAAATATTTTCAGCTTCCATAACCCTGGCCGACCGATTATGCCATTGTACGATGACAGGCAGTCCACGACGATGAACTCCAGGTACTCCTTCGTCCTATCTCCCTCGCCGAAGATTAGCGGTAGGTAATCCGATCCCAAAGGCTGGACCACCTCACCGGAGAAGCTTATCAGCGACTCGTTATCCTGGGATAACTTATTCTTTCCTCTCTGCAGCCCTTTGTATGCGTCTCGGAACATCACATTGACAGAAGCTCCGGTATCGATCAGCATACGGCTAGTTATCCAGTGGTCTGTTTGGACCGTAATGAGGAAGGGGTCGTTGTGCGGTTGAATCAGATCCTCCGGCTCTTCTTCCTCGTAGAAAGTAACCGAGTTCCATCCGGTTTTAGCGGCTTGACCGCTTCCTCCTCCAAAGGCATATACCTCATTTCCCCGGATCGCTCTTAAGCACCGCTTCTTTGAACTTCGGGTGAGTCGATCTATATGGCCCCCACCATGTATCATGTTTATGCTCCCGTGCACCTCTATCCCCCCGGGGGCTCGGGTGCTTATGGTCCCTACTTGCCGGGCTGCCTGCTGGTCCCTTTGCGGGTCATCCGAACGGACTCGGTCGGCTGCCACCGTCCTCTGGGGTCTTTGGCTGCTACTCCGAAGGGCTGGATCTTCGGGTTTTTCTGCCGGCATAATGGCTAGAGCCCGCGGTGGTCGCCCCCTGGCGCAGCTGCTAGGGGCCGTGCCGATCGCACAAGTGGTGGTCTTCGCATAAGTGGTGGTCTTCTTTTTGAACTGGCGTCACCGCTCCGTCGGGGTCGCCAGTCCTCCCGTACATCGGCTTTCTTGCTAGTCGCAGGTGTACGGTCGCGATCTTGCCGCCCGGTCTTGCTTTCACGGGGAGACGGCGGTAGCGGATCCGGACTCCGCTTGGGCATCTTATCCCCCATACGTCTCGTGCTCCGCCTGGGCGTGCCTGACGGCCACGGCCATCAATTCATCGTACCCCATCGGCTCCTTTACTCACAAGTTGTACGAGAGTTCCCCAGGTTTTAACCCCTGCTTGAATGCCATCCCTGCTATCCTTTTGTCCAAGTTTCTGACCCCGGCCGTGGCGATGTGCCACCGGTTAACGAAGGCGCGTAGCGGTTCGTGGTCAGTCTGCATGCAATCGAAGAGGATCATTGATGTTTGGGCCGTCCTGGCTCTAAGGGCGAACCGGGCGACAAACTTATCAGCCAGCTATTCGAAAGTTTCCACCGAGTTCGCTGGCAGTTCGTAAAACCAACTCAACGCCTCCCCCGAGAGCGTCTCTTGGAATATGTTGCAGCACGTGGCATCGGAATAGCCCCTTGTGCCCGTCTGCGACTTAAAGCTGTCCAGGTGCTGGTACGGGCAGCTCGTTCCTGAGTACGTCAGTTTCAGGGGCCTTTGGCTACCAGATCTTCCTGACTCCCTAAGCCGGCGCGGAAAAGGTCCAGTGCGTTCGCTGAACCGTGCGCTGTCCCGCGGTCGCCCCGCTTTTCTCTTGCTGACCTCTAGGCGATCCTTCATGTCTGACACCGAAGCGGAGAGCGCCTCGAGCGTCCTTGCGGTGGGGCTGTCCTGCTCGCTCGATGCCAGGCTTGTGCGGTGCGGGGGCTCAACCGGGCCGGAGTTTCTTAGAGCATCCGGGAAGAGAGGTGTGGGCACATGCACGGTCTTTCTTCTTCCCGTAGGCTGTCCCACCTCTAGGTACGGGAATTCGTTAGCATCGCTTGCGGGCCGCGATGCCGCCCGAGAAGTGCCCTGCTGGCCCCCTTTCTCCAGGGCCGCCACTAAGGCGATGTTCACTGCTTCCAGTTCTTGGCACCGGGCATCAGCCCTTAGTCGGTCCCGATCGCCCTCTTCTCACAACCGCGCGACTTCTGCCTTCATCTTTTTTATTTCCTCCCCCGCATCATACCGGTCGGGGTTCTCGGAGTCTCGGCGATCGTGGGTTCTGTCTTGGTCGGGAGAAAGGGCGAACCTCGCACCGACCTCAGCCCTTTGGGCCCGGCCGGGGATCTGAATTCGCTCTTTCGACCTTCCCGCGCCAGTTTTTATCTTCCTTCCTTCCATGGCCTCCGGACTGCGGATTTAGCTGCTTTCCAAAGGATCGATCGGGTTCTATTCTTCGGTAGGGTAACGCTTACTTTTCTCGCGGATCAAATCGTTCCCACAAACGGCGCCAATTGTTTCTGCACAAACCCGTAGGCCTTGTAGAGACAGATGAATCTTCACGTGATCTTCTGTAAACCTGCTTACTAAGGGGAATACCGGGCGGGCCGGTCTTCTCCTCTCCGATGCCTAAGTTAGTGTAGTTGGAATAGATATAACTTAAGCACGTATATAAGCGGTAGGAATGATCAGTTACCTATTAATGAGGGTAGTTGGGGCCCTTATATAGGTGGCCAGGTGCGAGGTCTGGCCTTACCCTTCGATGTGGGACTGGTTCCCTTCTGTTTGCACACCAAAGGGCAGCTTTGGTGACCTCTTAGGCAGGCAGGCGCCCCCGTACCCCGGGCCCCTGGTAGCAGGATAGTCCGCTGGACTCCGAGGCCGGGTGCTGGTGATCTGGTCCCGGGCCTTTGGCCGGGCCCTGGTGCACTAGCTGCGGGTCTGTGGGCCTGCTGTAGCCCCTCTGTGGCTACTGTCAACAGTGAGTCTATCATCTGAGGATGAATTGGATGATGTAGTAGGGGTGTATGAGTGGTGCATTTTTCGTTTTCTTTCTTCTGTTTGGGAAAACTAGGATAGATTGGCTATGTTCACATGGTTTACCCTTCTTCACCTTATATATATATATATATCGGTACTGATACACATCATATAAAACTACAACACAAGCTGAATTATTATTGCTAGTATGAAGCAAATTTTGATAGAAGAAGCTACAGGGCAATACAAATAGATGGTGCAGCACTGCAGCCCCGTAGATGTTTTGTTTCCAAACTTGGGACATCTCCAACCATTTTTGCCTAAATGCTACTTAAATTCAAAGTTTACTAGCGATATACTATCATGAATTCCCTTGTCAGAAGGGACGCAGAAATATGGCTCTTCTTAATCTCCTTCAAGTTGTTAAGCATAGATGTTGGATTGTCGACATCACGACTTGTCAAGTTTAAACACACATGTTTACTATATACTAAAACACAAGTACACAGACACTATTCATATGAATGGAAATTTCCAGATTTTATCCCTATTTCAGATTTAATTACAATTGTGTCATTATTGGAATTTTTTTTTTTTTTTTTTGAAACCATTAAGCCACCCAACATGATATGTTTAAAGGTTTCTATTGTTGGTGAATTATCCATTCCACTGCAAGACCCAATCCAATGAGACCATTCAGACCCAATAATATTATATCTTTCATTCTCCTCGTCTTCTCTTATGATTGATCGATATCATTTGTAAAGAAAATAAAATTGCTCGATATAACTAAATTTAAATTCAAATTTATAGTATCTATTTGCGCTGTAAAGTTATATATTTGGTTTTGTTTGTCTTTAGCTTCTATGTATCACTAAGATGTATTGGGTTTTAATTGATTCATTTAAAATTTTGTTTTAATTGATTATCGAGATTGATTGAGTTCTGAGTATGGTGAATTATGTCATTATCCAAAATTAAAGTTTAGAAATTAGTTCACTAACAATATTTTGTTGCACACACCAATTTGTCGTTCCACATATTTTTGAAAAAATGGACTAAATAGTGTCTCAACTTTTACACATTCTAACTTTTCGTATCTTAAGTTTTTAAAACTTCAAAAATGATATCTCACCTACTTACCTTAATCAAATTTCAATACCTAGCAGTTAACTCAGTAACGGAATTTGCCATGTGGCAATTTTGAACCTTAATTGACCAATATATTTTTTTTCCATAAATAATACAAGAAAAATGTTTTGCTTTTTCTTTTCTTTTTTGTGCTTTTTATTTTCTTTTTTCTTTCGACTGAAATGGTGATGTTCTTTTTGGTTGACAATTCCAACCATCAATGTCAATTGCAACAATGGATGTAAGATTGCAGAAGGCTTAAGAATATTATAGAAATCATGGACAAAAAATCTGGTTGGATATTGAATCCATTAATATACAAACAATACCCACATATGTAATCAAAGATTCAAACTTCAATTCCAAGTTCTAATCAAAGTTTCAATCAAGAAACATAACCCCAAAATTCAATACTTCTTCATCTTGCGGCCTCTGCTATGGAATTTCCCTCAAAGTTTGAGCACTATCTCTTATCAGTTTGCCCACTATACGAACCGAATCGTTCACCTAGTTTTCTCCTTCATGACTTGAGATTTGAAATAGTTAGAATGAGAGCTGAAAGCTATGAATTGAAGGCAGCACAAGAATCCCCAAAATCCGAGCTGTACGCGGTCCGCGTGGAGTAGATCGAAGGAGATGATATGAAATTTTTCTCTCATTCATCTGGACTTATGCTTCGGGTTGAGAGATTAGAGAGAGGGGAGAGATATACTTAGGAGAATAATAGTAATGCGTAAAAGGATGAGAATACCCTTCAAAATTATCAGTTTTCAAGATGCTGTGACGGAGTTAACAGCTCTAGGTACTGATATTTAGTTGAGGTAAGTAGGTGAGATACCATTTTGAAGTTTTGAAAACTTGAGATATCAAAAGTTAGAATGTGAAAAAGTTGAGATACATTCTATTTTCCCTATATTTTTACCGCAATAACGCTACGGCACTTGACTTCGTAAGTACTAAAGTTTGAGACACCCTGCAGATATCAAACCAAGGCCTTTAGCCGTTACCTTGGAGTACATTAGTTCAAGGGGATTTAGATTTGGCATGGATTTCCCAATTGCATCAGCTTTTGAATCTGCTTCTCCCCCATCTGCAGGGCTGGTCCTTAAATAAGGAACAATCCCAGCTTCACTATTCGACCCCTTCCTTTTAAGAACTATTAGATTAGGGCAACTCCTCCCAACTAACAACAGAGATTGATAAGTTATTTTCCGACTATAGCTGAGGTCAAGTTCCTTGATCATGGGGCACCACAATGCTATGTTTTCCATGGACACGTTAGTCACATTCGGGGAGCTATTGATCGAAAGGACCTCAAGGTTAGGGCACCTTTCAGCGACGAAAGAGAGACACATTGGAGCAGTTTTGGGTACGAATCTCCCTAAGCGACCCCTGGCTCCATTCGACAACCGATCGGAGTATAGAGTTGACCTTACTCCCAAACTCGGGGTTGCACCACTCAATCGTTTTGGTCCATGACTTGGGCTCGAGGACGACCAACTAGTTGAGATGCGGGTCTTTGCAGGCGAGCAGCCATGGCTTGCAGACAAGCATAGCATGCCATCGGTATTCAAAGGAGAGGCGGAGGATGATGTTGGTGAGGCAGTCGTGGGTCAACTCAGCCCTGTTAGAACCAATCAATATAGGGCATACAAACAGTTTATATATAATTAAATACTATCAATTCTACTAACAACAATCAAACAAATTAAAATCAACAACGAAATTGAATTGGAAATTTACTGACTTGATCAGATTGAGGCCTGTTTAGCAGTGTCCTTAGACAGAAATTCGTCCCCACTTGTGCTGTAGTTTCAGACGTCTATCTAGAGGATTCAACAATCTAAACAAGTTCTTGCACAAGAACTTGTTTCTGGCGAATTTACTTTGTGTTTCTCTGAAGAACAGAAGAAGAAGAAGAGGAGAAAAAATCTTGTTCAAACAACAAACACCAATAACGTATATATAATAGTCAAAACGAAAAGATATGTCTGACCGAACAGTTATAACTGTTCCGAACAGTTGTAACTGTTCCTCAGATAATATCAATTTCAATTTTTCAAAAATAAAAAAATATTTTCGAATTTAATTAACAGAGCCCCAAGGCCCAAGGCCCAAGGCCCATCTTTTGACTATTAAATATATATTTAATTTATGTGCAATTCTATTGAAAATCCAATAAAAAAGCCCACAAGCCCATTCTCTCACACTTCACCCATTTAATAGACTAAATGAGTTAGTTCTTATAAATGTAAAAAACTCTTTCTACTTCTTCAATGTGGGACTAAAGTCCCACAAATTCCTACAATACCCCACATTTTCTATTCAAACTTTAATAATACCCCACATTTGAATAGAAAATAAGATAATTAGGAACTTATCGCGTTTTCGGAGAACTTAGATATGACATGCATCGGAAAATGTGTCTTTTGGACTTGAACCTATCGTAGTGAGTACCTATCGGATTCACTTTGTGAAGTAGTGAACAAAAGTCTTGAACTATTCACGTTGTGTAGTAAATCAAGACAATAAGTATCACACGTGTCATACTAGAACACATTTCAATTCTTACAGTTGTGTTCATTTTGGTCCTGAACAACTCCTTACTTCATGAGATTTCTAGAGAACGTAGCCATTTTGGTTCTCATAGATGCGACCCAACATCAATCTCATATAGGTAATGCTAATTAAGAATAGTCCGTACTATCCCACTTTGAGAAAAGCTATTAGCATTATTAAGAATATTAATATTCATCTTGCAATCATCAACGGAAACACACTTTGTGTCACCATAGGAATAGGCATATATGTGTGTTTATGCTTCCACTACCAGAAAAGGGGTTATAGCCGACGACGCCATCTCGTCGGCCGTTTTCATTAAATCGTCGGCTATAGTCATAGCCGACGAAGTATCATCGGCTATACTCTCGTCGGGAATGCTCCGTCGGCTATAGTATAGCCGACGACACCAAGGGTAAGTCGTCGACTTATACACCACGCAGTATAGCCGACGAATAAAGCGTCGTCGGCTATACTTCGAACATCGCCGACGACAGAATCGTCGGCTATAACAATTACGTAATTACCCCTAACCCGGAAGTATAGCCGACGACACTATCGTCGGCTATACATCAGTCATAGCCGACGAATTAATCGTCGGCCATAACATTCTCCGGTTACGGGAACGGCTTTTTTTGCCGGAAGCCGGGAGGGTATAGCCGACGAAATATGGTCCATTTCGTCGGCTATAACCCCTAAATATTTAAAAAAATTTAAAAATTTTACTCGGGCCCAATTTCACTTCGTTTCGGTTTGGCTGCAGAAAATCCACAAACAAACATCCAAATATCCAACAAATATCCACATCAATCCATCCCTAATATCCTACCTACTGTACAAATTAAATTAACCCCCTAACTAGTCATCTACTCATCATCACCCCCTAAACGCGTAGCGTCGTCATAGGAATCGTTCGAGTTCCGGTGGCTATGGCTAGCCTGATCGCTTGACGTACTCCGATGCGGGGGGGGGGGGGGGGGGGGGGGGGGAGTGGGGACGACGAACTCGGGCATCTGTGGCGGAGGCGGGAGCTGGAGTCCAGCCTGCTGGGCCTCCCAAGATTGCTGCATCCATCGGTACATCTGCGCCATAGATGCGTCTCTGGCCTGCTGCGCCGAAGCCTCCGCCGCCCTCGCCAACTCCGCCTGCTGGAGCGCCTCCACCGCCCTCGCCAACTCCGCTTGCGTCCTCTGCAGCTGTGTCTGCAAGTCTCCTCTCGTCGAAGCCGCACGCTGCGTGCAGGGATTGGCCGGCGTGTACTTGAGAACCCTATCTCCCGCCGCGCCTAGGCCTCTCTGGTAGAAGTAGTTGTTGCCCGTCCCTACCGCCGCGTGCATGATCTGAGAGGCCAACCGCGGCTCAAGGGTGTCGATCGTGGAGGCAAACTCCGCGATCGCCTCGTCGGACGCCCCTTCCCCCAGCGTCTCTCGCGCGATCCCCAAGGTGATCGCGTCGGTCTCCGCATCTATTTCCGCCTAATTGACAAGAAAATATAATAAACGAATTAATAAAAAAAAATATAAATTAATTTAATGAAACACTTTTATTGAAGATGGGCGAATACTTACCACTTGGTCGGGACGCCCCGGATACACGACAACGGCCTCAGCGGTCGGTCCCTCCTCGCAATCTCTGCCCACTGGCTCCAGGAGCGGGCGCCGCCGTGGTGGGGGTGCTCGTTCATCTTGCGGTTGTCGCTGTTCGTCTTCGAGATTTTCTGTATTATAAGAACGAACATATAAACGCAAATATAAATTAGTAACTAAATTAAAATATTAGGAACTAACCAAAATAAAATTATTAACTAATTTAGTTACTAACTAATTTAATTTAATTAGTAACTACTTAACTAACTAATTTAATTTAGTAACTAACTAACTTACTAACTACCTAATTTAATTTAATTTAATTTAATTTAGTAACGAACTAACTAACTATGTAACTAACTAACTAACTTAATTTAATAACTAATTACTAATAACTAACTAACTAATTAATTTAATTAAGTAACTACATAATTTAATTATTAAATAACAGTAAAAAGTTATATACTAGCAGGCTAAATTTTCTTACCGAGACCCTGTCGCTCCCGAAGTAGGCTACCAGCCATAGCCACTCATACTCCCTGTACCGGAACTCGTGGGGGGTTGCACCTCGCCCCAAGGCCTGCTCCACATGGTACGTCCTGTAGTGCGTCGACAGCTCGTTCTTCCACTCGGAGTACCTATATTAACAAAACACAACTGTTAGATATATTCGTACACTGCCAATAAATAGTATGATAGTAAAATAACGAGAAACACATAACCTGTTCTTCAGCTGCTCGTCTCTCCACTAGTCCAAGGTAGGATGAACTCTAAACCATTGCTGCAATATTATAAATTAATTAGAAAATATTTTTATATAGTTATAAGCAAGGACTCAATGCATAAATGTTTATTTTCTGTAAAAATTTTCGATTTAACTCACCGACAGTGCATTGTACACTCGCGCCTTGATGTCATCGTGCACAGAGCCCAGTCGGGCCACAACATTGGGACCCTGTCCCGCACGATCATGCCCGTCGCGTTGATATACTTTGTCGTGGTGTCTCTCCTCTCGACCGGGCGTCCATCCTCACCGGGACCAGGCAGGATCTCCCTGATCCCACCGGCGAGTTCCCTCTCCAGGGTCGACATGTTCGCGGGCCCTCTGGTCCTTCTCGTCCCCGCGGGTTTATTGACGAGGACGCCTGTTTCATAATTAAAATGAATACATAGTTAAATAATTATTTAAACTAACTAATTAAATAATTAATTAAACAATCTAAATAATTAATTAAACTAACCAATTACCTGCGTCGTTGTACTGCTTGTCCTTCTCACGAACACACCACAGGCCGCGGCAGTCCTCTGAGTCGAAAGGCCTGTGGACGTAGGCCTCCTCCCAGGGAATCTCGTGGGGCCGGTCGTGCCTCCAAATCTGCCTCCCCCTGGCGTCGTACTCGGGGATGGCAGGGAGGAACTGGACCATGTACATCCCCGATGGCGGAGACATACGGGGCGTGGACCCTGAGGGGCCTGATCCCCCTGACGGTGGGCCCCGTAGCTGTGGACGCTGTCGCTGTGGGGGGACAGGGAGCATCTCTGGAGGGTCCAGATCGGCGCGCGGTGGGGTCGGCTGCCGATCCTGGAACAGTGCTGAAGTGCACTGGGGTCTGGAGGATGCGGCTCTGCGTCCTCCTCCGACACTCGAGGTTGGGCCCGCTCCCGTCGACTCATACGAGGAGGCCCCACATGGATCGCTCGGGGTCAATCCCATCAAGGTCTCCTCTCGTCGACTCATAGGCCGGCGTAGGCCCCGACGACCGCTGGATCCGCTCCCCCCACGGCTGGGTCCTGCCTGAGCTTCGGGGTCGCTCTCGGTCAGTCTGGCAAGCCATCGGTCTACAGCGCGGCGGTTTCCTGCACAATTAGTATATAAATTCCATAAATTTCACAAAAATTCCACAAAAAAATTAAAAACTTCATTAAATGTATATATACCTAATTATATATATACCTAAATATATTTATACCTAATTATATATATATATATATTCCGAAATATATATATATAGAGATATATATATATATATATATATATATCCTCCTAAAAATCGTTGTTAATTCCACAAAATAAAAAAAAAATCCACAAAATTCCATAAATTTCACAAAAAAATAAAAAACTTCATTAAATATATATATACCTAATTATATATATACATAAATATATTTATACCTAATTATATATATATATATATTCCAAAATATATATATATATATATATATATATATATATATATATATATATATATATATATATCCTCCACAAAATTCCACAAAATTAACAAAAATTCCACAACATTCCATAAATTGCACAACAACCCTAAATTCCACATAATTTCACAAAAACCATAAAATTTCACAAAATCCCTAAATTCCACAAAACCACAAAATTCCACAAAATTTCCAAAAACCATAAATGAGGGAGAGCGGGACTACCTGACATGGTGGTGCGGCTAGGGGAGGTGGTGCGGTGCGGCGGCGACGGCGGCTTGGGGTGGCGGCTAGAGGCGTTGCCGTTCGGAGAGATTTCGGGTCGGGGAGGGCTCGGGAAGGAGGGGGCCGGGGCGGGGAGGGGTCGGGTGGGGCCGGGGAGGGTCGGTCGGCGTCTGGGAGGCTCGGTGGTGGTCGGTCGGCGTCGGGGAGGGGTGGGGAACGATTGGGTTCTAAGCAGAAAATGAGGGAGAGGCGCCTCTGTTGCGGTTTAAATCGAAGGACTATAGCCGACGATTTAATTTTAATTCGTCGGCTATAGTCATAGCTGACGAAATTCGTCGGCTATACTCTGACCTGAAATCCGGGCCGGGCCGAAGTTGGTCTTTGCGGGCCGGTTATAGCCGACGATTTAATTTTAATTTGTCGGCTATAGTCATAGCCAACGAAATTCGTCGGCTATACTCTGACCCGAAATCCGGGCCGGGCCGAAGTTGGGCTTTGCGGGCCGGTTATAGCCGACGAAGTATGGATTTCGTCGCCTATAATATGAATCTCATCGGCTATACTTCACGCTCTCAGCAGCCGTCAGATCTCGCCCATCCAACGGCAGACAATGAAACGGCGCGGATCGCAAGAGTTTAGCCGACGAAGTTAAGTATGTCGTCGGCTATTCTTTGGTCAAACTGCAAAGTCAAACCTCTAAACGATTTAAAACGGCAATTGGCCCATCTAAATGACGTTTTTTGGCCTGACCTTCAACAGAGAATAGTTTCAGATCGATGAGACGCAACTAATCGTATAAAAATTTTCCTCAAAATATTTACCGAACATCAGGCTACCCATAGGAAAACGGACGTAAAAAACAGCTAACCGCAACATTCGGCACACAGATTTTGTCGGAATCTTCCCATTTTTCAACCGTAGACGTATTTCAATATTTCGGTCGTATCTTATTTCACGACACTTTTGCATTTGAAGGGTCTACATATAGTAACTATTTGAAACTATACATTCACTTAAACACTTAGTAAACAAGTTAAGGAACATTAGTGCATATGTTCCGATTTCGAATCTAAAAGTTTGGAAAATCTATTCCAACCGTCAGATATCACCGTTAAGATTAAATACATGTATGAAAAAAATTCCAACTACATCTGACAACGTTAAAGGCTCGAACGGTACGGTCAAACTACAAAGTCAAACCTCTTTAAAACGGAAATTGGCCCGTCTAAATGACGTTTTTTTGGCCTGACCTTCAACAGAGAATAGTTTCAGATCGATGAGACGCAACTAATCGTATAAAAATTTTCCTCAAAATATTTACCGAACGTCAGGCTACCCATAGGAAAACGGACGTAAAAAACAGCTAACCGCAACATTCGGCACACAGATTTTGTCGGAATCTTCCCATTTTTCAACCGTAGACGTATTTCAATATTTCGGTCGTATCTTATTTCACGACACTTTTGCATTTGAAGGGTCTACGTATAGTAACTATTTGAAACTATACATTCACTTAAACACTTAGTAAACAAGTTAAGGAACATTAGTGCATATGTTCCGATTTCGAATCTAAAAGTTTTGAAAATCTATTCCAACCGTCAGATATCACCGTTAAGATTAAATACATGTATGAAAAAAATTCCAACTACATCTGACAACGTTAAAGGCTCGAACGGTACGGTCAAACTACAAAGTCAAACCTCTTTAAAACGGAAATTGGCCCGTCTAAATGACGTTTTTTTGGCCTGACCTTCAACAGAGAATAGTTTCAGATCGATGAGACGCAACTAATCGTATAAAAATTTTCCTCAAAATATTTACCGAACGTCAGGCTACCCATAGGAAAACGGACGTAAAAAACAGCTAACCGCAACATTCGGCACACAGATTTTGTCGGAATCTTCCCATTTTTCAACCGTAGACGTATTTCAATATTTCGGTCGTATCTTATTTCACGACACTTTTGCATTTGAAGGGTCTACGTATAGTAACTATTTGAAACTATACATTCACTTAAACACTTAGTAAACAAGTTAAGGAACATTAGTGCATATGTTCCGATTTCGAATCTAAAAGTTTGGAAAATCTATTCCAACCGTCAGATATCACCGTTAAGATTAAATACATGTATGAAAAAAATTCCAACTACATCTGACAACGTTAAAGGCTCGATCGGTACGGTCAAACTGCAAAGTCAAACCTCTAAAACGGAAATTGGCCCGTCTAAATGACGTTTTTTGGCCTGACCTTCAACAGAGAATAGTTTCAGATCGATGAGACGCAACTAATCGTATAAAATTTTTCCTCAAAATATTTACCGAACGTCAGGCTACCCATAGGAAAACGGACGTAAAAAGCAGCTAACCGCAACATTCGGCACACAGATTTTGTCGGAATCTTCCCATTTTTCAACCGTAGACGTATTTCAATATTTCGGTCGTATCTTATTTCACGACACTTTTGCATTTGAAGGATCAAGCAATGGTTTCGGTCAACATCCGGGCTAGGGGTTATAGCCGACGAATTACAGGTCGTCGGCTATACTTTAGCCAACGACCTTCAACATTTTGTCGTTAGCCGACGCCGGCAACATTTAGGGACTGAAAATTGCCTATTTCACCTGATAAATTCCTGAACATCGCACAAACAATTCAATACAATTTCTCATAAACTCGGAAAACGATAATTAAGGACGAAAAATGTATTCATACATGCATGCACCATCGTACACAAATACATACATAAACAGTATACTAAGGATGATAATCAGAATCATCCTCATCACTTGAGTCAGACGTAGTATAGTAGTTAATATCTGGCAACCGGTGCTCGTACTCATCGTCTGAGTCATCGTCTGCCTGATATAGACGATTCGGATTAACATCATACATGGGCACCTGACCCCTAGGAAGTCGAACCACTCTGCCCGGCGTCACATTATTATCGCGGATGGTGGAGGATTCCGGAATGTCGCCGGCGTCCGGTTCTTGGTATGCGGTCGCTTCTTGACACTCTGTGCTCACACCAAGTGTGGTAGCACTGTATATGTCTCGCTGAGACACATGGTTAACTACCTTCCACGTGCCTTTGTTCAATAGATCGTCAAGATAAAAGACCTTTTTGGCCGCTATGGCGAAAACAAAGGGGTCATCTTCATACACACTAGTGGCGGTATTCACCGAAAGTATGCCGTACTGATCGATCCGTATGCGGTGCGGCCTAGTATCAAACCATCGACACTTGAACAAGTGGACTTTCATGCGGTTTCCATAAATGAGTTCAACAACTGACTGTAGGACACCGTAAAAATCCACGCCCCCCTCTGCACCATCGACCATCACCCCACAATTCTGTGTTTTGCGTTCCCCGTCTCTAGCTTCACATATATACTTAACGCCGTTGACATCACACATTGGGCGGACTGTGGAAGATATCGGCTTCATCGACAACAGCCTCAATTCCTCTGAGTAATTTGTATGACCACCCCTCGCAGCCACTTGCATCAGCTGAAAAATATAACTCAAATCACTTGGTGTGTTTATGATTAAAGAATAGGGAACTGTAAAAGAAAGCCATCTAATATATATATTTATACACTTACCCATTGTGGAAAATAGTCTGCAAAAGTCGTGTTGTGGTACTCGACATCACCGCGAACTTCCTTGCAGTGAAGATGGGTTCGTTTCCAATATTGTACCTCCTGACAGTTTATTAGAACCCACCAGTGGGCAATCCCTACCTCATGGTCAGGCAACTTGTCCACACCCTTCTTCTTGAAGCTTCCGTATGGTACAACAGAGTTGGCGACGATAGATAGGTTGAACTCGGGGTCATCTCGACTTGGATGTTGTGGGGGGTCCTCCATCGCTCCCAAGTACAACTTGGCGTACGTTACACACTCATGCGCAATGTAAGCTTCAGCAATACACCCCTCAGGTGCAGATTTATTGTGCACATATTTCTTGTAGTCTCCAAGTTGTCTGCAAGGTTAACAAGTGCATGTTAAGAGCATGCAACTTTTATTTAAAAACATGTATAAATCAAATTTATGAATAACATGTACCTTTCGATGGGATACATCTAAGTGTAGTGTACGGGACCGGTAAGCAACAATTGTTGGGGAAGATGGATCATCAGGTGAGGCATGATGTCAAAGAAGTTTGGGGGAAATATCCTCTCGAACTTGCACAAGATAAAAACGATTTCCTCATGCATTCTCATGAGGTCTGATTTTTTAACTTCTCTAGCGCATAACTTCTGGAAGAATCTTGACAACGCCACCAACGGCTCAACCACTTCATCCTCCAAGTACGCTCGAATGAAAATAGGGAAGAGGCGTTGAAGCAGTACATGGCAGTCGTGACTCTTCAATCCGTACATCTTGTTGTCTCGGTAGTTAACACACTTGCTTATGTTACCCGCATAGCCATAAGGATACCTGCATAGCCATTAACAACAATTAGATTTCATGCATATATAGTCGTCCAACAACAGATGGATTCTTTAGGGAATACATGCCTAATAAAAAGTTACCTGACATTACTCAGCCATCCAAAGATTTCATGTTTCTGGTCCCTGGTGACGGTGTAAGGAGCTTGGGGCATTTTGCTCCTGCCCTCTCTCAACCACAAATGGTCCCGCAGTCCCATATTTCTCAGATCAACGCGTGCCTTGGGGGTGTCTTTTGTTTTCTTCTCCCAATTCAAAACTGTGCCAACCACGGCTTCACCCACGTTCTTCTCTATATGCATGACATCCAGGTAGTATCTGGTAGCCAACCTGGCCCAATAAGGAAGTTCCCATAAGATGCTCTTGCGTGACCAGAACCTATACCGATCCGGCCTCTCTGGAATCGTGCGCAACACATCGGGATGATTGCTAAGCGGACCAAAGTCATACTCATTCAACACTGCCAATATTTCCTCCCCTGTCCATTGCTCGGGTGCCCAGCCCCTTTCTTCAGTCCCATCAAAAGCCTGTGCATCGTCCCTAAATGGATGGTCATGCGGAAGCCAACGACGGTGACGCATCTGGACAATCTTGCTGCAATGAGGACTGGAGCAATCAACAGTCATGCACTCTGAACAAGCCCTGTAACCCCTGGTGACGCTGCCCGACAACATACCCCTCCCAGGAAAGTCACTGATCGTGCCAACAAGCATGGCATGCATCCGGAACACCTCGTTTTTGAACCGGTCGTAGACCAGGTGGCCGTTCAGACTCAAGTACCGAAGCTCCTCAATTACGGGTCTCAAATACACATCGAGACACTTTCCCGGATAACCTGGGCCTGAAATCAACAATGTAAGCATGTTATATTCCTTCTTCATGCACATCCACGGTGGAAAGTTGTACGGAATCAAAATAACTGGCCACACACTGTACTGAAGCTCTTTCTTGCCAAAAGGGTTGAAACCGTCGGATGATAGCCCTAGCCAAACATTTCGAACCTCTGATGCAAATTCAGGAAACTCCAACACATTCTTCTTCCAAGCCTCTCCGTCGGCGGGATGTCTAAGGGTGTCATCGTCAGGCACATTCCTCTCAGCCCACCATCTCATAGCTTTGGCCATGAAAGCACACATGAACAACCGCTCAAGCCTATCAATCAGCGGGAAGTACCGAAGTATCTTCACAGCTTTCTTGTTCCCTTTCGGAGTGAACTTATACCGCTCTGTATTGCATACTGGGCAGTATTCAAGATCTGCAAGTCCTTCCCCGTAAAACAGAACGTAATCGTATCTGCATGCATGAATCTTGATGTAGGAAAGGCCGAGATCTTTAAGGATATGTCGCACCTTATGATGACTGGTAGGAAGCCGATGTCCGGGGGGCATCGCCCCACCCCATATCTTCAGCCAATCATCAACCGATTTGACAGTGCCTTTGTTCTCCGTTTTGATCTTCATCACTCCCATGACAGATTCAAGGACAGTCTTACTGCATCCGGGGTACAACGGAGTCTGTTGCAATGCGATCAGGTTGTTGTACTTTTCCATACCACTTGTGTTGACCGGAGATCGGGGTAATGGCTCGAGTGGCTCAATATCAGGGAAACACTCCATCTCCGGAGGAGGGAGTTGCACATCTGGTGCTTCATCAAAGACACCGCTCTCACGAGGAAAAATATCGTTGATCCAGTTCGTTGTTGGATCATTGGAGGAACTCCCTCTCTCGGCAAATTGTCCATGATCATGAGGACCCGCAAACTCTGGTTCACCGTGATAAATCCAATTAGTGTATAGGACCCAAAATCCATATCTAGCCAGGTGTTGCTCCACTGTCTCTATGGAAAACCGGTGTCGTGGGGTGGCACACTTGCACTTTTTACATGGACAATAATGAAGTGTAGTGTCTCCACAGTTAGCCATCACAAAATCCATGAAACTCCTAACTCCATCATGATACGCCTGATCCCATCTTCCAAGGGTAATCCAACTCTTGTCCATCCTGTAAATTCAAGAAATAAATATAGCTATATATAGATATGTATATATGCACGTACTACGTACGTACGTATGTACTAATTAATTAAAAAATTCATCATTACACACACACACATGCATATATATATATATATATATATATATACACATGCATCCCTAAATTAATTAAAACATCGTCAATCTCCCTAATTAATTAAACACAATGTATTTTTTATATATACCAACAATATATTTTTAATTACAATTAAATTAATTAATATATATATACATTTTTTCATCAAATTCATCTAAAATCACCTATAAATCAACAATCAATCACTAATCTTCAACAAAACTTCAATTCTATCTAACCAACATATCAACCCATTAATAATCTCATCTCAACACACACACACACACACACACATATATATATATATATATATATATATCAAATTAATCACACATTTATTCTAATTAAACTCTAAATTAACACACCTCTGCATATAACCAACTAAATCAACACACACAGCAATATACGTACCTTTCAAGCTTATGGCCGAGGTTTTGGACGATTTCAGAGCGTTTTCGAAATATTTTCGACGAATGAGCTCGCTGCTGCAGAATAGATCTGATATAAGAGTTATAGCCGACGAATACCCTCCTCGTCGGCTATAACCAAAAACTTTTCGTCGGCTATAGTTATAGCCGACGACGTCCGACAACTCGTCGGCTATAATATTATAGCCGACGATGTGGCCGACGAAATAGTAATTCGTCGGCTATGACCCCTTATAGCCGACGAAGTACTATTTCGTCGGCCGTTTTTTCCCATATCGTCGGCTATAACCCCTTTTCTGGTAGTGTTCTTGAGTCTTCCCTAACTAGTTTGCCTATTGAACCTAGACCATGGGATCTCCAATGTTGCTAGGTTAGGTTTCCGCCAAGTGGTGACTCATTGTATAGGCTTTAAGCCCATTCCCCTCGATGTAAATATAACTTGCTCTCTATTAAGGCCTTTAGTCAAAGGATCTGCTATATTTTCCTTTGATTTTACATAGTCAATGGAAATAATTCCATTTTTGAGCAAATCTCGTATTGTCTTGTGATGTCGCCTTATATGCCTTGACTTGCCATTGTAGATGTCATTCTTTGCTCTTGTAAGAGCAGCCATATTATCACAATGTATGCAAATGGCCGTTACAGGCTTTGGCCACAATGGAATACCTTCTAGGAAGCCTTTGAGCCATTCCGCTTCTTCGGCGGCTTTATCCAAAGCTACAAATTCTGCTTCCATCGTTGAACGTGTATTCACAGTTTGTTTTGATGATTTCCATGACACAGCTGCTCCACCAAGTGTAAATACATAACCACTTGTGGACTTGCTCTCTGAATTACATGAAATCCAATTTGCATCACAAAATCCTTCTAATACGGGAGGATATTTGGAACAATGCAATCCATAATTTATTGTATGCTTTAAATACCTCATAACTCTTATCAAAACAATCCAATGATCACTACCCGGATTGTGTGAGTATCTACTAAGTCGACTCAAACTATATGCCAAATCCGGTCTTGTACAATTCATTATGTACATCAAGCTTCCAAGAACTTGGGTATATTCCAATTGAGACACACTATCACCTTGATTCTTCTTAAGGTGAGTAGAGGGATCAAATGGTGTAACGACCGGTTTATCATTATAATGTCCAAATTTCCTAAGGACCTTTTCTATATAATGAGATTGTGTAAGTGTGTAACCATCCGAATTCCTTTGAACTCGAATACCAAGAATTATATCAGCAATTCCCATATCTTTCATATCGAAATTTGAATGTAACATTTTCTTGGTTTGATTAATTACATCCTTACTAGTTCCCATTATAAGCATATCATCGACATATAAACATACAATAACATATGCCTCTTTGCATTCCTTTATGTAGACACATTTGTCACATTCATTTATTTTGAATCCATTTGATAATAATGTATTATCAAATTTCTCATGCCATTGTTTTGGAGCTTGTTTAAGAACATAAAGAGACTTAACTAATTTGCAAACTTTCCTTTTTTGACCTTTAACAACAAACCCTTCGGGTTGTTCCATGTAGATTTCTTCATCTAATTCACCATTTAGAAATGCAGTTTTCACATCCATTTGGTGTATTTCCAAATTGTGAACAGTTGCTATAGCAATTAACGTGCGAATAGACGTAATTCTAGTTACTGGTGAATATGTATCAAAGAAATCTATACCTTCCTTTTGACGATAACCCTTAGCTACGATACGAGCTTTGTATTTTTCGATAGTACCATCTGGTCTTAATTTTCTTTTAAATATCCATTTATGCCCAATTGGTTTATGACCTGGAGGTAAATCAACCAATTTCCATGTATTATTTTGCATAATGGATTCTACTTCACTTTGGATAGCCTCCTTCCAATTAGGTGCTTCGGATGATTCCATGGCAGCCTTATATGTTTGAGGTTCTCCTTCAAGCATGAAGGTCATAAAGTCATTTCCAAAATCTTTGACAATTTTTCCCCGTTTACTTCTTCTTGGTTCTACAGTTTCTTGTTGAACAGAAGAAGAACTCTTACCCTTTGAAGCATCATTGTTTAACTCATTTTGTGAAGAAACATCTGCATATGTTCTTTTCTTTGGATTCGTTTTCTCCTTGTAAGGATAAATATCCTCGAAGAATTCTGCTTAAGCAGATTCCATAATTGTGTTCTTATTTATGTCCTCAACTTCTGAGTTATAAACTAAGAACCTATAGGCTGCACTGCTATTAGCAGGGCCTATCACTACTACAAAAATCTCAATACACAACATAAATCAGACAACACTTTGAAAGTTACATGTTGTGTGAATCACTGAACTGTTTCACACAACCTAAAGTGAATAATTTGTGTTGTATGAGGGTACACATTTTCCATATTCTGAAAAACGTTTTTCCAGATTTTGTCACACAACTCTGACACACATTTTCTGTTGTATGATTAATGAAAATCTTGGCGGCAGAACTCCCGCCGACATTGAAACTCAAATTTGGGCAAGGTCTAGATCGACAGACAACAAAATTCTTGTTTTGTGTTGTATGATAATGTCACATCCTGCATTAGGTGTCACCAAGTGTAAGGTGACAAATACTTATACAACAGAATTTTGTAGTTTTGTTGTATGACTGGGTTTGCTTGTCATTCTCCCACATTCATTTTGGCTCCAATGGCTTGGGGTAACAATTCTCAAAGCGGGAAATTTGCCTCCATAATTTTCTGGTTTTGAAAACATACATGTGTTACAATTCTCACAACAATTGTTTTCTATTCTGTTGTGCAATTGTTTTGAAGCTTCTACAGGAACACACACATGGAATACCTAGTATAAAGAAAAGAAAACTGGTACAACAATTTTATAATTTTCTGTTGTACGAAGGAAAACCTAATACCATGCCAAACTTCTCAAAATTGAAAATTGTGGCTAGTGGTAAATACAGTGGTTCCCCCTCCACCAAGACCCAACCTTGAATCTCACTCAAAAAAGCCTGACCTTTCCCTTGTCTCCCTTCCTGAATCTGACCACAACCAACCAAGTTCTCCATTTCCCCGAAATGGGTTCCCAGCTCGGTTCCGATGCACTCCCCATGAAACCCTCCCCGATTCCAACCCAAGACGACGACACCCCAAACCCAAACGCCTCCCTCCTCTCCTTCAACATCTCCTCAACCTCCTCACCTCCCCCACCTTCCCACAAACCCACCATCATCTTCATCTCTCTCCTCCTCATCACCACCATAGCTCTCTCCGCAGTTTTTGCTTTCGCCTTCCTCTTCTTCTCCAACCCCTCAACCTCCACCGCACACACCTCCACCACCACCACCACCTCCTCACTCGAAAATTAATTTCACCAAAATCTCCAGATCTGAACTCTCTCTCTTTCTCTCCACTCCAAACCCACCCCACCCCACCCAGTTCGATTCCTCCCCCTAAACGACTCAAACCCCGAACTCTCTCTCTCTCTCTCTCTCTCTCTCTCTCTCTCTCTCTCTCTCGATCCCGAGTTCGTTTTTGGCTCTGGCAGAATCTTCCACCATGACCAAATCTCTCAGCCCATGAACCCAGTTCGATTACGAACTCAAAGCCATTCCTGGTAAGGCCATTTTCAGCCAGACCCAGTTCGATTCCTCCCCAGTTTCTACTCAAACCCTCCCAAACCCATTTTCAGCCAGTACCATTTCGATTACCCAGTCCGTTGTCCGTCCAAGCCGCCATTTCTCTCTCTCTAGAAACGTACCCAACCAAAATGTAGAGAGAGAACAAAAGCTCCAAATCAATCAAGCCATGGTGTCCACCTCTCAGAACAGCAACAACAAAAGCCTCCATTCCCTTCTCGCCTCAAAGCTCACCAGCCTCACCATCCCCTCCTCCTCATCTCCGCCTCAAGATTTCGACTTCAATGACGTTTTCGGCCCCCCAACCACCTCCACCGACTCCTCCGTGCTGCTCATCCAGAACCGCTCCCACTCCTTCGTCCGCCCCTCCCCGCGCTTCACTCCTTCCTCCTTGCTCCTTGTAAGTGAGGAGAGATTCTACACTGAGTGAGTAGGTGGGGAGAGATTCAAACAAGAAATTGTTGGAGAGACAAATGGGTTGGCTGACGCAATTCCTAGCAGCCGTGGCTTTCTTAGCCCAAGGAAAAGGAGGGGTGTATTCTTCTTGGGACTATCACATCAGGTGGGCTTGTCTCTAGTTTCGGTGGAGGAAATCATTCCTTTCTTTTGAGATCTGCACCTGGGTGGTGAATATTTCAGTGCTCAAGTTCTGGGTTTTGTTCATAACTCAGAACTGGAAAGAAGGAAACTTGAACTGGGCAGTGGAGTTGTGGGGCTGAAGAGAGGTTTTATGTGAGTTTTGCTTTCTGTTTTGGTATGTTATTATGCTGATGTTGATTTGAATTAGTTTTTCATGATGTTCATGCATATATGTTAGATTCTGTTTCTATCTATGTTGCATCAGCTGCGTTGAACTGAATCAGTTTGTGGTTTTCTGATATTGGGGTTGATGTTTACATTCAGCTTCTATTGGCTCAGTATGTTGTTTGACTTGAATAATTGTCATTAGTTCATGAACAATGAGGTCGTGTTGAATTCATCACTATCAGACTAATATCATCTAGTATCTACAATTTCTGGAACTTCTTTGTTGGTTGGCCCAACGGTATATATTCATGTATCTGTGTGTCATTATTTTTGAACCCAATGATAGTTTTGTCAATTTTCTTGCTGTTTTCACTTTTATACATCATTGGATACTAATTTCACCCAACAATTTGTCATCTGTTGTTTTCTACATTCATCATGCGCCATGCTCTATCCTCAGGCCTCCCTGAAATTATCTTTGGTTTTCTTCTACATTGTATTATTGTCTGTTGTTGTATTCTTCTAAAATTTTATTTTGGTAATTACTATGGCAACAAGTGGAATTCTCGACTTTGACCTGGTGCTGGAGCAGTGGTTGCTCTCTTAATTATTATTCCTTAGATGGGAGGAAATCTTTTTTTCTTTTACTGCTTTCCGGTTGTTTTGTGTGGTTTCTTGTTTTTGTGGCAGCATGATTTGTCTTTGTTGACCATCATTTTGGTTGTTAATGTAAAATTTGTTGGTTGTTTCTTTGTTCAATGTGCTGCATGTTTCTTATTTGCTTGTTAAGACTGTTATTTCTGAAGGCCATTGATATGGTCGAAATTGTAGATACTAGATGATATTAACCTCAATGGATTTCCAATTTTACTTCACCCAGCATGTGTTTGTCACATATCTATCAACTTATCAGACTCTATATCTTGCATCATTTGGTGGATTAGGAGATTTTAAATCAAGGGCAATGGTTTAGATATCAGGTACAAGGCTTATTGGGTCTTGTTGTTCATATTAAATTGATTTTTTGTATACATATGGGGTAGCTAGGCTGAATGTAACATTTATCTGAATCGATGGTGGCATTGGGAGCTTGGGGTAGATTAAAGGAACATTTAATGGCAATGGCCACAATTAGTTAATGGAACATGTGTCATGTTCAGAAACTAATGAGTTTGTTCACGAGGTAAGAGAATTTTGGTTAGCCTTGTAAAGTCTCCTAAGTACTGTCCTAGCCTGCCTGAAACTATTCTGGGACTGAAAAAATAAAATAAAACTCATGATTTAAATTTTAAGTTGCTCTACTCGTGTGTTAATGGTGACCTTCCACTTTGATACAGGCCGGAATATTCGGTAATATGCAAAATCTGTATGAAACAGTTAAGAAAGCCCAAAATGTTGTACAAGTTGAGGCAGTGCGTGTGCAGAAAGAGCTTGCTGCGTACGTTCTGTATACCCAGATATCTGATACTCATATTACTATATATTCCTTTCAGTGTTATATTTATCTTTTCATCTTCGAATTTTCAGGGCCGAGTTTGATGGTTACTGTGAAGGTGAGATAATAAAGGTATGATATACTCTTGCTAAAGGGGAATACTTTATGTGTAGAATTTTGGCCTTCCAAGCTTTGCTTGTTTACTTGTATCTCAATGGTAGTTTAACTTGCAAGTTCCCTAAGAAGGTTTTCCTTAACCTCTTTTGTTTTATGACTTCATCAGTAGTTACATGGGACTTCCAGTCTTCCCTTGTCCAATTGCAAATATAGAACTTTGTACTCTTTCTGGTAACCAGCAGCCAGTACGCACAGAGATAACCGAGGCTGCTATGGAACTAGGAGCCGAAGTACGTTACAATTATATTAACCCATTTTCCGGTGTACACAATTTTCTTAAAATTTGTTTAGCTGAGATAGATTCATTGTTTTTCCATGTGTAGCTCAGTAGATTAAAGACTGAGTTTTGGCTTTGTTTATATGTGAAGGTGGTGGCTGTAGCTGTGTTCCTGGCTTTGGCCTTTGCTTTTTATGTGTTCTTTGCTCCTTTTGTGGGGAAGAAGATTTTCCAGTATATTGTGATCGGCCTCTACACTCCTCTTGTAAGCATTCCTCTCTTAAAGTTGTTTTTGTTGATTAAGTTTTTGCTCATTTTTGGTGGGTTTAAGAACTGAGATCCGTGATTTCTCTGCTTTGGCATGTGAATTATGTGTTTGCTTTCTCCAATCTGGGTTCTTGAACTTCGGGGTAGCTCACTTTAGGTTGGTAAATTTTATACTTCGAAAAGTATGTCATGGCTTATCAGGAAAATGGGTGCTGGTCTTTTGGTCTTGTGAGAACTCCTGCCGGTTTATGATGCATGATTTTCAAACTTGATGTGTGGACAATGGCGCATTATTAGTTTGTGTGAGGTAGAGTGATTGCTTCAAAACCCTGTAGATGAACAAACTAGCTCAAACGGAGTATCTGTGCAGCCATTCTTTTAATATTGTACTATTTATGTGCTGATTTTTCATAGTGAATTTGAACTTCAAGGACTCATTCCATCACACTTATTGCCTTCTATTTTCATGGCTTTGAGATTTAGGACCAACTCTTTTGTTTAATGTGAGCATTCAGACCCACAAGTAGTAGTGTATGTTAGATGACATTCACAGATTATCTCAGAAGGTCTACCACATGAGGTTGGCCTAAAGTGTTCGTTTATAGGACCATATATTCAACCATGATGATATGAAGTACCATTTTCTGTTAGTCTTGCTGTCATGTCATGAGAAACTTTATGCAAAGTTGTATTCACAGTGTTTTGCCAGACCCTACCTTTTGTTACTTCTTATTCTTACTTACTGCTATTGCAGATTCCTCACTTGAGACCTGCTGAATATAAGAGGTCCAGATTATCAAGGAACAGAAGGACTGTGAATCGTGCCTATGGTGGTGTTCTTTCTGGTGGAGCTGTGAGAGAGAGGTTTGTAGTTCTAGACTAGATTTATTGGGGCATTTCTTGTTTGGTGGAGTTACTGATGCAACCTTTTGAGTTGCTTTTAATTACTGATAGTTTCCCGGTGATTTTGCAGGATAATTCGTGCAACTTTGTAGGTTTTTAGAACAATATTTCAGCTTTAGATTGTAGCTAGGAATGCAGCAGCTAGGTAGAAATATTGCTAGCACTTTGAACTTATGTTTGTGTTGCAATCTCATCTGTGTATGCTTTCAGCTTAGGCTACTCGAATGATATGTAAGCTTTAAGCAATGTTTTAATGGTAATGTCTACTTGGTACTGTTTTGATGGAATGGATTCAAGTGTGGTTTTATGTGGTAATATGAAGCATTATTTTTAGAAAAATATTCCAGGTTTGCATTACATAATGAACAGACAACAGGTGACTATCAATTAAAGTTCAGACAACCTAAAATTGCTCACACAAATGGTTGACAAAAAGAATATGTTGTATGAAATCAAATTGTTTTTTGAATCATACAACTCAATAAATATGAAACGAAACCAGTTGTCTGAATCAGACAACTAAATAAGTGGGAGATGAAATCTGTTGTGCGAATGAGACAACAGAATAAAATTGCAATATTTTGTTGTATGTTTAAAACTTACACAACATAAAAGTATGTATATTCTGTTGTATGAACTAGACATGTCAGTGCAGCGAATGCCAAGCCAGCCATGGCATGGCATATAAGTTGTACAACAGAAATTATAAGTTGGTTGTTGGACGTTTCATCACACAAGCTCGAGATATACGACGGTTTTTTCGAACTTACACAACGGTGCAGCACCGTTGTGTATTGAGTTTTTTGTAGTAGTGTATATATATGTAATCTATAGTTTTTGGTCCAAGTTTAGTTCTCTTAGGAAGAGGAACTTGAATTTTAGCAAGACAACCCCACACTTTCATCGTTTTATAAGTAGGTAATCGTCCTTTCCATAACTCATAAGAAGATTGATTACTTGACTTATGAGGAATCCTATTTAATATATCATTTGCAGCAAGTAAAGCCTCACCCCAAAAACTAAGTGGTGTACCCGAACTATTTAACATTGAATTTATCATATTTTTCAATGTTCTATTCTTTTGTTCGGCAACTCCATTTTGTTGTGGAGTATATGGGGTTGTAGTTTGATGCACAATACCATGAGAAGAACAAAATTCTGCAAAGTCGTTAGATTGGTATTCTCCACCTCTATCGGATCTTAGAATTTTTATTCTTTTCTCAAGTTGATTCTCAACTTCAGCTTTGTATGTTTTGAACATATTTAAAGCTTCATCCTTGGTATGTAACAAGTAAACATAGCAGTACTTACTACAATCATCAATGAATGTTATATAATAGTTCTTTCCTCCACGACTTGGAGTTGCTTGGAAATCACATAAATCAGAATGAATTAAACCAAGCACTTCATTAGATTTTTCTACAGATTTATGTGGATGGCTTGCATATTTAGATTCAACACAAACCCCACATTTCGTCATTGTGTTCATAGAACACTTGGCAGCAACCCTAGATTAATCATCCTTTACAAGGAACGAAAATTTACATGGCCTAATCTAGAATGCCATAAGGAAGATGACTCAATCATGTACATAGAAGCTTGGCTAGTGCCAGCATTATTATTATTATTATTATTATTATTATTAATAATAGCATCCATGACAGGTACAACACTGAGTTTGAAGAGTCCCTCACTAAGGTAACCCTTCCCAACATACATCCCACCCTTGGTGAACACAAATTTATCAGATTCGAACACTAGCTTGAATCCCTTGTTGCTAAGAACAGGACCCGACACTAGGTTCTTACAAATAGAAGGAACATGAAGTACATTAGTAAGTACAAGTTCTTTTCCAGAAGTAAATTTCAGAATCACCTTCCCTTTGCCTTCAACTTTGGCAGTAGTAGCATTCCCCATGAACAATGTCTCACCATCATCATTCATTGGTTGGTAAGAAGAAAACATCTTCCTATCAGAGCACACATGAATTGTAGCACCGGTGTCAATCCACCAATCCATAGCATTAGTCACCAGATTTGCTTTAATCACTCCAATGAATTGAGTTTGATTCTCAGCAAGGTTTGCTTGGTTGTTGGAATTTCCAGAACCACCACCCCACTTTGATCCTTCTTGAAACGACAATCCTTTGCCCTATGCCCTGGTTTGCCACACACCCAGCAATTTCCAGTTTTTGGCTTTTTAAAGGCCTTCTTTTGTGGACAGAGAGCAGCAGCACTGGACGCTCTCACCATAGGACCCTTGCCCTTGTTCTTCTGGAACTTGCCCTTTGATGGACTGCCTTCAATCATGTTTGCATTGGCCTCCATTGAAACCACATAAGCTTTTTCATTGTTTCGGGAACCCTCTTCCACACGAAGTTTCAGAACCAGTTGCTCAAAATTCATATCTTCAGTTAGATGTTTCAGATATACTTTGAAATCTTTCCATGAAGGAGGTAATTTTTCAATAACAGAACCAACTAAAAAATTAGGGTTCAGTCCCATACCTTCCTCATCCAACTCATGAACAATGACCTGGAGTTCCTCTACTTGCTTAACAACAGACTTGGTATCAACCATTATCAACCATCTTGTAGTTGAGGAACTTGCCAACGACAAACTTCTTTGAACAAGCAACTTCAGTCTTGTACTTGTTCTCCAATGACACCCACAATTCCCTTGCACTACTGAATTTGGAGTAGATATCATACAAGGAATCGTCCAGGGCATTGAGGATGTAGTTCCTGCATAAGAACTCTTTGTTCTCCCATGACTCTATAGCCTTCTGGCTTTCAGCCCTTTGAACAGCAGTAGGAGCACCCTCTCCTTCGCTTTCAGGTAAGGCCTGTGGAGCCTCCGAAGTCAGAACATTGGCCACATGAAGCGTTGTCAGATAGAACAACATCTTCTGTTGCCAACGTTTGAAATCCTTGCCCTTGAATTTCTCAGGCTTCTCCACATGATTATTTTTCACACCCGATACAGATTGATCCATCTCAACAAAAAATTTCTGTCTAAGATTGTTAGAACCAATCAATATAGGGCATACAAACAGTTTATATATAATTAAATACTATCAATTCTACTAACAACAATCAAACAAATTAAAATCAACAACGAAATTGAATTGGAAATTTACTGACTTGATCAGATTGAGGCCTGCTTAGCAGTGTCCTTAGACAGAAATTCGTCCCCACTTGTGCTGTAGTTTCAGACGTCTATCTAGAGGATTCAACAATCTAAACAAGTTCTTGCACAAGAACTTGTTTCTGGCGAATTTACTTTGTGTTTCTCTGAAGAACAGAAGAAGAAGAAGAGGAGAAAAAATCTTGTTCAAACAACAAACACCAATAACGTATATATAATAGTCAAAACGAAAAGATATGTTTGACCGAACAGTTATAACTGTTCCGAACAGTTGTAACTGTTCCTCAGATAATATCAATTTCAATTTTTCAAAAATAAAAAAATATTTTCGAATTTAATTAACAGAGCCCCAAGGCCCAAGGCCCAAGGCCCAAGGCCCATCTTTTGACTATTAAATATATATTTAATTTATGTGCAATTCTATTGAAAATCCAATAAAAAAGCCCACAAGCCCATTCTCTCACACTTCACCCATTTAATAGACTAAATGAGTTAGTTCTTATAAATGTAAAAAACTCTTTCTACTTCTTCAATGTGGGACTAAAGTCCCACAAGTTCCTACAAGCCCAACCAGACTCCGACTCCGGCGATGGTTTGGTTTGTTAAAAGCTTGATCACATTATATATAATATAGAACATGTTATAACATGAAACACTAATGTTTTAGGTTCGAAACCAAACTCACCATCACCGCTGACGACGCTGATCTCCATTGATGCATAAGCACTGGGCAAAGCTGGACTAATGCCATAGATCAATATCATTTAGAATCCTTCCATTAAGAGGTTTCTTAAGGATCAAGTAGATTTTTTGTTTTGAGTGAAAAATTTCATTCATAACCAAACTCATGTCAAGGTGGTCATTACATATCCACTAGCTATCACCTATTTTCAGAATAAGAAAAGGCTTCATGGTGCACAAGAGACCAACATACTACATAGGTTAGACCACCTATATTTGAAACTACCGCAATTGGACAAGAAAAAAAAAACCTAACTCCATGACCAAAACATAGATGATAGGCATAGAGTTTAACAAAAAATTAAACACAAAAAATAAAATTCCTCACCCAAAGCAAAGGGGATTGGAGGAATCAAACTAAAAAAAAAACAAAGAGGTAAAGATAGGAGTCAGGACAAGCTTGACATGCAGTCAAGATGAAAACCCAACATATTGTCAAGACAAGACTGACTGAACGCTCCCAAGGGATTCCAAAGACCCAGCAAGTCTGCATATGCTGTGACCCAGTCATAACCACCGCTCCAGTAGCCTGAAAATTGCACACCCACCTTGCTATCACTTCCACGCCGTTGTCCAGAGCACGTCGCAGCAATGCCACCAGACCACGTCACCCTGATCAAACAAGACGTTGACCCTGCCTCCCAAGATCCGCTCCTGCCTCTAATTGGTTGCTCGAACTAGAAGCACAACAGCTACTGATCCTGCTAAAAGCCTTTTTTCAACCCTTTCTTAGACACTGCTTGGATAAAGTCCCTGTCCGGTAGCATGCCATGCGGCGCCGGCGTGCTTAATAACCAGCCTAGACCGTGGCTGCTACGGGACAAGGTTGGTGCTCTTCTTTGAAAGCCGCCGCCTTCTTTGAAAGCCGCCCCCTTCTTTGAAAGCCGCCGCCTTCTTTGGTTTTCCCACAGAGAGAGAACTAGAGTTTTTCCTAAAATCCCTATGATTTCCTTTTTGTTAAGGATCAAGTAGATTTAGAATAGATTTAGAAAAAGAAATCCTTAGATCCTCTTTTAGAAAGAAAAAAAAAAAGTAGCTTTAGAATAGGTTTCTTCCCTGAATTATGAACCCATACACAAATTCATTTAGCAACCATAATAGATTTATAATTGGATTCCTGTTCAAGTAGTATTTGACATGAAACACATATCATTGTGTAACAAGTCCACTTTGATTCTAACAATCTTAACTATTACAGATAATGCATGCTAAAACTGGCGGTACCAAAACAAAAAACTATTTAACCTAGTCTAGAGTAAGAAAATGTACACTCATGATCTTAAAACTTTGCTCAAACTGTAGAATCATGCTAATTAGCACAACGAATGATCATCTAATAGCGAATATAAAATCAAACAGAATGATAATTTTCAAGCATATATAAATACAACGCAAGGCAAATTTTGATATAAGAAGCCACAAGGCAATACCGCCAATACAGATAGATGGTGCAGCCCTGTAGATGTTTTATTTCCAAGCTTAGGTAGCAAATTAGATCATAGTATAAGCTAGTTGATATCCATCAGCAGGGACATAAATTTCATTATCCGGCCGCCGATAAGGGACATAGAAATATGACCTCTTAATCTCCTTCAAGTTCTTCAGTTCAGATATTGCATTGTCGATATCACAACTAGTCAAGTATGCAGACCCATACACATCCAAGTACTCAAGTTTCCGACACCCCGCACATATCAAACCAAAGCCTTTAGCTGTGACATGGGAGAACCTTAGTTCCAGGTGCTTTAGATTCGGCATGGATTCTCCAATTGCATCAGCTTCTTGAGCGCATGTTTGTAGATACTCAAAAGGAATTCCAGTTATCTCACCTTCTCTAGAACTAGAAGCAGGATATCGAATATCCGACGTGTTCCGTTTAAGAATTGTTAGATTAGGGCAACTCCTCCCAACCAACAACAGAGATTGATGAGATATTTCATAGCAATAACTAATGTCAAGTTCCTTGATCATGGGGCACCGGAATGCTATGTCAGCCATGGTTGCGTCGGTCACGTTCGGGGAGCTATCGATCGAAAGGACCTCAAGGTTAGGGCACCTTTCAGCGACGAAAGAGAGAGACACATTAGAGCAGTTACGAGTGCGAATCTCCCTAAGCAACCCCTGGTTGCCGAATAGAGTATGGAGTCGACCTTACTCCTGAACTCGGGGGTGCACCATCGAGTCGACTCGGGATCGGACGTCGACTCCAAGACGAAGGACGTGTTGAGATGCGGGTCCTTGCAGGCGAGCAACCATGGTTTGCAGACGAGCATGGCACGCCATCGGTATTCAAAGGAGAGGCGGAGGATGATGTTGGTGAGGCAGTCGTGCTTCAACTCAGCCCAGCCGGGGTCGGACTCCGGCGGTAGCTCGTCAGTCTCTTCGTTATTGGTTTGGTCCATTGTTGGCTGTTAGAATTCTATTTCATTTGTGCATTGTAACGCGCCTATATATATTGGAGAGATTGGTAGTCATAACGAGAAAATAGAATTAGGTTAGATCAATTACATTAATAAATTATTAGATAAAAATAAATACATCAATCGAAAAATATGCAATCAATTTGGGTAGATGATAGGAGCACAATGTGTGACGTTATTAATGTGTTATTATCCCTTATTTATACTTTGTTAAGTCTATTTAGAGTAAGATAGAGTCATAATTTAGTTTAGTGTCATTTTAGTAGAGTTTTGGAGAATGTGTGCTTAATAATCAGAAAAATGACTAAGTATAGAAATCTGGAAATAAAGCAAAATATGTCTTTTTCGTGATTTTGAGGCTTGTGCTAAACTGATCTATCCTTTTCCAAATTTGATGAAATTTGGTATGCATATAATTGGCAAGCTAAAGTATATTGTGTCAAAATTTCAGATCAATCGGAGTTCGGGAAGTCACCCAAATGAAGGCTGCAACTTGGCAGTTTGAGCAAACCAATCCAGGGACTACCAGGATTTTTCTGGGACTGTGTCCTGACTTCCGGAATTTCTGTGGGACACATCGCTTGGAACCAGAGAATGAGCCATACGCCGTTGGAAAGCACTACGAGTCTAGTTTCTCTGAGACTTGGAATCATAGCAAAATATTTCCTGAGCAAAAAGTTATGCCGGTTTGAATGCACGAAGGTCAAGTCTGCCGAAAGAAGAAAACCTAAACCGAGTTCTACATGGATTTGGCTTACGAATGTGGACTGAATTCCATCCTTTGTGCAAGATTTTTGGCTGAATTAATTCATGAAAAACCTAAAGAGATATTGCTCAATTATTCAGTCATTATCTTGAGAATTTTCGGCATAAAATAGAGGAAGAAAATCGCAACAAATCTTGATCAAATTCGGCAGAATTCCTGTGCACGTCATCCAACTTCCACGGAGTCTCCCGGACAGCTCACAATGAATCAGAGTTCGAGCTTTATATGGATAGAAAGCTACGGGAGTCTGGTTTCCAACTCAACTAGAATCACCTCAATATCTATTTTCTAGAGAAAGATATTCCATAATCTTCACTCGAAGGTCAAATCTGCCAGCAGGATAAGTTTGAGAAAAACTAGGTTTTGTGAACCCTAGTTGCAGCCACCCTTTGGCCTCTATATATTTGACGATTTTCACACAGAAAATATCTTCTTCTCTCTCAATTTTCACTAGCCAAAACTCTGTCCAACTAGCACCACAAATCCCATACACTTTTACAAGCCGAATCCACCATAGTTCATCACCACCACCGATCGCAAGACATCATCCCACCGAATCTTCCTTTGCTGATTCCTCTTCAAGGTTTCTTTTAAAGTGTGATTCACTCATCTTTCATGGCTTGTAATTTTCTGTATAATTACTTAACTTTGTCTATGAAGTTTGTAAGGATTTGTGGTTTGTTATTCGGTTTTATTAATTTTACATTGGATTTCCGAAATTCTGTTATGTGTTTTGGTTTTCTTTTTGTTTAATTGATGAACATGTATATGACGAATTGATTGTATGGTAATAGGGAAGTAACTTTGTTGCATGATTTGATGATTTTGTTTGGTTTATTTTCTGAATTCGTATGCACAACAAGTTTTAGGGGTTAAGAAAAGCTTTAGCTAGGCTGATCTTGGGTTTAATTCTTTATGTTGCCGAATCAATTTATGAAATAATTTATACACGAAGTTAAGTTATTTTGTATTGATATTAAGGGTACAGTAGTTCAGAAAATATGCATGTTGAAGCAAGGTGAGGTGACGCCATACTTGTTGCATGTTTCCAATTCAACTCATTGTGCTTATGTGTTTCTTGGTTTAATTTCTACACGAAGTGTCTTTAAACTGATTAGCACTATGTTTAGGGTTATGCACGAAGCTAATTCTGAATAATTAAGGAGTTTTGAATGATTAGATGAACCACGAAGGGCTCTAGTTATAATTGGAACTAAATTGCATGAAATCGGTAATTCAAGGTTGCTGCCGTATTATTGTCTTTGATCGGTTTGTTATGTGCATGTGAATTTTTGTGTGATGTGTATTGTGTGAAAGATGTTGATCATATGTAAATATATAATTTAGGTTTTATTTTCGTAATTTTCAGTAGAATATAGAATCAAATTTCAAATCCCCAATATGATTTTGTAATGCTTTATGTGATTGAACGCCCTGATTTCCCCGGATTGAACGATCCCTACTTGTCCTATACTAACGATGACACAAGAGGGTAATATTTGTATGAAGTTGTTTTGCAGGTACAATGTGCTTGGATAATAGCTCCATCAGTAGATTATGACGTCATTTACATCGTATGAAGATTCTCACTGGCTTACTCTAAGGGTGGATTTTTGGGCACTGAAAAATCAAAAACCGATTAAAACCGTACCGAACCGACACAGGAAAAAACCTTCGCACCGAATAGCGAGTATATATATATATATATACAAGCCTTCTTGGCTAAACATCTCTGCAACAATCCTTAATATACGGATTTGATATTTTTAACTAACTTTTCGATTGAATTTTTATATCTCCAGAGATGTATAGATCATCTCTGCAAATTTTCAGCCAATTTGATAACCATTAGCATATCAAACTAGATTAAAACAAATGGACAGACTGGATTTTGTCAAAATTGAATCGTTTATGTATATGATAGGAAATCACACTTTTGAATGCCTTAATGATTATCAAATTGGCTGAAATTTTGTAGACATGATCGATACGTGAGTACCTAACGACTAGACGGTGGAGATGGAAAAATTCAATCTAAAAGTTAAGGGGGTGTATTGTATTTGGAATTAGAATTTGACCAATTTCAAAAATCAGGATATTACAATTTACCCTCCTTAAAGAATTTCGTCCCCGAAATTCACACCACTTACAAAAACAAAAATATTTATGGCTCTACGCTGTGACACGAGAATCATAATTTACCACAGATCTTGAGGTTCTAATTCCTGGTTTGCTCTAATACCATTTTGTCACGTCCCGGTGTCGGTGGAGTTTAATCACCCGGCGCTGATCTCGATGTGTGATCGAGTGTTACAAAGCGGAATGTAAATAAAAAATAAAAACACTTCATTCTAGGCTCTGCACCCTAAACTCGTCGGACACTTCGACTCGACAAACACTAAATACTTTTATGCAAAAAAACAAGTAAATGGGTGGGTGAACATAACCACGCGCTCAGTGAGTATCCTATGTAATATGTCAGTAGAGCCATGTCGTTTTTACGTACGCTACAAAATACGTATATCATAACACAAGCGAACCAAAGCATATAGATAATAATAATGCATGCATGGAATGTTCCTCCTCACACTTTCCACTACCCTCAAATATATATTTTTCTTCTTTCGTTAGTTTTCTTGTTATACTCATGGTCCCCAGTCCCGAAACCCGAAATAGATCATTTTATCGACTTCTGGCATCAAAGGGGAATACTTTTCCCAAACTCGTGCACATGTGGGCTGATCATAGCTAAAAGATGTCCCCATGAGTTAACTCAACTACACGAAATGTTTTATTAAAAAATAGTCTCATTTCCCATTATGAAATGGATGATCAAATAATATAATCCAAAGTAAATTTCCAACATTGTAGTTATGTAACAATCAATCAAGAATCTAAATATGACCAAACATATATAACCAACATTCATAACAAACAATACCAAACAATGTACAGCTCATAATATATATAAACATCGCATATTTCATAAATCGACTTGCTTCACTTGAAAATAGAGAGATATTTCATAAATAGATCAAAATCATACTTTTCGACTATTTTAAAAGTATATAAGAATATTTGAAACATATTACATAAACCACTCACTTCGACGAACCAAATCGACACCCAGATCGTAAATCGAGCAACCTAGAACGAGTCTTTTAGAAATCGACGTTAGATCTAGTTTCAACTACCATGAATAGAAAGATCACATCGATACGAATCCGTAACCACTCGTGAATTCAAAATCGGAGTTACGGATCAAAAGTTATAATCCGCAGAAATTTCGTCACAAATCTAATAAAATAATAATATCCAGAGAGAGAATGATGAGATAGTGAGACGTACGGGAGAGAAAGAGAGAGCTGATCCCCCTATTTATAGCCCCCAAGTGACACTTGTTAGCCAAAGATTAGTTCATTTAGTGACATGTGTCGCCACATTACAAACCCACACATCACATGCCACAAAGTGACACATGTAAGATGACTAAGGTATCATGATGATGTCATCAGGCCACATGGATGACGTCAGCGTCAGTTGGTGTCTCCTCTCAGCACCACGTGTCATCTTCTTCTCCAATCGGAGCTCGCCACGTCGTCACATAATTATTCTCCGATTAAACTTCAAAAAAAATGTTAAAAATAGCTTAGGAACTCAAATAATTCACCGAAAAAATATGACGAACTCGTGACGACCTCTACTTTCTATTTTTCAAAAGAAAATTAGAGTTTGACTATTTTAAAAATCAGGATATTATAGGTCGCCGGATTCCAGTCACCGGACTCAAGTTACTGACCCTAAGCAACTTACATATTCTAGATTTTCAGTAATCAAGAAATTGACCCCTAGTAATCAGATTACTGACCCCCAGTTTGCAACTTACAGATTTTAGATTTACAGTAATTAAGTTACTGACCCTTAGTAATCAGGTTACTGACCCCAGTAAGTAACTTACAGATTTCAGATTTTCATTAATCAAGTTACTGACTCTCAGTAATCTATTTAGTGACCCCCAGTAACCACTACTAATAAATTACTGATAATCGGTAACTCCAGTTTTTAGACTCCAATTCAATTCAATCCACAACCTAAACAAAAAAATCCCAATTTTCAATTTTTAGACCCCAATTCAATTCAACCCGCAACCCAAACAAAAAAAAATCTCAATTTCTGAATTCGATCAAAATCCTAAATTTCATTCAGACCTTCTTCTCCTTCTTCTCCTCCTCCTTCTCTTTCTTATTCTCATTCTCATTCTCCTCCTTCTCCTTCTCCTTCTCCTTCTCCTTCTCCTTCTTCTTCTTCTCCTCCTTCTCCTTCTTCTTCTCCTCCTCCTTCTTCTCTCCTTCTTCGGCCGCTCCTCCTCCAACTTTTTTACAGCCGACCTCGTCCTCGGCCTCACCGTAGCCTCAGCTGCCTCCCTCGCAATCTTCTCCTTCTTCTCCTTCTTCTTCTTCTTCTTCTTCTTCTTCTTCTTCTTCTTCTTCTTCTTCTCCTTCTCCTTCTTCTCCTCCTTCTCCTTCTCCTTCTCCTTTTCTTCTCATTCTTCTTCTTCTCCTTCTTCTTCTTCTCCTTCTTCGGCCGCTCCTCCTCCAATTTTTTTACGGCCGACCTTGTCCTCGGCCTCACCGCAGCCTCAACTACCTCCCTCGCAATCGAAGCACGCGTCGTCCTTGACGGTGGCGGTGACAAAGGGTCGGACAGCTTGAGAACTACCCTAACGTGACCGTGGCAGACACCTCGACAATGAAGAAGCTTCGAGAGTCATGGACTTGGCCGGAATCAAACGAATCGGAGGTCAATTGAGCCAGATTGGATCTAATTAGAGAAGAAATTATGGTTTGTTTAGGGGATTAGAAATTTTGAGGGTAAGGATTTGTTAGAGGATGAGGGAAAACAAAAAGAGAGAGAGAGAGAGAGAGAGAGATGTTGTTTTAGTATATAGGGTTGTAAGTTAATTTTGTCAAGATTCATTCAACTGGGATATAAATATTGGATTGGGTAAAAAAAACCATGTTTTTGACTAATTGGTCTTTTTCCCATTCGTTTATGACTTTTAAAAATGATTAGAAGTTTGAGGGTATTCAAAATATCATTCGTATTTATGGAATTATTAACTCATGGATAATCATGGACTTCGTAGTGTAAATTATACACACAAAACTCCAATATTTTTTCAGCCTTAAGACCAAAGATTTTGAAAAGTCTGCCACCGTCTTTTTCTACCTATGAAGAGATTAATTCTCCCTCATCTCTTTATTTTGTATTCTTTATTTGGTTTTTGTTCTAGGAGAAACAAATAGAATGCAAATCGATATTTTATTCATTGATAAGGAGACTTTTATATAGGTATTACATCAAATATCCCGAATAATCAAGGATTTCCCATCAACTAAATCTACTAGGAATTTAGTTTAATGACGAGTCGCCTAAGCGAGCATCAAGCAATAATAACCCTACAATCGTTAGTAGTATAGAATAAGTAGAGATCGTTCTAGCTGGGGATTAAGGGTACCTGAAACATGAGAATGTTAATACAAAACAACACATATATGCACACAATTGTCACACTTATATACATATATACATATTTACACACAAAATCATGGGGGTAAAAGACTCGGCAGCAAAGCTGCCTCTAAATTCCTAGACATGAATTTAAAACATGAAATTAAATCCTAGACTACTATATACAAATTTGGTCGACATCTTTCACACAAAGCACTCATAAAAAAATATCACAAATCGAAACAAGTAACAAGTAGGGACTTACGAAAACATGCATTGAAATATTCTAGACTCGACTTAATTCCAACCTAACTAGACTCCTTAGGGGTTTATCTAGTCGATTTTAGATTTCATGAAAATACTTAGAATTAGCTTAGTGCATAACTCTAATCTTTAGCTAACCGATTAAAGACACTTAGTGTAGAATTTGACCAATTAACATATAAAGCACGAAATCTCATAGTCGGAAACAATAAGTTAACATGCAAGGCGTCACTCTTCATATTAGACAACCAGGTTGTAAGAATTACTCTAACCCTAGGTAACAACATAAACCAAATCGACTTAGCGTTCTAACTTGATCTATGTTACTACGGCAAGTGAATTCAACATCTAGACAACAACCATGGCCTACGATTGCATCTAAACATCTCCTTCGGTTGCACACGAATTCAAACAACTAATCAAGAATAAATCGAGAATCAAGTCAAGCATGCATCCCTAAGACTTAACCGGTTACATATTTACAAATTGTGTTTGCATATTTCATCTTTCAAAGAACCATGAAATCGAAACTTTAGAGTTAGCAAGACACCAAGAATCGAAATCACAAACTACTTTAAATATACAAACCCAAATAAACAAATTGTCTTTACATAGACATAGTTAAATAAAACAATAAAATTACAAGCCGAAAGGAGTAGATCACACATTTAGACACTTTTGGGGCAGTAACTCGTGTTGATCTTGATGTAGGATGATGGTGGTATGGATTGGAATTTTAGGGATGGTGGAGTTGGTTTCGGCTAGCAATCTTATCGAGGACTTGAGATAGAATATTTGATAGAGCTTTAGACTTGTGTTTTGGCTTAAGGTGACTCCTTTTTATGATGGATGCCGGCCTCTATATATAGGAAAAAGGGCTGTGCAATTTGTGACTTTTTTTTGTTCAAAATGGGATAGAAATCTTCATTAAATAAGGTCTCCCAATCTGAGTTGGAATAGGCTTTTCTCTCCCATATTGAACAAGAAAACTCTTGCTTGGCCGGCTTATGATTTCTTCTTAGACGTTGCATAACTCTTTGGAATGATTTGACACGCTTGCAGCCGCTTGAAGACATTACCGGAAATTCCTCTCTGCTCGCGGGTACAGACTTTGCTAGTATCGGGTACTGGCGAGGCTTCTTGGCGGGTCGCGCTAACATGCATGCTGGCATGCCCGGACGATTGGCGAGCGGATATGTGCAGGCTGGCGAGCGGATCTTCTGGCGAGTGAAGATGTTGGCGAATGAGGCTAAGCGAACAAGGGCTTGGCGAGCAAGCTTCTGGCGAGGCTAATCTGCTGGCGAACGAGTATTTTCTCAGCTGATTTGACCTTTGTGACTTTAATTGAACATAACTTTTTCCTCAGTGCTCATATTGATGCAATTCTAAGTCTTGGAAAAACTAGACACACAGAGCTTTCCGTCGATATATGGTTTGTCTCCTAGTTCCAAGTGATGCGTCGTATAGAAATTCTGGAAGTCAGGACACAGTCCCAGGAAAATTCTGATAGTCCCTGGATCATTTTGCTCAAACTGCCAAGTTGCAGCCATGCATCTTTTGGGTGACTTTCCGAATTCCGATTGATCTGAAATTTTGACAAAACACACTTTTACTTGTCAAATATATGAATATTAAATTTCATCAAATTTGGAAAAGAATAGGTCAGTTTAAAGCAAGCCTCAAAATCACGAAAAAGACATAGTTTGCACTATTTCCTCAAATTTCTATACTTAGTCATTTTTCGGACAATTAAACAAATTTTTCCAAAACTCTACCAAAATAATACTAAACTAAATTATGACTCTATCTTAGATAAATAAGGGTTAAGCGAAGCATAAATGAGGGCATAAGCATATTAATATCGTAGCACTTTGTGCTCCTATCAACTACTCCACACTTATCATTTGCTAGTCTCTTAGCAAGCTAAATAAAACTAGACTCTAAGCAAACTATTGCCCCTAATGATTTGTCTCAGGCTCGTATGTACACATAGCTTTCAAGTTGATGCATGAGAATGCTAAGCACGAAAATTCTAAGTTTCATGAACATGTAACATTAATAAGAACAAATAAGAACAACAAATAATCATGTAAACATGTATAGCTAATCGAATCCTCCTCACTAGGCATACTCTTTTCTTTTCACTCGAAGCATGGTTATTCACACACAAGTATATGCAAGTGAAAGATAATGAATTACGAAGAGTAACTAGCATATATCATGAAACGAAAGCACTTTGTGAATTTTTATGGAAAAACCTCATGTAACAATTATGTGCACCAATGAATCAAAAACCATATGCTTACACTTGAGATAATCTTCACAAGTCAAATTTAACCATCTTAAGAATCATGAAAAAGACCAACAAAAAGGGAATATAATGGGGCTTGGCTAAGAGGTATTCGAAATTTATGGGATAAGGAGGCTCAAAACGTCACTAAGGCCTTAAGCAAAGCTCGATTCTCCTTTTGTCTTCTCGCTAAGAGTCGGATTTTCTTCTTGTTGGACCCATACTTCATTCTTTACTTCCCCACAACATAGTGATTACGAACAAAGGTCAAAATATAACAATGCTAGACCTTCACATATAAACAAAACTCCAAATTCACAATACTTTTCAAGACTAGACTTAGCAATTTTATCAAAACAAGCCTTGCCTACACTTTATTTATTTATCTCGAACTTGATTTTTTTTTTCTTTTTCTGTCCGAATTCAATTTTTTGTTTTTTTTTGCTAGGCACGGCACATACAATTTTTCATACACTTTTCTAGCTAAGTCTACCCCACACTTGTTCTTCTTCATCACTTCACACGAAAACTCCTTCGAAAATCAAGTTTTGCCAAAACTTTGATCAAGGATAAAGGAACCTATACTAAACTCATAGAAAGTGTTTAAGGGTGATGAAAGAAAAAGCTAATCGTAGGCTGAAAGGGGTTTAACTAAGGTGTCCCACGACGGGCTCAAATAGGGCTCATGCTTTATTTGGCAATGGTGGTAAACCTAAGAGATATTTTCAATCACTTTCGAAATCAAGGTATTTTTATGACCTAAAACGTTTTGAAAATCAACAAGAGTAAGTTGAATTCTAGCATTCTAGAGTTCATTAAAAAGCTATGACACATAATCATTGAATATTTAAAGAATAATGAGGTTTCATGATTCATATATATCTATCGATTTTGATCTTTTTATCACTCAAGAAGAAAGCAATTTGGCTCTAAAACATAGGTTATTATGGAAACAAACTAGCTAAAACATGCATGCTTTATTAATCAACAAGTCCTACATGCTCCTACCAATGCACATAATCCATGAAACTCACAATTTTAATTATATGCACAACTATCATCTATGTATGTAAAGAGGAGAAAAACACCATTGACATATTAATTAGGGGTATCCTAAAACAACAATTTAAACACTCTATTTTTGTGGAACAATTTTCTAAATTTTCTTTGCTAAACTAAGCACACGAAAACATAAACGGAATACGTTATCCCACCCCACACTTAGAAAATTACATTGTCATCAATGTGAGCATAAAACAATAGCAAAGAATTTCCTAAGCATGCAATAGACTAACACATTCCAACATATCATCACAAACCAAAGAAAAAGAGAAGAGTTAAGAAAGTTCAAACTCTCGGTGATGGCTCATTCGTTTTTCTTTGATCGAATTGGGTTGCCTCCCAATTAGCGCTTTGTTTTTATAGTCCATTGCTTAGACTTTTCACCGCGTGTTGCATATGTTCATCGTGGTCCAAAATAGTTCAAATCGGCCAGGTGGAGCGCAAGAAGCTGAACTTGGCATGCTGCCTCCGTTTCGGCAGGCGGGTGGCTCTTACCGCTAGCACGGGCTGAAGTTGTGCATGCAGGTTGCAGGTGAAGACTCTCGGCAGCAGGGAAAGTATGCTGCCTCTCGGTAGCTTGTCTTGTATCCTGGTGGAGAAGCGTGTCCGTATCAGCGGACTTGGCACTTGGCTGTAGAGGCTGCACGTAGTCGCTGTCGAACAAGGCTGCAGAAGCTAAGGCTGCAGCTGGGGCGTTCTCGGCAGCATTGTGTGTCGGACTCGGAGCTTCGCCCACGTCAACTTCCTCGATCGTATGTGATGAATGCCTAAGTACGCACACAATAATAAACCCTACAATCGTTAGTAGTATAGAATAAGTAGGGATCGTTTCGGGTACCTGAGATATAAGAATGTTAGAATAAAAACACACACACACACACATATGCACATAACGTCACACTTATATACATATATACATATATACATATAAAAAGCTTGGTCGAAGGAAAAAGAGCACAATGCACTAATTACAATTGAAGATTACATGTGAGGTAGACTCATCCTGATGTCTACAAGATAACTCCCCCTAATTGGTAACCCAATCTCAGAGTTTAGATTAATGGAGTATACAAACACTCCTCCCAAGCTTTAAAAGTAGAAGCCAATGATCGAGTCATTGAATATGGCCACATTATCCTTGTATTAGAGCAGCTATACTTAGTTTTACATGGTCATAAGGAATAATGTTGCTTAACAACTCAAAACTAGAGTTTGCGTTGAAAATCAGATTCACGTGCAGCATGACCTTTGTATAGTTAAACATTCATAACTCCTTCGATACAATAAGTATGAATAAACTATAAAGACTTCTGGAAACTAGACACCCATATCTTTCCAGTGATATAAACTACACAGCATGGTTCACTCTGAGATGATCACAAACCTCTGTCGAAGTTGACTAAACTGTAAATTACTATACAAACTCGTGCTACTTGGCCAAAACAGCCATAACTCACTCAATATGATAGTTATGATCAAATAGTTGGTGTCCTTAGAAAGTAGACATATAGGCCTTTCTAACGGTATTAATTTCATGATTTTCCAATGAGTGGGCTGTCATGTAGGTCTCAAGGAATCTGACTTACAAAATTAGGAATTCTAGAATTGCTTTTTGATGTGTCTTTCATGATGGGATTGAATGAGCCTAAACCTTTCACACTTGAAAGAAAGTACCGCCATATACCATGACATTGTGTAGACGCGTCTAGCCATTATATTGGCTTTATAAGTTTATAGCGAATGAGATGTCAAGTCGAGCATATTATGACAAGTACATGATTGCGCACAGGGTACTTAGATGGAGAGTTTCATCTCCCAAGACGTCTCGTTATATGGACGTAACAAGTGTTCTAAAGACATCGACTAATCATGTGATACATATAGGCTTTGGTTTAACGTTTTTTAGATCGCTATAAGCCGATAGATGAATAAGTTCATCACTAACGGTTCTCACTCTCGAGAGCAAGTATTCCCAAGATCCTTTCATTCTTAACGTCAGATTGTGATACCTCAATCATAATTCATCTGAAGTTTACACACAAAGAGGCGTGATTCTTTACATCCCATCTCCAATCAAGTAGTCACTCAACCGTGGTTTGCTTACTTGACTTGGGTGAAAACTAATCCATTTAGGATGTTTATATACATCTCTTTTGACATGACCCGAACCGGATTTCACCCTGAAACCCGGATAAGGCCCTGCGGGGACCACCTTAAGACTAAATCTATCGACGAATTGATAAGTCAGTCTTAGGATGGACAACCCTAAAACTTGTAATGAATAAAAATACTTCTAAATACATTTCCAACCTCAACACCTGGAGCCATCTGCTCCCCGAATCACAATAACCGCCACAAATGAACACAAAAACAACTCAATTGGCTCACAGGTAATCAAAACAGTCTAATAAAAGGAGTTGAAAAAGAATAAGAAATATGGAAATAAGAGATCAACAGATCCCACATAGCGGAAGCAACAACGATGATGACTATGGCTCGACTCCGAGTACTCTTGACCTCAATAAACTAATCTGTACACTGGGTGGTTTAAAACGAAGGGCCCAGGAGAAAATAATTAAAAAACGTTAGAGTGAGTGGATAAAAACAAATTTCATATAATACCTTAAATAAAAAATATTATATTACTTTTCCAACTTTTTGTAAATAAAATTCACGATGCATGCACTTTAATAAAACGTCCCACGTTTCAAAAAAATCATAATTTTAAATCGGCTCCGCTGATATATCAAATAAACAAAAAAATAATACTTTAGTTATATTTTCAAAAATAAATACTTTTGAAAATCAAATAATAACATATCACGACCTATCCCATTGGTCATATAAAAACCCAGTACCGCTGGTTTGTGAATCTATTATATAACAGAAAGTCTCATAAAAGAAAATATTCCCAAAATCTAAATAATATAATATCATGATCAATCCCATTGGTCATATAATAAAACAGGGGAACGTCACTACCATTTAATAGTAAGCCTCCAAGGCTAATGGTCGAGCCTCCAAGACTTTGTAGCGTCCCATGCTATACCTGTACTGATAGGACCTGAACCAGATTTCATCCTGAAATCCGGATAAGGCCTTGCGGGGACTATCTTAAAATTAACTCTATCGATAAGTCGATAGGCCAATCTTAAGATAGTCAACCCTAAACCTGCAACAAAGTACAAACACTTCCACAATAACCATCCTGACTCCAGGAGCCACCTGCTCCCCCACAATCAAACAACTTCCACATCAAAATCACCAACACAATACAAATAATTTACAGGTCATCAGAGCAATCTAAATAAGGAATTGGGGATAAAAAATCAAAGAGTGAAAGGATCGATAGATCCTACCAAGCGGAAGCAAAGACAACGACTATGCCTCGACTCTGAGTACCCTTGACCTCAAATAAACTAGTCTGCAATCTGGGCGATTTAAAACGAAGGGCCCAGGGGAAAGTAAATTAAAAACGTTAGAGTGAGTGGATAAAAATAAAATAATTTAATATAAAACTTTAAATGAAAGTCTCATATTACTTTCCCAAAATTTTAGAAATAAAAACCACAATGCATGCATTTTAATAAAACGTCCCACGTTTTAAGAAGATCGTATTTAAAAAAAATCAGCCCCGTTGATATAATCCAATACACAAATAATTATTTTGTTTATATATATTCAAAACAATATAATTTTGAAAATCAATTCATAATATTTCTCGACCAATCCCATTGGTCACATAAAAAGCCCAGCCCCGCTGGTTCGGGAATTTATTAAATAACAGAAAGTCTCATAGAATAAATATTCCCGAAAACCACATAATATAAAAATCATGACCAATCCCATTGGTCATATAATAGGGGAAGGTTATCACCATTTAATAGTAAGCCTCCCAAGCTAAGGGTCGAGTCTCCCAGACTCTATAGCGTCCTATCCTAAACCTCTACACAACCCTACGTCGACCACCGAGCGTGAATTTGACCTACATGGTCAAGTCGTCAGCTCGCGTGGGATGAGGTTAATAAGCTAGCTAGCATCAATATATATACAGACCCTGATATGGTGAAAATCCGAAAACAAAACCGAAAACACACTTCACCTTATATATAAAAATCAGTACGATCCCCGACCGTACATCTGAGGCTTATAATAATCATAAATAGTATAATAGCCTCACAAGATATATATATATATATATATATATATATATATATATATATATATATATATATCCGACATATCCAGTATGCCGTAAAATAATATCGAAAAATTATATATACAACATCGACATGTCTCACATGTCGTAAAATCATAAATTTGAAAACATTAAATCCCCGGAAATCTCATTTCCGGTCTTTACATTTAAATACACATAAAACTTATTCAGCATAATCAAGTTATGAATAATTAAAACATAATATTTCCAGAAATCGCATTTCCGGGTAAAAATACATACTACTAAAAATAGTAGAAAATGTATACCCCAAATCCATAAATTTCTTTAAATATCATTTCATTTTAATTATATGAATTCTCATGCTTCTCAAATCATTTATTTAAAATAAACTACATTTCATTAAAATAATTATGCATGTATTTATTTAAAATAAAAATCCACTCACTGTACCGCCGAGGATGCCGCTAATCCGCGATCTCATCCTGTCGAGTAACTTCTCGACCTATAACAAAGACGTAACTATAAATATTGTGGACTTTGGAATTTATTGTAAACGTTAAATTTACGGACGTCCTCACTCGCCCAAAATGTCCCAATTTCAAATTTTGGTTATCGGTATTGGAATTACGTCTCAAATACCGAAATAATTTACGTCCCAAAATTACTCAGGACACCCATCCCGAGTCCGATGCATTCTTTTACTGATTATTTCATCATAAAACCCTTTTAATCAGCTTTTACACTTTTACGGTAAGTCAACAGTAATAATTACTGGTCAAATAGTAATTTAGAAAGTCAACAGTAAATGGTCAAAGCCAGAATTACTATTTACCATTTACTTTTACTGTTTACTGTTTACTTTTTACCGTTTTACTTTTTAGTTTTTTACTTTTTACCATTCTTCAACCTTCCGCATCCGGGAGCTCCGCCACGGAGGCCATAAACGCCTCCAATCGACTCCAAATTCACCCAATATCATCACCACCACCTAAGGACTTTGTTCCCACCGTCCCAGCCGTCAAAAACAGTCTCAGCCGCCGCAAACAGCGGCCGGACCTCCTCCACCTCCAATTTTCCCCAATTTCCACCAAATGAACAACAAATTACACTTAATCGGCTCTAAACATTGCTCTGAACTCAATTCTAACCACCAATTGCAACAAAAACACCAAATACACAACCTCCACCGAAAATCACAAAAACCCTAGAAATTTCAAATCCTAATTTCTCCTTATCTGGTTTGAATTGGATCAATTCCTTTCATGGACTTGTTGCACAAGTCGAGACCTTCGTTTCCCCCCAAGAATCGGGTCGAACCTTGGCCAGAGGAGGAAGTTCCGTTCAAACTGGAACTTCCGGTCTAGGGCTTCGCACGGCCGAACGGCGGCAAGTCACGCCGTGCCGCTGCCACCGATGTAAAGAGGAGGCCGAGCCGGTCCGAACGTGACCGGTGCGGTGGTCCAGTTCAGCCGGACGGCGGAGATGGGTGGAGGGACGGTGGAGCTCGGGCCGAGTCGGGGAAGAAGAGAGAGAAAAGGAGAAAGAAAAGGAGAGAAAGAAAAGAAAAAAAGAAGAAGAGAAAACTTGCCCTTTTGGGAATTTTAAACCGACTATTTATACTCGTCCAAAAACGGCAACTTTCCGATTTTTAGGTCGTAACTTTTTCACACGAACTCCAAATTAAACATGTGACATGTCCACGAGCTCATTTCAACGTCCTCTATCTCGTTGAGAAATAAAATTCTTCGTCGAGTCAACCTAATTAAAAATCAACATTTAGAACTTTCGAATCGTAAAAACAATTTCTCGAAACGTAAAAATAAAAGATAAGACTGTCAAAAAGTAACTCGAGGTTCGGGTCGTATCATGTACACGTCGACCATCGAGGTGAATCTAACCTATGTGGTCAAGATGTCACCTCGCACGGGCTCAGGTGACTAAGCTAGCTAGCATCAATATATATGGACCTTGATATAGTGAAAATCCGAAAACAAAATTGAAAATACGCTTCCCCTTCTATATCATAAATCAGTACGGTCCCCGACCGCACATCAGAGGCTTAAAAATATCATAATAGCCTTGAGTAAAATATATATACGACATGTCTCACATGCCATAAAATAATATCGAAAAATTTATATATATAACATCGACATGTCTTACATGTCGTAAAATCACAAATAGCGAAAACATAAAGTCCCCGGAAATCTTATTTCCAGTATTTACATTTAAATACATATAAAACTAATTCAGCAAGATCAAATATGAATGATTAAAACATACTATTTTCGGAAATCTTATTTCCGAGTAAAATTACGTACTACTAAAATACTAGTCAATGTATAACCCAAATCCATAATTTACTTTAAATATCAATATCATAAAATTATATGAATTATCATGTTTCAGAAATCATTTATTTAAAATAAACTGTAATCTATTAAAATATTTATGCATGTATTTATTTAAAATAAAATCCACTCACAGTACGGCCGAGCGCGCCTCTATTAAGATCTCTCGTCACGTCGAATATCCTCTTGACATGTAACAAGGACGTATTTAAAAGACATTTTAAAACCCGGAATTAGATTATAAAAATTAAATCAACGGACGTCCTCACTCGCCCGAATAATTCAATTTCAATTCTTGTTATCGGTATAGAAATTACATCTCAAATACCGTAACAATTTACTTCCAAAATTACTCAGGACACCTATCCCGAGTCCGATCCATTCTTTTACTGATTATTTTGTCGTAACGTCCTTTTAACCAGGTTTTATCTGCTTTGTTTTTTATGGTAAGTCAACTGTAACATTTACTGGACCAACAGTAACATTTACTGGTCAAACAGTAATTGTGAAAGTCAAAATACTATTTACTATTCACTTTTACTGTTTACATTTACTTTTACTGTTTACCATTTACCGAATTATCTTTTCACCATTTACTTTTCACCTTTTACCGTTTCACTTTAACTTTTTTACCTTTCTTCAACCTCCCGCCGCCGACAGCAACAGCACCGCTGCCACCGCTGCCCACTACCAGAAAAAACAGTATAGCCGACGAAAAAAAAAAAAACGGCCGACGACATACTATTTTCGTCGGCTATTCCCAAGAATGGCCGACGATTTTTTCTTTCGTCGGTAAAAAATATTTTTCGTCGGCTATACCTTGGAATGACCGACGAGTTAAAAGTTTCGTCGGCTATTCTCTTAAAGTATAGCCGACGAAAACTTTTGAAAGTTTGGCCGACGAAATTGGAATTTTCGTCGGCTATAAGTCTTTATATTTTCAGATCTGGACAGAAGCTGCTCATTTAAAAAAAAACGAAAGAAAACGGGAGAAAGAGTGAAAAATCTGTGGGTATTGTTGAAATCCGTCCTCTCTTACATTGTGGAGCTATATATAGGTACGTATATGTGTATATATGTTGATTTTGAGTTTTAGTTGAGTTGATTTTGAGTTTTAGTGATTTTGATATAGTAAGTGATTTTTTGTTTTGTTGTTGTTTTAGTGTTAGAATGTATGTATATATGTTGATTTTGAGTTGTAGTTGAGTTGATTTTCAGTTAGAGTATAATTATGTGTTTTAATTTAATGTTATTTTAATTAGTGTTAAAATATATATAAATATGTTAATTAATGGTTGTTGATAGTGTAATGAACTTAAATAATGGTTGTTAATTAATGGTATATATATATATGAGTTGATGTTGATAATAATATATATTGTAATATATATGTGTTAATTAATTTATTATTAATTAAAGTTATACATATATATTATTATCAGGCTATATATGGATCGAGATAATAGTTGGATTTCGCTTCCAAGGCATGACCGACGATACACTACAGGAGTTGTGGATTTTTTACAGTTCGTCGAGGAAAATACAAACGGGAAGGAATACCATTATTGCCCGTGCAAGAAATGTAAGTGTCGCAGTGATATGTGTCGATTTCCGATTAGGACAGTATGGGAGCACCTAAAGAGTAATGGGTTTTGGCCGAAGTACAAACGTTGGATATATCACGGTGAGCCATCATTAGATGGATCGCATGATCATGGGCAGTTTTTTGAGGCGGGCAGTAGTAGTACATCCAACGATCCAACAATGGCATTCGTCAACGACGTGTTTCCTTTTGAAAGCGGTGTACGTGGAGAACAATATATGCATGACCCGGTGCAGCCGTTCCCACAAGTTGTCAACACTGCTGCCTTTGACAAGTACAACAAACTAATTGAATTGCAACAGACCCCTGTGTCTTCAAGTTCTGAGAAGACAGTTCTTGAAAGTGTGATGGAGGTAATGAGGATTAAAGTCGAGGCAAAATCGAGCATCAGGCAAGTGGATGAATATCTACAGTACACTTCTTCGTTGTTGGAGGAGGGTCATCGTAATCCTACCAATCACCGTAAGGTCCGAAGTATCCTCAAAGATCTAGGGCTTTCCTACATTAAGATCCATGCATGCCCATTTGACTGCGTTCTCTTCTGGGGTAAAGATGCAGAAGGGAATGACCTTGCTAGCCTTGACGCATGTCCGATATGTCAGTCTGACCGATATAAGTTGACGGGAGCAGGCAATAGGAAACCTGTGAAAGTGCTTCGGTATTTTCCGTTGAGAGATAGGCTTGAGCGGTTGTACATGTCAGAAACCACCGCAAAAGCTATGAGGTGGCACGGTGAGCGGGACGCGGGAGACGCAGATATCATGACACACATCTCTGACGGAGCGGCTTGGAAGCATATAAACAATGAGTTTCCTCATTTTGCGTCAGATGTCAGAAACGTCAGGCTCGGGCTGTCAACCGACGGGTTCAACCCTTTCGGCACCATGAGTCTTTCATACAGTATATGGCCGGTGGTTTTGGTACCTTACAACCTTCCTCCGTGGATGTGCATGAAGAAGGAATATAATATGTTGACGTTGTTGATTCCGGGGCCTGGTTACCCAGGGAAATGTCTCGATGTATATCTGAGACCATTGATTGAAGAGCTTAAGGTATTGTGGGACGTTGGCCATCCCACTTTTGACAAGTACAAGCAGGATACGTTCCACATGCATGCCATGGTTATTGGTACCATCAGTGATTTTCCTGCTTATGGGATGTTGTCGGGCAGCGTTGTTAGGGGATACAAGGCTTGTCCATAGTGCCTCAGCGATTATGGGAGCACCCCTCATTGCAACAAGATATGCCGAATGGGTCATCGTGTGTTCCTTCCGGCGGATCATCACTGGCGTTACGAGTCCGCCGCATTTGATGGAACCGAAGAACACGGTGGTCCTCCCAGAAGATGGACGGGAAGAGAAATTTTAGCAGTGCTTAATGAGTACGATTTTGGGCCCCTCAGCAATCATCCTGATATTGTAGTGGAAATACCTGAAAGACCTGAGGAGTACAAATTCTGAACACATAAGAGCATATTGTGGGAACTCCCGTACTGGTGTGAGTTCCTAGACGTTATGCACATAGAAAAAAATGTTTCTGAAAGTGTGGTGGGCACGACGCTGAACTTGGAGGGGAAGACGAAAGACGGTCCTAAGGCTCGCATTGATCTACAAAACATGAATATCAGAAAACAACTATGGTTGAAACAAGGGAAGAGAAAAATGTCTCAAGCTCCTTACACCGTCAAGCCTGAGCATAAACCAGAAATTTTCCATTGGATAAGTCGGGCCAAGTATCCTTCAGGCTTTGCTGGAAATATAGCCAAGTGTGTGAACAGACAATTCAACAATCTGTACGGGTTGAAAAGTGATGACAATCATATCCTGCTACAACGTCTCTTCCCTGTTTTCATTCGACCGTTCCTTCCCCGTCACGTTGTGGAGCCGTTAGTAGCGTTGGCAAAATTTTTTCAGAAGGTATGCACACGGAAAGTGAGAAAATCTGACCTCCGGGAAATGCAACAAGACATCGTTCATATCATGTGTAAATTTGAGATGATATTTCCTCCAAATTTTTTCGACATCATGCCTCACCTCATGATCCATCTTCCTCGGCAGTTGTTGCTTACCGGTCCTGTGCACTTCACTTGGATGTATCCGATGGAAAGGTACGTATTTTACAACTTATGTTAATTTCCTCATCAATATATGTGATATAGTGTTAATGTATTATCATAACACTTTATATACTTGATTTATAGGCAACTTGGACAATACGGAAGTTTTGTCCAAAACAGATCCGCACCTGAAGGATGTATAGCTGAAGCATATATTACGCATGAGTGCGTCACCTACATGAAGCTGTATTTAGGAGCGTTACAGGAAAGCATACCGGAAGATGTACCTTCACAGTTCAATCTTTCCATACTCTCCGACGATGTTGTACTCGGTGGAAACATGCCAGTTTCCTACAAGTTGAAAGATTATGAGGTAGCCATTGCACATTGGTGGGTACTAATCAACTGCCCAGAAGTTCAGTTTTGGAAGAACATACATCTACACTGTGAACAAGTAGGAGGTGATGTCGATTACCACAACCGGACATTCGCAGAGTATTTCGGCCGCTGGGTACGTAACTTTAACACTATTCTATACGTGTTTATATATTATTGTGTATATTTATTCATATTTATAGTTGATTCTGATGGTTGCAGATGGACCTTATTAAAAATGATAATCACCCAAATTGGTCGCACGAACTCAGACTTTTAGCGATGAGGCCGGTCTATTCAAAAGTTTATGCGACGTGCAAGGTGAATGGTGTGTTATTTCGATGTGAAGAGAGAGACCTCAGACTGAAAACACAAAATTCAGGGGTTATGGCACATGGTGGGGATGGTGGAGTTGACTATTACGGTGTTCTCCATTCAGTTGTGGAACTGCATTATGGGGAAGGCATGAAAGTGCACATTTTCAAGTGTAGATGGTTTGACACACGGCCGCAGAGCATGAAAACCGATCAATACGACATAAGTTCTGTGAACACTAGTACATCATGGTATGAGGACGACCCGTTCGTTTTAGCCACATGGGTGAAACAAGTGTTTTATCTTGATGATCTCGCCAAGGGTGACCCGTGGAAAGTAGTCAACACTATCCACCATCGCAACATTTACCGGGCGTCTACACTTGGAGTGGCTGAAGAGAACGAGAAAGGGGGCACCGCGTATCAAGAGCCCAACTCAAACGGTATTCCTGACTCCTCTTTTATTCGCCTAGACACGCCGGTGCGAATTCGGCGTGAAGAGCCACTGCTTGTTGATGTTGATCCAAATGAAGAAACTAACGAGGACTCTAGTGGTGAGGAACGACATAGATTACCCCTATTGAGCAATTCAGAAACCGAAGAAGACTCATCCGATAATTCGGATTACAATCCGACGGATTTAGGGTTTAGGGTATCTAGGGTTTAGGGTATCGTATCTAGTAATTTAGATGATGTAATCCTTTCATTTGTAATCCACTCGATCATTTCTAATGAACGGGCGTGGGGATGAGCCTCCCAGCTAGGCTGGGTTCCAAACCCCTTAAAAAAAATTTTGAAATATGTTGACTGTTGGGTTTCTGTTTTTTTAGGTTCAATTTTGGTTATATATGAACAGGACATAGGCATACGGGAGGTGTAACACCACAGATTTTTTTATTTTTTTTCACAGAATAGCCGACGAAAAATGCATCATTTCGTCGGCTATTCTTGACGAAAAATTCATTATTTCGTCGGCCATAAATTTATTGAAAAATAAATATTTTATTTTTGACAGAAAACGACAAAAGAATAGCCGACGAGTACTAGGTTTGATTTCGTCGGCTATGATTAAAAAAAAAAACAAAAAAACAGCAGCTTCCATTTTCTATCACTATCGACAAACCATTGCTTCATCCTTCAAATGCAAATGTGTCCTGAAATAAGATATGACCGAAATATTGAAATACGTCTACGGTTGAAAAATGAGAAGATTCCGACAAAATCTGTGTGCCGAATGTTGCGGTTAACTGTTTTTTATCTTCCGTTTTCCTATGGGTAGCCTGACGGTCTGTAAATATTTTTAGGCAAATTTTTATACGATTAGTCGCGTCTCATCGATTTGCAACTATTCTCTGTTGAAGATCAGGCCAAAAAACGTCATTTAGACAGGCCAATTTCCGTTTTAAAGCGTTTAGAGGATTGACTTCGCTGTTTGACCGTCCCGATCGAGCCTTTAACGTTGTCAGATGTAGTTGGATATTTTTTCGTACATGTTTTTAATCTTAACGGTGATATCTGACGGTTGGAATAGATTTTCCAAACTTTTAGATTCAAAATCGGACCATATGCACTAATGTTCTTTAACTTGTTTACTAAGTGTTTAAGTGAATGTATAGTTTCAAATAGTTACTATACGTAGACTCTTCAAATGCAAATGTGTTGTGAAATAAGATATGACCGAAATATTGAAATACGTCTACGGTTGAAAAATGACAAGATTCCGACAAAAGCTGTGTGCCGAATGTTGCGGTTAACTGTTTTTCACTTCCGTTTTCCTATGGGTAGCCTCACGGTCGGTAAATATTTTGAAGAAAATTTTTATACGATTAGTTGCATCTCATCCATTTGAAACTATTATCTGTTGAAGGTCAGGCCAAAAAACGTCATTTACACAGGCCAATTTCCATTTCTAAGCGTTTAAAGGGTTGACTCACCCGGTTGACCGTCCCGATCGAGCCTTTACCGTTGTCAGATGTAGTTGGATTTTTTTTTTCATACATGTATTTAATGTTAACGGTGATATCTGACGGTTGGAATAGATTTTCCAAACTTTTAGATTCAAAATCGGAACATATGCACTAATGTTCCTTAATTTGTTTACTAAGTGTTTAAGTGAATGTATAGTTTCAAATAGTTACTATACGTAAACTCTTCAAATGCAAATGTGTCGTGAAATAAGATATGACCGAAATAATGAAATACGTATATGGTTGAAAAATGACAAGATTCCGACAAAAGCTGTGTGCCGAATGTTGCGGTTAACTGTTTTTTACTTCCGTTTTCCTATGGGTAGACTCACGGTCGGTAAATATTTAGAGGAACATTTTTATACGATTAGTTGCGTCTCATCCATTTGAAACTATTATCCGTTGAAGGTCAGACAAAAAAATGTCATTTGCACAGGCCAATTTCCGTTTTAATTTATAGCGTTTAGAGGTTTGAGTTCGTTGTTTGACCAAAGGTTTAGCCGACGAAATATTTGATTTCGTCGGCTAAACTCTTGCGATCCGCTTATTGTCCGCCGTTGGATGGCTCAGATCCAACGGCTGTTGATTGTCCAAAGTATAGCCGACGAAATATTTAATTTCGTCGGCTAAACTCTTGCGATCCGCGCCTTTTCATTGTCCGCCGTTGGATGGGGGAGATCGGACGGCTGCTGAGCGCCTAAAGTATAGCCGACGATATTCAAAGAATAGCCGACGACATTCAAAGTATAGCCGACGAAATGAAAGATTTCGTCGGCTATAGTAAAGAATAGCCGACGATATTCAAAGAATAGCCGACGACATTCAAAGTATAGCCGACGAAATGAAAGATTTCGTCGGCTATAGTAAAGAATAGCCGACGAAATCTTTTTTAATCGTCGACTATTCTATCGGGTATAACTCTGAAACTGTCGAACCCTAGCCTCCATTTTCTGCATTTTTCTTCCGTTCTCCTCCTCCGTACACCTTCGCAGCAATTCAGATTGCGTCGCACCGCCGCTCTGCTCCTCCTCCTCCTCCATCCGATCCGGCCACTCCTCCTCCTCCCCTCCATCCGATCCGGCCGGCCACTCTCCTCCTCTTCCTCCTCCATCCGATCCGGCCACTGTCCTCCTCCTCCTCCGGCCACTCTCCTCCTCTTCCTCCGGCCACTCTCCTCCTCCATCTGATCCGGTAAGCTTTTTTTTTTTTTTTTTTTAAATTATTTTAATTTAAATATGTTAATTTAGGTTAATTTATTTATGTTAATTTAGATATAATTTATTTAATTATTTATGTAAATTTAGATATAATTTATTTACGTATTTATGTTAATTTAGATGTAATTGTTAATTTAGGTATTTATGTTAATTTAAGTATAATTTAGGTATTTATGTTAATTTAGGTATAATTTAGGTATTTATGTTAATTTAGATATAATTTAGGTATTGGTTGTTTAATTATATAAATTGGTAACTTAAACAAACCATTTAGCTTAATTATATAAATTGTTATATATTTGTTATATATTTGTTAATAAATTAATTATATTTGTTATAATTTAGGTATATAATTTGTTATATATTTAATTTTAATTATATAAATTGTTATATATTTGTTATATATTCGTTAATAAATTTAATTGTTATAATTTAGGTATATAAATTGTTATATATTTAATTTTAATTATATAAATTGTTATATAAATTGTTAAATTAATTATATATATAAATTAGTAGTCTAATTTTATATATATATATATATATATATATATATATATATATTAATAAAGAAATATAGTTATATTTGTATATAAATAGTTATATTTAGGTTAATGGTTAATTAGTATTATTTAAAATGGCCGCGGCTGCAGATGGCCGATGCATTCAGACATTTGTTCGGAGGCCGTCGTTCCAGATCGAGAGGTTCTGGAAGTTCCGCCGGTTCCGCAGACTCCGACAGGACCCTTAGCCAGCCTGAGAGGACCACTAGCCAGCCGCGGAGGAGTGTGGATTCCTCCCAGCCGCGGAGGACTGTGGATTCATCCCAGCCGTGGATGAGTGTGAGTTCTCGGCACCAGACCCTTCTCCAGGCGGGGCGGCCGTCGAGCAGTTCACTTCCGCCTGTCGGGCCAAATGCTCCGAGGTTCAGTCGGCAGCTATTTCAGGACGACATAGCTGCAGACGTTCCTCAGGTTCGTATGCCTGACGTTCATCGGGAGCCGATGAAGAGTCCGACGACGTCTGCTGCTGACTCGACTGAGGCTCCTACTCTCCCAAACCAGCTCTATCTCCCGTACAACATTCCGGCGATACCGGAGGTCGACTATCGTGGTGTGCCCATATGGCCTGATATGCCTCAGTACGTGAGTGCTGCGGAGGCATACCAGCAGCAGCCATTTGAGAACCCTGACCACCTTATTTCGGCGAGGAGAAAAGGAAAGTCGACAGACGAGTCATCCAGTTCAGGTAACATTTGATTTTATTAATTAAATGTTTTATTAAAATTAACGCACTAATATTTAATTTTATTAACCAATCGTCGTTTTTGTGATAGGGACAGCCGCTAGCAGTTCACAGAGGAATACGAGAGGTGTCATATGTTTTGACACGCTCAGGAGAACTGTTGAGCGCAGCGGGAGGATTCAGATCACTGAACCTCCTAATCAGGAGGTCCAGGGGAAGAAAAAACGCGACTACTCGGGTTTCGTGGGGTCACTGATTAGGGAAAGAGTCCCTATGTTGTGGACACGGTGGGCTGATGTGCCCGAAGAGATAAAGAGGGAGGTGAACAACGCCGCGTCGGTGAGTAATTTAAAAAATTTAATTTATTTATCGTAATATTTAATAATTTTCGGTATTATTACAATTGTAAAACTAATAAAATATTATTTTTCAGACATTCTTCGAGATTGCCGAACACAGGCGGGATTGGGCGGACACCATGCAGAACTCGAGGTACGTTTGTTTTTATGATATTATAATTATCTTATAATTATTAATATTTTATGATATTAATAATATTTCTAATGCACTTTTGCTTTTTTCGTAGGTTCAAAGAGTGGAAAAATGAGCTGCGTTCCCACTATAACGAATACGACAACCTTGGTTGTATGGGTACTCCCAGGGAGTTCATGTTCAGGGAGTACGAGTGGCGTTGGTTGAAGACAGTAGACTTCAACAACCCAGTTATGCAGGTAAATATTAAACTTCAATAAAAATGTTTATTTTGTTAAAATTTTAATTAATAGTTTAATTATTTTATAATTATTAAACTAATATTTTTTGATGCATTTTTCTAACATTTTATTATTTGTTTGAAGCAACGTTCTCGGATAAACTCTGAGAACCGCCGCCGGAACACAACCCCCCATCATGCTGGTTCTAGGCCGTTTGTACAATATCAGGAGGAGGCGCTTAGAGATCATCCTGATTGCAACCCGTACGTGGAGACGTTCAAGATCGCTTATCCACAAGCGACAGAACAGCTCGTAAGTCGTTCATTACAATTTTAAAATTTTAATTATTAATTTTACTTAATTATATATTTCTTATAATATTAATTTTTTTTTTCCCGTCCAATTAGGAGAGGGTCAATTGGGCCGAAGAAGAGGTGTTCCAGCAAGTAGTTCGGGAGACACAACCGAACATTTCAGAGGCAGATCTGGAAGAAGCCATGCGCCAGGTCGACCGGTCCAGTGTCCAAACGGCAGCGAGGATGTTCGACGCAGCCTTCCCAAACCGTTCAAACAACTACTACTGCCGGGGTTTGGGAAGTTCTGGACTAGGGCTTCTGAAGACCACTAAGGGAGGTCAAAAGAAGGGAGGCGGGGAGAGCCAACATATGAGGGGGGAAGTGCAGCGATTGGCCGCAGAATTGGCGACCTCGTCCCAGAACACTGCAGTATCATTTGGATATGGCCCGTTGGCATGCTGAATGCGACTGAATTCGGCAACACAACTACGACGGCCAACAAAACTGGTGGTATGAGATGTTCGCGGCACTACAACAAAACCTTCCACCCCCGCCCCCGTTTCAGCGGTTAGCGGAACCTCCAATGCCTCAACCTCCTGAGTTCGGTCAGCAGGATGACGAGCCTGATGGAGAGCAGGATGCTGGGGATGACCTGGTGGACTTTAGTGGTTTAGGTGATGATTAGGGTTTAGGGTTTATGTATATTAGAACGAATTTAATAAAAAGGGTATTTAGACGTGTTTCTTGTTGGTGCAAATGCATGGACTGTTTTTGTGATTTGCAGGTTGCTTGGAATGGTAATTTAGAAAATAATTTAATTTTTTTTTCCCAAATGTAAGAAAAGCCGACGATTTTGGCATTATTTCGTCGGCTATAATAACTATAGCCGACGAATTTTACCAATTTTCGTCGGCTATAACTAATTAATGCCTATTAAATATTAATATATTTCGAGAAAATAGCCGACGAAAATTTATAAAATCGTCGGCTATTGTTAAAACCCAATAGCCGACGAATTTCGTCGGCTATAGTTAATGAATTTCGTCGGCCATACTCGAAAAAACCCGACGAAATTCGTCGGCAATTTCTCCCAGGTTTCGCAGACAAAAAATATTTTCGTCGGTAAGATCGTCGGCCATACTCTACTATAGCCGACGAATTGGTTTGTTTCGTCGGCCATTGGTATAGCCGACGGGGTTTTTCGGAAGAATTATAGCCGACGAAAATTTCGTCGGTAGATGGTATAGCCGACGAAAAATTGTCATAGCTGACGAAATTTTTTTCGTCGGCTATTCACTCAGATCTGGTAGTGGCCACCGCCGTTAAAACCCAACATCGCCGCCGCGAACGGCGGCCGATGCGGTGGCCCAAACTGTAAAACCTCCAATTTTCACAAAAACCAACCAATTAAACATCAAACAACACCTAATTTACTCCTTTCAACGCTCTGAGCATGAATTTAACCTCCAATTACATTAAAAACACCAATTACACAATCCTCCATCGAATTCACAAAAACCCTAGAATTTCAAATCCCAAGTTCTCCTTACCTGGAGCAAATTGGTTCGATTCCTTCTATGGAATTGTTGCACGTCGATATCTTCAATTCCCCCAACAAGTGGGTCGAACTGTGGCCGGAGGAGTGAGTTCCCGGTTCGACACAGTCGATCCCTCTCTAGCTTCTATCGGCCGAATGATGGCGAACCAAGCCGCGTCATTGCCACAGATGAGAAGAGGAGGAGGAGGCGGTCCAAACGGGACCGGTGGTGAGCAGAACGGTGGCAGGACGGCGGAGAAAGGTGGAGGGCGACGGTGGTCGGTGGGGGGTCGGCCGAGTCAGGGAGAGAGAGAGAGGAGAAAAGGAAAAGAAAACAACTAGAAGAAAAAGGAAAGTTTCCCTTTCAGGAAATTTCATTCCCTGCTATTTATACTCATCTAAAAACGGTAAATTGCCAATTGTTTACGTCGTAACTTTTTCATGCGAACTACAATTTAAGCGTGTTACGTTTCCATAAACTCGTTTTAACGTTCACTATCTTGTCGAGTAAAACAAATTTCAGTCGGGTCAACTTAATAAAAAGTCAACGTTTAGCACTTTCGAATCGTAAAAACAATTCCTAGAACGTAAAAATAAAAGATAAAATTGTCAAAAGTTAATTCGAGGTTCGGGTCGTATCATCTTTACTTAGTCCCAATAGAGATGATATAAGCTGCATGTTCAGTTTTTCAGAACTACCTAACTGACAAGGTAGTGGAGTGCAATATGACTCCATTACGAGAGCATATATCATCGTAGTCGATTCTAGGGCGTTTGTGAGAGACGTTGCGCCACAAGGTGAGCCTAGACTCTTTTTCTAATTACGCTTTCCATCAAAGATTATTGATAGGGTTTACACTTACGGTGTCGGCATCACCTGACCAAGGATCTATCTCTTTATGTAAACTGGATCACATATCTTTCCGTGTAGGCCAATTCAGAACGTTGGTATTTGCTTCAACGAAGTGAGTGTTCGATATTGAACTTATAAACCACGTCCTCATGTACACTAGTGTAATTCGTATTTGTAGAGATCTCTATATGGATTGGTTTTTCATTGAGGCGTCCCCCAATGATGACCATAATTCATAAAATCCATGAGACGAATGAGTTGTCATTGATTAAAGGATCAAGTTGTGCCAAATTCGCATTTAGCGAGTGTATATCGAACTAAGTGCCCTCTTTACACTTCTTGCGAGAGTCACGGCCTAGTCACACCATCTACCACTTTTGTGGAGTCACCATGTCACCATCTATGAGTGGCAATGTGTCCATTTATCTGTACATCAATCCTTACAGACATGTTTAATATAAGAGAACTATTCCGATATTTTTCTTGAAAAACTAATAGTTTGCTCTTTACAACATGTATATCAAATCTCGTCACTTTGATTTATGGGACTTTGGGGAAGATGATGAGGTATAGTAGGGACAAACCGCGGAAATACCAAGTCGTTCTACTTAAATAAATTTTTTCTTCTCTCCCCCTAACGATGGGGAGACTGGATCATCAAAAAGTGACATAAACGAGATCGCCTGTTAAGGTTTATATATAGCGGACTATAGGTGGAAACTTATGTCTTATTTAAAGACTTTATTCAGAATCAAATAACTCATCATAAAGCCTTGTGGTGGCGCAATATGGCACATAAAGTATGTGGACGATAAAAAGTTTTGATCGGTAGCACTTATATGTTAACAAGATACATTACGTTACAAAAAGTAACATGCAGCTGTGCTTCCTCAAATGTTTCACTAAGTTCTGGGACACCAATTACTACAAATTTTAACAGTAGATAGACATGGGTGTCAAAATTCCAACGCCACCAACCTCATTGCCAGACCCAGCCGGAAACATACCGAATCGGCCGGAATAGTCTCCGGAGGTCTATGAATGTGTGTGTCGAGTGGTTCATGATAGGAGCACAATGTGCGACGATATTATATGTTTTTACCCTCATTTATGCTTTGTTTAACCCTTATTTTTCTAAGATAGAGTCATAATATAGTTTAGTGTTAATTTGGTAGAGTTTGGCGAAAAGTTGGTTAAGAATCTGAAAAATGACTAAGTTTGAAGAATCTGGAAAATAATGCAAGTTGTCTTTTTTGTGATTCTGAGATGAGTAAAAATGTGATCTATCCTTCTCCGAATTTAATGAAATTTTGTGTGCTTATTATTCATATACTGAGGAATGTTGTGTTAAAATTTCAGATCAATCGGAGCTCGGGAAGTCACCCAAACGATGGCTGCAACTTGGCAGTCCGAGCAAACCAATCCAGGGACTTCCAGGATTTTTCTGGGACTGTGTCCCAACTTCGAAAAATCATTCCCGACGACTCATAAGGAATTTGATCAAACTGTTTTATATGAAGGTAGCTATGTGTGTCTAGTTTTTCTGGGACTTAGAATCGCATCAATCGGAGCTCTGAGGAGGACGTTATGCCGGATTTACTAGAGTAAGGTCATTCTGCCGGGAAAACAACAACTATCCCGGTTGCACAAGGAAAGCTTTCCTTTGGACTTTTGAAGCATGGATCGGATATTATGTACCTAAAGATATGTCCATAATAACTTAATGAGAAGATTCAAGTCCAAGATAAGGCCAAGAAGAGTCTAGAAGAAAAGAATTCAGATAATAAGAGAAAGAAAAAGAATCCTGATTAATTTCGGGAAAATTCCTGTGCACGGTCTCTCAACTTCCACGGACTCTCCCGGACAGCTCACAATGAATCAGAATTCGAGCCTTCTATGGATAGAAAGCTATGGGAGTCTAGTTTCCAACCTAACTGGAATCACCTCAATATCTATTTTCTAGAGAAAGATATTCCATAATCTTCACTCGAAGGTCAAATCTGCCAGCAGGATAAGTTTGAGAAAAACTAGGTTTTGTAAACCCTAGCTGCCTCCCTTGCCTCTATAAATACCACAACATAATTTCAGAATAATCATCTTCTCTTCCTCACTTAAACTAGCCAAAACTCTTCCGAATTGCTTCCAAGAATTCTCACCAAGAACATAGCCGAACCATACTCCACCACCTTTCATAAAATCATTCCAATCATTAACACCAATCCACTTGCCGAATTCTTCAACAAGGTTGTCACTTGGATTGTAATTTCAATGGCTTTTGTTTCTTTATATTTATACATTAATTTGTCTATGAATTATGTATTGATTCTTGGATCCGATTTTGGTTTTGTTATTTATTCATGGGATTTCCGAATTCTTGTTATAATTGTTTGGTTTTCTTATGTTTAATTGCCGAATTATGTATGTGATTTAATTGAATATGGTATGATGGGCAGTAGGCTTTTGCATGTTTTCTTGATTTAATTAGGTTTATTTCCTTAATTCGTGTGCAACCGAAGGAGATGTCTAGATGCATTCGAAATGCCATGAGTGTTATCTAGGTATTGAATTCACTTGCCGATTTAATACATGTTGGATCATACGCGTAGTTAATTTTAATGTGTATTTATCTAAGGGCTAGAGTAATTCTGGAAATTTACATGTCGATGTGAGATGAGTGACGCCATACTTGCTAACATGTTCCAATTCGACATATTGTGCTTATGTGCTATTTGTGTTTAATTTCTACGCGTTGTGTTGTTAAACCGATTAGTACCATGTTTAGGATTATACGCAAAGTTAATTCTAAATACTTGTGATGTTTTGAATAATTAGATATACCACGTTTGCTCTAATTAAATTGGAACTTAATTGATCTTGAATTCGTTATATGCTTGCTGCCCCTATTACTTGTTTTAATTTTGTTGCATGTGTAATGAGTTTTGTGTTTTGTGATTGTGTGAAAGGTGATGATCAATTGTATATAATAATTTAGGATTTAAATTCGTAAAAATCAGTAGGCAATTAGATAAAAATTCGACACCCCCCTTTCTATGTGCAACACTTTGTGTAATTGAAAGCCCTTGATTTCCCCGGATAGAACGATCCCTACTTGTCCTAACTACAATCGACACAAGAAGGGTATTATGTGTATGTAGTTGTTTTGCAGGTACTTTGTGCTTGGATAATGTCTCCATCAATTTTTGGCGCCGTTGCCGGGGAAATTATAATGTTTTGATTCATGAAGTGTTACTTTGTAACTTTGTAAATTTCGTGTGTCATTGTATCATCTCTTGAATTTTTTTTTCCTGTGATCAGTGATCATGAATAGTGACGGTGAACAGTTAAATCGTAATAGTGTCGTGAACAGTAATTTTTTTTTTTTAAACTTATACATATTACTTCTAACTTATTTCTAACCTATACTCTAACTTATTCTAGCTCATTCTTTCTAACCTATACATATTGATTCTCAAGATTGTTGTAGAGTTTAATTGTTAGTTGCAGATCATAAGGAAGAGGTGAAGAATTACATTGTAAACAGTTGATTGGAGCTCTCATTGACTTGGGAAGGACGACAAGTGTTGCAAGAAACGAATTCCACTACTCTCAACTTTTGTTCATAATTTGCAATTAAATTCTACTTAGCTAATTATTGTATATTTATATACTAACTTCTAACTTTAGCTAATTCACTAACTCACTACTAACTTATTCTTTGAACTCTCATCTCCACTCTTCTAATTTTCTTTATCTTGATGTGATGCAGCTGAAGAGCGAAGTAATCATGCATCGAGTTTTGATAACCATTGTAAGGAGGCACGAATTTGGAGTGCGCACTCCAAAAGGCGTCGCCCACAACTTGATTAAGAAGTGAAGAGTCTAGGCTGAGTAGACTATAAACATTAAGCGCTGCATGGGAGGCAACCCATTTCAACCAAAATTGTGAAGGAGCCGTCTACGAGAGTTTGAATTTTCTAAATCCCTAAACTTTTTTTGGTTGAATTGTATAAATGTGGAACTTGTTAATTTTATCATATGCTTAGAAATTACAACATTATTTCTGGTTTACATTGAGGACAATGTAATTTTCTAAGTGTGGGGTAGGGAATATATGTTTCACATGTTTTGTTTTGTTTTTGAGTCTTTGTTTTGAGTCATAAAAGAAAAAAGAAAAAAAACCAGAAAATCAGAAAAAAAAAAAAATTCGTTGCTTTTAGTTTGTAATTTTTGTAGGTTTTGTTTTTGTTTTTGAGTCTTAGGATGCCCGTAATAGTCTATGATGATTATGTCTTTGAGTACATAGATGATTGTTTTGCATAATCATGAGAATTAATTGTGAGTTTCATGGACATTCTGATTGGTATGAACATTCGAGACTTGGACTTATTTGTGTAATAAGCATGCATGTTTGTGTTGATTTTGTTCCATAATAACCTATGTGAGCTTTGATGCCAAGTACTTTCTTCATGAGCGATAAATATAAAAAAAAAATGGGCAAAATTTTTTCAAAACTTCGTCATTCTTTGATTATTCAATGACTTTGTGCCATAGCTTTTAATGAACTCTAGAATGCTAGAACTTGCTCTTGACGATTTTTGAGACTATTATTCATGAAATGCCTTGATTTTGAAAAGGATTGAAATGATCATATTAGGATTACCACCAATGCCAAATAAAGCTTATGTCTAATTTGTGCCCATCGTGGGACTCCTTAGTTTTAACCCCTTTGAGCCGACATTAAGCCATTTTGTTTCATCACCATGATACACATTCCTTGAGCTTAGAACAGTTTATCCTTTCCATTGTTGTCAAGACTTGGTAAAGTTTAATTGGAATTTGTTATTTGAAGTGATGTTGTGAAGTAAGTGTGGGGTAAAACTTGTCCAATTGCATGAAATTCAGAGATGTGTTGCCCGAAATTATAAGGAAAAGAAGAAAATTCGGACAGAAAAATAAAAAGAAAAATTGAGCCGAAATAAAATGAAAAAACAAAGAATAGTTTCGGCAATGAAAAGAAAAGAGGAAAATTGGATGAGTTCTTGTGGTGAATTTGGAGTTGTATTATTATTTGAAGGTCTATTATTACTATACTTGACCTTTGTTCATATTCACTATGTTATGGGGAAGAAAAGAATGAAGTTTGGGCCCAACAAGTTGGAACTTGGCCCTTGGAGTGAAGACATAAGGATTTATTGAATTTTGCTAAGTCTTGGTGACATTTTATCACCACTATCCTAAATATGAATGCCGTATGCCAATCCCCATTATCACCTTTATGTTGATCTTTTCATGATTCTTAAAATGGGTGAACTTTGATTTGTGGAGATTTTTGTCAAGAGTTGAGCTTATAGCTTTGGTTCATTGGTGCACATAGTTGTTACATGAAGTTTTTCCAGAAAATTGATTCACAAAGTGTTTTTATTTGATGAAATATGCGAGCTATTTGTTGCCTTACAATCTGTTCTCTTGCATATACTATGAGTGAATTTCCATATCATGAGTGAAAAGAAGAGAGTATGCCTAGTGAGGAGGATGAAATCAACATAACATGTCATTGCTTGTGATTTTCGTTTCTTACTTGTTCATGCTTTGATACATGTCTATGACGCTCGGGATTTATGTGCTTACATTGAAATGCTTAACTTGAAAGCTATGTGTTTTAAAGATCCTGAGACAATCATTTAGGGGCAGTAGTTGAGTCTTTTTGTTTTTGTTTTGCTAAGGGACTAGCAAATGATAAGTGTGGGGTAGTTGATAGGAGCACAATGTGCGACGATATTATATGTTTTTACCCTCATTTATGCTTTGTTTAACCCTTATTTGTCTAAGATACAGTCATAATATAGTTTAGTGTTAATTTGGTAGAGTTTGGCGAAAAGTTGGTTAAGAATCCGAAAAATGACTAAGTTTGAAGAATCTGGAAAATAATGCAAGTTGTCTTTTTCGTCATTCTGAGATGAGTAAAAATGCGATCTATCCTTCTCCGAATTTAATGAAATTTGGTGTGCTTATTATTCATATACTGAGGAATGTTGTGTTAAAATTTCAGATCAATCGGAGTTTGGGAAGTCACCCAAACGATGGCTGCAACTTGGCAGTCCGAGCAAACCAATCCAGGGACTTCCAGGATTTTCCTGGGACTGTGTCCCAACTTCGAAAAATCATTTCCGACGACTCATAAGGAATTTGATCAAACTGTTTCATATGAAGGTAGCTATGTATGTCTAGTTTCTCTGGGACTTGGAATCGCATCAATCGGAGCTCTGAGGAGGAAGTTATGCCGGATTTACTGGAGTAAGGTCATTCTGCCGGGAAAACAACAACTATCCCGGTTGCACAAGGAAAGCTTTCCTTTGGACTTTTGAAGCATGGATCGGATATTATGGACCTAAAGATATGTCCATAATAACTTAATGAGAAGATTCAAGTCCAAGATAAGGCCAAGAAGAGTCTAGAAGAAAAGAATTCAGATAATAAGAGAAAGAAAAAGAATCCTGATTAATTTCGGGAAAATTCCTATGCACGTCTCTCAACTTCCACGGACTCTCCCGGACAGTTCACAATGAATCCGAATTCGAGCCATATATGGATAGAAATCTACGGGAGTCTAGTTTCCAACCCAACTGAAATCACTTCAATATCTATTTTCTAGAGAAAGATATTCTATAATCTTCACTCGAAGGTCAAATCTGTCAGCAGGATAAGTTTTAGAAAAACTAGGTTTTGTAAACCCTAGCTGCCTCCCTTGCCTCTATAAATACCACAACATAATTTCAGAATAATCATCTTCTCTTCCTCACTTAAACTAGCCAAAACTCTGCCGAATTGCTTCCAAGAATTCTCACCAAGAACATAGCCGAACCATACTCCACCACCTTTCATAAAATCATTCCAATCATCAACACCAATCCACTTGCCGAATTCTTCAACAAGGTTGTCACTTGGATTGTAATTTCAATGGCTTTTGTTTCTTTGTATTTATACATTAATTTGTCTATGAATTATGTATTGATTCTTGGATCCGATTTTGGTTTTGTTATTTATTCATGGGATTTCCGAATTCTTGTTATAATTGTTTGGTTTTCTTATGTTTAATTGCCGAATTATGTATGTGATTTAATTGAATATGGTATGATGGGCAGTAGGCTTTTGCATATTTTCTTGATTTAATTAGGTTTATTTCCTTAATTCGTGTGCAACCGAAGGAGATGTCTAGATGCATTCGAAAGGCCATGAGTGTTATCTAGGTATTGAATTCACTTGCCGATTTAATACATGTTGGATCATACGCGTAGTTGATTTTAATGTGTATTTATCTAAGGGCTAGAGTAATTCTGGAAATTTACATGTCGATGTGAGATGAGTGACGCCATACTTGCTAACATGTTCCAATTCGACATATTGTGCTTATGTGCTATTTGTGTTTAATTTCTACGCGTTGTGTTGTTAAACCGATTAGTACCATGTTTAGGATTATACGCGAAGTTAATTCTAAATACTTGTGATGTTTTGAATAATTAGATATACCGCATTGGCTCTAATTAAATTGGAACTTAATTGATCTTGAATTCGTTATATGCTTGCTGCCCCTATTACTTGTTTTAATTTTGTTGCATGTGTAATGAGTTTTGTGTTTTGTGATTGTATGAAAGGTGATGATCAATTGTATATAATAATTTAGGATTTAAATTCGTAAAAATCAGTAGGCAATTAGATAAAAATTCGACACCCCCCTTTCTATGTGCAACACTTTGTGTAATTGAAAGCCCTTGATTTTCCCCGGATAGAACGATCCCTACTTGTCCTAACTACAATCGACACAAGAAGGGTATTATGTGTATGTAGTTGTTTTGCAGGTACTTTGTGCTTGGATAATGTCTCCATCAGTTCACCACTTTCCAGGTGTCCAATGGCCTTTAAATTTTATTAGCAGGTAGCCATGGATGTTAGAAATTGGTGATCCAAATTTCAACTCAAGAAGCGGCCTAAAAATAGGTGAACCGGTCTGTTCAATGACGAGTCCGCAAGCTAGAAAACCGAAATTTCTAAGTTTGTTTCAACTTTTCAATGATTGTCAAGGTCTACTACCTTAATAAGCAAGATTGAGCTGGTTATAGCAATCAAGGGTAGGTGCCATTGTCGAGCACAAAATCTGACATGTTGCCCTATTTGAGCTAGAGCTTTCAGAAAACATGGTTGAGGGGAGGAACAAGAATAGATGAGCCTCTGCCTAGTAGTGGTGCTGTGATTCCACAATCAAAACTCCTAGAGGAGTCTCAGTTGAAATAAGGACCAGAGCACCCTCATCCACACCTCAATTTGAGACGTGAGTAGAATGAAGGGCAATAGTGACAGAGTTGAGATCAAGGGTAGCCTCCTGCTGGTCTTGCATACGACGCTCAACTGAGAAGCAATGCCTCAAGAGTGTCATATGTTATAGGGATATCTGACAGGACCCGAACCAGATTTCACCCTGAAACCCGGATAAGGCCCTGCGGAGACCACCTTAAGACTAACTCTATCGATAAATCGATAAGTCAATCTTAAGATGGACAACCCTAAAACCTGCAACAACCAAAACACTTCTAAATTCCCGTTCCATCTGTAACACCTGGAGCCACCTGCTCCCCAAATCAAAACAACAGCCACCAATAAACACAAAATCTAATTCAACTGGCTCACAGGTAATCAGAGCAATCTAACAAAATGAACTGGAATTACAAATGAAAATATAACAAAAAATATAATATGAAAATAAAAGAATAAGGGATCACAGATCCCACCTAGTATAAGGGATCACAAATCCCAACATTGTCAAAAAATATAATATGACAATGTTGATGACTATGCCTCCACCCCGAGTACTCTTGACCTTTGATCACTACTCTGCACACTGGGCGATTTTTAAAACGAAGGGCCCAGGGGAAAGTAAATTAAAAACGTTAGAGTGAGTGGATAAAAATAAAATAATGTAATATAATACCTCAATTTGAAAGTATCATATTACTTTCCCAATATTTTAGAAATAAAATCACATTGCATGCCTTTAATAAAACGTTCCACGTTTTAAGAAAATCGTATTTAAAAATCAGCCCCGCTGATATATCAAATAAACAAATAATACTTTTGTTTATATTTGTATTTCAAAACGAAATATTTTTGAAAATCAATTAATAATATTTCACGACCAATCCCATTGGCAATATAAAAACTCAGTCCTGCTGGTTCGGGAATTTATTAAATTACAAAAAGTCTCATAGAGAAAATATTACCGAAAACCAAATAATATAAAATCATGACCAATCCCATTGGTCATATAATAGAATAGGGGAACGTCATTACCACCATTTAATAGTAGCCTCCAAGACTAAGGGTCGAGCCTCCAAGACTCTCTCTATAGCGTCCCACGTTATGCCCGTACACGTCGACCACCGAGCGTGAATCTGACGTATGTGGTCAAGTCGTCACCTCGCATGGGCTCAGGCGACTAAGCAAGCTAGCATCAACATATATATGGACCCTGATATGGTGAAAATCCGAAAACAAAACTGAAACTATGCTTCTCTTTATATATCATAAATCCGTACGGTCCCCGACCGCACATCTGAGGCTTATAATAATCATTAGTATAATAGCCTTGAAATATACTCATATATATCCGACATATCCAACATGCCGTAAAATAATATCAAAAATTATATTTATAACGTCGACATGTCTCACATGTCGAAAATCATAAATAACGAAAAATATAAAATCCCCGGAAATCTCATTTCCGGTCACTACCTTTAATTAAAACTTATTTAACATAATCAAGTTATAATTAATTAAAATATACTATTTCCGGAAACCTCGTTTCCGGATAAAATCACATAGTAAAAGCATAAGCCCAAAACCATATATTTCTTTAAATATCATTTCATTAAAACAATTACGCATGCATTTATTTAAAATAAAATCCACTCACAGTACGGCCGAGCGCGCCGCTAATCCGATCTCTCGTCCCGTCGAATAACCTCTCGACCTGTAATAGGGACGTAATTATAATTATTACGAAACTCGGAATTTATTTATAAACGTTAAATCTACGGACGTCCTCACTCGTCTGAATGACCCCATTTAAATTATCGTTATCGGTATTGGAGTTACGTCTCAAATACCGAAACCATTTACGTCTCAAAATTACTCAGGACACCTATCCCGAGTCCGATCAATCCCTTTTCTGATTATTTCGTCGTAAAACCCTTTTAATAAGCTTTTAACCTTTTTACGGTAAGTCAACAGTTATAATCTAAGGTCAAACAGTAATTATTCTAGGTCAAACAGTAATTCTGAAAGTCAAACAGTAAATGGTTAAAATCCAATTACTATTTACCATTTACTTTTACTGTTTTACTTTTCACCTTTTACCGTTTTACTTTTACTTTTTACTGTTTCACTGTTCATCATCTCCTACCTCACGCAGCCGGAACAGTGGCGCCGCCGACACCGTCGCCGGAACAGCAGCGCCGCCACAGGAGGCAAAAACACCTCCAATCGATCCCAAAATTCCACAGCAACATCGCCACAACCTCGGGGACTCATCCCCGTCGCCTCCGCCACCAAAAACCAGCGCAGCCGCCGCATACGGCGGCCCAAAAATCTCAAATTCAAAAATCAACAAAATTCAACTAATCGAACCCTAAATTACACTCAAACGACTCTAATCATCGTCCTAAACCCGAATTCAACCTCCAAATTCACCAAAAACACCAAAATCACAACCTCCACCGATTTGACCAAAAACCCTAGAAATTTCAAATTCTCAATTCTCCTTACCTGCTACGATTTGGTTCGATTCCTCAGACACAATTGCTACACCAGCTGAGGCCTTCGATTCCCGACCGGAATCGAGTCGAACGGCGGCCGGAGGAGAGAGTTCTGTCCAAACAGAGGGGAACTGTTTTGGGCGTCGTACGCCCCAACGGGGGCGAGCCCCGCCGTGCCACTGCCACCGGCGTGACAAGGTGGAGGAAGCGGTCCCAATGGGACCGGTGGCGAGCCGAGCGGTGGCTGGATGGCGGAGAACCAAGGGTGGCGACTCGGTCGGTGCAACTCGGGCCGAGTCGGGGAGAGGAAGAGAAAAAGAGGAAAAAGAAAAAAGAAAAGAAAAAGAAGAAAAAAAGGGAAAGTTGCCTTTTCGGGAAATTTCATCCCCGCTATTTATACTCGTCCAAAAACGGCAAATTCCAATTTTTACGTCGTAACTTTTTCACACAAACTCCAAATTGAACGTGCCTGTCCACGAGCTCGTTTCAACGTCTTCTACCTCGACATGAAATAAAATCCTCGGTCGAGTCAACTTATTTAAAAGTCAACCTTTAGAACTTTTAAATCGTAAAAATAATTCCCGAAGAGAAATAATAAAAGTAAAACAGTTAAACGGTAATTCTAGGTTCGGGTCGTATCAATTCTCCCCTCCTTATAAAAATTTCGTCCTCGAAATTTACGTACCTGCCAAAACAGAAGGATGAGCACTGACATCTCACTGCTTCTCTATTTTCTCAGGTAGTTCCCTTTATCTCATAAATTACCTCAAACAATTTTGTCCTCCCGATCAAGACTTTGAACTAACTGCTCCTTGACATTCAAATCTTTCTAAAGTTTGATAGGTTGAGTTTTCAAGATATGCGAAGGATCGGCAATTACTCATGGAGTATAGACACATGGAAAAACGTCATGTATCTTGGATAATTTCGAAGGTAGCTCTAACCGATAAGCTACCGGACCAATCAGCTCCGTAATCTCATGAAGGCCGATATATGCTGACACTCAGGATCTCATCTCTAATATCAGCGTAACTCTCTCTAGGAGAGTTGCTCATCTCAGTTACTTTTGAACTGCATCTCACAAGACTCAATAAATCCATGAGTGCATCTGAATAGACATCTCTGTCAATTCACCCATCCAAATGTGCAAGGCAGTGCGGAAATATCATCGAACCTATAAAGCTGCCTACAACTCATTTCAGGTCCATAATTAAATCACGATCCTTAATCAGATTCCATGGACTTAGGCATCACAGGGTCTAACAGTCTCCCTCACCCACAACTCAACAAGTTGACTTTGGGTGTGGAATACGCCATATACAAAACAAAATAGTAATATCTAATCCCACACAGACACTGGCAAATGCCGCTGAATATCCCAAAGTTCTACCTCTCACGGTTTACCTGTTGTCACATCAATCAATAACGTCTCATCACTCGAACTGGAGAAAATACAATTGTAAGCTATACTATGCTTTATCTCTCATATGATCTTAGGACGAGTCCTCAATTTGTGCTTCCCGCACCAAAATAATCAGGACTGGTTTCAAATGAAACTGGTTTATCAAAGTCCAAGCTCGTCCATGGATAAAGCAACTCTCATAACTCACAAAAGAGTGGGACCTGAATCAGCGTCAATTGTGACAACCAACAGAGGCTTCCAACTAGATACATCAGCTACCACCAATAAACCAGTTCCGATTTGACATCAAGGAATCCTTCGGATATCAAAATCAGTTTCCATAACCGATGACTAACACCAGAACTGTTAAATCGACCATTATCAAAAATAACATTGTAACGAAAATCGAACTTCAGCATATAACCTCAAACTCGAGAGAAAACATCTCAAATACCCAAAAGACTCGCTGAATTCACAAAATAAATGTCACGACTTGAATTTGCCCGAGCCAACACATATTCAATATCCTCCATTAGCTCGCATTAAAGAAAAGAAACCCTCGAGAAATAAGATTCTCGAAACCTCATTAAACTAGTCAATATCTCGTCCCACGAAAGCTGACATGAGAATAACTCAAATCAATGATCTATTCAACGAAACCACCAACACGCATTATAGAAATAATGACTTCTCAAGTCATCTCTGGATCAATAAGTGGTCCCACCACAGTACGATCCCAAAAGAAAATTTTCCCATTAACAAAACGTCGTTCAACTTATAAGAATATGCACTAGTCACGTCACAACATTTCTTACACAAGCCTTGACTCGAAACACTACCTGAGTCAACATGGAAACTCGTTTCCTGTAAGGCTATACTATAAGTGGCAAATAAAATACCTCGAACAAATCACCTGGTATTGCCCTGTAAAACCAGTAGGAAAACTAAATACTCGTGACTCATAATACTGTTCTCAAGATTCACTTTACTTAATGAAGTCACCTGAGTTATTAGTGTCCTCTGATTGTCCTCTGATTGAGTCACACCATTCAATTCTTATTCCATGCTGCATCCAATCACTTCAATATCGCTAACCTCTTGGCGTCGAAATCTCTACCTCTACAATCACAACAATCTGGAATGCAACCATCCACATGCCTCACACAAATGTCAAATTCAGAACAGAGTCGATATGTTTGTTTGACAAGTGTTCTATGATTAACTAAATAATCAACATCAACATTCGCCATCAGCCAAAAAATGTCTGAAAATCAAAAGATATTGCTACGACGGTAGCAGATAGAACTCCGACTCAACTATGGAAGATTTCTGAAATAGCTCTAGAGTTCGAAAAATACTTCCTGGAAGTCACCTTTGGATTTCAATCCAACCACCACGGATAAGCATGTGACTTCAATCCGAACTAGTAGCCATTCACGGATCTTGAATCGGGATGACGGATCAAAATTTATGATCCGTTGAAGTTTCGAAGCAATTCCTCGAATAAGAAACACAAAAGAGCGAAAGAAGTGGCCGATCAAACATAAATATAAATATTTATATAATGACCAGTCGATAAAAGACGTTTGTCGAATTCTGGTACGACTACCAGAATCTTCTCATCAGAATTACCAAGCTAACCATGCAATGGTCGAATAGATCCCCGATATAAGTATTTCGGATATCGTCTGCAGCTGCTCACGTGGTAAAGCAATGCCATCAAGCCCAAGCCATACTTCATTGTAACACGGTGATTCCGAAGCCACAACGACTATATCTCAAAATTTACGCTGCATGGAATCACCAAGAATCGCCAACTTCCATTCATCACTAACCTCCCAATGTTATCATGATTACATATTCAAATCTCTTTCCCCTCAATTACCACATGTTTCAAAATAAAATATCTCCCATCCGGGTAGCTATTTCAATTTGTAATTCTTCCTTTATCCAATCTTCCGACCAAGGTCGCTAAGAATTAGAATTATTTATAGCTCCCACAATCCCCTTATGGCTCTCCATTCCTTCCGTCATAACCGATATGTCCAAAATCAAAATAAGACGGTTATGAGATTCATAAAAACAACACATGTACACTGCCACTTAAATGTCCACTGACTCATTTTCTCCACATACGCCAAATACATTGGTCAATCCACAAAATATAGCTGAAGAGTGGCTCTCACACATACTCGTAACAATCTAAAATAACATTCAGAAAGTTACATAATCAATTTTTTTCCACTCATTACCGCAAGGTCGCAAAACGTCAATTATCTCACTTTGGCCTTGTCGACATTTCCAAACCGATCACTTAAATAGACTGCTCAAGAACAAGGGCCAAATCCCCGTACACAACGTGAATAAGAGACCAAGTATCAATGTGTAGCCTTCTCAGGAATAACACCTTCCTATCTCAAAAGAAATAGGGCCAAAACATCTGAGTTCTCAACTTGTAACCCGACGCTAGAACTGCTGATAAGCGTCAAAGCACAACCGAATAGGTATAACCCACATACCTATCACGTACGCAAGGATAACGTCCTAAGAGGTCGATGTACTCGAGGCATAGTCCAAGAGATACAACTCGATACCTGAAATGTACTTTACATACTTAATAATGACAATAGCGCCAAGGAGCCCGATGGGTATCCGCTGCAGTCGGATCCATCAGTCGGAGGTACTAAGCATTACTAAGCATATAAAATAACTGAATAGAATAGTACTCTACAGAGTACATAACAAGACACAAAATAATCAAAGTCACACACTTAATGAACACACTAGCATCAAAGTATATGATGGAAATCCGCCGGTCGGACCATCAATCCAAAATACTAGGCGTCATCAAGTATAAAAGATAAAATGACTCAAGGAATGAAAGGACCTAATGCTCTGATACCAAACTGACAGAACCCGAACCAGATTTCACCCTGAAACCCGGATAAGGCCCTGCGGGGACCACCTTAAGACTAACTCTATCGATAAATCGATAAGTCAATCTTAAGATGGACAACCCTAAAACCTGCAACAACCAAAACACTTCTAAATTCCCGTTCCATCTGTAACACCTGGAGCCACCTGCTCCCTAAATCACAACAACCACCACCAATAAACACAAAATCTAATTCAATTGGCTCACATGTAATCAGAGCAATCTAACAAAATGAACTGGAATTACAAATGAAAATATAACAAGAAATATAATATGAAAATAAAAGAATAAGGGATCACAGATCCCACCTAGCGGAAGCGACAATGTTGATGACTATGCCTCGACCCCGAGTACTCTTGACCTCTGATCACTACTCTACACACTGGGCGATTTTTAAAATGAAGGGCCCAGGGGAAAGTAAATTAAAAACGTTAGACTGAGTGGATAAAAATAAAATAATTTAATATAATACCTTAATTTGAAAGTATCATATTACTTTCCCAATATTTTAGAAATAAAATCACATTGCATGCCTTTAATAAAACGTCTCACGTTTAAAGAAAATCGTATTTAAAAATCAGCCCCGCTGATATATCAAATAATCAAATAATACTTTTTTTTATATTTGTATTTCAAAACGAAATATTTTTGAAAATCAATTAATAATATTTCACGACCAATCCCATTGGTCATATAAAAACTTAGTCCCGCAGGTTCGGGAATTTATTAAATTACAAAATGTCTCATAGAAAAAATATTCCCGAAAACTAAATAATATAAAATCATGACCAATCTCATTGGTCATATAATAGAATAGGAGAACGTCATTACCACCATTTAATAGTAGCCTCCAAGACTAAGGGTCGAGCCTCCAAGACTCTCTCTATAGCGTCCCACGCTATGCCCGTACACGTCGACCACCGAGCGTGAATCTGACCTATGTGGTCAAGTCGTCACCTCGCATGGGCTCAGGCGACTAAGCAAGCTAGCATCAATATATATCTGGACCTTGATATGGTGAAAATCCGAAAACAAAACCGAAACTACGCTTCTCCTTATATATCATAAATCCTTACGGTCCCCGACCGCACATCTGAGGCTTATAATAATCATTAGTATAATAGCCTCGAAATATACTCATATATATCCGACATATCCAACATGCCGTAAAATAATATTAAAAATTATATTTATAACGTCGACATGTCTCACATGTCGAAAATCATAAATAACGAAAATATAAAATCCCCGGAAATCTCATTTCCGGTCACTACCTTTAATTAAAACTTATTTAACATAATCAAGTTATAATTAATTAAAATATACTATTTCCGGAAACCTCGTTTCCGGATAAAATCACATAGTAAAAGAATAACCCCAAAACCATATATTTCTTTAAATATCATTTCATTAAAACAATTATGCATGCATTTATTTAAAATAAAATCCACTCACAGTACGGCCGAGCGCGCCGCTAATCCGATCTCTCGTCCCGTCGAATAACCTCTCGACCTGTAATAGGGACGTAATTATAATTATTACGAAACTCGGAATTTATTTATAAACGTTAAATCTACGGACGTCCTCACTCGTCTGAATGACCCCCCCCCCCTTTAAATTATCGTTATCGGTATTGGAGTTACGTCTCAAATACCGAAACCATTTACGTCTCAAAATTACTCAGGACACCCATCCCGAATCCGATCAATCCCTTTTCTGATTATTTCGTCGTAAAACCCTTTTAATAAGCTTTTAACCTTTTTACGGTAAGTCAACAGTAATAATCCAAGGTCAAACAGTAATTATTCTAGGTCAAACAGTAATTCTGAAAGTCAAACAGTAAATGGTTAAAATCCAATTACTATTTACCATTTACTTTTACTGTTTACTTTTACTGTTTTACTGTTTTACTTTTCACACTTTACCGTCTTACTTTTACTATTTACTGTTTCACTGTTCATCATCTTCTACCTTACGCCGCCGGAACAGTGGCGCCGCCGCCACCGCCGCCGGAACAGCAGCGCTGCCACAGGAGGCAAAAACACCTCCAATCGATCCCAAATTTCCACAGCAGCTTCGCCACAACCTCGGGGACTCATTCCCGTCGCCTCCGCCGCCAAAAACCAGCGCAGCCGCCGCATACGGCGGCCGGCACGGCGGCCCGAAAATCCCAAATTCAAAAATCAACAAAATTCAACCAATCGAACCCTAAATTACACTCAAACGACTCCAATCATCGTCCTAAACCCGAATTCAACCTCCAAATTCACCAAAATCACAACCTCCACCGATTTGACCAAAAACCCTAGAAATTTCAAATTCTCAATTCTCCTTGCCTGCTACGAATTGGTTCGATTCCTCAGACACAATTGCTACACCGGCCGAGGCCTTCGATTCCCGACCGGAATCTAGTCGAACGGCGGCCGGAAGAGAGAGTTCCGTCCAAACGGAGAGGAACTGTTTCGGGCGTCGTACACCCCAACGGGGGCGAGCCCCGCCGTGCCACTGCCACCGGCGTGACTAGGAGGAGGAGGCGGTCCCAACGGGACCGGTGGCGAGCCGAGTGGTGGCTGGATGGCGGAGAACCAAGGGCGGCGACTCGGTCGGTGCAGCTCGGGCCGAGTCGGGGAAAGGAGGAGAAAAAGAGGAAAAAGAAAAAAGAAAAGAAAAAGAAGAAAAAAAGGGAAAGTTGCCTTTTCGGGAAATTTCATCCCCGCTATTTATACTCGTCCAAAAACGGCAAATTCCAATTTTTACATCGTAACTTTTTCACACGAACTCCAAATTGAACGTGCCACATGTCCACGAGCTCGTTTCAACGTCTTCTACCTCGACATGAAATAAAATCCTCGGTCGAGTCAACTTATTTAAAAGTCAACCTTTAGAACTTTCAAATCGTAAAAACAATTCCCGAGGAGAAATAGTAAAAGTAAAGCAGTTAAACGGTAATTCTAGGTTCGGGTCGTATCAATATCCCTAGCTTGGGCCGAGCTCATGGTGTTTACATAGGTTGGACCGACGTTGTTCATGATTATCGAGACCAAGTCACTGTCAGACATAGGGCTTCGTGCCAAAGCAAGATTATTAGCAATAGGATTAATCTTATCTAAATAGTCAGAGATACTCAATGATCCATGTATAGTGTGCAAGAGTTCTCCTCCGAGTTGGAGAATGCGATTTTGAGATGACGATTCAAAACACTTGGCGAGAGAAGTGTATGTGAAGAAGGAGTTGGTGGACCTCGCCACAGTTACCAACATCGGTGTAGTGAGTGAATTAATGTGAGTGTCTGACCTATGCTTTATATATTGATTCAAGTGCCTGACTTGTGCATTTGACAACAATCTCCTTAGTAGGCTAGCCGTTTTCATCTCTCAGGAAGCAGGGAGAACAAGAAATAGAACCATCTACGTATCCAATCAAGTTTCGGCTCTTACGTAAATGTTGAATTTGAGCAAGCTAGATGGGGTAGTTTGTTCGATCTAACTTGATCGAAAGATAGTTGGTAAGAGTAGGGGCCTGGTCAAATGAGTTGCGTTAGGGATAGGGAACGAGAGATGCGGACATAGTTGAAGAGGCATAGGTAGAGGATTGAGCGGAGGTGGTGGAGTTGATGGGAGCAAGTTCGGTGGCAAGTGCAGGGGCCATTTGTGATGGTGAGTTTTGGATTATGAGGGAGGGAAAAAGTTTGTGTCATAGGACTTCAGACTCATGATACCATAAACGAATAGAAGATGAAGAGGGGTTTTGGATATTGTCAGATGCAATCAACTAGTGTTTGACCTGTGCTTTATATAATTATTCAAGTGTGATCAGATTACAATCGTAATATAATAATTTACATAAGATTATAAAACTGTAATAAATTGATGATGAGATTACAGACTGTACCAAATTGATAAGATATAGCACCACAAAAGATATCTTAAGATTGTTGAAGTCTTATAATCTAGTTGTAGATGAGAAGAAGTAGGAGTTGTATTCGATTGAGGATTCCTATATGGAATAGGAGAAGGTCTATTAATGTGTACCTGAAGTTTCACCGAGCCAGAAGTTTCGAGTACATATCCTATTTGAACCTGAAGTTCAAATTCGTTAGAACCTGAAGTTCTAATCATAATAGCATGAACCTGAAGCTTCGTGCATATTTTGCTATCCCATGTTCAATATACAATTTTTTTCGAACTTGAAGTTCGACCTTTATATTATTTGTTAAGAACCTGAAGTTCTAACACTGTATATGGATCCTAACATATTTCATTTTCATTATATATAGGAAGATGACCAATTTGGCAAAATTGGGATTTGTCGCCCTTGAAGATCCAGTTAGACAAATCTGAGAACCATATCTATGATAATAATTTCCCCATACTTTGTAAAACAAACACGGATCCCTAGCAGTCTACAAGTGTTGATTAAAACCGCCCTCAACCTCATAGAAGTAATACTATTACCGAAGAAACGCTTATATGCGTGGGGGGGAAGTATCCCGCGTTTCCCAATCTACATAGAAATGGCCTCCGATATAGCACCATTCACATGAAGGGTTTTGGTTATGATCAACAAAAGTGGCTTCACCTACATGTTACACTTTAGAAACTACAATAAACTCAAACATACACAACACTATCAACTCCCTAGAAATTAAACTAAGTGATTACCAACATACATCAATATACATCATGCAACTTCCGAAATTTAAACTCTACATGCCGAAGCATATTTCTACTTTACAAAATCCCAAAATAAAATTAAAATTACAACTTTACAAATTCACAACAAAAATTTCCAGCAACATTATATACACAACAAATTCATAAAACAAGCTTTTATAATCCCCGGCAACGGCGCCAAAAATTGACGTGAGCCGAAACTCGCATGCAATAATAACCCTACAAAATATCGTTAGTAGTATGAGCAAGTAGGGATCGTTCTAGGCCGGGGATTAAGGGTACCTGAGATATGAAATTGTTAGACAAATATATACAAATATAAACACAAAACGTCACACATGGGGGTATGATATGGTTCGGCATTAAGCTGCCCTAGACTACACACGAAACTTAAATTGCTGAAAATAAATCCTAAGTCTAATATTTACAAGTGATCATCATCTTTCACACAAAACAGTTCACACAAAGACTCTTTAACATGTAAATTTGCATGCAAGAAGGTAAGGAACAAGTATCAACATGTTTAAATTCAAAATTAGTTCCGACTACAACTTAGTTGTAAGACTTCTCAAGTTCTTAAGATCGACCTTTTGAGTATGGACCCTAGAATATATGTTAATCCTTTTGAGACTTAACAATTAATCACAATAGTCTAAATCGGAGACATGCAAAACAAGCAAGGTTGTCAATCATCTTATTTTAACATGCAAGACCTCTAAAGTATTATACCCTAGGTGAGCAAAACAAATCAAAGCAACCTTTTGAGTATTTAGCCATATTTGTTATTACTCGGGTTTGATGAAACCTAACATCTAGATTTACATGCTTCAAGCCAACACTAATGTTTCGGTTTTTAAGTCCCAATCCTTAGATTTCTAACCAATTTCGAACCTAAAACATGCAAGATACCACTGCCCTAATTATCATACATACGAAATTCACATGCTAAAATCATAAAACTTAAACATAAACATCAATCATGCAATCGGTTTACATAAAAGTTCAATAAAAACCAAGAAACGAATTGTTTTCATACAATACAACCAAACTACAACAAATACAAAAGTCATAGGGGGAGTGGATCACACTTTTAGAACCTTTGAAGACTCCTCAAGACGTGACAAGATGGTACTTGCTGCTGCTCCTTAGTGCTCGGCCTAAGCAAGAATCGGCAGAAAACAAGGTGAAGGAATTCGGAAGTTTGTGGTGGTGGTGATGGTGTTTTGGCTAAGTATTTGGGTATTTGGTACTTAAGAAACTTGGTAGAGCTTTGGCTAGTATTTTAGTGCTTGAGATGAGATGATTTTTAGAATGAAAAAGTGAGGGTATATATATAGGAGGCTGCCGGCAAAACCCTAGATGCAAAAGGGATTCACAAAACCTATTAGAATAAGGTTTTGAAACCTTCCTTTCATGGTTCAATTAGGTTTTCTTTTTCTGAAATTTTCTTCAAGGCTTGGGCTTCACATCTTCATGGACTTCTTGTATGATCTTGGACTTCAAATGATAGGTCTTAATCCACCAAAAATGCATCATTGCCGGCAGCAACACAAAGGCACACAATCTGCCTCTATTCGGCAGCTTCTCCTAGTGTGACTAGGAGAACTTCTTTCTTCAATTTTTCTTCAATGCCATGGCCTAGTGTCTTCCTCTTCCCTTTCTTAAGCTTGGATCATCTTTACATATGCATTTGTACACCATTTGGTCCATCAAAAACAGAAAACACAAAAAGGGGGCAGTAGGTTCCTGGAATCGGCAGATTTGACCTTGTTGCAGTAATTCCGGCATATCTCCATCCGTGGAGCTCCGATTGATGCGATTCCAAGTCTCAGATAAACTAGACACATATAGTCATCCCCCCATAAAACAGTTCGATCAAAATCCTTGTGAGTCGACGGGAATGATTTTTCAAAGTTGGGACAAAGTCCCAGGAAAATCCTGGAAGTCCCTGGATTGAAACGCTCGGACTGCCGTTTTGCAGCCAACTTTTGGGTGACTTCCCGAACTCCAATTGATCTGAAATTTTAACACAACATTCCTCAGCATATGAATATTAAGCACGCCAAATTTCATAGAATTCGGACAAGGATAGATCACAGTTTCATTCATCTCAAAATCACGAAAAAGACATATTTTACATTATTTTCCAGATTTCTCAAACTTAGTCATTTTTCGGATTCTTAACTATTTTTCGCCAAACTCTACCAAATTAACACTAAATTACATTATGACTCTATCTTAGACAAATAAAGGTTAAACAAAGCATAAACGAGGGTATAAGCATGTAATATCGTCGCACATTGTGCTCCTATCAGCAGATAGGTTCGCTCACCAAAAGGGTGTTGTGCTCCCGAGAGCATGTCATGAATGGACACATTTGCGCTTTCAAGATTACAGTTCTGTAACTGAATACAATTCTGCCATGTTCAGGATCACCTCCCAAATGAATCTTTGTGGAGAAAAAGTAACTCAGGAAATGATGCTTGAAAAAACATTCTCCACTTTCCATGCCTCAAATATGATATTACAACAACAATACAGAGAAAGAGGATTCACCAAATACTCTGATCTTATCTCTTGTCTCTTGGTGGCTGAACAAAACAATGAGTTGCTAATGCAGAACCATCAGTCTCGCCCTACATGATCACAACCATTACCTGAAGTGAATGTTGTTGTTACAAATGGTCATGGCAATGGACGTGGAGGATGGCATGGCAGAGGCCGTAACCGTGGTGGAAGACGTGGTCAGAGACTGTGTGAATATTTGTAATCCTCATTGAACCTGTTCCTTTTCAGCAAAAAGAAATAAATTAAGAACATGATTTGTTTAGTTAGTAAACAAAGATTTCAAATAAATTTTTAGTACTTAATAGTTCACTTCTTTTACAAAGAAGCTATTACAAATTTAATAATACCTATATGTTTGACACTAGTAACAGATTTTTAAAAGCTGCAAACTAGTTACAACACTTGATATTAATATGATTTCTTATGCCACATTACATTATGTTCTTGTACAAACTTGTGCTTCATAGTCTTCATGAATACTGCTATTACATTTTCAAAACAAACAAAAAAAGTCATGCTAAAAGTTTCCAGCATTTGTTCTCATTCTTCTCACGTTGCTTTTGGCTGAAAATATTTTAGAAAAACCTGCAATATATACATAAAAACTGATTAGAAAAAAAAAGAAGATATGGATTCAAATTACAAGTCAGAATTGAAGAGAAATACTTAGTTTCTGCCGAATTAATAAAGATGGAAGAATCCTATTTAATTTTGTGAAAGAGTTTGTGTCAGATTCAAAGAAGGTTGTATCGATATTATTCGAATATATATAGCACAAATTTTCAACAGAAAATCATCACATCTCTCATACACAAACACGCCAAAGAACTACCTGTTGACAGTAGCCGTAGAGAGGCTACAGCAGGCCCGCAGACCCGCAGCAAGTGCACCAGGGCCCGGCCCAAGGCTCGGGACCGGATCACCAGCACCCGGCCTCGGGGCCCAGCACTCTATCCAGCCTTTAGGGACCCTGGGGCCGGGGGCGCCAGCCTGCCAAGGAGGACACCAGAAGGAACAAACAGAAGGGAACCAGTCCCACATCGAAGGGTAAGGCCAGCCCTTACCCTCAACCACCTATATAAGGGCCCCAACTACCCAACTACCCGTTCGGCCGGAGGGCAGAGAATCAGGGGCGGCACGGTGGTCGGTGCAGGGGTTGGGCAACGCGTCAGGGAGAGAGAAGGAGAAAAAGAAAGGAAAAAGAAAGAAAAAAAAATAAAGGGGGATTTCCGTTTCGGGAAAATTCCTCTCGACTATTTATACTCGTCCAAAAAGGGAAAGTTATCAATTTTTACATCATAACTTTTTCATACGAACTCCAAATTAAACGTGCTACATGTCCACGGACTCGTTTTAACGTCCTCTAACTAGTCGTGAAATAAAATTCTCGGTCGGCTCAACTTATAAAAAAGTCAATATTTAGAACTTCCGAATCGTGAAAGCCGATGAGGAAAGTGAAGCTTGAAGTCTAATTGATTGGGGGTGTGTGAAGGAGAAGAGTTGGGAGTCTGGAATACCAAGAATTTTTGTTTGCATTTTTTTGTTTCTACTGTTATTATAAACTATTTTGTTTGTATTTCACATATTTTTGTTATGCATATATAATATTTAAAATAAAATTTAATTAACGTGTCCACCACGTGTCCGTATTTTAAAAAAAATTTTGACGTGTCTGCGTATCGTATTGTGTCGAATACGGACACACGTACTCGTATTCGTGCTTCATTGATAGATATATTATATCGGGCGCTATTAGCCTTTCTTCTACTCCTATTCCGGCCATTCTTAAATCGCCGATGAGACCTAGAATGGCGAATTCATCACCCCTACGGTCGCAGTTTTAAGTGATGGTCCTGGGAGAATCACGTTAAAAGGGAATTAAAAGAAAAAGATATGCTTATGTGGATGTCTGAGTACGCCACTGTTTGAAGGTGCGATATGATGTTGCCGGTATATGCATCAAAAGAAAAAAAAAAATAATGCTTTTGCATTGAAAAAAAAAAAATCACTTATGTGACCGAATATATCCCTTCTAATTCCAATATATACTTGATAGTATCTGTTTAAAGTGATACTATTCTGACGTTCTATTCTCTTGTAGATGTCGTCGTCGTCACCTTCACGCCCTGATTTTGAGATCTTAGATCTTCAAGGCAAAGACTACCATCGATGGGTTTCCGATGTTGAAATTACCTTCCAAAGCAAAGGCTTTCCAGCCCTTCTAACTGATGCAACCGCCACCACCCCTTTTGGGGACCAAGCCAAGGCTGACCCTCATGTATTTGAGGCGCCATATCCACCCGACTCTGAAGAGACAATATTTGTCGGTAAAAGATCCCAAAATTTTATGGGACACGCTCCAGCAGTGATTTAACAATGTTCATGACATGCTTCTTCCAGAGCTCACCCTTAAATGGGAACAAATCCGTTTCTCAGATTATGACAAAGTAGACAAATACAATCAGGATATGATTAGTCTACAGGCGGATCTTGGCACGGTTGGCATCATCAAAACCGATAAAGATCTTCTAGAGAAGACATTTAATACATTCCCCATGGCCTACGATGTCCTTGGACATCAATATAAAATCTCAGTTGATGAAGGAAGAATCAGGACATTCGCTGATCTTATGGCAATATTGGCTAAAAAGAGCGTCATTCTGAGATTAGGCTCAATAGTAGCCAGAGACCTGTTGGTACAAAACCAATTCCAACACCACAGGCTCATTATCGGAAGGCTTCAAAGGCCGCAATGCCCCGTACAATTCGATACGTGGAAGACATCAGAATACTGGAAACAAAGTGACATGACGCTCCAACACTTGGAGGCGAGAAGGTGGAGCAACCGCACCACCTTCAGGGGGAGGCCAGACCGGCCACGGACTGCGTCTAGGCCCGGTACCAAACCCTCCTAGACCTCATAGCAATGACCGGAATGCCCAATTTGCTCTGTGCTACAAGTGTGGTTCCTCCAAACACTACCATCGCGATTGTCGAGGTAGTAAGGAGATGTTAAATGCCTACAAGAAGTACAAGAGGTTTCTGTCTGAAGAAAGCAATTATGCTGAGGACGATATGATTGACGCAAATTATGCTCATCATGTGGATTCTCCAAAGGCGCAACCACAAACTCTTGATGTCCCAGATTTTGATTAGTCTATGTATTTGACTTTTCTAGTTTATCAAATACTGTAATGGCATTCGCCATGTTTTTATGACTCTTGTTAGTCTGTTTATTTTGGAATTAGAAGTTGATGTATTCAAGTTTCTACTTCATAAAATTTCTCTGTTTTCCCATATTGTGAGAAATTTTATGTTTTTATGCAATCAAGTTCGTGTATTAACAACTCACACGGTTCTTGTGACGCCACCTTTGGGTCACATAGGATCTATATTTTGGACTTATAATCCCATCTACGCTCAATCCATAAATAAAAAAACAAAAAACAAAAAAAAAAAGGAGGCGAACGGGCCGCCATCGGCCCATTAAGGTGAAGTAGGCTCGGCATCCGCCACACTCTGGTGCCACGATACCATGTGTCTTTAACATCCACAGCTTCGGCTGGTGTGCAGCCCGAGAGGTGTTTTAACACCAATCCTAAGAGGCTTGTCCTCGTTTTATTCCAGTTACCAAAGGTGTTCAACACCACAATGTGCGCAACCTCGATTTCGTTTTGGTTTCTGATGATGATTGCTTGGTTATGTAACATTCAACCTTAAGGATATCCGAGCCAACGGTTATCACTTGGATACCTATGCTGAGAATGGTGAAGAATACTTATGCATTACTTCTCAAAAACGCGGCCGCCGCCGTATCTTAGAGAAGATGTCGTGCATTGAAGACAATGGCTTATATCTCACTACAGCCCGTGTCTTCGAATCATATGCTGTCACTGATAATTTTTGTGACACTAATGATTATAAGCTTTGGCATGCTCGACTAGGCCACCCTGGCCGTGATATGATGATTCGGATTTTAAAGAACTCCCATGGACATCCATTTTTCAAGTCGAAAAAGCGATTGGAAGAACCTCTTACCGCGACTCAACATCGTGATGTACGCACGAGACAAGCTCCCCGCAAGGTCGTGGCCTTAACGCCACACTCGCCACCGAGCCCCCCCCCCCCCTTCACAGGGTTTCGGGGCTGCGCACCTGGCGGATGAGGAAGCGGCCTTTACGTTGCACGTCGTGTCGTCCCACCCTTGACAGGGACATGGGGCGTCACCCTCTGTGTCCTCTTATGCCACAATGACAATTTCCAATGCCCATCGCTCATTCTGTAAAGCTTGCTCGCTTGCTAAATTGCATGCTCGTCCTTCATTCGCCAGAGCTTCAACTGATAATATATCATTCTTACATCGAATCTAAGGTAATATTTGTGGACCAATCAAACCAGAATGCGGCCCATTTAAGTATTTTATGGTGCTGGTTGATGCGTCGACGCGTTGGTCACACGTCGCGTTGTTGTCCACAAGAAATGCTGCATTCGCCAAGCTTTTAGCTTAAATCATCAAGTTAAGGGCTAACCACCCTGACAATCCTATCAAATCTATTAGGATGGATAATGCTGGCGAGTTTACCTCCAAAGCATTTGATGATTATTGTATGTCCATTGGGATTGAAGTAGAACACCCTGTTCCTCATGTTCATTCTCAAAACGGCCTTGCAGAAGCCACCATTCAGCGACTCCAGCTAGTGGCTAGGGCATTGGTTATGGGAACCAATTTGCCAGTTTCTGCTTGGGGATATGCAATACTGCATGCAGTGATGCTTATTTGTTTCCGACCCATTGCCAACAATGCGTTTAGTGCCTACCAGATGGTAACTGGTTTTGAACCCAATCTATCGCACTTACGTACTTTCGGTTGTGCAGTTTATGTGCCAATTACTCCTCCTTTGCGTATCAAAATGGGTCCACAACGACGTTTAGGCATCTATATTGGCTATGACTCGCCAACGATAATCCGCTACTTAGAACCAACCACCGGTGATCTATTTACTGCGCGATTCGCAGATTGTCACTTTGAAGAGACACACTTCCCGCGGTTAGGGGGAGATAGGAATGCACTCATTCTGAATAAACGTCAGGAATTGACATGGTGTGCCCCCAACGATTTGTCTCTTCATGATCCTCGCACTGCTCAAAGTGAGCTTGAAGTGCAACGCATTATCGATCTTCAGAAAGTCGCGGAATCGATGCCCGACGCTTTCACTGATATTGCGAAAGTGACGAGATCACACGTACCTGTTGCAAACGTACCGGCAAGGTTGGAGGTCCCGAATTACGGGACCGGTTCGGCTGCCCTAAGACCTAGTGCCGTCGGCATACCCTCAGAAGAGGGTGACGCCGACGACGGCGCCATCGTACGCTGTGGCGTCACTGTTGTTGAATCGGATCGCAACGGTGCCCTGATGGACTTTGAAGGGGCAGCAGCTTCGGCCTCGGCTCCCACCAGAAAGAGGGGGGAGACCGAAGAATTCTCGAGATAAAAACCCTCGAAAGAAGCTAGCGAAGGCACAAAATCCGCTCATCATCGACGATGCGAATCCATCGCATGAGATTGTCTCTGACTATAGTTATGTCCATGAGTCAACTGAATCTTTTCTGTGGGATGACACAGAACCAATGTTGACTCCAGAGAACAAAGAAATCTCGCTCATTTTGAATAACGCGTGTCTCTTAGTGGATAGAGCATCCACACACGTCGATGATATATATGCTTATTCTGTCGCACAAGAGATCACTTATGACGACGAAGTTGAACCACGCTCAGTGACTGAATGTCAACAAAGAGCAGATTGGCCGAAGTGGAAAGAAGCAATACAGACAAAACTTGACTCATTAGATAAAAGGTAAGTCTTTGGATCTGTTGAGTTGATCCCTAAAGGCGTTAAACCTGTCAGACATAAGTGGGTCTTTGTTCGTAAGCTCAATGAGAAGCATGAGATCTTGCGATATGAGGCAAGACTCGTGGCGCAAGGCTTCTCGCAGCGTCCTGGTATTGACTACGAATAGACATATTCTCCCATAATGGACATCATTACTTTCCGCTACTTGATCAGTTTAGTAGTGTCCGAAAAACTGAGTATGCAACTAATTGATGTAGTTACAGCATATGTATATGGGGATCTAGATACCGATATCTACATAAGAGTTCCTGAAGGAATTCATGGGCCAGAATCAAAAGACTCTAAACCACGGAGTGCTTATACAGTTAAGCTGCAACGTTCACTATATGGACTTAAACAATCCGGAAGGATGTGGTACAATCGCCTACATGAATACTTGATTCAGAGGGGTTACAAGAACGATGAGTTATGCCCATGCGTGTTCATTAGAAAGACCGACTCTGGATTTGCTATTGTAGCTGTCTATGTTGATGACATGAATGTCATCGGTACTTCAAGTGAGATTGAAGAGACAGTTTCATTCTTGAAATCTGAGTTCGAGATGAAGGATCTTGGGAAAACTAAGTTCTGTTTTGGACTTGAGTTAGAGCATAGAACCAAGAGTATTCTGGTTCACTAGTCTGCTTATACGCAGAAGATGCTCAGGCGTTTCAACATGGATACATGTACGCCGTTGTCTACTCCCATGGTTGTTCGTAGTCTGGACATATATAAACAAGGATCCATTCCGTCCCAAAGAGGATGAAGAAGAAATTCTTGGTGCTGAGTACCCATACTTAAGTGGGATTAGGACACTTTTGTATTTGGCACAGTGCACTAGACCAGACATTGCTTTCGCTGTGAACTTACTAGCTAGATTTAGCTCAGCGGTTTTACCACCTTCTTGATTTACTATATTTGAGTCTTTGGAGTACTTTGGGATTATATTCCGCGCCGAGGATTTGCGCTTGTGGGCTAGGGTGAATATTGCAGACCAGCGGATCTGGTGGTCGACAATCGTTCGGACTTGGTAACGGTTGTCGCGGCACCTGTAGTAGGACAGAGGACTTATTGCGATGCCCGCGCAAACATTTGTTTCGTTACTTGAAAGGTTCCATTGACTTGAGACTGTTCTATCCCTTCAGCACAAAGAGAGAAAATCCCGCCAATCACCCTCCTGACACCAACGTTTTCGGCCGCCTCGGCAGTGCCATCGTAAGCCGTGGTACTGTTGCTGGCGCCGGCGGCGTGGAGGATGATGATGGCGACGCGTCCAGCCATTCAAATGTGCCCTTCTCTGGACGTCTCCCTTAGTCAAAGACTCCCAACAACGTGTTAGTTGGTTTTGCAGATGTTGGATATCTCTCTGACCCGCATCGTGCTCGTTCCCAAACTGATTATGTTTTTACCATGGGAAATACAGCGATATCCTGGAGATCAACCAAGCAAACTTTAGTTGCTACTTCATTGAATCACGCAGAGATTATTGCCCTCCATGAGGCTGTTAGACAATGTGTCTGGTTAAGGTCAGTTATTCACCACATTCGTGATTTGTGTGGACTAGTGTCTACCACCGATAAACCTACGTGTATCTATGAAGATAATGTTGCCTGCATTGAGCAGATGAAGTTGGGTTTTATCAAAGGTGATAACACTATGCATATATCGCCCAAGTTCTTTTACAATGTGCAACAACAGAAATCCCTGAACATCCAAGTTAATCAAGTGAGTTCAGACGCAAATGTTGCAGATTTATTTACCAAGTCTTTGGGAAAATCTATGCATGTGAAACATGTGAAGAGCCTAGGCATGCGCCATATATCAGAGCTCTAAGTTTGTTAGACATCAGGGGGAGTCTACATCACATGTTATTCACAAGTGTAGTGTTGGTGTGTTGTGCTCTTTTCCCTTCGTCCATGCATTTTATTTTTACCCAAGAGGTTTATGTTTTGCTGGCAAGGTTTTAGTGAGGCAACATGGTAAGCACCATGAAGACATTAGGCGCTCGACACAAGGGGGAGTGTTGTAGGAAGGTTATTTCTGTAACTTCCTGGATGTGTCTTGACCTAATTAGACTAGTATAGTTGATTCTGTAATAAATAAGGAATCCCTGATTTATCGGGATACTTAATGTAATGCCTATATAAAAGTCTTTTTATCAATCAATAAACACACAATTCTCCCTATTATCTTTTCTCCTTGAACAGGTTAAATATTTGTTACTCCTTATATTTTGCTCCATAAAACAGTTTTATCCTTCACCTTTCAAATTAAATAATTTAGTCTTTATACTCTTTAATTCTCACACAATAGGTCTAAATTAACTATTTCACCCCTCATATCTTCTTTCTTTCTTTCTTTCTTTATTTTTTTGTTTTTCCTCACTTTTTTCTCTCCAAAATTAAACATTCTACTACTCGTACAAATAAATCTTTTCGACATTAGTGATAGCAAATAACAAGAATCAATCTTAAATAGAGAGAGAACTCAGAGAGCATAAAAATGAAAAAAAAATTAGAAAAATTTAAAAAGAGAGGAAATTGAAAAAAGAAAAAGAAAAAGAGGAAATGACGGGTGAAATAGTCAATATTGACATATTGTGTGAGAATTAAAGAGTATAAGGATTAAATTGTTTAAGCTGAAAATTGAGTAATATACTAGTTTTATAGAGCAACGTATAAGGTATTTAGTAAAAAAAAACAAGGGGTTTTTACCTATAAATACAATTTTGTGTTCATATTTACCAATAGCAAGATTGCTTTTTAAAATTACCACTAACATGTTTTCATCCAAAACTAACAGAATCCGTTAACTCATAAATTACGAAATTACCCTAAAAAATACCTTCTTCAAAAATATGTACATCTAATGCTATTGACCCTTAGAAAATCTACCTTCGCCGTCCTCCGCCGCGATTCTAATACTACTGACCGTCAGAAAATCCACCTCTGACGTCCTCCGTCACACCTCTAATGCTACTGACCCTCAGAAAGTCTACTTCCGCCATCCTCCTCGGCTCTTATAAAGTTACTGAGCCTCATAAATCAAACTCCGCCGTTCTTCGTCGCACTTCTAAAGCTTCTGAGCCTCAGAAATCAAACTCCGCCGTCCTCCGCCGAGCTTCTAATGCCACTGAGCCTAAAAAATTAACCCCTAAATTGAATATCTCCATAATCCTAATCCCTAGCCTCACCCTCTCCAAAACACAGAGGCATCCCAGATTGTCTACTCAGCTCGCCAACGACCCAGCCCATGATCACGAGGGGCTGATCCGACTGTCAGTGCGAGTAAAGGAAGATCCACGAGGTGCTGGGGCCAATTAAAGTGGGGAGGGTGAAGGGTGGGAGATGAGCGAGTATGTGAGCACCGCGGCGAGGACGATGAGGTAGTTGACGCAGAAGTAGGCGACGTTCTTCCTCACGCGCGAGGCCGCGTTAGAGAAGGAGACCGGCCGGGAGAAGGCGGTGCAGTCAACGAGCTCGAGCCAGGGGCGGCGGTTGGCGAGAGAACCCTGAGAGGCCCTCGTCGAGGAGAGGCTCGTATTCTTTGAAGCCGGTGAGGACGGCGGAGGAGGATGAGGAAAGGAACCGTCGTATCGGGTGCTAGAGGTGGAGGCTGAGAATATGTGAGACTGAATTAGAGTTTGATGTGAAACTGAGAATATGTGGATATATATATGGATGTAATATATGAATTTCTAGAGTTAATTATGTCATTAAGTCGTGGACGGATTAACAGTCCGTTAATGTTGATTCCTAGCTGATGGTATAAAAAAGAAGTATATTCACCACTAGTGCTTCAACTCTACTGACCAGGCCAGGATGATACCTGAACTTTAAAAATGATCAATGTGATACTTGCACTTGTGTTTTAATAACAAGAAAGTACCTACCGTTAAAAATTCGGCATATTCCGTTAAAATATTTTGTTAGGACAGTCAAAAAGATCAGAATACCCTTTTTTCTGTTTTCTTTCAAAATTCTCTTTATTTTACATTTTGACGGAGCGTGGTGGGCCCATAAATTTGTTTATTTAGCATACTACATATATAAAATTTATCATCTATACTCAAAGGTAAACTATTAATTTTAATTATTAATTATTTCCTCTCAGCGTTTAAGTTATTTAGAAAATATTAGAATTACTGAAAAAGAATTAAAAGACAAAATTGAAAAATTAAAAAAATTAAAAAGCTTCAGAGAAAGGCTTCCTAGACACAGACAAGAATATTGGAAAATAATTTTTAGATTTACTCAAGGCATCCATATTCTAGAAAGACAAATTACAAATCTTGAACAAACTTGGGAACAAGAACAAGAACCTATTGAAATTTTAAGCTGCGGTTAGTGTCGCAGGTTAGATCCGCCCTAGTTGGTATCAGAGCCTGTTTTGCTCAAAAACAGGTTGAAGAAAATGCTTATACCACAGAGTTGGCTTCTCTTAGCTAACAAAAGAGAGCCAAAACTTAAGAATTACCAAGCCTTTTGTATTGAAAAAGAAAGTGACAAGTGGAACTTGTGTTTTCATACAAGACACATCCAAGAAAATCAATACTCTATTGAATACGCCTGTAGAGTTCTTGACACTCTATACGACGAACATATTCATCTCCAGAAAGAGATAAGAGTAGAAGAACTTGATCAGTCCATACCAAGTATAGTTGAATTTCTAGATCACCTATCTAGAGATAAAACTAGTGAGAAAATAACATAACAACTCGAGAGATTTAATCTTAGGATTAATCAACTCGGAGAAATACAAGCAAAAATATCAAAACATGAAAAAACTCGATTACCTTAAAGAGAAACAATATCTTTTAGACATTGAAATGAATCAATAAGAATAGAGAATCTTGCTAACAACATTAATTAGCAAGCAGCTGAATTAAGAGAAACTCAAGAAAACTTAAGAAGACTTTTAAAAACTCTTATATCCTAAATAGGATGAAGCAAAGAGTAGAACTAAAAGTAAAGAATGAAGATGAAAAAGCTCTAAGTCTTTATCTTCTTATAGAAAAGCTTGTTGAAAACATAGAACCAATTATACATCAGCAAAATTATAGCAATACCTATCTTCAAGAGATAGAAAGAGACATAGAAGAACAATTCAGGAAATAAACGCTAGAATTTTAAACCTACAAAAAAGTGTAGAAAAAATGAAATAAAACTCACGTTCAAAGAATCAACGAAGAAGAACTAGCACAAATAGTAGCTAGTAAGATTATCATACCTTCACCAAAGGTGGAGAGCGGGTTTAAATTTAGTGAACCTAAATTACTCGAATGGAAAGCATCCAAAACCTCTAAAAGAGATATAAAAATGCTGAATAGAATTCTCAGTAAGAGATATACTGTACCGCCTGTACAGCTCATAAATGCTCAAAAATTTGAGTAGATTGAAATTGAATCTATTGTGAGAGAAGCATCCGCACCAAGATTTAGATTCAACGAGATCTATAAAAGATGATCGTTTAACCTAGATTCACATAGAATCAAGATACTAGAGTTAACAATCCCTGTAACTGGTGGTGAAACAGACATAAGATTAATCACTCCAAAAGAAGTCAGTGAAGTTTTTCAGAGAAAATATCATTATATGCATATTGGTGCAGTACAAATATCAATAAAACTCTTAGCAAGAGACGGGATAGACTATTCAGTCTTGTGCATCTTACAAGATGACAAAATAACAGACTTTAAGAAAAGTCTGTTAGGAACAGTAGAAGCATTGTTATGCAACCAAGTTGCATACTTTAGTATCTTCCCAAACTTCATCACTCATCTAAAAGATGCGGTTCATTGTTTGAGACTGAGAATCAAAACAGATGGGATCTCCATGAAGCAGGGCATGATGGAACTAGCTGTTGACTATAGAATTTACTACAAGCTAATGAGTTCCAACGTGACACCAAACACCAGGTTCATAAACAACCCTAGCACCACTACATCCATCCTCACTAATCCGAAAAATAATTCCCAACAAAAACATATATCACTAATTGGGATGAAGTTTCATTCCCGAGATAATGGAATTTAGCACCTCCTAAGAGACAAATGCAAAGCACCAATACGTCTATCTATGAAGATACAAGAGGAAAAATAAGTCTCCAACTTCATAGACACTCATTTGCTAATTATGAGCAAGCAAGCACTTCAGGAGGATTTCCTTAAGAAACTTTCGAAGAAAAAGACTCAAAAAGGCCTATAAGAGTGCTTAAGATAGAAGAACTAAAAGAAGTATATGCACAAGCAGAGACTTGTGATTCAATAGAAGAATTAGAAGAAATCATGAAAAAGATTTCTTTAACCAAAACTAGGAGAAGGAAAAGAAAAATACTGCCATATCAGACTCCTAAAGATGAACCAGGTGAGTTGTCCATGGAAGTAGAATCAAGTAATAACCAAGCAGGACCACCAGGAGGGATAACTATCATTCAAAACATTACAAATAATCCTACTAAGATTATTAGAGAAGAAAATATCAAATTTCCCAAAGGGCAAGTGCCTACAGGAAGACTTAGAGAGCGGAGCTCTTAGAAGTACATTCCTACAGAACCAAAATGAGGACAAGCAGTCTCCGAAAGAGGTGTCTATCTAGACCTAGATAGAGTAGGAGATAAAAGAAAAACTATAGATGACTAGATAGCAAGTCTAAAGCTAACCCAAGCATTATACCTATCCAAATTCGCCTATGAGAATGTTCATGTGTATTATGAGTCGACCTTAACATGAATAGTCTAGAAATGATACAATTCTTTTAAGAGAAGCTCTAAATGGGCTGAGTGGGCAACAAGGCTAGCTCAGACTAATAATCCGATAGATTTTGCTATTCCCATATATGCACAATTTTGTGGAGATATAACAGGGCATAGTGAACAGTCTAAAGAAAGAGTTAAATCAAATATTCAAAAATTAAATATCTGTAACATATATAAGATACTTTGAAGAATATACAAATGAGTTTCAGAACTATTTCTGTACAATCAGAGATTTAGAAAATGACGAAGTCGTCAAAACATACTACAGAAAATTACCAGAACCCTAGAATAATATTGTAGCATAATCCCTTGAAGAAAATTCCCCCTTGTGCTTTACTATTGGAGGAATAGCAGAAAGAGTAAGAGACCTCTTAAGAAAACAATACACATAAAATCAAAAATCTAGAACTGCTAAAAAGCAACTCATATGAGTTGAGAACATGTGTCTAAAGATATTGGATACTCCGACACAGTGAGCATGCCATGCTCACACTAATCGGAAGAACAAAAGCAAATTCAGAAACAGCAAATACAACCGTAACTTTACTTCTAATAAGAAGTATAAGTTTAGAAAAAGTTTTAACCGAAACAAGGACAAAGCATCTCCTAGAAAAAGATTCTTTATGAAAAAACCGACAAGGCAAAATTCTTCAAGAGAAATGAAGTCCTACAGATGTTGGCTTTGCAAAGCCGAAGGACATTATATTAATGAATGTCCTAAAAGAGAAAAAAAAAACTTCTAAAGCCCTCATAGCAGAATATGATGAAGCTATAAAATACGCAAATCTAAAAGGTTTTGATGTAGCGCTTATTCTGATGAAGATAATAAGTTAATATATTTTCTTCAATATTCATCAGAAAGCGAAACAGAAAGCACTTCAGAAGATTCTGAAGAAGATAGTGTTCGCCCTATTTTTCTGTTAATCCAAAATTGGAAACAAGAAAACATAGATAGCATCAATAAGTTGGAATTCCTATCAAATACAGGAGTCTTTACATGTGACTATTGTAACTACTATGATAGTAACACAGTTTCCATGTATTGTGAAGAAAAAAGAGAAACATACCACAAGGAATGTTTCATAGCAGAGCTAAGAAGAAAAACAAAAGAGAATGATGCACATATACTAGTAGATCAGGAATATGATATATTCCAGGCATAATAGCCAAAATACATCCTGAACTTGGCTCAAATTATCAATTTACACCCTCAACTTGTAATTGCGAAAATTTGCCTCCTCAACTTGTCAAAAACTGCCGATTTGCACCCCCTCCGTTAAATATAACTTTTTCCATCCAATTTCGAGTCATGTGACATGCACGCGAAGGATATTTTCATCATTTTTTATTTATTTCGTTTTATTAACAAATATACACTAGAAATTTAATTTTTGAAGAATATTATCTATATAAAAAATGTCAATTATATGTATTTACTGATTCATTTCGTGGTACTTTTTTTTTTTGCAATCAATTCATTTTTTTTCTTCAAAATAATGCATACTTTTCGTGATATAATTTGTCGATAAGGAAACTTACATGAACTAAAATTAAATTAATGAACTACTATTTCAATTAATGTATAGAGCTAATCATTCACCATCTGCTGATGAAGTGAGGACACAAAACAAACCTCAGAACTTCATAGTCGCAGTGGAAATAGACTTGACGACTTGTTTAGAGACTATTTGAGTATTTTTGTGTGGTTTAGAACCACTATTTTGTATGGTTAAGTTGATTGCATCATTTAACCATTATATATAGTAGTTCGTAAATTTAATTTTAGTTCACGTAATTTTCCTTATCAACAAATTATATCACGGAAAGTATGCATTATTTTGAAGAAGAAAAAATGAATTGATTGGAAAAAAAAAAGTACCACGAAATGAATAAGTAAGTACATATAATTGTCCTTTTTTATATAGATAATATTCTTCAAAAATTAAATTTCTAGTGTATATTTGTTAATAAAACGAAATAAATAAAAAATGACGAAAATATCCCTCACGTGCATGTCACATGACTCGAAATTGGATGGAAAAAGTTAGATTTAATGGAGGGGGTGCAAATCGGCAGTTTTTGACAAGTTGAGGAGGTAAATTTTCGCAATTACAAGTTGAGGGTGTAAATTGACAATTTGAGCCAAGTTCAGAGTATATTTTGGCTATTATACCTATATTCCGTGATCAAAAGTAAAAACAAGATCTCGAAGACAACCTCAAGAAAATGCAAGATCTAGAGGATGACTTCAAGAAAATAAAGTTAGTAACTTTATTAAGCCAGAAACCAAAAGAAACATCAGAAAGTGATTCTCTTCAAGAGAATGAAAGGAAGATCAATCATTTCATAGAAATATCTAAAAATACAATACAACCAGTAAAACAGGTTCAAACAAGTATATACAACAACTATATCACCGTTGACCTGAAATTTCTCAAATATAAAAAAATATCATCTACATTCCTTTGTAGATAACGGTTCAGGATACAGTCTAGCCAAGCGATATGCTATTACTGAAGAATATTGGGAAAAGTCTGATAAAAATGTTACTGGAATAAGAATGGGAGATAATGAATTCATTATGGATCATGTTGCTCAAAATGTCAGAATTTCTATAGGGGAGGAATCTTTACCTTTCAAAGAATCTGGCAATGTGAAATTCAATGAGTCGATCTGCTAATAAGAAATGATTTCCTACTTCAGCAAAAGATAGTACAAACCCTAGAAATGATCGGGTTTGAAACGAACAATACACTACCAGAAAAAACAGTACTACCGACGAAAAAAAAAAACCGGCCGACGACATACTTTTTTCGTCGGCTATTCCCAAGAATGGCCGACAATTTTTTATTTCGTCGCTAAAAATAAAAAATCGTCGGCTATTCCCCAAGAATGGCCGACGATTTTTTCTTTCGTCACTAAAAAATATTTTTCGTCGGCTATACCCATAGAATGACCGACGATTTGGATTTTCGTCGGCCTTTCTCTTAAAGTATAGCCGACAAAAACTTTAGAAAGTTTGGCCGACGAAATTCGAATTTTCGTCGGCTATAAGTCTTTATATTTTCATATCTGGACAGAAGCTGCTCATTTCGAAAAAAACGAAAAAAAACGGGAGAAAGAGTGAAAAATCTGTGGGTATTGTTGAAATCCGTCCTCTCTTACATTGTGGAGCTATATATAGGTACGTATATGTGTATATATGTTGATTTTGAGTTTTAGTTGAGTTGATTTTGAGTTTTAGTGATTTTGATATAGTAAGTGATTTTTTGTTTTGTTGTTGTTTTAGTGTTAGAATGTATGTATATATGTTGATTTTGAGTTGTAGTTGAGTTGATTTTCAGTTAGAGTATAATTATGTGTTTTAATTTAATGTTATTTTAATTAGTGTTAAAATATATATAAATATGTTAATTAATGGTTGTTGATAGTGTAATGAACTTAAATAATGGTTGTTAATTAATGGTATATATATATATATATGAGTTGATGTTGATAATAATATATATTGTAATATATATGTGTTAATTAATTTATTATTAATTAAAGTTATACATATATATTACTATCAGGCTATATATGGATCGAGATAAGAGTTGGATTTCGCTTCCAAGGCATGACCAACGAAACACTACAGGAGTTGTGGATTTTTTGCAGTTCGTCGAGGAAAATGCAAACACGAGTGAATACCAATATTGCCCGTGCAAGAAATGTAAGTGTCGCAGTGATATGTGTCGATTTCCGATTAGGACAATATGGGAGCACCTAAAGAGTAATGGGTTTTGGCCGAAGTACAAACGTTGGATATATCACGGTGAGCCATCATTAGATGGATCGCATGATCATGGGCAGTTTTTTTAGGCGGGCAGTAGTAGTACATCCAACGATCCAACAATGGCATTCGTCAACGACGTGTTTCCTTTTGAAAGCGGTGTACGTGGGGAACAATATATGCATGACCCGGTGCAGCCATTCCCACAAGTTGTCAACACTGCTGCCTTTGACAAGTACAACAAAATGATTGCATTGCAACAGACCCCTGTGTCTTCAAGTTCTGAGAAGACAGTTCTTCAAAGTGTGATGGAGGTAATGAGGATTAAAGTCGAGACAAAAGGGAGCATCAGGCAAGTGGATGAATATCTACAGTACACTTCTTCGTTGTTGGAGGAGGCATCGTAATCCTACCAATCACCGTCAGGTCCGAAGTATCCTCAAAGATCTAGGGCTTTCCTACATTAAGATTCATGCATGCGCATTTGACTGCGTTCTCTTCTGGGGTAAAGATGCAGAAGGGAATGACCTTGCTAGCCTTGACGCATGTCCGATATGTCAGTCTGACCGATATAAGTTGACAGGAGCAGGCAATAGGAAACCTGTGAAAGTGCTTCGGTATTTTCCGTTGAGAGATAGGCTTGAGCGGTTGTACATGTCAGAAACCACCGCAAAAGCTATGAGATGGCACGGTGAGCGGGACGCGGGAGACGCAGATATCATGACACACATCTCTGACGGAGCGGCTTGGAAGCATATAAACAATGAGTTTCCTCATTTTGCGTCAGATGTCAGAAACGTCAGGCTCGGGCTGTCAACCGACGGGTTCAACCCTTTCGGCACCATGAGTCTTTCATACAGTATATGGCCGGTGGTTTTGGTACCTTACAACCTTCCTCCATGGATGTGCATGAAGAAGGAATATAATATGTTGGCGTTGTTGATTACGGGGCCTGGTTACCCAGGGAAATGTCTCGATGTGTATATGAGACCATTGATTGAAGAGCTTAAGGTATTGTGGGACGTTGGTCATCCCACTTTTGACAAGTACAAGCAGGAGACGTTCCACATGCATGCCATGGTTATTGGTACCATCAGTGATTTTCCTGCTTATGGGATGTTGTCGGGCAGCGTTGTTAGGGGATACAAGGCTTGTCCAGAGTGCCTCAGCGATTATGGGAGCACCCCTCATTGCAACAAGATATGCCGAATGGGTCATCGTGTGTTCCTTCCGGCGGATCACCACTGGCGTGACGAGTCCGCCGCATTTGATGGAACCGAAGAACACGGTGGTCCTCCCAGAAGATGGACGGGAAGAGAAATTTTAGCAGTGCTTAATGAGTATGATTTTGGGCCCCTCAGCAATCATCCCGATATTGTAGCGGAAATACCTGAAAGACCTGAGGAGTACAAATTCTGGAAACATAAGAGCATATTATGGGAACTCCCGTACTGGTGTGAGTTGCTGATCCGTCACTTCCTAGACGTTATGCACATAGAAAAAAATGTTTCTGAAAGTGTGGTGGGCACAACGCTGAACTTGGAGGGGAAGATGAAAGACGGTCCTAAGGCTCGCACTGATCTGCAAAACATGAATATCAGAAAACAACTATGGTTGAAACAAGGGAAGAGAAAAATGCCTCAAACTCCTTACACCGTCAAGCCTGAGCATAAACCAGAAATTTTCCATTGGATAAGTCGGGCCAAGTATCCTTCAGGCTTTGCTGGAAATATAGCCAAGTGTGTGAACAGACAATTCAACAATCTGTACGGGTTGAAAAGTCATGACAATCATATCCTGCTACAATGTCTCTTCTCTGTTTTCATTCGACCGTTCCTTCCCCGTCACGTTGTGGAGCCGTTAGTAGCGTTGGCAAGATTTTTCCAGAAGGTATGCACACGGGAAGTGAGAAAATCTGACCTCCGGGAAATGCAACAAGACATCGTTCATATCATGTGTAAATTTGAGATGATATTTCCTCCAAATTTTTTCGACATCATGCCTCACCTCATGATCCATCTTCCTCGGCAGTTGTTGCTTACCGGTCCTGTGCACTTCACTTGGATGTATCCGATGGAAAGGTACGTATTTTACACCTTATGTTAATTTCCTCATCAATATATGTGATATAGTGTTAATGTATTATCATAACACTTTAAAAACTTGATTTATAGGCAACTTGGACAATACGGTGGTTTTGTCCAAAACAGATCCTCACCTGAAGGATGTATAGCTGAAGCATATATTGCGCACGAGTGCGTCACCTACATGAAGCTGTATTTAGGAGCGTTACAGGAAAGCATACCGGAAGATGTACCTTCACAGTTCAATCTTTCCATACTCTCCGACGATGTTGTACTCGGTGGAAACATGCCAGTTTCCTACAAGTTGAAAGATTATGAGGTAGCCATTGCACATTGGTGGGTACTAATCAACTGTCCAGAAGTTCAGTTTTGGAAGAACATACATCTAAACTGTGAACAAGTAGGAGGTGATCTCGATTACCACAACCGTACATTCGCAGAGTATTTCGGCCGCTGGGTACGTAACTTTAACACTATTCTATACGTGTTTATATATTATTGTGTATAATTATTCATATTTATAGTTGATTCTGATGGTTGCAGATGGACCTTATTAAAAATGATAATCACCCAAATTGGTCGCACGAACTCAGACTTTTCGCGATGAGGCCGGTCTATTCAAAAGTTTATGCGACGTGCAAGGTGAATGGTGTGTTATTTCGATGTGAAGAGAGAGACCTCAGACTGAAAAGACAAAATTCAGGGGTTATGGCACATGGTGGGGATGATGGAGTTGACTATTACGGTGTTCTCCATTCAGTTGTGGAACTACATTATGGGGAAGGCATGAAAGTGCACCTTTTCAAGTGTAGATGGTTTGACACACGGCCGCAGAGCATGAAAACCGATCAATACGGCATAACTTCTGTGAACACTAGTACATCATCGTATGAGGACGACCCGTTCGTTTTAGCCACATGGGTGAAACAAGTGTTTTATCTTGATGATCTCGCCAAGGGTGACCCGTGGAAAGTAGTCAACACTATCCACCATCGCAACATTTACCGGGCGTCTACACTTGGAGTGGCTGAAGAGAACGAGGAAGGGGGCACCGCGTATCAAGAGCCCAACTCAGACGGTATTCCTGACTCCTCTTTTATTCGCCTAGACACGCCGGTGCGAATTCGACGTGAAGAGCCACTGCTTGTTGATGTTGATCCAAATGAAGAAACTAACGAGGACTCTAGTGGTGAGGAACGACATAGATTACCCCTATCGAGCAATTCAGAAACCGAAGAAGACTCATCCGATGATTCCGATTACAATCTGACGGATTAAGTAATTTAGATGATGTAATCCTTTCATTTGTAATCCACTCGATCATTTCTAATGAACGGGCGTGGGGATGAGCCTCCCAGCTAGGCTGGGTTCCAAACCCCTTAAAAAAAATTTTGAAATATGTTGACTGTTGGGTTTCTGTTTTTTTATGTTCAATTTTGGTTATATATGAACAGGACATAGGCAGACGGGAGGTGTAACACCACAGATTTTTTTTATTTTTTTCACAGGATAGCCGACGAAAAATGCATTATTTCGTCGGCTATTCTGTGAATAGCCGACGAAAAATGCATTATTTCGTCGGCTATTCTGTGAATAGCCGACGAAAAATTCATTATTTCGTCGGCCATAAATTTATTGAAAAATAAATATTTTATTTTTGACAGAAAACGACAAAAGAATAGCCGACGAGTACTAGGTTTGATTTCGTCGGCTATGATTAAAACAAAAAACAAAAAAACAGCAGCTTCCATTTTCTATCACTATCGACAAACTATTGCTTCATCCTTCAAATGCAAATGTGTCGTGAAATAACATATGACCGAAATATTGAAATACGTCTACGGTTCAAAAATGAGAAGATTCCGACAAAATCTGTGTGCCGAATGTTGCGGTTAACTGTTTTTTACTTCCGTTTTCCTATGGGTAGCCTGACGGTCGGTAAATATTTTGAGGAAAATTTTTATACGATTAGTCGCGTCTCATCGATTTGAAACTATTCTCTGTTGAAGATCAGGCCAAAAAAAGGTCATTTAGACAGGTCAATTTCCGTTTTAAAGCGTTTAGAGGTTTGACTTCGCTGTTTGACCGTCCCGATCGAGCCTTTAACGTTGTCAGATGTAGTTGGATTTTTTTTCATACATGTTTTTAATCTTAACGGTGATATCTGACGGTTGGAATAGATTTTCCAAACTTTTAGATTCAAAATCGGAACATATGCAGTAATGTTCCTTAACTTGTTTACTAAGTGTTTAAGTGAATGTATAGTTTCAAATAGTTACTATACGTAGACTCTTCAAATGAAAATGTGTCGTGAAATAAGATATGACCGAAATATTGAAATACGTCTACGGTTGAAAAATGAGAAGATTCCGACAAAATCTGTGTGCCGAATGTTGCGGTTAACTGTTTTTCACTTCCGTTTTCCTATGGGTAGCCTGACGGTCGGTAAATATTTTGAGGAAAATTTTTATACGATTAGTCGCGTCTCATCGATTTGAAACTATTCTCTGTTGAAGATCAAGCCAAAAAACGTCATTTAGACAGGCCAATTTCCGTTTTAAAACGTTTAGAGGTTTGACTTCGCTGTTTGACCAAAGGTTTAGCCGACGAAAAGTCTATTTCGTCGGCTAAACTCTTGCGATCCGCTTATTGTCCGCCGTTGGATGGCTCAGATCCAATGGCTGCTGATTGGCCAAAGAATAGCCGACGAAATACTTAAATTCGTCGGCTAAACTCTTGCGATCCGCGCCTTTTCATTGTCCGCCGTTGGATGGGGGAGATCGGACGGCTGCTGAGCGCCTAAAGTATAGCCGACGACATTCAAAGAATAGCCGACGACATTCAAAGTATAGCCGACGAGTTCAAATATTTCGTCGGCTATGTTGAAGAATAGCCGACGAAATATTTTTAAATCGTCGGCTATTCTATCGGGTATAAGGCTGAAACTGCGGAACCCTAGCCTCAATTTTCTGCATTTTTCATATTTCTCCCCCTCCGTACACCTCCGCAGCAATTTAGATTGCGTCGCACCGCCGCTCTGCTCCTCCTCCTCCTCCATCCGATCCGGCCACTCTCCTCCTCCTCCTCCGGCCACTCTCCTCCTCCTCCATCCGATCCGGTAAGTTTTTTTTTTTTTTTAAATTATTTTAATTTAAATATGTTAATTTAGGTTAATTTATTTATGTTAATTTAGATATAATTTATTTAATTATTTATGTAAATTTAGATATAATTTAGGTATTTATGTTAATTTAGGTATAATTTAGGTATTTATGTTAATTTAGGTAATTTTTAGGTATTTATGTTAATTTCGGTAATTTTTTTTAAATTTATTTTAATTGTATAATTTAGGTGTAATTGTATAATTTATACGTATAAATTGGTTGTTTAATTATATAAATGGGTAACTTAATTGTATAATTTAGCTTAATTATATATATAGCTTAATTATATTTAATTTTAATTATATAAATTGTTATATATTTGTTATATATTTGTTAATAAATTTAATTGTTATATATTTGTTATAATTTAGGTATATAAATTGTTATATATTTAATTTTAATTATATAAATTGTTATATAAATTGTTAAATTAATTATATATATAAATTAGTAGTCTAATTATATATATATATATATATATATATATTAATAAAGAAATATAGTTATATTTGTATATAAATAGTTAAATTTAGGTTAATGGTTAGTATTATTTAAAATGGCCGCGGCTGCAGATGGCCGATGCATTCAGACAGTTATTCGGAGGCCGTCGTTCCAGATCGAGAGGTTCTGGAAGTTCCGCCGGTTCCGCAGACTCCGACAGGACCCTTAGCCAGCCTGAGAGGACCACCAGCCAGCCGCGGAGGAGTGTGGATTCCTCCCAGCCGCGGAGGACTGTGGATTCATCCCAGCCGCGGAGGAGTGTGAGTTCTCGGCACCAGACCCTTCTCCAGGCGGGGCGGTTGTCGAGCAGTTCACTTCCGCCTGTCGGGCCAGATGCTCCGAGGTTTAGTCGGCAGCTATTTCAGGACGAGATAGCTGCAGACGTTCCTCAGGTTCGTATGCCTGAGGCTCATCGGGAGCCGATGAGGAGTCCGACGACGTCTGCTGCCGACTCGACTGAGGCTCCTACTCTCCCAAACCAGCTCTACCTCCCGTACAACATTCCGGCGATACCGGAGGTCGACTATCGTGGTGTGCCCATATGGCCTGATATGCCTCAGTACGTGAGTGCTGCGGAGGCATACCAGCAGCAGCCATTTGAGAACCCTGACCACCTTATTTCGGCGAGGAGAAAAGGAAAGTCGACAGACGAGTCATCCAGTTCAGGTAACATTTGTTTTTATTAATTAAATGTTTTATTAAAATTAACGCACTAATATTTAATTTTATTAACCAATCGTCGTTTTTGTGATAGGGACAGCCGTTAGCAGTTCACGGACGAATACGAGAGGTGTCATATGTTTTGACACGCTCAGGAGAACTGTTGAGCGCAGCGGGAGGATTCAGATCAACGAACCTCCTAATCCGGAGGTTCAGGGGAAGAAAAAACGCGACTACTCGGGTTGCGTGGGGGCACTGATTAGGGACAGAGTCCCTATGTTGTGGACCCGGTGGGCTGATGTGCCCGAAGAGATAAAGAGGGAGGTGAACAACGCCGCGTCAGTGAGTAATTTAAAAAATTTAATTTATTTATCGTAATATTTAATAATTTTCGGTATTATTACAATTGTAAAACTAATAAAATATTATTTTTCAGACATTCTTCGAGATTGCCGAACACAAGCGGGATTGGGCGGACACCGTGCAGAACTCGAGGTACGTTTGTTTTTATGATATTATAATTATCTTATAATTATTAATATTTTATGATATTAATAATATTTCTAATGCACTTTTTTTTTTTCGTAGGTTCAAAGAGTGGAAGAACGAGCTGCGTTCCAACTATAACGAATACGACAACCTTGGTCGTATGGGTACTCCCAGGGAGTTCATGTTCAGGGAGTACGAGTGGCGTTGGTTGAAGACAGTAGACTTTAACAACCCAGTTATGCAGGTAAATACTAAACTTCACTACAAATGTTTATTTTGTTAAAATTTTAATTATTAGTTTAATTATTTTATAATTATTACACTAATATTTTTTTATGTATTTTTCTAATATTTTATTATTTGTTTGAAGGAACGGTCTCGCATAAACTCTGCGAACCGTCGCCGCAACACAACCTCCCATCATGCTGGTTCTAGGCCGTTTGCACAATATCAGGAGGAGGCACTTAGAGATCATCCTGATAGCAACCCGTACGTGGAGACGTTCAAGGTCGCTTATCCACAAGCGACAGAACAGCTCGTAAGTCGTTCATTATGGTTTTAAAATTTTAATTATCAATTTTACTTAATTATATATTTGTTAGAATATTAATTTTTTTTTTCCCGTCCAATTAGGAGAGGGTCAACCAGGCCGAACAAGAGGTGTTCCAGCAAGTAGTTCGGGAGACACAACCGAACATTTCAGAGGCAGATCTGGAAGAAGCCCTGCGGCAGGTCGACCGGTCCAATGTCCAAACGGCAGCGAGCCTTCCCAAACCGGTCAAACAACTACTACTGCCGGGGTTTGGAAAGTTCTGGACTAGGGCTTCTGACGACCACTAAGGGAGGTCAAAAGAAGGGAGGCGGGGAGAGCCAACAGATGAGGGGGGAAGTGCAGCGATTGGCCGCAGAATTGGTGACCTCGACCCAGACAGTACAGGAGCTGCGCCGCAGAACACAGCAGTATCATTTGGATATGGCCAGTTGGCATGCTGAATGCGACAGAATTCGGCGACACAACTAAGACGGCCAACAAAACTGGTGGTCTGAGATGTTCGCGGCACAACAACAAAACCTTCCACCCCCGCCCCCGTTTCAGCCGTTAGCGGAACCTCCAATACCTCAACCTCCCGAGTTCGGTCAGCAGGATGACGAGCCTGATGGAGAGCAGGATGCTGGGGATGACCTGCTGGACTTTAGTGGTTTAGGTGATGATTAGGGTTATATTTTATGTATATTAGAACGAATTTAATAAAAAGGGTATTTAGACGTGTTTCTTGTTGGTGCAAATGCATGGACTGTCTTTGTGATTTGCAGGTTGCTTGGAATGGTAATTTAGAAAATAATTTAATTTTTTTTTCCCCAAATGTAAGAAAAGCCGACGATTTTGGCATTATTTCTTCGGCTATAATAACTATAGCCGACGAATTTTACCAATTTTCGTCGGCTATAAGTTGTATAGCCGACGAAAATTACATTATTTCGTCGGCTATAACTAATTAATGCTTATTAAATATTAATATATTTCGAGGAAATAGCCGACGAAAATTTATAAAATCGTCGGCTATTGTTAAAACCCAATAGCCGACGAATTTCGTCGGCTATAGTAATGAATTTCGTCGGCCATACTCGAAAATACCCGACGAAATTCATCGGCAATTTCTCCCAGGTTTGGCCGACAAAAAATATTTTTGTCGGTAAATTCGTCGGCCATACTCTACTATAGCCGACGAATTGGTTTTTTTCGTCGGCCATTGGTATAGCCGACGGGGTTTTTCCGACGATTTATAGCCGACGAAAATTTCGTCGGTAGAAGGTATAGCCGACGAAAAATTGGCATAGCCGACGAAATTTTTTTCGTCGGCTATTCACTCAGATCTGGTAGTGATAAGTTCCACTGGGAATCCAGACTTATGGATGTTATTAGCATTGCAAACAAAGGATTCACAGAACAATATCAAAAGTCGCCAGCAAAGCGTGTTGATCATAAACTACCTTTTAAACCGGTTTTGCAACCGGTGGTAACATTTCAAGAATACCAAGAAATCATACCAAATAAAGCAATGAGTTCAGAAGAGTCAGGATCGAAGGAAGAACCTCAAGATGAAAGCTCAGATGGTGAAGAAGAGTTCATCAAAGAGCACAATCTAAAAATATATGTAAACAGGATAAAGCAAAAGAAAATCCCGAATCTTGTTGAAATAGAAAACTTACTAAAGCCTCTAATCAGTGAGAATCCTCAACTGTATTGGGAAAGAGATCTAGTATATTGTCAGCTAAAAATGCATGAGGCAAATGCAATATGTCATGTCAAAGTCATTCCTCATTATAAAGATGAAGATAAGAAAGAGATGGAAAGTCAAGTTCAAGAATTACTTGAAAAGAAGCTAATTAGACCTTCAGACAGCCCTTACCATGCTCCTGCATTCTTGGTTAGAAACCACGCAGAGCAATTAAGAGGAAAAGTAAGAATGGTAATAGATTACAGGGATGTCAATAAGAAAACAGTCAAGGACGGCTATCAAATAGCACAAGTAAGAATCCTCATCAATAGATTGAAAGGAGTAAAAATATTCTCAAAATTTGATGCAAAATCAGGATTTTGGCAAATTATGATGCATTCTGATTTTATTGCCGTAACAGCTTTTGGAACTCCTCAAGGACATTACGAATAGTTGATAATATCATTTGGACTTAAGCAAGCACCATCCACTACAAGAAAAAACATCTTAGACAACGAAAAGATTCAGAAATCGTCGCCTAAGATATGTAAGGCGACGAAAAAAATTTCGTCGTCTAAGAAACATATTTCGTCGTCTAAGAATGTTCTTAGACGACGAAATTCTGCATTCGTCGGCTAAGAAAAGTTTTTGACGACGAAATGGTAATCGTCGGCAAAATTCATTTCTTAGACGACGAATATAAATTTCGTCAATTAAGAAATAATCTAAGACGACGAAATTTCATATTTCCTCGCCTAAGATATTACGAAAAATATTGTCGTCGTCTCTTTTTTTCTTGGACGACGAAAAATACATTTCGTCGTCTTAGTGTTTTCTTAGGCGAGGAAAAAATTTTATGTCGTCGTCTTAGTTTTTTTCTTAGGCGAGAAAAATAAAGTTTTGTCGTCTAAGTGATCCCAGGCTATATAAACTGAACTGGTTTTGGTGGGAGCCTAAGCTCGCACGCAATAATAACCCTACAAAATATCGTTAGTAGTATGAGCAAGTAGGGATCGTTCTAGGCCGGGGATTAAGGGTACCTGAGATATGAAATTGTTAGACAAACATATATACATATATACATCACAAATGTCACACATATGGGGGATATAGGGTTCGGCAGCCCTAGGGCTGCCCTATACTAAGTACGGCATAAAAACAGAAAATAAAATCCTAGGTCTACTATATACAAGTTTGATCATCATCTCTCACGCATCACATGGCACAAAACACAATTTAACACAAAGATTCATATGCAAGAAAGTAAGAGACAAGTATTAGCATGCTCAAAACTTAACTTAGTTTCGACCACAATTAGAGCGATTAGCCTTTTAACCAATTGTTAGACATCTAATATTTTAAGATCATGCTATTCGCCTTCGATCCTAAAGTTTATGCTAATCCGGTTTTACGCGTTTTAACATTTAAGCACAATAGTCTAAAATCGAAAACATGTAAACAAGTAAGGTTGTCAATCATCTTATTTAGCATGCAAGTTCTAAGATTAATAGCCCTTAGTGAATAACACAAATCATAGAGTCCGTCAGGTCCATCTAGTTTGTAATTACCCTAGCAGATTAAACCTAATACCTAGATTATGTTCAAAGACAACACCAAGTATCGATTTTCATGCCCTCACCTTAGATTACTAACCAATTTAAATCCTAAACATGCTTCTAATACCACTGCTCTAATTATCTAAACATACAAAAACCATGTATTAAAAATCGCACAAGTCATCACATAAACTTCAATGAACATTGCAATTCATGCTCATCATACAAAACCAAACGAAACAAAGTATTTTTTATAACAATACATGTGACTAAACCGAAATTAAAAACACAAGTCATAGGGATGGATCACACTTTAGAAACCTTGGAGAGCTTCGTCTTGGTGTGGTGGAAGAGGATCGGCAGTAGCTAGGCTAGGGATAGGGATCGGTGGTGATTGGTGGTGGTGATTTGGTGACTTGGTGTTTCTAGGGTTTCGGCTTAGAACTTTGAGTAGGAAATTTGGTAGAGTTTTGGCTAGTGCTTTGCAAGAGATGAGATGATTTTCAGAATGAAAAAGTGAGGATATATATAGAGGATAGGGAGAGAGGCTGCCGGCAGTCCCTTAAGCCAAAAGGGATTCAGAAAACCTAGTTCATTAAGGTTTTACAACCTTCCTTTCTTAATCCAATTAGGTTTTCTTTTCTGAATTTTTCTTCAAGGCTTGGGCTTCACATCTTCATGGACTTCTTATGTGGTCTTGGACTTCATTTGACATGTCTTGGTCCATCGAAAAATACCCCAATTGCCGGCAGCATGAAGTTGCATCCGATCTGCCTCAAATCGGCAGCTTCTCCTAGTGTGACTAGGAGACTTGATTTCTTCATGTTTTTCTTCAATGCCATGGCCTAGTGTCTTCCTCTTCCCTTCATAAAGCTTGGACCATCTTCACATATGCATTTGTACACCATTTGGTCCATCAAAAACAGAAAACACAAAAAGGGGGCAGTAGGTTCCTGGAATCGGCAGCTTTGACCTTGTCGCAGTAATTCCGGCATATCTCCCTCCGTGGAGCTCCGATTGATGCGATTCCAAGTCTCACGTAAACTAGACACATAGGGCCATCTCCCCATAAAATATCTCGGCCAAATTCCATGCAAGTCGTCGGGAATGATTTTTCGAAGTTGGGACACAGTCCCAGGAATTTCCTGGAAGCCCCTGGATTGGAATGTTCGGACTGCCCTTTTGCAGCCAACTTTTGGGCGACTTCCCGAACTCCGATTGATCTGAAATTTTAACACATCATTTCACAACATATGAATATTAAGCACATAAAATTTCATAGAATTTGGAAAAGGATAGATCACAGTTTCATTCATCTCAAAATCACGAAAAAAACATATTTTGCATTATTTTCCAGATTTCTCAAACTTAGTCATTTTTCGGATTCTTAACCATTTTTCACAAAACTCTACCGAAATTGACACTAACTACATTACGACTCTATCTTAGACAAATAAGGGTTAAACAAAGCATAAACGAGGGTATAAACATGTAATATCGTCGCACATTGTGCTCCTATCAACTACCCCACACTTATCCTTTGCTAGTCCCTTAGCAAACTAAATTAAACTAGACTCTAAACAAACTATTGCCCCTAACAATTTGTCTCAGGCTCGTATGTACACATAGCTTTCAAGTTAAATGCATGAGAATGCTAAGCACGAAAATTCCAAGTTTCATGAACATGCGACATCAATATAAACATATAAGAGCAAAAAGGTAAGCATGTAAGCATGTTAAAAGCTAATTCAAATCACCTCACTAGGCATACTCTCTTCTTTTCTCTCGAAGCATGGTTATTCACTCATAAGTATATGCAAGCGAAAGATAATGAATTACAAAGAGTGACTTGCATATATCAAGGAAACAAAAGCACTTTGTGAATTTTGATGGAAAAACCTCATATGATAACTATATGCACCAATGAACCAAAACCATATGCTTACTCTTGAGATAATCTCCACAATCAAATTTAACCATCTTAAGAATCATGAAAAAGATCAATAAAAGGGTTGTAATGGGGCTAGGCTAAGAGGTATTCGATATTTGGATAAGGAGGCTCAAAACGTCACCATGTGCTTTAGCAAAGCTCGAATCTCCTTATGTCTTCTCGCCGAAAGGGTCAAATTTTATCTTGTTGGACCCATACTTCATTCTTTTCTTCCCATAACATTACAGCAATAAAAATCAAGACAATAGCCATGCACAAAATTTTCTGTTTTTCTAGCCTATGCCGTGCCCTCTTTTTCTTCTTTTTCTCTCGGCTTCTTTTCTTTTTCTTTTCTTTTTAATCCGAGCATTTTCTCTCTTTTCTTTTCATAGGCACGGCATGCATACATTTTTCATATAATTTTATGCCTAAGTCTACCCCACACTTGTTCTTCTTCATCACACACGCGAAAACGCTTTCAAAAATTCAAGCTTTGCCGGAACACACAATAAAGGCATCACTATACTAAGTTCATGGAAAGTGTTTAAGGGTGATGAAAGAAAAGGCTCAACATAGGCTCAAAGGGGATTTACTAAGGTGTCCCACGACGGGCACAAATAGGGCTCATGCTTTATTTGGCTTTGGTGGTAAACCTAAATGATCTTTATTCAATCATATTCAAAATCAAGGTATTTTATGATATAAACGTTTTGAAAATCAACAAGAGTAAGTTCTAGCATACTAGAGTTCATTAAAAAGCTATGGCACATAGTCATCGAATAATCAAAGAATTATGAGGTTTTATGCTTCCTACGAATCTATCGAATTTTATCTTTTATCACTCAAGAAGAAAACAATTTGGCACAAAAGCTCACATAGGTTATTATGGAAATAAACTAGCTAAAACATGCATGCTTCGTTAATCAACAAGTCCTACATGCTCCTACCAATGCACATAATCCATGAAACTCACAATTTTATAAGTATGCACAACCATCATCTATGTATGCAAAGAGGAGAAAAAACATCATTGACATATTAGGGGCATCCTAAGACTCGAAACAAACAAATTAAACACTCTATTTTTGTGTTACAATTTTCTGAAATTTTCTTTTCTAACTAAGCACACAAAAATTCAAAAACGAAAACGGAATACGTTATCCCACCCCACACTTAGAAAATTACATTGCCCTCAATGTAAGCACAAAACAATATCAATGAATTTCCTAAGCGTGCTTTGTGCCAACATATCATCACAAATCAAAGAAAGAGGGAAGGGTTAAGAAATTTCAAACTCTCGGTGATGGCTCCTTCACTTTTCTTTGATCGACATGGGTTGCCTCCCAAGTAGCGCTTTGTGTTTAAAGTCCATAGCCTAGACTTTTCACCGTGTTTTTCATGTGTTCATCGTGCTCCAAAGCATTCCAAATCGGCAAGAAAAAGTTCAAGAAGAAGATCATTGCACTTTGTATCCGATCCGGCTGCATTCTGTGTATCCGGTTTAGGTGGCGTGTCCGGTCTTGGTTCTAACGTATCTGACGTATCCTCTGGCGTGTCAGCCTTGTGCTCGGCCTTGTGTGGCTGTGTGTCAACCCTGCCGGCAATGGCAGGTCCGGCAGGGGGTGTTGGCTCGGCTGAAACCGGTGGCTGCTGCTCGGCAGCATGAAGGTTGGCCGGTTGTGCTCTATATCCGGCAGCTCGGCTTGTTGGTGGTGTGGAATTGGATGGTAGCTCGGCAATATCATGTGGTGGGGGATCATCGAAGTCGGATGCCTCAACGGAATATGGTTTGAATGAATCGTAGTAAGGCTTAAGTCGGTGGCCATTAACTTTGAAACGCTTGGATGTCACACTATTCTCAATCTCAATTGCACCATGTGGAAAAACTTGAGTAACAACAAAGGGACCAACCCATTTAGAGCGAAGCTTACCCGGAAAAAGTCGAAGTCTTGAATTGAATAAAAGAACTTGTTGCCCAACTTCAAACCTTTTACCCCGAATCATTTTATCATGATATGCCTTTGTTTTCTCCTTGTAAATCCAAGCGGCGTCATAGGCTTCATTACGGATTTCTTCAAGTTCGTTGAGTTGAAGCTTCCTATGAAGACCGGCATCATCTATGTTCATGTTGAAGGCCTTGATTGCCCACCATGCCTTATGTTCTAGCTCAACCGGTAAGTGACATGCTTTTCCATAAACCAACCGAAAAGGGGACATACCAATCGGTGTTTTGTAGGCGGTCCTATAAGCCCACAAAGCGTCATCGAGACGATCACTCCAATCCTTCCTTGAAGGTCCAACCGATTTCTCCAAAATATGCTTGATCTCTCGATTACTTACTTCGGCCATACCACTTGTTTGGGGGTGATAAGGTGTAGACACCTTATGTGTGACTCCATACTTCCTCAATAAGGCTTCAATAGTGTGGTTACAAAAATGGGATCCTCCATCACTTATCAAGACCCTTGGAACTCCAAAACGTGAAAAGATGTTGGTCTTGAGAAACTTGGTTACCACCTTGGCATCGTTGGTGCGTGTAGCCTTTGCTTCGATCCACTTTGACACATAATCAACCGCAAGCAATATGTAGAGAAAACCCTTACTTGAAGGAAACGGTCCCATGAAGTCAATACCCCATAAATCAAAAATTTCTACCTCAATGATAGGCGTGAGCGGCATTTGGTCTCTAGCTCCAATGTTCCCCATTCTTTGGCATCTATCACATGCTTTACAAAACATGAATGCATCTCTAAAAATCGTCGGCCAAAAGAACCCACATGAAAGCACCTTCAAAGCCGTCTTCTTCGGTCCAAAATGACCACCACAAGCTTCGCTATGACAAAAAGCAAGGATGGATCGATGCTCATTCTCCGGCACACATCTTCTAATAACTTGATCACCACATTGCCTCCATAAGTACGGATCATCCCACAAGAAGTGTCGAGCTTGCTTCCTTATTCTCTTTTGTTGGTGGCTCGGCATTTCTTTGGGAAATTGGTTTGTGGCAAGAAAATTGGCAATGTCGGCATACCAAGGCTCATGTACTTCAAGTCGAAAAAGTTGTTCATCCGGAAAGGTCTCTAATAGGGGTAGCCGATCCTCCTCTTGCACAAGGCGACTCAAATGATCGGCCACAACATTCTCTACTCCTTTCTTGTCTTTTATCTCAATATCGAACTCTTGAAGTAAAAGAATCCATCGAATAAGCCTCGGCTTAGCATCCTTCTTCGTCATAAGATATCTCAAAGTGGCATGATCACTATAAACAATGACTTTGGAATTCAAAAGATATGATCGAAACTTTTCCAAAGCAAAGATTACCGCTAAGAGTTCCTTCTCCGTTGTTGTGTAGTTGAGGTGTGCATCGTTGAGAGTCCTTGAAGCATAGTAAATGGCGCATGGCTTCTTCTCAATTCGTTGTCCAAGTACCGCTCCAAGTGCATAATCACTAGCATCACACATCAACTCAAACGACTCATCCCAATTAGGGGAAACAAGAATCGGTGCCGAGCACAATAGCATCTTCAATCGGCAAAATGCCTCCTCACACGCCTTTGTCCACTCAAACGTCACCTCCTTTTGTAACAAGTTGCTTAATGGCTTGGCAATTGAAGAGAAGTCTTTGATGAATCGTCGATAAAACCCCGCATGGCCAAGAAAACTTCTCACATCCTTCACACACCTAGGGCTCGGCAATGCTTGAATTAGCTCTACCTTGGCTTTGTCAACCTCTAAGCCTCTTGCCGAAATTATGTGCCCTAGAACAATGCCTTGCGTGACCATGAAGTGACACTTCTCCCAATTGAGCACAAGATTTGTCTCTACACACCTCTTAAGTATCTTCTCCAAGTTCCCCAAACATGCATCGAAGGTACTCCCATACACACTAAAATCATCCATAAACACTTCGATAATGTCTTCAATAAAATCCGAGAAGATAGCATACATACATCTTTGAAAAGTGCCGGGTGCGTTGCAAAGTCCGAATGGCATCCGCCGATAAGCAAACGTGCCAAATGGACAAGTGAAAGTGGTCTTCTCTTGATCGTCCGGGTGTATCATGATTTGATTGTAGCCACTATATCCATCAAGAAAGCAATAGTAAGAATGACCGGCCAACCTCTCTAGCATTTGATCCATAAACGGCAAAGGCATGTGATCCTTCCTCGTTGTAGCGTTGAGCTTCCTATAATCGATGCACATCCTATGACCGGTTACAAGTCTTTGTGGCACAAGCTCATTCTTCTCATTCTTGACAACCGTTACACCACTCTTCTTTGGCACTACTTGCACGGGAGATATCCACTTACTATCCGAAATTGGGTAGATCACCCCACAATCAAGCAACTTGATGATTTCTTCTTTTACAACCTTCATCATGGGAGGGTGAAGTCGACGTTGAGCTTCCTTTGTCGGCTTAGCTCCTTCTTCTAACAAAATACGATGAACACAAGTAGTAGGGCTTATTCCCTTGATATCCGCTAAGGTCCAACCTATGGCGGTCTTATACTTCTTAAGCACACGTATCAAATCTACCTCTTGCTTCTCACTAAGCATTGAAGACACAATAACCGGTAGTGTATCTTCTTCTCCAAGATAAACATACTTCAAGTGACTAGGGAGTTCTTTAAGTTCTAACTTTGGGGCCTCTTCCACACTTGGTCGAAATTTTGTTGTGGCACTTGGAATTGACAAGAACGAGTTTCTCGGATACATTGGTGTGGCGTCGAGTTCGGCAGCCACCTCTCTAAGGCTCGGCAATATGGCACAATGCTCGGCATGGTTGCTTGGCTCGGCAATCCCATGCTCGGCATGACTTGGCTCGGCTCCATTATACACTCGTTCTCCCCTCTTGTCAAATCCGACCCCTTGCTCAATCGCTAATTGCTATGCGTCGAGCGAGGTCGACATAACTTGCTCGACCTCCTCCAAAACATCAATGGCACAACCTTCCTTCAAATCAACATTGGGGAATCTCATGGCGTCAAACACATTGAACTTTATCACTTCACCATCAAACTCCATAGTTAGGTTGCCCTCGGCCACATCTATCTTTGTGCGCGCGGTCCTCATGAATGGTCGCCCTAAAAGCAATTGAGTGTTGTTGACCGGCGAATCCTCCATCTCAACCACATAAAAATCGGCGGGGAATATCAATTGGTTGACTTGCACCAACACATCCTCTACATAGCCCTCCGGATATTTGCTTGAGCGATCCGCAAGTTGAATGATGACATTATCCTTCTTGAGAGGCCCTATACTCAACGTTTGATACACATTGAGTGGCATGACATTGATTGATGCTCCCAAGTCCAACATCACATCCTCAAACCGTGTATTGCCTATGACACAAGGCACATTGAAGCTCCCCGGATCCTTCATCTTTGGTGGCAACTTTCTTTGAATAACGGCCGACACCGTCTCACTCATTGTCACCACACGAGTCTCTCTAGTATGCCTCCTTGCCGTGCAAAGCTCCTTCAAGAACTTAGCATACTTTGGCACTTGCTTAATGCACTCCAACAAAGGAATGTTGACTTGCACTTTCCGGAAAATCTCCAATACCTCTTCATCGGATTTATCTTTCTTTGTTCTAGCAAAACGTGAAGGGAATGGGGCACTAGATGATGGCACACCTCCCTTACTTGCTTGGCTCGGCAATACCTCATTCTTTGATGTTGCGGGATCGTACTCAAGCTCGTTACACAGCCCCTTTTCATTCACACCATGGTTGCCGGCATCACCTTTTTTCTCGGTTGCCCTACTGCCCCTCTCGGCAGCAACATTGCTGGCAATGCTATGCTCGGCATCATTTGTCTCGTCATCCCTCTTCTCGGCATTTTCATCATGGCTGCCGGCAATGACAGGTCCGGCAGCCCTCTCATCCTCATTAATACCTTTGAAAGTCACTCGCTTCTTCTTTGGACTTGTTGGAGGAACCAACTCTCTTCCGCTTCAAGTTTGAATCACTTTGGCTTGCTCGTTCCTCGGATTAGGAATTGTATTGCTTGGCAACTTCCCTTGCTCATTAAATCTTCCCATGAAATCCACAACTTGCCCCATTTGAGTCTTGAGCTCACCAATGTCCTTTTGATGATTTTGTTGCCCCGCGAGTAATGCTTGAGTAGCACTTGACAAAGATTGAATCAAAGCATCGTAGTTAGGGTTGCTTGGCGAAGCTTGGCCTTGGCCTTGGCTCGGCCCTCCTTGGCCTTGGCTCGGCCCTCCTTGGCCTTGGTACGGCACAACTTGTGCTTGGCTCGGCATAGCTCCAAAGTTCCCTTGGTTCGGCTGATAAGGTTGCCGAGGCACAAATGGTGGCCTCGGTGCAAATGGCGCTCCTTCCTCTCTCGGTTGCATAGGTGCCCTAAGCACGTTGTCATTGTTTGCCCATCGAAAGTTCGGATGATCATTGAACCTTGGATTGAAATTTCCAAAACGTTGGCCTCCTTGAAAACCAATGGCATTGCACTCCTCAACTCCCTCACTAATTCCAAATTGAGGACATTGGTCGGTCTCATGGCCCTCGGTGCAAATTCCACAAACACTAGCACGCTTCTTCATCAAATTACTCACCAAGTCGGTGAGCTTGTCCACTTTATCTTCTAACTTTGAGCTCGAAGACGTCTCATGCACTTTCTCATTCCTTTGCACATTGTTTCGTGCCATGCCAAATTGTTGGTTGTTCAATGCACGAACTTCCAACAAACTTCTTGCCGCTCCGGCATTTAACTCCAAAAAGCTACCTCCCGCGGCCGAGTCAAGAAACTCTCTCTCCATGACACGCAATCCCTCATAGAAATATTGTAGCAAGAGCCCATCGCTAATGCCATGCGATGGACACAAAGAAACTAGGGACTTGAACCTCTTGTAGTAGTCGAAGAAAGTCTCATCTCCGGCTTGCTTCACACTAGTTATTTTCTTCCTCAGATCAGTGATACGTGAAGCAGGAAAGTACTTGAGTAAAAACTCATCCATCATAGTACTCCACGAAACAATGCGACCACTAGGCACCTCAAACAACCACTCCTTCGCTTGATCTTCTAGAGAAAACGGAAATGCCTTCATTTTGAAGTGTTGCAAATCGGTCCCTCTTGGGCACATAGACTCCGTGGTGAAGTTAAACCACTGTAGATGCTTGTTGGGGTCCTCACTCGGCATCCCATAAAATGACTTCAGCTTATGGAGGAATCCACTCCTCAATTCAATCTCTCCAGTCTTTTCAGCCTCCAAGGGAGGATAAGTAATATTAGAAGGAGCAACTCCAGCTCCAGCAACATGACCATTCTGTGATCTGATTGATGCCATGATCTCTTCTTCTTCTTCTAATTCGGCAAAGGCTTCAAATTCTGGATTCTGAAGATCACACGATGATGACACTACTGATGGGGAGCTCGGCACTGATGATGATATTGACGGCACAGATGGTGAACTTGGCAAGGATAATGATACTGATGAACTGGTTGGTGACGATGGTGGTAATGGCACAAAACGAGCAATAGCGAGTTCTTGGTCTAAACGTTGCAAACGGCCTTGAAGATCTCTTGTCCAAATACTAGATTCGGACATGCATTATTTCTGAAATTTGCAACATTTAAACAAGTTAGAACATCGTAAAGAAATAGAAAGCAAGAATATACATCATTACAAGCCACGGCATTGGCGATTACACAACAAATGTCAAACCATAACACATATACACAATCGGCAAGCCATAAATACACACGGCATAAATACAAACATTTCGGCAAAGCATCAACATGGTACGGCCATAAAGGATCAAAAATCGGAAAGTTCATGAGCATGTAATCGCTAAGTCTAATTCCTTTTAAATTTGTTCTAACTCTCGAAGTACGTGGAGCAGAGGAGATAACGGTGCAATGGACTGATACAGCCCCCGGTAGTATCATGCTTAATCCGATATACCTCAAGAGTTTGAACCACACAACATGTTTTATCTTTGAAGAAAATAGGCCACATATGTCAAGTTATGTTCTAGCGTCTAAAGTGAGGTGATGCTTCGGCACAAGCTGTCAACTAGGTCGTGCGGATTTTACGTTTCAAAGGTCATTAAAATCACGGAGGGCGAACCCCCTACAGGAACCAGGCAGGACTCGTTGTTGGACACCACGGAGGGCGAACCCCCTATCGACTCACTCACCGAGAATGAACATCAGTCTATGGGCCTTGAGATCCAGTTAAACAAACCTGAGAACCATATCTATGATCATAACTTCCCCATACTTTGTAAAACAAACACGGATCCCTAGCGGTCTCAAGTGTTGATTAAAACCGCCCTCAACCTCATAGAAGTAATACTATTACTGAAGAAACGCTTATATGCGTGGGGGGGACGTATCCCGCGTTTCCCAATCTACATAGAAACGCCCTCCGACAAAGCACCATTCACATGAAGGGTTTTGGTTATGATCAACAAAAGAGGCTTCACCTACATGTTACACTTTAAAAACTACAATAAACTCAAACATACACAACACTATCAACTCCCTAGAAATTAAACTAAGTGGTTACCAACATACATCATTATACATCATGCAACTTCCAAAATTTAAACTCTACATGCCAAAGCATATTTCTACTTTACAAAATCCCAAAATAAACTTAAAATTACAACTTTACAACTTCACAACAAAAATTTCCAGCAACATTATATACACAACAATAACATAAAACAAGCTTTTATAATCCCCGGCAACGGCGCCAAAAATTGGTGGGAGCCTAAGCTCGCACGCAATAATAACCCTACAAAATATCGTTAGTAGTATGAGCAAGTAGGGATCGTTCTAGGCCGGGGATTAAGGGTACCTGAGATATGAAATTGTTAGACAAACATATATACATATATACATCACAAATGTCACACATATGGGGGATATAGGGTTCGGCAGCCCTAGGGCTGCCCTATACTAAGTACGGCATAAAAACAGAAAATAAAATCCTAGGTCTACTATATACAAGTTTGATCATCATCTCTCACGCATCACATGGCACAAAACACAATTTAACACAAAGATTCATATGCAAGAAAGTAAGAGACAAGTATTAGCATGCTCAAAACTTAACTTAGTTTCGACCACAATTAGAGCGATTAGCCTTTTAACCAATTGTTAGACATCTAATGTTTTAAGATCATGCTATTCGCCTTCGATCCTAAAGTTTATGCTAATCCGGTTTTACGCGTTTTAACATTTAAGCACAATAGTCTAAAATCGAAAACATGTAAACAAGTAAGGTTGTCAATCATCTTATTTAGCATGCAAGTTCTAAGATTAATAGCCCTTAGTGAATAACACAAATCATAGAGTCCGTCAGGTCCATCTAGTTTGTAATTACCCTAGCAGATTAAACCTAATACCTAGATTATGTTCAAAGACAACACCAAGTATCGATTTTCATGCCCTCACCTTAGATTACTAACCAATTTAAATCCTAAACATGCTTCTAATACCACTGCTCTAATTATCTAAACATACAAAAACCATGTATTAAAAATCGCACAAGTCATCACATAAACTTCAATGAACATTGCAATTCATGCTCATCATACAAAACCAAACGAAACAAAGTATTTTTTATAACAATACATGTGACTAAACCGAAATTAAAAACACAAGTCATAGGGATGGATCACACTTTAGAAACCTTGGAGAGCTTCGTCTTGGTGTGGTGGAAGAGGATCGGCAGTAGCTAGGCTAGGGATAGGGATCGGTGGTGATTGGTGGTGGTGATTTGGTGACTTGGTGTTTCTAGGGTTTCGGCTTAGAACTTTGAGTAGGAAATTTGGTAGAGTTTTGGCTAGTGCTTTGCAAGAGATGAGATGATTTTCAGAATGAAAAAGTGAGGATATATATAGAGGATAGGGAGAGAGGCTGCCGGCAGTCCCTTAAGCCAAAAGGGATTCAGAAAACCTAGTTCATTAAGGTTTTACAACCTTCCTTTCTTAATCCAATTAGGTTTTCTTTTCTGAATTTTTCTTCAAGGCTTGGGCTTCACATCTTCATGGACTTCTTATGTGGTCTTGGACTTCATTTGACATGTCTTGGTCCATCGAAAAATACCCCAATTGCCGGCAGCATGAAGTTGCATCCGATCTGCCTCAAATCGGCAGCTTCTCCTAGTGTGACTAGGAGACTTGATTTCTTCATGTTTTTCTTCAATGCCATGGCCTAGTGTCTTCCTCTTCCCTTCATAAAGCTTGGACCATCTTCACATATGCATTTGTACACCATTTGGTCCATCAAAAACAGAAAACACAAAAAGGGGGCAGTAGGTTCCTGGAATCGGCAGCTTTGACCTTGTCGCAGTAATTCCGGCATATCTCCCTCCGTGGAGCTCCGATTGATGCGATTCCAAGTCTCACGTAAACTAGACACATAGGGCCATCTCCCCATAAAATATCTCGGCCAAATTCCATGCAAGTCGTCGGGAATGATTTTTCGAAGTTGGGACACAGTCCCAGGAATTTCCTGGAAGCCCCTGGATTGGAATGTTCGGACTGCCCTTTTGCAGCCAACTTTTGGGCGACTTCCCGAACTCCGATTGATCTGAAATTTTAACACATCATTTCACAACATATGAATATTAAGCACATAAAATTTCATAGAATTTGGAAAAGGATAGATCACAGTTTCATTCATCTCAAAATCACGAAAAAAACATATTTTGCATTATTTTCCAGATTTCTCAAACTTAGTCATTTTTCGGATTCTTAACCATTTTTCACAAAACTCTACCGAAATTGACACTAACTACATTACGACTCTATCTTAGACAAATAAGGGTTAAACAAAGCATAAACGAGGGTATAAACATGTAATATCGTCGCACATTGTGCTCCTATCAGGTTTCCAGATCGGGAAAAATAGAAATTTTCAGAAAATTTTTCCTCCCACAAAATTTTTCCACGGATTTTCGTTTTTGGATGTGAAAACCTTCAAGCCAGGTCTTCTTAAGGCTTCTCCTCTCCTACCCATCGAATTTTAACTTGATATGATATCTTTTTTTCATCTTTTTCAACAAATATTTCCATTTTTTCTATTGAAATATATATATATATATATATATATATATATATATATATATATATATATATCCATTTTTTGTGTGGTTATATACAAAATCATGCATATTGTGATGAGGGGATAGTGTTGATCTTTATAGTTAATTGTTGGTTTTTGTGAAATTGTTGAATTATATATATTAATTATTTGTGATATAAATTAATCTTAATTAATTAAATTAATAATTGTTATTATTATAAGAAAATCATTGTTTTATGATTTATAATTAGCGGTGAATGAAAGAATGATTAATTCTTTTATTCACTGATATACATGCGCGCATTTATATATATATATATATATATATATATATATATCCTTAGAAATTCTCGAACTTAGAAATCCCGTTCGAGAATCATGGAGAGATTCTTGAATTGTCCCATTTTTAGACAGTTTGGGAGCATACGACTTTGTTTCGCAGTTTGTATAAGTCTTCTGTATTCGTTTGCGGTCGTGGGTATATATTTTGACGGGGTCTCCCAATACTGTTCTTCGAGTGCATACTAGGTATATAGATATTCGTGCACTTGAGGAACTGTGGGGAGAAGCTGTCGAAATTTTCCCACGACTGAAAACGAACACATAAGACTTACAAACTGTGAAACAAAGTCGTGTGCTCCTGAATGGGATTAGGACCCGAACCGGAGGCATAAGTTTGAGAACAAACATGCATGTTTGTTACTTAATTTGTGATTATTTGTTATTTATTATCTTATATATGACAGGTGATGGATATAGACAAGAGTTGGATGCAGTACCCCAGGGGAAGCATTGAATACCAACAAGGAGTATGCATTTTTTTGGATTTTATACGTGAACATGGTAGAGGAAAGAAAATACACATGTGTCCATGCTTAAGTTGTATGAACACGAAGTTGAAGATGATAGTCAGAATCTATGATCACCTGAGTAACAGAGGTATTATGCGTAATTATACAACATGGAGTAAACACGGTGAAGTTGCGGTCTATGAACCTACGGTTGCCGAAATCCAAGCGGGATACCATGACCGGACATCTAGTGGTGCTTTCGACCCTTATGAAGACCCGGCTATGAACATTTTACATGACACTTTTCCTACATTTGCTCTAGTACACCAGGAAGAGCCCATTTATGATGATACCACTGATGCCGCAATTCCTCTTCTTGACAGTGGTGATTATGATAAGTATATCAGACTCCTTGCTCAAGTGCAGATTACATTATTCGAGGATAGTCCTCACACTGTTTTAGGGACCATCATCTCACAGATGCAGTTGAAAGTCAAGAGTAGATGGACAAATGACTCTTTTGATAGTCTTCTAAAACAGTTTAAGGAACACCTTCCACAACCTAACTACATACCTGATAGTTATTACAAGCTACAGAAGATATTGGACGATCTCGGTCTCGGTTATAACAAAATCCACGCCTGCAAGAACAACTGTGTTTTGTTTTACAAAGACAAAGCCGACCTTGATGAATGTCCCATATGCTACACGTGGAGGTGGGAGCAAGGCACAGTTAAGGAAAACAGTGTTCCTGTGAAGGTACTTCGTCATTTCCCTTTAATTCCTAGATTGAAGCATCTTTACATGTCTTTACACACAGCAAAAGAAATGAGATGGCAAGGAGAGAGAAGGACAGATGATGATACTCTCAGACACCCTGCAGATGGCGAGGCGTGGAAGTCCTTTGACAGATCATTCCCTGATTTTGCAAGAGATGTTAGAAATGTCAGACTCGGCCTTGCCTCAGATGGATTCAATCCCCATGGAAATATGAGTTTGAGTCATAATACATGGCCTGTTATTCTTGTGCCGTACAACCTGCCTCCTTGGATGTGTATGAAGAAGGAATTTAGTATGATGTCTCTGTTAATTCCCGGCCCAAAGTCTCCAGGAAAGTGTTTGGATATGTATCTGCAACCTTTGATCGACGAGCTGTTAGACTTATGGGAAAATGGAGCTCTTACTTTTGACAGGCACAGTGGAATATCATTTATGATGAGAGCAATGCTGATGTTTACCATAAGTGATTTTCCTGGTTATGGGATGTTGTCGTCTCAGGCGACTAAAGGTTATAAAGCTTGTCCTGTTTGCTTGAACGAAGTCCATTCTGTTTGGTGCGCTGGGAAGGTGTGTTACTTGGGTCACCGTAGATGGCTTCCAGCTGACCACTAGTGGCAATTTCATGCTAAAGCATTTGATAAAACAGTAGAGCTTCGTCCTAAACCCCGTCCTTAGAACGGTGATGAAATTTTAGAGAAGCTGAACTCTTTCGATTTCGGGGTGTTGAGCGGTGATTTATCTATACCAGTTCCGGAACGCCCTGACGAGTACAAGTGTTTTACACACAAGAGTAGATTCTATGATTTGCCTTACTGGTCGAAATCCATTCTTAGGCACACCCTAGATGTCATGCACATAGAAAAGAATGTGAGTGGCAGCATTGTGGGAACAATTCTTGATATCAAAGGAAATAGTAAGGACACTTTGAAAGCACATCAGTATCTGAAGGAGAAGGGATTACGAAAACACTTGTGGCCAGTGAAGACGGCGTCAGGGACTTTCATACCTGTTGCACCTTACACAGTTAAACCGGCTTTCAAGAAGCAGGTTTTCATATGGTTTAAAGGAGTACAGTATCCTCACGGGTATGCAGGAAATATATCTCGGTGTATTAACTTGGGGCTTAATACGTTTAACGGATTAAAGAGCCACGACTGTCATGTATTGCTACAACGTCTTATTCCAGTGGTTGTCCGACCCTATTTGCATCCAGATGTGGTCGAACCTATAATAGCGTTGTGTAGGTTCTTTCAGAAGTTATGCGCTAAAGAGCTGAAGAAGTCAGATGTTCTCATTCTCAAAGAAGATATCATCTACATTTTGTGCAAATTGGAAAGGATTTTCCCCCCTGCTTTCTTTGACAGTATGATTCATCTGATGATCCATCTTCCAGATCAAGCACTGCTTACTGGTCCAGTTCATTGCACCTGGATGTATCCTCAAGAAATGTACTATTTATCATTCGTATTTCTCCATTCGTTATAATATTGTCTTGTATATATACTTAACTAATAACTGTACGTGTAATTTCAGACAACTGTTTCAATACAAACAGTTATGTAAAAGCAAGAGTAACCCTGAAGGATCGATAGCGAAGTCGTACATTACACATGAATTTGTAACATACTGCAACTTATATCTCTGTACCAGTGACGAAGCAGAATCTTCTACAGCAGCCTCTACAGTACCAGAGTGCAAACTTTCAGTCCTTTCGAGTGTTGTACGTCCGTTTGGTAATTTATCAAGTTCAGAAAGATTGTCAGATGCTGAGCTAATTGAAGCTCATTAGTGTGTACTACAACACTGTGACGAAGCACAATATTTCATGCGTGAGCATTTGAAGCTTATTGAAGGAAATAGTAGAGACCGAAGGACGAATTTGACGCACAAAAGAATCTTTCCTGATTACTTTTGCAAATGGGTATGTCATAACATTTTTTCTGTTACAATATCTTCATTCCAATATTATTATTTTGGTTAGTTCAATTTAAATAATTTATCACAACGTGGCAGGTGGGAAATCTCCAAAAACAAAAGAGTGATTGGTACTCGCCAGAATTGCACCATTTGGCTAGAACGCCGATTTCCCACAGGGTGCGAGCGATGTGTTTTGTCAACGGGGTCAAGTTTGTGACACTTCAACGAGATGTTAACAGCATAACGCAAAATTCCGGGGTCATGGTAGATGGTGACGACTTAACCTACTATGGAGTGCTACTCGTCGTTGTCGAACTACTATATGGGAATACGAGCGTTGTCTTGTTCAAGTGTAGATGGTTCAACACTAATGAAAGTGTTTCTGGGAGTACAAAGATGGATTACGGCATGTTATCAGTGAATACAGACACAAGTTGGTATGAAAATGAGCCTTTCATTCTTGCCAGTATGGCAAAACAGGTGTTTTATCTTGATGATCCTAAGGCCGGGGGATTTTGGAAAGTGGTTATCCCGATGTCACATAGGAATATATGGAGTGCGTCTACAATTGAAGGGGGTGAAAAACATGATGATGAAGATGACGGCGACACTGATGAACCATATCAAGAGCATTCGGCTTCTCAAATCCCTAATGTAGAGGCTATTCGCGACGACAACCGCTTACATTTCGTCACTTCTGATGAATTCATTGCAGTCCCAAATGCATCTACATCTCAAAACAGAGTAAATGACGACTTCATTAATGACGAGGATGATGAGGAATCATACAATGATGATGATTCCAATGATGACTTCACTGATATGATTGAAGATGCAAATGATACGGACGATGACGATTCTGATGGAGAACTATGATGATTTAAATTATGTTTTTAAATTCAATAAATTTGTCTGTAATGTATAATTATTAGAATACATTTATATATGTACTTCTAATTAATAATAATTAAGTTGTTTAAGTATTGTAAATTCAACAAACAATTTACATGTATGTATTCGATACTATCGATCAACTTTAAATTAATTAAAATGATAGTGTTTTTAAATTATTTGTATATGAATTCACATATATATATATATATATATATTAGTAGGCACTGAGTGGACAAATGCAGAGTATACGTCTCAAAAGTTTTAACAAATACATTTGGCGGCTTAATTTTACTCTAAAATTAAGTTGTTTAAGTATTGTAAATTCAACAAACAATTTACATGTATGTATTCGATACTATCGATCAACTTTAAATTAATTAAAATGATAGTGTTTTTAAATTATTTGTATATGAATTCACATATATATATATATATATATATATATATATATATATATTAGTAGGCACTGAGTGGACAAATGCAGAGTATACGTCTCAAAAGTTTTAACAAATACATTTGGCGGCTTAATTTTACTCTAAAATCCAAAAACCCTATCTACTTAGTCGACGAAATAACTTGTTTCCTCGTTTAAGTTATACACCTAGACGACGAATTTACGGTTTCGTCGACAAGGTGGAACTTAGACGAGGAAAAAAATTATTTCGTCGACTAAGTAGTAAGACGAGGAATAAATATATCGTCGACTAAGTATATGACTTAGAAGAGGAAAGATTGTCATCGTCGACTAAGAACTTTACTTAGACGAGGAAATTATAATTTTCGTCGAGTAAGTGTTCCTAGACGAGGAACATGTTGATTCGTCGACTAAGTCATTTCAATAAGGCCCGATCCCTAATTGCAGCTGCATTGTTTCCAATCGGCATTCAATCCCAAATTCCTTCCTCCCTCCCTCCTCCGCCCCAACCACCGTCTACGGCTCCCCATTTCAGTCGCCACCGCAGTCCCCGTCCCCTCCCCAACCTCCGCCTCAGTCCTCCACCTCCTGGCCCCCTGCCCCAGGCTCTGCTCGTGGCCCCCTGCCCCAACCTCAGTAGCCGCCTCGGTCCTAACCTCCGCCTCACTCCCTCGCCTCCGTCCTCCGCCTCAGTAGCCGCCTCGGTCCTAACCTCCGCCTCACTCCCTCGCCTCAGTCTCAGTACCCCTTCCTCCGTCTTGGGCGCCACTGTTGAAGGTTCATCGATTTTTGTCCTCTGTTGGTTGAAGTTGGTTTAGTTGAAACAGTAAAGGTGTACAGAAAGAGAAGGCCACAGGATTTGAAGTTTGAAGTTGAGGCCGAATTTGAGAAAAGCAAAATCTCAGAAATCCTTCCTCCCTCCTCCGGAACACAATCTGACCCTCTCCGCCCGGCCTCTTCTCAGTCCCCGCCGCCTAACCAGTTATTTTCTTTCCAAACGGTTCTATGACATATATATTATACATGTAATAGAACCTAGCTTCAAGTCATTTTCTTGATTGGTTTCCTGTTGTCTGGTATAATTGGAACTTTTGTGCTTATTTTGTATATTAAGTATGCAATATTCTTATCTTATACTAGATCATATAAGCATCCGGACTCTTTAGTATGTTTGGTTGCCTAGAAACATTTGTTTTGGTTACGTTGATTGAGAATATGTGTAAGTACTTAATTTACGGAGCAACTTTTAATTTGTTATTTAACTGTGATGAATGCATTTGTCTTTTTGGAATGTATGATGGATGTTTTTTTTGTTGGTAAATTTGAATGGTGAGTTTCTGCTCATCATTTTAGAAACTTTAATGCTTTGTAGAGATGAACATTTGAATGAGAAAATATCAATTTGTGTGATTTTGATTGCTTTGTTTTCTTTCTAAATTCACAGCTTGAAATTAAGTGTATGAAAACTTGTTTTGATTGGTCTGACTATTCTGGCTATGGTTCGAATGTCATACTTGTTGAGTTTGTGTTGGGGAATCTTTGAATATAAAGGTGTTTGGTCACTAGTGGCATATACACATTGTAAAATAGGGTTTTAGTGGTTAGCATGCTCTTCGTTTTGGATACTTAGTTTGATATGGTCTTATTCAAATTTTCCTTTCTAAAAAGGCTTATCGAACACTTACAATTTCTTTTTTCTGTGTAATGTCCCCCCCCCCCCCCCCCCCCCCCCCCCCCACAAAAGCCACCATGCCACCAACTCCATCAAAATCAAACATACTTTGTGGTAAAAAGGAAATGCAAAAACACAACAATAATAATGTGAAAATTATTAAACAAATAAATTTTGTTTTGAATTGTGATATATTTTGTACATCAGCACCCTAATTTTGTTAACCTTGATTTTTTCTAGTGGATTAATCTAATTCCTTTCTAGCTAGTATTGCAATGTTGACCATACTTTGAGACTGTTTTGAATTGTGATATAAATTTGTGTTCTTTGATAGGGAAAATATGTCGCCGACTCATGGGAAGCTGAAGCGGAAACAGGAGGCGTTGGAGCGCCTTCTCAGGCTGAACCTATCAGAAGGGAGTTCGTCGCAGCCAACCACAGCCGTGCCTGGGAGTGGATCTACACCGATATCTACACCGCCTATCCCTCCCCCGTTGTCGGTGGAAGACACTTCAGCCACTCCATCAGCCCAGAGCGCACCTCAAGCCCCAGACAACGATGGTGAAGAGATCAGTTGTCGGCACACAAATCGCCCTCGGGCTGATGGAGGTAAAGAAATTTTTAAACTTTTGTTTAAGTTATTTAGTTATAAAAGTGTTATTGTTCGCTAATCAAACTTTTATTATATTCGCAGCACCTGCCCCCAAACGCAAACGGGGGTTGGTAAAAGGCTTAAAGGCCTATCAGTACTTGGTGCAACACGGACAGAAGCTGAATATCATCATGGATGATGACTTTTTGCACGGACCACACACCAGTTCACAGAACAGTTGGCTGACTCACGATATCGGTCATATTGTGAGGGACACGATTCCCATGACTGCTGCCACATGGTCGGAACTGGAGGAGGACGATAAGGAGAAAATTATCGATGAACTCAAAGTAAGAAGCAAAACAACTTACATTTTTAATATTAAATTCTTTTATATTTAAGTTAGTTTCTGCAACCTTTAATTTTTGCTCTTGTAACAGTTTGTTTATAACCTCCCTTTGGGTGATGCGAACATGGTCAAGTGGATTGACAAGCGTGCTTCCAAGATCTTCACAGAGTTCAAGAGCAAGTTGAACAAGCTTAGGATTCAGCACCCTGACCAAATCCCTAAAGAGTTCAAAAATAGGCAGCAGGAGTGGTCTTGGCTAGTACGACACTTCGAGAGTGATGACTTCCAGGTATACAATTTGTAGTATTAGTCTGTGCTTTCAAACGTAAACATTCTTAATAAACTGTTTTGTTTAAAATTTAATGATTTGTCCAAAATGTAATGAAACTTCTGCAGAGACGATCGGTCGCCAACACAATCAACCGGGGGAAGAAGACGTTGCACCATCGGTCCGGTTCAAAGCCTTTCATCTATGGGGAGCTCGAGCTGAAGGAAAAGGGTGAAGCATTGCCGCTGGTGAAGAACTATGAGAAGGTGTACCCTCCTGAGCACCCGGAAGCGGCAGAAAATATAGTAAGTTTCCTATTATGTGTAAATTCATCATCTTAAGGTTTTCTTATGTGATTAATGATGTTAATGCATTTCATTTTCAAATGCAGCGAAAGATCAGAGAACAGGTCGATAAGGTGCTGATTACTGTGAGGGAGGAGCACCCTGACGTTCGAGAAGATCAGATGATTCACTACTTCGACGAGCCGACTCAGGCCCGAGTGCTTGTAGACGCACTAAGACCGCGAAACAACGGTGAGATTCGGGGATTAGGAGGAGTCACCTTCGGTGTCACCTCCCAATCATCTCAAAGCTCGAGTTCCACTAGACGCTGTCGGTCTTCAAATGCGGAGCGTATTAGATGGGCGGAGGAGGAGGCCCGAGAGGCTAGAGACCATATAGCACGGGCAGAGGAGGAGGCCCGGCAGGCTAGAGATCGTATCGCACGTGCAGAGGAGGAGGCACGACAGGCCAATGAACGAATCGTCCTACTTCAGGAAGAGGCACAAGAAGGTAAAGATCGTCTTAGTCGGTTGGAGCAGCAGTTCTTAGCGTTTCAGTCACGACGTTAGGTGTTAGGACGTTTGAGTTTTTATGAACAAATCGTATTTCATTTGTATGAATATTTTTATTTATATATTAATTATATATTCTGCATGAAATTTTTTTTTAAAAAAAATAATCTACTTACGCGACGAAAAAGTAAATTTTCATCGTCTAAGTTCCACACTTAGACGACGAAAATAGTATATTTCGTCGTCTCAGTTTCTCACTTAGACAACGAAATAAATAATATTCGTCGCCTAAGTGTGGAACTTAGACCACGAAAATGTAATTTTCGTCGTCTAAGTGAGAACACTTAAGCGACGAAAATAAAAAAATTTCGTCGTCTAAGATTCTCACTTAGACGACGAAATATACTATTTTCGTCGTCTACGTGTTCTCACTTACACGATGCAATTTTATTTTTTGTCGCCCATTCTTGCTTCTTAGACGACAAAAAAACCTTCGTCGCCTAAGTGGAAACTTGCCGACGATAATTTTCGTCCCCTAAGAAAATCAATGTCGTCGGGAAGAATCTAAGACGACGAAAATTATTCGTCGTCTAAGAAGTCACTTAGGCGAGGAAATCTATATTTTTTCGTCGGCTAAGTACTTAGACGACCACTTCTAGACGACGAAAATTTGGTCGTCTAAGTTATTTGGCGACGAAAAATACACTTAGACGACGAAAATATTTCGTCGGCTAAGGTAGTCAGTCTGGTAGTGATCTATCTTTCAAAAAAAGATGGATAACATTTTTAAGTCATACTCGAATTTCTGCATAGTTTACATTGATGACATTCTTGTCTTCTCTAAAACCATGAATGAACATCTTAAGCATCTTAAGCAAATTTGCAAGCTTATGGTCTAAAAAGAAATCAGTTTTGGACAAAAGAAAATTCATCTTATAAAAGGAAAAATAGATTTTCTTGGCATACATGTGAAAGATGGAGAAATTCGTCTTCAAAAACACATTGTTCAGAAAATTAGCCAGTTCTCTGATAATATCCCAGACGCAAAATCTCTTCAGACATTTTTAGGAGTTGTTAACTTTACGAGAGACTTTATTCCTCAAGTGAGTGGTCTCACTGCTCTTCTCTCTTCAAAGACAAGCTCAAAAAAGAAATGGTCATTTACAACGGATGATAGTAACACCGTTAGGAAAATCAAAGAACTCACAAAGCACCTCCCTCTATTGCAGTTACCCGAAGAAGGTGACTTGATCGTTTTGCAGACTGATGCAAACGATTATTACTGTTTTGCGGTCAAACCAGATACAAATCAAGAAAAAGATTTGTACATTCTTGTCAGGAAAGTTCAATCCTGCAGAATTGAATTAGTCTATAGGAGATAAAGAAATACTAGCCCTGATAAAATCCATTAAGGGTGTAGAAGATCTTTTAGGAAATAATTTTTGGATAGAACTGATAATAAAAGAGTAAAAAACTTTAGAAATTATAAATTCACATATGCAGCTGATAGAGGAAGAGTTCTTAGATAGCAAATGTTTTTAACTCAATATGAATATGATGTTGAAATAGTTGCAGGAGACAAAAATTATCTGCATAACGCTCTTACAAGGGAAATGACAATGTTTGAAAGGAGTGAAGGCCGTAATTCTAGAAGTAGGAGATCAGATCAGGAGCCCGAAGAAAGAAGATCAAATCTTGAAGAAAGAAGGCCAGAACCTGAAGAAAGAAGAAGGCCAGATTTTGAAGAAAAAGATAGATCAGTACCCTAAGAAAGGAGATTGAAGGCAAAATCCATGTGGGAAAGATACAAAGAAGGAGACAAAATAGTTGGACCTCTACACGATGGATCAGGTTACCAATTTATTGTATCTTACTTTCCTGTAGAATCAAGTTACTCTCATGCAGAATCAAGCAAAATCTCTGAAAAAATTCAACCAGATCCAGCAGGATGGAATGATTATCAAAAGAAATCCAAAGCATCCTCACAAGATGAGACTCATTCAGAAGATGAGAAAAAACTCTTAGACGAGTTTTTACAGCATCCTAAAACTACGGGCACACGGGAAAAATTCCAAAGAAAGCCAGCCAAGCCCTTTCAAACAGCAAAATCAATTCATGATAGGCTAGCAGCCTATAAGAAGAAACAACCGGTTGTAACCGGAATGACCAAGATATTCAATCATCCAATAAGAAACTATGAGAAGCCAGTATTCAGAACTAGTAAAACTCTACAATAATCTCTTGACTGCCTCTAGATATCAGAATGAAGCTCTTGTGCATTCGGCCTTAGAAGCATTAACTGAAGAACTTTTCAGCTACAACATGGAAAAAAGGGAACAAGAGCCTGAAAATGCCATCAAGGTTTCTTATCTTGAAAATTTCGAAAGTACAAAAGTTCCAATAATGACTTTATCAGAGTTAGAATGGTTCCGTTTTCATAATCTCTTAAGAGATTTTTAAAATAGGAAAGCTCTCCAGCCAACTCTATTAGTCGTGACAGGTCCCTATTATGGGAGATATATGGTTGATGTTTAAGTAGAGCATCCCCAGAAGTATAAGCTGTGGTTAGTAGAAAACGGTTTTGTTCATAATCTTTGGACAAAAACCAACAAAGACCTAAAAAGTTTTCCTGAGATAATTTATAATGCAGTCAAGAATATTAGGCCAGAAGGATGCATTATAAGATTGAAGTTTATTTTAACCGTCCAGAATGAACAACTGAATGATGACAAAAGTTACATTTCTCTATACCATTATGTCAGAATAATTCAAGGTCATACAAGTAAAGACAATTTGTCTCTAAGCAATGGATCGTCAAACCAGAGCATCCATTGGATGAAAGTAATGGCGATAAACCTCATACAAAGGTTGGTTCAGAGAGATCAATATACCACTCTTCTGGCTAGTGAGAAAAAATAATGGTTACGAGTTATAATTAGGTCAAAACACATCCAGAAAGTTACGGAAATAATTTTCCTACATCAACTACGTAATTATAGTGATCGGTAATTATGTAAAAAAACAATGTGATCAATCCGAGCATGAATTAACGGATTATCCCGCAACCGCACAGGCACCGCACCACACCACGGTCAACTCCTGATTTTGACAGTACGGACCACCCCACACTTAAAAAGGGAAAACAAAACACGTATTTGGTTCTTCTACTACTGTGAACTGTGAACCCAATTCACACTTGTTGGTTTCTTTCTTCCATTTTGGCCCTAATTAGACTCTCATATGGAAATCGAGAAACGAGTCGATGATCCAGGTGAGTAAGACCTGTCTCTGCTTCAATTTCGATTTCTCAGCATTGCGTTCGATGTGTGATTAACCATGGCTTCAATTCAAACCCTTAAGCTCTTCTCCTCTTTGTTTTATCGCTTTCATATTGAATTCTCAGGTGCCAAGGCCGTGGAGGACAAGTACAATGTTGAAGCCACTGAAAATCAAGCCAATGAAGCACTGGTATGCTGCTCTGTAACTCTGCCTTGTTTCGCTATCGAATAGCTATATGTGCTAACTCTTGTTTGATGTATTTTTGAAAACAGCGTTTGCCTATTACAGAGGCAGCAGCTATATATGAGCAGATTCTGACGGTGTTTCCAACTGCAGTGAGTGCCTTCTAACTGATATATGTTTATGTGTGTGTATATATATATGTATATATATTTCTGTCGTATTTATATATTTTTTTTCGATCCAATTCAATTTCAACTTGAACTTTATATATATGAGCAGTATTTAGGGCCTAATGGTTAATTTAATTAGATTCATTGCCTTAAGATGTTGAATGAAAATTCAAACGGTCAGTTACTATAGGGAGTGTTGGTTTTGTTAGTAAATGTAGACTGAGGTGGCGGCGGCTGGGTGTTGATGTGGATGCTCTTGCTAGTGATGAGGAGGGGACCGATGGTTACGGTGGTGGTGCAGTTTGTTTTGAGTTTGGAGCGTGTGGATGCTCTAAAGTTGGGGTATTGGGGATTTGGGGACATCTAAATAAAACTCATTTCTCCAGAAGATTTCGTTGGTGAGCATTCCGAGTCATTTCTCAAATCTTTACTTTAGACTCACAATGCGGTTGAGCATGTTGGGAAGAAAGTTATTGGGTTTTCAGGTTGAAGGATAATCAGATACCGAAGTGTGTATGTGGATGACTTTGGGAACATGTTAGTTTTTGGTCTGCAATTGGGATGTTGCATTATTCTCTGTTATCCTTATTGGAATTGGAAAGCTGCGGTAAGATGAATGGTGCTATATCGGAAGTCTGTGCTCCTTTAATTGTAACTTATTCTTCAGCCTTACCAACATGGGGTTAATCAAATTGGTGAGGCCCATGGTTTGCTCAATGTGGTCTGGGGTTCAAATCCCCTCGTGACACCTACCTAGCTATTAACTAGAGTTTTCTCTCTTCTAAACATTTTAGGGTTTGGCAGGAGGCCCAGTTTTGAGACCGGTTTGCAAAAAATGGACCTGGGGGTTTTCTGTGTATAGAGAACAATTGTATTCCTCAGTTTTAGCAAGTTTCTGGTGTTGTTCTTTGAGATTGAACTTCGTGGTGGTCATGTGTGAGCTTTCAACACGAGTTAGATTCTGTTGTGTACTTGGGGTTATCAGTTACTGTAGATTTGAAGAAGCATTCGATATTATCTGTATTTTGATTGGAGGTACTGTGAAGAAGTGGTGTTCAATTGGGAGTCGACGTTCCCCTGGCCTTAGAAGAGATTTTGCTGTTGTACTGTGAAATACTTCGGAAGCTGCAGTTTCTATTTTGATTTAAGTAAAAAGGAGAAGAGGAAAAGGAAAGATATAATATTTCACTTGAAAAGCTCTACAAAAACTGTATAGAAATTTAAATAAGCTGCAACCGCCTTTTAACTTATCTACTTTCTGAATAATTAACTTATCTTTAGTTTATCAAGGAGCACTGGACACAGTTGCACATGACTGCCAGTTTTTCCATGTTTGGGTAAATACTGAATATGTTAAGTTGATTAGTTATTCTTTTCTCTCCAGGCAAAATATTGGAAGCAATATGTGGAGGCACAGATTGCTGTTAATAATGATGATGCCACAAAACAGATATTTAGCCGGTGTTTGTTGAATTGTCTTCAAGTTCCACTTTGGTATATCCTGTTCTGTAGCCAAAATCTGTCAGCAAAATCTTACATAGCTTTGATAGTGGAGTTGCTATAATCTAATATGTTTATGAAGTATTGTAAATCTTTTCTTGGTTCTGCTTTTGTTTCATAGCAAGTGCATTTTGTAATATCGTATGGTTTTGATTCTCTTCAAGGTGTAGGGACTTGGATAAAACTGTTTCATAGTTGTCTAGTCATCAGAATGGTGGCACAAAGTACTTCTAGAATTAGTGACTATCTTTATCCTTAAAGTAACGATCTTTATCTTGAGTGGACTTCAAAAAAAAATAAGGAAAACACTTAAAACCATGGAAAATATTCAAAGGTATAGTGACTCAGCATATTGTTAAGTTCAGACCTTCCAGCTTAAAAGATCTAAAGACTCAAACTACAAATTGATTTAACTGCAAACATCCATGGCTGTAACAATCAGCAAGGTGCGCTCTCTCATCTAAATGAATGCTGGAGTTAGATAGTTTATAGAGCAAATAGTTTTCTTTCCAAGTGTAGAATTTATAAGGCATAAAATCAGTGCATAATCACCTTGTTGACTTGCTCAAATTTCATTGCTTAGACCAAGATAGAATCACGTCCAGTGCATTTGAATCCGTAAGAGCTCTCTCTAGTACTTCTGTTGCTTAGAGTGTTACATGTGTTTAGGTCTTGTGGCACATTTATGGTGGATACTCTTTTTCGTGAAATTTACATATTTAATTGATGCATTATGTTTGGCTGAACATTTCACAATGTTTGATTCAAATTTTCCATTATTTAAAGCGAATAGCTTTATTTTTATGCTGTTGTAATAATTTTCGTAGATATTAAAGTTTTGGTAAATGTGGACCATCTCTATTCTTATAAAAGGGTTCCTCTCTACAATGTCACAAGAAATGACAAGCTTCAATCAAAAGAACAGCAATGAATTACCCCCTTGGAGCATTATATCCTTTATCTTATCATAAGAGAAAGACACTTTTTTTTCTTCATTATCTTATATTGAACAATACCTTTCTTTAACCAGTAACTGAAAAGAGCAGATATCATGATGAAGGATTAAGAGCAGACTGTCTGAATATTTACATGTCCTTAATTGAAGGATTTCCATATTCCACTAAAACTTAATTGCTTCATACAATTACTGAAAATTTAATTTATTAGTTTTTGTACAAACATGTCTTTCTCTTACTTCTGAGTTTGAAAAATGCTCAACTGTGTTGATAACATTTGATATGCAGGCGATGCTACATTCGTTTCATCAGAAAGGTCAATGACAAGAGGGGGGTAGAGGGTCAAGAAGAGACTAGAAAAGCTTTTGATTTTATGCTCAGTTATGTTGGTATGTCTTTTCACTTGAGCCTTTGACCCTTTTGGGATGCTTGATGTTTCTTCGTTTTGCCACGTATTAGTATAACAGTTGTTAGAGCTTAAATTATTTGTAGGTAATGGAATAAGTTATGAAGCCGTTCTGAATTTGCTTACCCAACTATGGAAATTGTTATCTTGTCTGTTCTTTCAACTCTTGAATCTTCAATCTGTTTGGAAGTAAAATAACCTGTAGTAAGACATGTCTAAAGGATAAAGGTAACTCAAAACACATTTGTAAGCTAGTTGTTAAACTGGATCCCCTCCCATTCAGATGAGCATTGCTGTTTGAATGGTAGATTAATATCAAAAGTCTCCCTTCTAGGCCTAGGTTTCTGGCTTTTGCTTTCTTGGTTTTGGGTTAGTTACCTCTTTAAACCTAAGCCTCAAAGCGACTCTACACTAATCCACAATAAGGCTACTATTCTCCCAAAAGTAGGAATATGAATTATATACAGATAATAGACAAGAAGCACTATCCCAATGGAAAGACTTCAGTTTTGAACCATAGTCTTAGAGTCACTTAAAATATATAGTTCATTATACAATTAAGATGTACCAGTAAAAGTTGTAGTGTGAAGATCTTTATACATATCTGTATAGTATATATAGTGCTATATCTTAGCTTAAAAATCAACCAGGGGAAAACATCAGCAAATTTGGAAACCGTATGCCCATTTAGGTATCTGATCCAGTCCGTTTTTATAGGCAATTCTTACTGTCTATTTTTGTGGTCAAAGCTCAGTACATGGCGTCAGATTTAGTTATTTATCTGTAGGGATGATCCCTGAATCATGGATATCCACTTCTGATTTAACCTACGTATGTAGATAAGAGGTTCAGGCCTGCTGGTCAATTGACATGTGTTGATTGGCTGTTCTCCCCAGAACTGCTCTGTGTATGTGTATATGTCTTTACATATACATTGACACCCATATATGCATATATACTAGTGCCAAGCTGATTATTTTCTGTAAAAAAGTTTAATTCTGGTTTATATAAGTAATTTTCATATGCCAAAATAATCTGAACATTTTACCATGTTAATTAATTGTGGAATGAGTTGTTAGAACTATTTTGTATCTTCAAGTTCTTAATCTTTTTCTGTTTAATGAATTAAACTATTTACTAATTGTTCATGCATTGTATTACACATTGATCAGCTAGTGAATGAAAGTATGTATGTAATCCTGTCAGAATCTGAAGGTGCTTAATCCTTTTGCATTTGCTACCAGGAGCAGATATAGCGTCTGGGCCTGTGTGGATAGAGTACATTGCTTTCTTAAAATCATTGCAGGTTTGTCATTTTCTTCCTGAATATGGTTTGCTTCTACTTGTCGCTCTTTACGGGGTGAACATTGATTCGAAGAGAAGGCTATTACATAGATTTGGGATTCTCTCAAATAGTTTTTCCCGTCTTAAGGTGAAATCTGGGAAAAACAAGTAATTAGGAGATTACTAAGTAATAGTAATAGTTTCTCTAGATTTTTAAGGGTTCGGAGAGAAAAAGTAGTTTAGGAGGTCTTTTGGTTTCTCATGTGGAGCTTTTATAGGGGTTTTTGGTATAATTTAGTTTCTGTTGCATCTCTGTTTTCTGGACTCCTTGTGCACTTTGTATGTATTCTTTTTCACTTTTATCAAAATCTGTTTCTTTTTAAAATTAAAGACTTTGCAAGACTACTGTATTCAAAAGTAGCCGAATGCTATCCCTATCCATAATCTATTTAGTTTCTCCCTTGCCTTGGCAACAAAATCTTTACATAGAAGCCAGAGTCTTCATGGCAGCACCATGGCCTAGAGGCCTAGCATTGCTGCCATGGACATGGCCTCATGGTATATTAAACTAACTTAATAAATGAATAAATTTGTAATAGACAGACCTATTAAATCATGGGCAAAAGCATGGGGCCATAATAATGATGCTCATATCTCTTCACGCTTCAGATAACTGTAATTGTCTGGATGTTCTGTTATTCTTACTGAATGTGATACTTGCAGGCTTTAAGCACACAGGAAGAGTCACAACGGATGACTGCTGTGCGGAAAGCATACCAGAGAGCCATTATTACTCCTACACATCACATTGAACAACTATGGAAGGATTATGAAAGTTTTGAAAATTCTGTCAGCCGCCATCTGGTAACATTTTAGTTTGGGATCTCAAATGAAATTTGAACTTGTGTAAAACATACATGGGCTATGTTTGTGTGCCTGTGGGTGTTGCAAGAAACTATTTTACAATATTTGCAATCTAATGATATTGCATTAAGCAGGCAAAAGGACTGTTATCTGAATATCAACCAAAATTTAACAGTGCCAGGGCTGTTTATAGGGAGCGGAAGAAGTACTTTGATGAAATTGACTTGAATATGCTTGCTGTACCACCAACTGGCTCTTACAAGGCAATTTTCTGCCTTTTGTTCTCTGATCTGTCAATCATTGTCTCACAGATGAATTATATCTTAGCTGGTTTCTACTTACGCTAGCATGCAGTCAGTGTGCTTCTAAAATTTATCTTGTTTCGTTCTTTGGTAACCAATTTTTTTAAGTTGTGACCAAGTGTTCTTCTGTAGCTGCTTAAATTCCTATTATCTGATTATGATGACTGTTGTCTTTTGTTAGAAATTTCCTGTATCTACCTGTAATATCTCTAGTCTTAACATACTTGAGTCCTTGTTAATGGGTCCATATTTGAGAGACATGTCTTTGTTTGTTGATAAGAAGCTTCTTACGTTCTATGGAAAGTTGAAATTTTGTATTTTTCTCTCACAGGAAGAATTGCAGTGGATGGCGTGGAAAAAGTTGCTCGGTTTTGAAAAGTAAGAATAATTGCTAAACGTCTTTTACCTCTTACAGGTGCATTTTGATTGTATCAAACATGATACACTATATTGGAAAATCACTTGAATCCCCAACAACACCCCCCCCCCCCCCCCCCCCCCCCCCCCCAATCTGCTAGTTACTTTCTTTAAGTGATGTCTTATACATTTTGTGCATATTAACCTTTATATGCAAGGTTGAGAATGTACCCATCGATATCTTAAAAGTGAAAAGGAATGAAAACTCGTGTCTTTGCTTCCATGAAATAATTACTTCCAAGTAGATAATTGTACAAGCAAAGTTCTTGGCAGTTATCATTGTATTAATGTGTCTACTGGATCTGTTGGATGTGGCACCTTTAAATTTCTGTTTCTGAATTAAAAAAAAAAATCCTGCTGTATTTATTAGTACTATTATTATTGTTGTCATTGTTATTGTGTTGTTATTTTGGTCTTCATTTCCTGTCAGGCTGTGTTTACTTAGCCATGCATTTGACAGTGTTCCATATTCTGACCTTATTTCTTGTAAATGCATTTCAGAGGAAATCCACAAAGGATAGACAATGGATCATCCAACAAGCGAATTATATTCACATATGAGCAGGTGGTTGAATATATACACGCAACATATATTTATCAATTCATAAAAAGAGTGAATATTTAGATTGCCTCTTATTTTGTTGGATAATTGGATTGTTTGAATCATCTAAAGTCTGATTATTGAAGAATTTCTTCAGTATGTTTTTGGATATGTTGTTTCTTGCCTGCATGAACTAATGGGAACTTTGTATCTCTAATAAGTATAGTTTTGCAGACGTAAAGATTTAATTTTTACCCAATTATGAAGATGTACAAATCTGTGCAATGTTGTAACCAATATTGTAGTTAGCTCATGTGTGTTGCGTTTATACCTTTCCATTAAGCTAGGCTTTGTCAAATGGTATCCGAGCATTTATCAAGTCCTCTTGTTCTAATGTTGATGCTTCTTGATTTTAAAAATCACTGGACCATCATGAACAAACATATAACAGGAGTGTGTAAAGGACTGTGTAAAGCTTATTTATTGAGTTACAAAATACTGTACTGTCCTGAACTCCTATCTGTTGTTTGCCAGTGTCTAATGTATCTATACCATTATCCTGATATATGGTACGACTATGCTATGTGGCATGCAAAAACTGGATCAATAGATGCTGCAATCAAAGTATTTCAGAGAGCATTGAAGGCTCTTCCCGGTAATTGTTATATTACTTGTCTCTTCGCCTTTAAGATTCTTTAGTACGTCTGTTAGGCCTCAGTTCCTTTTATCTTACTTGATTCTCTTACCCCATGAGTCTGGTATGATATAGCTTGAAGTCTCTCTGATCTCTCTTTCTCTCTCTCTCTCGCTCTCTCCAACAGACTCAGAGATGCTTAGGTATGCTTATGCAGAGCTGGAAGAATCCCGTGGAGCAATTCAGGTATTATGGTTACAACTATTTCTTATACACTAACTATTGACTCTTAATGTTCGGTTGATTTGTTTTGGAGAAGAATATCTTGCTGTTGCCTTTTCTTATAACCGTTATGCTTTTTGCAGCCTACGAAGAAAATATATGAGAACCTTTTGGGAGACGGTGCTAACACAACAGCCCTTGCTCATATACAGGTGCTTGTATTCTTTTGGTCTTTTGGATATTCCGTTGATATGGTTTTCCAATCAATTTATGTAATGTGTGTGGCTCGGAGATCTGGGGTTTTCTCTTGCAAGTATGGAAGTACCTTATTCCTTTCTGTGCTAGATAGTACAGCTTCTTATCACTACATTACTAACTTGATAATTTCTTGGTCAACAACTTACTGCACCATGAAAAGAGAATATTACAGCAAGTATATTGTACAAAACATTTGTTGGATTGATAATATATATTTGTTCGATGTATTCTGCAACTTAATCAAAGCTTGTCCCATTCGGATAGAATCTCAAGTTTGTATATTTTACTGCAGTTTATTCGCTTTTTAAGGAGAAATGAAGGAGTTGAGGCAGCTCGCAAGTACTTTTTAGATGCTCGCAAATCTCCAAACTGCACATATCATGTTTATGTTGCTTATGCAATGGTGGCGTTATGTCTTGACAAGGATCCCAAGGTATGATTAGCTCGAACCTCAGTGCTGAAATTGTTCAATAGCACTTGTTGGTTTTCAATTATATGATCTATAAAAGTTCCTCACCTCTGTAAAAGAAAGCCACTATGGTTGTCACTGATCGACATCTGATGTAAAGCCGGTCAAGAGAAAGCTCCTTTTCTTGACCTTTTTTGCACCCACAACCCACGGTCACATGTCAATATAATTCGTCTGTGTATGTTTGAGACCCACATGACTATATGTCTGAAACCCATAGCCAGCCCTGTTGTTAAGTAAACAAAATTGCATATGCATGCAGGTAGGAGGTGGGTAAATGGCTTACAAAGTTCAGGATGATAATTGTGTTCTGTCTTTGTTCTGCCCTTTTGCCCTCTTTTTCATGGATGTCTGATGACTCGATACTTGTTTACATCCTAAATATAGTGTGAGCTTCAAATTCACTAAGAAATTACATTGATCAGCCATTTACTACCATAATTCTATGTTTAGTTAAGGAAATTAATTAAAGCCATAAAGCCATCTAACTACTTTTTTCATTCAATTATGCAGATGGCACACAATGTTTTTGAAGCTGGGCTGAAACACTTTATGCACGAGCCTGTATACATTCTTGAGTGAGTCGATGTTCTCGTTAGAAGTCATGAATACTATATAGGTTCAGTGATGTTTATTGCAAGTGAAATGCTGTAAGATAATCCTCTAAGACATATCCAAGAGTAACAATTCTCTCATAAGAAGCTGAAAGGTCTTGTTGTGATTTCAACCATTATGTCTTCCATCCTTTTAGCATAATGTCCCCCGTTGCTTACATATAAAAATTATGGCAGACTCCAATCGCCTTCTAGTTTTTTTTTTTTTTATATTATATATATATATATATATATATATATAAGAAACATCATATTTTGGAGAAATTTGATATGTTTTCCTATGATTGCATGCATTCCAAGATTGAAAATTGTCCAACACAATTGGAACTCGATAGGTCTAACACAACCCTATTTGTGCTTGTGGGATGTGGCCCCATTGTGTTCCGAATTAGCCTTCTGATATTTATTCCAAGTAAAGCTGCAGAGTGTATGAACTAGTTATATGGAGAATCTTTTTGTCTCTACTATGGTATATTGTATAACTTTTGTTATATAATGGTAGCACCAAATTATCATTTGCATATTGTGACTTGTATTTAGAAAAACATAAAGGAATGAGAAATATGATATTTGTGCTCTTCTTAATGTATTCTTATTGGCTTACTACCTGTCCTGTTGAAAGATCTATTGTTGTATTCTTATTTCATGTTCTAAATGCCGCAGATATGCAGATTTTCTAACTCGTTTGAATGACGATAGAAATATTCGGGCCCTGTTTGAGAGGGCATTAAGCTCACTACCACCAGAAAAATCTGTTGAGGTAGACACATACTTCATATAGAATCTTACATTAGGAAAGGCATCATAATATTTTGAGCTGCTCCATTGATTTTTTATTAGTTTTGATTTGATGCATTCTTCTTGAATATGGTATCAGCGGGAAATTCATTTAATGTGTCGGACCCAATTTTGCACATGCTCCACTTTGCCCAATACCGCATGTTTGGCTCAGTCTGGCACACACAACAGGACATGTTGAGCACCATACCATGCCACTTAGGAAATTCTCCACATTATACAGAATCCGAGACCTCTCCACTCGTTGCCATCTCATTTTGCCTATTGTATTAAATAATTGTACATGTGCATTCGTGTATTATCTGTCTAATATGTGGTGGCTGATTCATAGTTTCTATATCTCTAATCTTCATTTACAGAAGGAAGTCTGATTTTATGTTTAGAAGTATGGGAGATTGTATTTCAAGTTTCTCTTATATTTGGCCTTGGAGAAATTGTGGACATGCTGAATGTTAGTAGCATGTGGTGACAGAATTCATGACATGGTGATAAGTTGTTTAGAATCTACTTTACTCCCATCACCTCACTGGTGTCTCTTATGCAAAATTTAGGGAGAGAATGCAAATAATATCTTTCTGCATTGTGAGAAGATGGCCTGATTGGCCTCCTATCTTTGACAGAAGTTGTAGAGAATCTGCAGCACATTTCTGCTCTTTTTGTTCATAACCGCTCTCAAGTTTGGAAAAGGGAAGAAATCCAAAGTGCTATCTTTTCTGGGTGTTGTGGATGGAGAGAAATTTTAAGGGATTGGAGAGCAGCGGCAGTTTAGGGATACTTTTAGTTTCTATTTTGGGAGTTCGATTGAGGTGACTTTGGATTATATTGCTTTTGTGTTTGAGTTTTGCTGGATCTGTATTTAGTGGACCCCTTTGTCTGTTTGTATTCTTCTTCCTTTTAATAAATTCTGTTTCAAAAAGAAAAAAAGGGTGGTCCAAGCAGAATCCTTGTTCTTTTTTCCATCATTATGTTTTTGATGTTCTGTTTACATTCTTTTCCCTATGGACTTTATGTTTACTTGGAATATCCTCCCTCAGTGTTCTTAAATGAACTTATCTTAGTTGTCTATAAATGGACAAAAAAAGAAGAAGAAGAAGAGCGGGATTGGATCTTCAGGGATTCTTTTGTACTGTAGAGTCGTACAACTGACTCATTTGGTCTTCATTACTCTGAAGCTTAAGATTTATATACCTCAAAAATTGGTGTCTTGTATAAGATTTTTTATGCTACATTCTCCACTTATATCGTCAACGTGTTCAACTTCCTTTATGAGCTGATGGACTTCCTTCTCAGGTATGGAAGCAATTTGCAAAATTTGAGCAAACTTATGGAGATTTGGCTAGCATGTTGAAGGTATTGAATAACTGCAGAACTTTTTTTTTTTTTTTTTTCCGTTTTTGTGATAGTATTCATTCCCGTCTTAATTTTCTTTCAGAATGTAATCTGTAAAGCAATACTTTGTCTGGCTTATTGGCTATTAGCCATTGGGCAGTTATTTTTTTTTCTTATGTGAGGCTCGTCTAAACTGGTGTAAGCAGTGAGTGTTTCTTCTTATAAATACTTTTCATTTAGACACCAGAATACCTAACAATTGTGTCACATGCACGCGTAGTTTTCATTCTAGTCATTATTTTGTTACACATAGTAAGTGTTCATGTTTTACAATGAATATTGCATACTCTGTGAAGTTGGAGTTATTGTTTTTATTTTTATTTTTTTATATGTATTATACTTTCTCAAATGAATATAAGATAACAATAAAAATGATTTGACCACTTAAAATATGAAAATAAATATAGAAATTTAGCATATTCTCATTTCTTAAGTTTTGTGAGGTGATGTAGGAACCTGGAACACACCCTAGTTGATACCTATCTATAAATAATATTATATTATTTATATGGGATCTTGTAACTCCCTAATCTTTGTTTTGTTACATAAGGACAAGTCTCCATAGTTGATAAGGAACCTCGAATGGAAGTCAATGGCAATTCCTAAATTACAGTAATGGGTTACCTATTCTGTTGTAATCCTAAACTTTATTATATTACCTATTTACATATCTCGGTAAATCAAGCTTTCAGAAAAGGTGGTTGGATTTTTTTTTATGAAGTTTGGTCATCGTCTTCTACAATTAGCACTGATTTTCTGGATTTCTAATATACATAGGTTGAGCAAAGAAAAAAAGAAGCACTTTCTACTACTGATGAAGAGGGACCTTCGTCTTTGGAAAGTTCTTTACAAGAGGTTGTATCTCGATATAGTTTCATGGATCTTTGGCCTTGCTCTACGAAGGATTTGGACCATTTAGCCCGTCAAGAGGTATCTTTAGTGAAATTATAGTTGCAATGCATTATTTTCGTATTTCTATGTTTCTCTTACCACATTTTACTAGCCATACGTAACCACTATGCTAAAATTTGAGGTCAAAGTCAGACTAAGCATTATTACACTTCTAATTATGTGATAAACTTTTAAGCATACACGGGTTTGTGTATTACTCTGGTTGGTAAGTTTATTTTTACAACTCGATCTACTTGGAGATTATTGGTGTTATGATGGTTCATGTTTAAGATGAGGTCTCCTTGATATTTGATAGGGAGGTGATATTCACACTCGACTTTCTCTTTGGAATAGTACTAATTGTCCTTTAAATTTCATCATTCAGTCACAATAGGGAGTGTGAATAGTAATTATAAGAGAAAAAGGAGTGTGAATATCGTCACCTTAGTATTATATGTTCAGGGTTGAGGGAAAAGAAAGTAATGGCGTTTGCAATTTGGACCCCGTGTTTTACTAGTAAAAGTTGTCTTTAACACAAAATATAGCGTATATTTCTTGTGTCTGCATGCACGAGATCTTGTTTAATTCAAGTTGTTTTTTCACACCCAATGAATTTGTATAGCTGTCTGCATTCTATGTTTCTAGACCTAGGTATGTTATGTGTAGAAAACAAGGGAAAACAATCCTGAAATTTATGGTTAATAAAAAAAATTGGGTCAACCAAAGAGAACAAATTTCTAAATTCTTGGGGTTAGATTTAAGACATGAACGGAATACAAGTTGAAATAGGTTTAACCAATAATTAACATGAAACACTACATGCATAGGGCCGGTTAGAACAAATTGTCAACCCTATCAAAATCTGTACTTATAATGAAGCTTCATCATTATTATTATTAATTTAACATTTCAGTTCAGTTCGGTGCTTATATATACATGTCACTCTACCTCTTTCTCAGTGGCTTGCTAAGAATATTAATAAGAAAGCGGAGAAATCAGCTATGCTAAATGGACCTGATCATGCAGGTAGTATTATCACGTATATTCATTAACTGATGTCTTACGACTCTCAGACCAAAGAAAATTGTTTGTATTGTTTGGTTATTAACTCACTGCTTAGCAATTTGTGGGCTTTCTGTACAGTCAAGGATTCTACTGGCCTGACAAGCAATTCATCAGTGTCTGCAAACGTAGTTTATCCAGATACTAATCAAATGGTTATCTATGATCCAAGGCAAAAACCGGGTAGAAACTCTATTTTATCTGCTTGGTTATTTCTTCTTTTTGAGTTGTTTTTAGTGAGCCTGCTTAGATCGTTGCTATGGATAATAAAGCTGTAAACTAACCTTTACAGTGAACAGAATGGTGGTTGGGTGAAAGAATTGCCTGGTTGCAGTATAATTATTGAGGCCCTGATTAGTTTCTTGCTATAGATAATAAAGCAGTATAGTAACCTTCACACAAAACAGAATAGTATTGGCTTGGGCTGCATTTAGAAAGTGGGTACCTATTCCTCAAAGAATTTTGACAAAAACAACTTTCGTCATCGAGATGAATCAAAAGTGGGACAAATGATTTTGTTTGAATCTATCATCCTGATCAATCTATATCTGCTTTGTCGTGCTGTATGGCCTTATAATTTTTTCTCATGTACAAAGACAAAAATTAATGGGGTGGGAGTTTGCACATAATTGGAATGTTTAATTTGTAAATCTGTTTGCACATAATTGGAATGTTTAATTTGTAAAGCTCTTTCTTGTTGGGCATGTATAGAGACATATAGTGTCAGTTTGGTAAACTCTTGTCTTTAGTTTTGTACATGGTTTCCACCCTCTATGTTTTCCTTCTTTTATTTATTTATTTTATTTTTTTAAACATGATTCTGTTTTGCCCCTAAAAAGGGAAATGAATTTGGGGATTTTCAACAAAGATGGCTTTAGTTTCTTTACGTCACTGTAATTTCATAATGTTATAACTTTTTGTTTATGTCTGTGGCCTTGGACTTTGAAGAATTTTTGAACACCTTGCGAAAGGTATAATACACGGGATCTTTGTTGAACTGATTTGATAAATAACAAATCTCTGTTCAAGTCATCAGTTGTTCTGAAGAGTAGGTTCCTGTTGGTTGATGACCTGCGTAGAACTTGTAGTAACATTGAACATGAAGTTCTTTTCACTTTCAATTATTAATTTTTTTTTTCGATTAGACACTTTCAATATGGTTTTCCAGTGCACTTGTAGACAATTTTTTACTGATTATGAATAAAATCTTTGTCAATTCTGCCTAATTGTTTAATTAAATGTTTTGCTGCTAAAATTGTTGGGATGATGGCCATACTTGAGCCCCAGTAGTATGGACATTCTCAATTTAATTTGTGATAGACAATTCAACACATTACGTTCGATCTTACAATTTTGAATCCTATTGATATATATTTGTTATCCTGGTGGGAAGGGAATTACGAAATGATTGTTTATTGTGAGTGTACTGCAGATCAGTTTATAGTAATGGCTATACAGTATCTGTAACAAGTTCATAGCAAAGAAGGCTTCTGGAACGTCCGAAGCTATACACTTTTAGTCTGACTGTAGGTTGATTGACATGATATATAGTTTAGTTTTAATGCTCAATGGCTGATTTTTTGTCTTTGCTGTTTCCTTTTTTCTTTCTTTAGGAGTTGGAAATTTTCAGAGCACAATAGCAGCTGGAGTTCTCGCTGCTTCTAACACCTTGTCGAATCCCATTGGTGCAGAAGTAGGTGGCCAAACAATGAGTGGCTTTGATGAAATATTGAAAGTGACACCACCTGCTCTGGTAGCCTTCTTAGCAAATTTACCGATCATTGAGGGTAAACTTCGATATCTTTCATTCAATCAAATGAAACAGGAGTTGCTACAAGTGTAGCGTATCTTAATACCTAGAGAAAAGGTTTTAGTATGCATGATTCTGTCGTAGCTGAGTTCGTTTAGAGAGCCTTTATCTAATGTTGCAGGGAGAGTTATTTTGTAGAGATATAATGTTGGGTGCATAAAGCAAGGGTTGGGGCTGGGGTGATGTGCTATGATGCAATCATCTAAGTTTTGTGAATAAGAGAAATAAAAGGGTTTTGATGGTGTAAGGGGAGAGGTGGTTGAGCATCTACTTATTGGAATCAATATGGGTGTTTGCTACCCCCTTAAGGAGCATTTTGTTTCCTTGATTTCATTAGATGGGAATGCAGTAGTGATGTAATGGCCTAATTGGTTTTCAAGTTGAATTCATCTTGGTGCAGCAGCTGAGATGTTTCTTGGGTAGTTTGTTTCTTGGTTGAGCATCTATTTAAGATGGAGAATACATATATGAACTTTTTTTAGGGAACAGATATGGGTATTATTTTATGTAATAAATGGATTGTACTTAGGCAACACATCGTATTTTCTTGTACTGATTTGCTTCTGCAATGAATACCTATTTTCTTCATATTTCAATTTCATAGGTAGTCAATGGTGATGAAGTGTTATTGCTATATCAACCTGTTTAGTCATTTATGCTTCTGTTGAGTGGAAATTTTCTGTTTGAACTTGACAGGTCCAACCCCAGATGTGGATGTTGTGCTATCGATTTGTTTGCAAAGTGACATACCAACACCACAGCCTGCAAAGTCAGGGACTGCCCCTTTGCAATTTCCATCAGTACCTGCACCTTCTACGAGTGACCTTTCTGTTTCAAGCAAATCTCATCCTATCCCAAGTGGGCCATCTTTCAAGCCAGCCAGGGGGAAGCGGAAAAATATAGATAGTACGTGTTTTTCTCCATCATGATATATACTAGTTCAAAATATAATGCAAGTTGCTACAGATGAGTGTTTGGAATTATGATCTAATCATCCCATTCATGTGTTGTTAGTACTTTTGGCCATTAATTAGTGAAGTTTGAGCTCTTTAGTGTTGTTGGGCTTTATTGACTTTGTTACTGTCCTGGTTGCATATATTTAACTTTGGTATCCAAATTTTAATAGTGTGGATTCTTTTGTGCCGTAATTTCGTGAATTTTCTAGTAGGATTGTTGCCTGGACAAAGATATATCATACACCTCTGCTAATAAAATCATTATTTCGAGTCGTTCTTGATAAAGTTATGATAAGTGAAAATCAAGTTGTTTTAATGTGTTCTGTTAATGTATTAGTTCCTGGTTCTTCTATGAGGAAATATTGAGAAGCTTATATAAATCATATCTTATTATTGATAGGGAAAGATGATGATGAAACTACAGTGCAGAGCCAGCCACTCCCAACAGATGCTTTCAGGATACGGCAGATCCAGAAGGCTAGCCGTTCTGTATCGGCTAGCCGTACTGTTTCTCAAACAGGATCAGCTTCATATGGAAGTGCACTTTCTGGAGATTTTTCCGGTAGCACTGGGTAAATTTCAATTTTCTCCTCCCCACTTGGTTTACTTTGAGGTAATACTATCAATTATAATAAAAGTTCCAGTTTACAACTTTCTTCTGTTCTCCAATGATTAGTTTCTTCTTTTCTCATTTTGGAAGATGGTCTGCATTCTCTGCACATTATTTTTTTTTGGCGAAAGTAGTTACAATTTTAATAATGTAGCACCTAACCGAAAAAAAAAAAAATTCAATAATGTAGCAACTAGCAAGTTATGCGGTCCAAGAAGTAAATTAGAAAATTGCGTTAGAATAAGTGTCATTGCTTTGTGTAGTGCAGTTTGGGGCAGCAGACTTGGGATAAGTGTTCCTCAATCAACACTATTTTATACTTGTCAATAGACAAAAAAATGTACGTCGGTAAATTTACAACATTAAGACTGCGTTTGGAAAACTTGTATGGCTTTAGCTTTAGTTTAGTCATTCCACACAGGAATGATTCCTTGAGCTGCCAAACGTTTTTCAACCCAAAAGATAATGTGTCTTGCCGTGATCTTCTTCTCGTCGACGAGAAAAGGTTCAACAGTGCTTGCTCCTAAGCCGTAGGAAGATAAAGAAAACCCCTTTGGACCTGCAGATTGTTCCAAGCATGGAAGTATCAACCGGAAATTATGCCGTCTAATTGTGACCTGAACATTATTTCTCAAGATCAGAAGATGTACCTGTTAGGACTCCATTGGGAAAGAATGCCCAAAATGTATACGAATTGCCCTTCTTCAGAAACGAGCCTTCAAGCTATCAAACCGGAGCATCATAGTGTGGTAGTAAGTGAACAACCGGACGGCATTAGGCTACGCATAATGCTAAAATGAAGTTGAGTAGACCAACCTTGTTGTCTTCAAAGAAGAGCTCAAGATCCGATAGCTCATTTTGAGGAGTTTCGAGTATTTCTTTCAGCGATGGGATAATATCCTCTTCCATCATTTGAGGTAGCGGCTTGGCTGGAGCTTTTGCCGGAGCTTTTGGCTTTGCTGGAGTTGCTTTTACCTCTTTTGTTTCCGCGGCAACTAGAACGTATAAAGGAAGAGAGTTCACGTTTTACCAATGCTGCTAGGCAACTTGTCAGATAAATCAGGAGACAATGAATCCCTGGGATGCATTGTGAAAACTTCGCAACTTACCGGTGGAAGTAGATGAAGTAGATGATTCTTGCAGAGCTGAGCAGGCAATAATTCTTTTAGGCGCTACCGGTTTACTTACCGTCTGCTGCTAAAGTAGATGAAAGAAGAATATGAGAAATTCATAGACCCTAATTCAAGAACATAGGCAGACTTCTTAGTCATCCCCACTATACTTTGAAGAAGATGATACTACAATATTGAGTATTGGCAGCTAATTTATAGAAAAAGGATGACTCGAGTTACATGCACTACTCACAGTAGAGGAACTATGGAAGGCAATAACCGAGATGAAATCGTCCGAGTTCTTCCTTCCATACTGAAGGCAATTAGCTGATGAGTTGCGTATAGTACCTGAGAATTCTGCAAAACCCTTCCCATTTTCCTAGAAAGCAAAAATACATATTTTTGTAATATATAGAGAAAAAGCTAACATCATACTATTCAGTACATGATAAGATCATTACGAACCTGAGGAGATGGTTTGGTCATGGAAAGAATATTAGCTGAAGCCATGCTTGCTTGCTTGGTTTCACAGAAATAGTTGTCAAAGTGTGTAGAGCAACTCTTGGGTGAGAGTGACTCAGATTTTACGATCCAAGAGCTGTGCAAGAGAGTAGGGTGGGCACTATTTGGTAGACGATGAGGTTATGGATGATAGCCTCTCACTCAACGAGTGGCTGACGTTTAGTATAAACTCTCTGCCAGTAGTTAATCCAAGTTGAACAATAGACCTCAACCTCTTTCTTAGTCCAGTTCTTTGTCTTCTAGTTTCGTTAACAGATACGAGTTTTAGAAGTATGAACCCTCAACGAAACATGCAACAATTATGTTCTAGCTAGAGTGATCGTAAGAAGGCTCGGGATCGAAAGAAGAATATATGATCAAGAAAGCCAGGGAGCTTTCGAAACTTTGTGCTGTTGATGTATGCTTGATCCTCTACCAACGTCAAAGCGCTATGGCAGAGATTTGGCCCCAAGATCCTGAAGATGTCCAACGCATTGTCACTCAGCACAAGGCAAACCCAGCTATCAGAGATGCTAGCATTCCTTCACCGGAGACAAAGGGATTGGAAGAAACCAAGGCTCGAAAGTCAGATGGTGGTAGTGAGAATGTTGGTAATTCTGATGGGGAGAGGGAGATATTGTACCCGACATGGGATGATCGATTAGACTACTGTTCTGAGGAAGAACTGGTTACACTGATGGCTTCTTTGGATGCAAAGCTAGAAGCTTCAACAAGGAGGATTGATTCACTATCGATGAAAAGCAGAAAAACTGGTGCACTTGATCATCATACTATTCTGAACTCGGCCCCTTTTCGTGAGCTTAATGATCTTGATGATCCCAGGTCATCAAGAAACTAACCATGCATTTGAGGAGGTCTCGTCATGCAATATCCGATTTGGGACTCAGAGTGGTCAAAGAAATTCTGGGCAATGGGTTTAACCCTTGTACTCAGGTTTAATTTGTTGTCCATCATTTACTTGTCTCGATCATCAATTTTTACCCGGGGTATATATATTCGATCAGAGTTATGAGTTATGAGTGTTACTCATAATTTGACCTTTTTTTTTTTCTTTCGGTTTTGACATATAAATATTCTCAAAGTAAAGAATAATATGCAAAGTGTAGTTTTATTGATAGATAATTAAGGAAGTTTTTATATAGGCATTACATCAAATATCTACTAAATATTATATAGGCGAACAATCAGAGATTCTCTATATACTAAACATACTAGTAATCAAGTCAATTAGGTGAAGACACAATACAGAATTTATAGTACCATTCCTTGAACACTCCTTTATCTCGCGTACCTAATAATGCATAAACAGTTGCTTTGCTAAAATCTTGTCAGCAAAACAAAAACCTCTTGGGTAAAAATGAAAGCATGGTCGAACGAAAAAGAGTACAACGCAGAGTAATCTAGTTGGATACCTTAACGATCACAAATTTAGCTAATAATTTACATGAATGATCTACACATAGAAACCTAGTAATTGAATAATGGAGATGTAAAAATGTGATAAAAAAAAAAGTTGGCATATTAATCGATCTCTTAAAATGAACAAAACACTATTAGGCCAACTTTTTGATTGAATTTTTACATCTCCACCGTTCAATTACTAGTTTTATATGTGTAGATCGCTCATGTAAATTTTTAGCCAAAATGATGTTCATGATTGCATCTAATTAGATAATTTTAATGGACGTATGAAATCTATCAAACCTGAATTGTTCATGCTTTTATTTGCAAATTAAAAGTTTTAATGTTCTAACGATTATTAAATGGAACGAAATTTTTTAAATATATATGATCTACTCATATAAACATGAAACTTGAACGGTGGAGATGTTAATATGTGATTAAACAGTAAGTTAAATGATTGATCCCTCAAAATAATCGTAATGAGGGATCTCTCATTAAAAGGGGTTGTATATACAGTTCCTATCAACAGCGGCGCTCCGCTTTGAAATTAAACTGCGGAATTTTCTATTTAATCCACATTTTGATAACATTTTTACATCTCCACTGTTAAGTATGTAGGTATAGACGTATAGATCACATCTGTAAAGTTTTATTAGATTTAGTGATCATTAAGGTATCAAAACGACAAAAAATCAGTGAACATACTGAATCTGTTCAATATCAACCATACGTGTATGTCACAATTACGGATGTTCAAATGAAAACCGAATTGGATGAAATTTTGCATAACTGATCTATATGTATATACCTACATATTAAATAATGGAGATATAAAAATGTGACTGAAAAATTTGTCAAATAGAGAACTCTGTATTTTAATTCAAAACGGAACTCCACTCTGGATAAGAACTGTATGTAGCTGCATATATATATAATTTTATTTTTTAGTAAGCGAGTTAAAGGTTAATCCACCTTCTTAGTCAAAAATTTATTGAAAGAATAAAAAAATACAAGGCCGGGGACTTGGCCAAACCAGACCCCATAGAAACAAACAACTTTCTCAAGTTACAAAAAGGTAAATACTGAAAACATGTCTTCTGACAATAGTTTGGTTACCTTGGGTTGAATTGGCCAGTGATTGTTCAAATGGGCACATAGTCCCTCAAATTTGTATCAAATGGTCTACCTTTTCATTAATTTTTTTTAATAGGATACTCTAGTAATTAGTAATATAAAAATTAAAAAATTAAAAATTAAATAGATAAACCTGTAATAATTTCCCACATCTCTACAGAAATAACATGCCCACTACCAAAATCTCTATAACATCTCTACAATAATTAACTTTTGTAAGATTTTTACTTTAAAAATAAAGATAAAAATAGTTTTTTTTTTGTTTTTTTTTTTTTTTGAATCTATCAACGATAGTATCCTCAAAGGCTTTCTAGGCCTAGAGACTAATCCGCGCTGAGAGATCATGTCAAAACGCTTCCTCCCCTTGGCCACCAAGAATAAATTAGGATTTAAACTCCAATTAGCGTCAGCGAGTTTCGAACCTGGGTATGAGAGATTTGAATACAAAAACTCTTACCAACTCGACTACTTATGGTGGTTAGATGAAAATAGTTAATCGCATGTAAAACTAGTGTTGTTTTATTGATTTTTTTTTTAATGAAAATAAAAACAAATCATTCTAATAATTACTTTCCAAAATAGTGATCCTTCTCTATTCTATAAAGCCAATCGGAACCACATTAGCTTTTGGATATTAGAATGAGAGAGGTATAGATCGAGAAGCTGCGCATCGGGACTAAGGTACATACTTATATGTTTTTGATTTGTAGTAGATATATCGATTTTGTTATATATATATATGTATTTTTAATTGAATATATATACTTCTGTTCTTGAGTGGTGTTCTGAGTTCTAGTTGATTAGGGTTTGTGCGTGGATGTGGTTGTGGACTTGTGGCTGAAGTAGTTTTCGAATTATAGTTGATTAGGGTTTTTTGGGTAGATAGAAAGAGATGTAGCTGCATTGGGACTTTTACATTCCTCCTGCTTTACACAGCAATAGTTCGTCTCCTATGCTACTCTATATTCCTTGTTTTTGAGTAATATATACAGTGTTTCGTTAACAGATACGAGTTTTAGAAGTATGGACCCTCAACGAAACGTGCAACAATTATGTTCTAGCAAGAGTGATCGCAAGAAGGTTCGGGATCGAAAGAAGAATTTGATCAAGAAAGCCGGGGAGCTTTCGAAACTTTGTGCTGTTGATGTATGCTTGATCCTCTACCAACGTCAAAGCACTATGGCAGAGACTTGGCCCCAAGATCCGGAAGAAGTCCAACGCATTGTCACTCAGTACAAGGCAAACCCAGCTATGAGAGATGCTAGAATTCCTTCACCGGAGACAAAGGGATTGGAAGAAACCAAGGCTCGAAAGTCAGATGGTGGTAGTGAGAATGTTGGTAGTTCTGATGGGGAGAGGGAGATATTGTACCCGACATGGGATGATCGATTAGACTACTGTTCTGAGGAAGACTTGGTTACACTGATGGCTTCTTTAGATGCAAAGCTAGAAGCTTCAACAAGGAAGATTGCTTCACTATCGATGAAAAGCAGAAAAACTGGTGCACTTGGTCATCATCATATTCTGAACTTGGCCCCTTTTCGTGAGCTTAATGATCTTGATGATCCCAGGTCATCAATAAGAAACTAACCATGCATTTGAGGAGGTCTCGTTATATGCAATATCCGATTTGGGACTCAGAGTGGTCAAAGAAATTCTAGGGTCTAACCCTTGTACTCGGGATTAATTTGTTATCCACCATCTACTTGTACTCGATCATAAATTGTTACCCGGTATATATTTTCAGAGTTATGACTTGTGAGTTTTACTCATTTATGTACCCTTTGAGAATAATTTGATTTTTTTTTTTTTTAACATATAAGGATAATCGGTTCAAGCTAGCGTTGTATATGATTACAACTCTATATGGAGTGAAATTCTTTATAATAATGCAATCTACAAAAAGGTTGAGATTAGAGAATCTGTGTCCAAGTAGAAAAAAGTTACTACCTAGCTAGAAATTCGTGTTCCAGCAGGAAAAGGCTTGCAGCTAGAACATTTCTTTGCTGAAACCAACTGGGAATCCTGCTTCAAATACTCTCTTCTCTATCAAACAAATAGGGTTTTTTATTTCAGTAACAAAATTAAATAATCTTAATCTTAGCCCCTTCGATCATCAACGGATTTTGGAATAGAAAAAGACATGAGAACCAAATACTAGAAGGAGAAGAATGTCACTCGACCAATCATAATCTTTTTGTGATTAATTTCTAATCCTCTTTATATATATATGCGAGCGACGCGCGGCAACGCACCATCTTCACATCCTCGTACGTAGTCCTGGTGAGTCTCTTCTTATTCTCCCCCTCTTCCTTCCCCCTCACGTCATTGATGTTTAGTTTCTTTGCTAGATGTTCATTTAGTATCATCATTTCTCCATTGTGATTAGTGATTTGAGTACATACTACAACTCTACAAGGTTAAAAATTATGTAACTTGGTGCTCATGCGCTTCACAGGTTTAAATTTGCAAGGTGCTCCAATTCAATCTATCGTAGGGCCTATCAGTTGGTGGTTTAGAAGTAATCTCCTGGTGATTCGACATGGTACTTAAAACCTTCACCGTCCCTTCTGTTCGTTAATTACTTTAAATTGAATATTTGAGTCTTGGAGGTTGAATAAAACTTTCTAGTTCTATGCTAATTTAGTATTCTAATTTGAGCTGAATGCAATTTTTCGGCAGTATTAATCTAAACTTGAACAATCCTCCATGCATGTGAAACAACTATGAATGCAAGTTCAATATAGATTTGATGCAGTGGCAAAGCATATATACAAGTCTATTTTATATATGATATTATAAGCTTTTGTTTTCATATTGCGTTATTTGTAACTCAGGTTGTTTTGGCTGCTTCAATTGTAACCAAATCCGGGAAAGGTGAGTTCTGTGCTTTCTTTTTCTTTTACTTATGTGACTAGCTAATTTGAGTGCAATTAACTCGAAGAAAACTACTGTTGTATGTCTATTTATGTTCCATTTTTTGTCTTCCAGTGCTTATTTCTCGGCAGTATACGGATATGCCTCGTACAAGAATTGAGGGTCTTCTTGCGGCTTTTCCCAAGTTAGTAGGTACTGATGAAAAACAACACACATATTTTGAGACAGAAAATGTTCGCTTTGTTTACCAGCCTGTGGAAGCAATTACATACTTGGTACTTATCACAAACAAGCAAAGCAATATTTGGGAAGACTTGGACACTTTGAGGGTACTCTCTAAGGTTGTTTCTTTTTTACATTGGCTATGGTTATCTTCATGCTTGTTCATTGAGTTATTTTCTTGTATCCATTTATCATGTTCTTCTAATGTTCTTGCACAATGTTGAATCTGATGCTCATACTGTAATAGTTGACCTGATGCTAATACTGTAATTGTGATATAACATGCAAACACTAGATCTGGATTGCTTCTTCTTCTCCTTTACAAAAGAAATAAAAAATTCGATCACGGCTTCTTTTTATGATTCTTCTAATAATCTGTGAATTGTGATCTATAATCACACATTATGTTACTTGTCAATTGCTTTCTGTGTTCCCAGCATAGCAGATATGGGGAACAAAAAGGAGAAAAGTGTAAGAAGCTAGTGATGAAAAGAACAAAAGATACTGACAAGTAAAAAACTTAAATAGAAAGTTTATTGTTACAGTATCTAAATCCTCTCTGTAAGTGGTTTGCATGCAACTTGATTAGTGTACCCCAACCATAGGTCATCTTCTGTTTCCATATGTCTCTCTTATGAACTAAATCTCAGATCTTCCAGGTAATTTTGGGCCATAGGTTGTTTTTCTGCACAGATGTTTTTGAGATGTTTGTATCAACAATGCTGGAAAAAAAAAACACATGGAGTTAATTCCTCAAATTTTTTTATAGGTACTTGAAAATTCCTACTCCCTAGATGAAGCAGAAATCTGCACAAAAGCTTTCGAGCTGATTTTTGCTTTTGATGAAATCATCTGTCTTGGGCACAAGGAAAATGTGACACTTGCTCAAGTTAAGCAGTTTTGCAGCATGGAGAGTGATGAAGAGAAGCTGCAAAAGCTTGCTGTGCAGAGGAAGATAAACGAGACAAAGGATGTTATGAGACATAAGGCTATAGAGATTTACAAAAGCAAAGTATCTGCTTAGGGCAATATGATCGGCTGGACTCTTGCACTCATTTTATGGTTTGCACTCATTTGTTATTACCATGCCACTTTCTTTTTCTTCGGATCGATAGAAGCAAGGGGTGGTTATTTGGACTGAAAGATATAGAAGATGAGGATATGGCTATTTATTATGGAGGACAGGATTCATTTCTGGGCATCAGTTTCTTCAGAGTCAAGGGATATCATTGTTGCTAAATTGCTATTTTTGTTTCAAATTTGAGAGCAGAAGTTGCTTGGTTTTGGTTTCTTTGATATCTTCATGGTGTAGCTTTCTATGTTTAGTGAGTTTCTTGTCTACTCTGAACTATCTCTTTGTTAACAAATCGTTGTTTCATAAAAATAAACACAAAAAAAAAAAAAAATAAAGAAAAAGGAGTTATAATTTCTAAACAGTTTATGTGCCCCGAAAGAATTGAGAGTGTCTCTAATGACATTATGATCATAGAAGTAGCTAGTGGTTTTGGAATCGACTGTTCTGGTATCAGATTGTGTATTGATTACTGATTCTGACTCAATGGTTTCTGTTTCAGCAATTTCTTATGATATCAATTGATGTTGTGGCATGGTTTCAATCAATCTATGATTCTGTTAATTACCTGATGAGTTACATGCTCCATCTTTGGTTTTGTTTTTCTTTTTCTCGTTTTGTGTTTCAAACTTTGAATACTTTACTGGTTTTGATGGGTCTCAAAGAAGGTAACTCTGGTGTTGTGGTATTGTATATTTAACATCTATAATGTTACCATAGAATTCACTGGTCGCAGAACAGTAACTCTTAACTAGCCTCTTACAGTTCTAGTATCATCCTATTGCAACTTAGTGTCTCAAACTTCAACGCCAAGTCGATCTTTTATGGTTTGTTCAGTTATAACCTACTGGTTTCGACAGTTGACAAACAAGGTAACCAGAATTCTGTGTATGCTGCATTCAGCTGCATCATATCTCTTACTTGTATATTGTAGTGATGGGTTGTACTTGAATGTTTTGAATTGACAATATGTGTTTTTGGTTTATTTGGTGCTGATCCATGCCCTGTATCAAGTTCATTAGGTGCAGCATGGAATTCATGATGGTTAGTGTAAAATACACTGTGATGAGAGGCAAAATAAATTGGGATTTCCCCAAACTGCCAAACAGATGAACAATTTGACAAGAGCCTTCCACTACTACTACTCAAAAACCACGTTTTACACATGGCATTTGCAATATAATTGCAGAAAACCAATGCCATAATAACAGATGGTGTTAAGAATAGCTCAAGTCACACAACTACCCAAACTTGCAAGGCCCCTCGCAGTTTGGCTTTGGAGCTTGAACGGATGCACCTTTTTGTCTTCAAAGAATAGCTCAAGATCAGAGCTTCATTTTGAAGTCTCAAGTGATGGGATAATATCCTCTTCCATCATTTGAGGTAGCGGGAGCTTTGGCCGGAGCTTCTTTCACCTCTTTTGTTTCAGCGGCAACTAGTACGTAAAAGGGGGAAGAAGAATTTACGTTTTACCAATGCTGCTGCGTATCTTGTCAGATAAATCAGAAGACAATAAATCCCTGCGATGCATTGTGAAAACTGAGGAACTTACCGGTGGAAGTTGATGAAGTAGATGATTCTTATTGCAGAGCAGGCAATGATTCTTTCAGGTGCTACTGTTTACTTACCATATGCTGCAAATGTAGATGAAACCAGAATATGAGAAAACAATACCCATTATCTACCATGAAAACAGTATATGAGAAAATCTATTTTCTTTGCTCTTCATGAGTTAGGTTCTTATTCCACATTTGGTTAGCTGTTGCCTCTGCACTTCTCTGTCGCATATTTGAGGTTTGGTTCAACTAGGTGTCTAGGTTATAGCACATTAGCACCTGAGGACTGAGGTACTTCCAGGGCTTGATGTTTGGATATCAGGGGCTACATTCTTCGTAACGGAATGCCAAAAAACTTTGGGGGAAGACAAAGCCAAGCATTTTTTTAACAAAACTCACGGATAATCTCTTAAATATTACTAGACACACCCCCACACACTATGCCACATATTGATTTGAAAAAAGAAAAAGAAAAAAAAGGTAAAAGTACAAAATAGAGCGTTGGAAGTTGTAGTGAGAAGTTATAAGAAGTTATAGAGATATTGTAGGGAAAAATAAATTAAAATAATTATGAATATTATTTTGTTTTTACTGTTTTGTCCTTTATTTATTAAAATATATTTTAATATACTGTTGTAGGAAAGTTATTTCCGTAACTTCCTGGATGTGTCTTGACTTAATTAGACTAATATAGTTGATTCTGTAATAGATAAGAAATCCCTGATTTATCGGGATATTTGATGTAATGCCTATATAAAGGCCTCTCTATCAATCAATAAACATACAGTTCTCCCTATTATCTTTTCTCCTTGAACACGTTATCAGCACGTGACCTCCCTGAGCCCTAGAAAAACCCTAATAATATTTTTTCCTCCTCCTCCATCCCTTCCGTCGGCCGCACCTCCTTCCTCGGGACCCGTGCCCCCCCTCCCCCCCCCCCCCTTCTCGGTCTCTCCTAGGCCGCAGCCCTTGCCCGGCCGCCTGCAAGCCCGCTCGCCCGCCTGCTCGCTCGCCAAGCCCGCTCGCTCGCCAAGCCCGCTCGCTCGCCAAGCCCGCTCGCTCACCCGCACGTTCACTCGCCATCAATTTTTCAAGATAGCTCCTCCAAATTACTCGCGTAGAAAGAGGCTCGAGAACCAAACAAGAGTCGAAGAACAAGCCTTACGCTCTTGTTCCTTTAATCAAAAGGTAAACTTTTTATAAAAGTTCCTGCATTTGAACTATAGATATATTATATCGGGCGCTATTAGCCTTTCTTCTACTCCGATTCTGGTCATTCTTAAATCGCCTATGAGACCTAGAATGGGGAATTCATCACCCCTACGGTCGCAGTTTTAAGTGATGGTTCTGGGAGAATCACGTTGAAAGGGAATCACTACCAGAAAAAAGGCTTTTCCCGACGAAATTAAAAAAAAACGGCCGATGAATTAAAATTTTCGTCGGTAATTCCAACAAATAGTCGACGATTTTATTTTTCGTCGGTGGAAAAACAAAATCGTCGGCCATAGTTTAACCATAGTCGACGATACTGTTTTTTCATTGGTATAAACAAAAAACGTCAGCTATATTCATATTTCAGTCGACGATTTGGATTTTCGTCGGCCTTTCTCTGAAACATTAGCCGACGAAAACTTTCGAAATTTTGACCGACGAAATTGACATTTTGGCCGACGAAATTGACATTTTCGTCGGCTATAAGCCACTGCTTGTTGATGTTGATCCAAATGAAGAAACTAACGAGGACTCTAGTGGTGAGGAAAGACATAGATTACCCCTATCGAGCAATTCAGAAACCGAAGAAGACTCATTCGATGATTCCGATTACAATCCGACGGATTAAGTAATTTAGATGATGTAATCCTTTCATTTGTAATCCACTAATTGCTAATGAACGGGCGTGGGGATGAGCCTCCCAGCTAGGCTGGGTTCCAAACCCCTTAAAAAAAAAAATTGAAATATGTTGACTGCTGGGTTTCTGTTTTCTTGATGTTCAATTTTGGTTATATATGAACAGGAAATAGGAATACGAGAGGTGTAAACCTATTGATTTTTTTTTACCTTTTTCATATAATAGCCGACGAAAAACTCATAATAGCCGACGAAAAATGCATTATTCCGTCTGCCATAACTATATTGAAAAATACATATTTTATTTTAGACAGAAAACGACAAAAGAATAGCCGACGAGTACGAGGTTGTCTCTCGTCGGCTATGATTTAACAAAAAAAAAGACCAGATTCCATTTTCTATCACTAACGATATACCATTGCTTCATCCTTCAAACAGAAAAAAGTCGTGAAATAAGATATGACAAAAATGATAAAATACGTTTACGGTTGAAAAATGACAAGATTCCGATAAAATCTGAGTGTCGAAAGATACGGTCAAATGTTTTATTCCTTCGTTTCCCTAATGGTAGCGTTACCTTCGGTAAATATTTTGAGGAAAATTTTTATACGATTAGTTGCATCTCATTGATTTGAAACTATTATCTGTTGAAGGTCAGGCCAAAAAACATCATTTAGATAGTCCAATTACCATTTCTAAGCGTTTAGAGGTTTGACTTACCCGGTTGACCGTTCCGATCGAGCCTTTAACGTTGTCAGCTGAAGTTGGATTTTTTTCCATACATGTATTTAATCTTAACGGTGATATCTGACGGTTGGAATATAATTTATAAACTTTTAGATTCAAAATCAGAACATATGCACTAATGTTCCTTAACTTTTTATAAGTGTTTAAGTGAATGTATAGTTTCAAATAGTTACTATACGTAGACTCTTCAAATGCAAAAATGCTGTGAAATAAGATATGACCGAAATAATGAAATACGTCTACGATTGAAAAATGACAAGGTTCTGATAAAATCTGTGTGCCGAATGTTGCGGTTAACTGTTTTTTACTTTCGTTTTCCTATGGGTAGCCTGACGTTCGTTAAATCAATTTTGTAAAATTTTTATATGATTAGTTGCGTCTCATTGATTTGAAACTATTACTCTGTTGAAGGTGAGGCCAGAAACCATCGTTTAACTAGACTAATTTTCGTTTTTAAGCGTTTAGAGGTTTGACTTAGTGGTTTGACTTATAGTTTAGCCGACGAAAATTATATTTCGTCGGCTAAACTCTTGCGATCTGCGCCTTTTTATTGTCCGCCGTTGGATGGCTCAGATCTGACGACTGTTGATCTTCCAAAGTATAGCCGACGACATTCAAAGAATAGGCGACGAAATCTTTTAAATCGTCGACTAAACTCTTGTGATCCGCGCCTTTTTATTGTCAGTCGTTGGATGGCTCAGATCCGACGGCTATTGATATTCCAAAGTATAGCCGACGAAATCTTGTATATCGTCGGCTATTCTCTCTGCTATAAAAGCTGAAAGTCGCTTTCAGCCCGAATTTTTCTTCAATCCTTCGAATTTCATCGACTTCCTCCTCCTTCTCCGATCTGCAGCGTCCTCCTCCTCCTCCTCCTCAAATCGGCGCCGGCGTCCTCCTCCTCCTCCTCCTCCGGCCTCCTCCTCCTCTTTCCCCTCCTCCTCCTCCTTCTCCTCCTCCGCTAGGTAATATATTTTTTTTTTGCAATTTATTTTAATTGTATAATTTAGGTATATAATTTAGATATTTAAGTGTGTATTAAATTGTTATATATATTAGTTATATATATAAATTGTTAGATTAATTATATATATAAATTTGTAGATTAATTATATAAATTGTTATATATTTGTTAATATATACACATATTTGTGTATATATATATATATGTTAATGTATATTTTAATTGTTATATATAAATTGTTAAACTAATTATATATATAAATTGGTAGCCTAATTATATAAATGGTTATTGTTGACAGTAGCCGCAGAGAGACTACAGCAGGCCCACAGACCCGCAGCAAGTGCACCAGCACCCGGCCCGAGGCCCAGGACCGAGCCACCAGCACCAGGCCTCGGGGTCCAGCAACCTATCCGGCTGCCAGGGACCCTGGGACCGGGGACGCCAGCCTGCCAAAGAGGACACCAGAACTGCTCTTTGAAGGGAACCAGTCCCACATCGAAGGGTGATGCCAGCCCTCACCCCCAACCACCTATATAAGGGCCCCAACTACCCTCATAAAGAGGTAACTTATCTCTCTCACTGTTTACATACATGCTCAAGTTATATATATTCCAACTATACTAACTTAGGCATCGAAGAGGAGAAGACCGGCCCGCCCGGTATCCCCCTTAGTAAGCAGGTTCGCAGGAGATCAAGTTGGATTCATCTGTATCTACCAGGCCCCCGGGTTTAGGCAGAAACAATTGGCGCCGTCTGTGGGAAGCGATTTTTGATCCACGAGAAAAGTTAGCGTTGCTCTACTGGGGAGTAGAGCCCGATCGATCCTTTGAAAGATAGTTAAATACGCGATCTAGAAGCCATGGAAGGAAGGAAGATAAAAACTGGCACCGGACGGTTGAAAGAGCGAATTCAGATCCCCGACCGGGCCCGTAACACAGGGGCTGAGGTCGGTGCGAGGTTCGCCCTTTCTCCCAACCGAGACGGAAGATCAGAGCGAATTCAGAACCCCGACCGGGCCCGTAACACAGGGGCTGAGGTCGGTGCGAGGTTCGCCGTTTCTCCCAACCGAGACGGAAGATCAGAGCGAATTCAGATCCCCGACCGGGCCCGTAATATAAGGGCTGAGGTCGGTGCGAGGTTCGCCCCTTCTCCAGACCAAGACAGAAGTCACGATCGCCAAGATTCAGGGAACCCCAACCGGTATGGTGCGGGAGAGGAAATAAAGAAGATGAAGGCAGAAGTCGAGCGGTTGCGAGCAGAGGGTGGCCAAGACCGGCTAAGGGCAGATGCCCGGTGCCAGGAGTTGGAAGCAGTAAACGCCGCCTTGTTAGCGGTCCTGGGAAAAGGAGGCCAGCCGAGCACTCCTCGGGCGGCGTCACGGCCCGCGAGCAAGGTTAGGGAATTCCCGCACCTCGAAGTGGGACAGTCCACGGGAAGAAGAAGGACCGTGTATGTACCCACGCTTCTCTTTTCGGAAGCTTTGGAAAACTTCGGTCCGGTCGAGCTACCGTACCGCACGAGCTAGGCGTCAAGCGAGCAGGACAGTTCTACCGCAAGGACGCTCGAAACGCTCTCCGCCTCAGTGTCGGATATGAAGAACCGTTTAGACGCCAGTAAGAAGAAAGCAGGGCGACCGCGGGACAGTGCGCGATTCAATGAGCATATCGGACCTTTTCCGCGCCGGATTAGGGAATCAGGAAGGTCTGGTAGCCTAAGGCCCCTAAAGCTGGCGTACTCAGGAACGAGCTGCCCGTATCGGCACCTGGACAGTTTCAAGTCACAGACGGGCACAAGAGGCTATTCTGATGCCACGTGCTGCAACGTGTTTCAAGAGACGCTTTCGGGGGAGGCTTTGAGCTGGTTCTACGAGCTGCCAGTGGACTCGGTTGAAACTTTCGAACAGATGGCCGACAAGTTTGTCGGCCGGTTTATCCTCAGAGCCGGGACAGCTCAAACATCCACGATCCTTTTCGATTGCATGCAGGCTGACCATGAACCGCTGCGCGCTTTCGTTAACCGGTGGCAAATCACCACGGCCGGGGTCAGAAACATGGACAAGAAGATCGCGGGGATGACCTTCAAGCAGGGGTTAAGACCCAGAGAACTTTCGTACAACTTGCGAGTGCAGGAGCCGCTGGGGTATGATGAGCTGATGACCGTGGACGTCAAGCATGCTCAGGCGGACCAAGAGACATATGGGGATAAGGCACCCAAATGAAGACCGGATGACCTACTGTCGCCACCTCCCCGTGAGAGCAGGACCGGGCGGCTAGATCGCAGCCGTGCGCCTATAGCCACCAGGAAAGCAGAGGTACGGGAGGAGTGGCAACCCCGACGAAGCAGTGACAACAGTTCCCGACCGAGGAGGAGACCGCCGCTTGTACGACCGACGCAGCCAGCGGCGGCTGCGCCAGTAGAACGACCACCGCGGGCCCTAGCCATCATGCCGGCAGAAAAGCCCGAAGATCCAACTTGTAGGACCAGCGATCCAAGACCCCAGAGAGCCGTTGTAGGCGGTCGATCCCGCCTGATAGAACCAAGAGAGAACCGACCGGTAGCTCGACAAGTAGGAACCATAAGCACCCGACCTCCCGGAGGGATCGAGGTGCACGGAAGCATAAACATGATACATGGCGGGGGCCATATAGATCAGCTCACTCGGAGCTCGAAGAAGCGGTGCTTAAGATCGATCCGGGGGAAAGAAGTGTATGCCTTTGGTGGAGGAAGCGGCCAAGCCGCCAAAACCGGATGGAAGTCGGTCACTTTCTACGAGGAGGAAGAGCCGGAGGATCTGGTCCAACCGCACAACGACCCCTTCCTCATCACGGTCCAAATAGACCCCTGGATAACCAGCCGGGATCAGATTACCTACCACTGATCTTCAGCGAGGGAAGCAAGACAAAAAAGGAGCACCTTGAATTCATCGTTGTGGACTGCCTATCGTCGTACAATGGCATAATCGGTAGGCCAGGGTTATGGAAACTGAAGACATTTATAGCCGGCCATATGCTGATGTTGAAGATGCCTTCACCGGCCGGTGTCATCACCCTGCGCGGGGACCAGAAGCTCGCCCGTAAATATTATGCGGAGGCCCTAACCCACGGGAGGAAGCGGGCCGAGGTCTTCACGGCCACTCAGTTAGCACCAGTGCTGGATCTAAGTATCGACCCCCGCGATGACTCCGATTCAGTCAAGAAAAAGCTAGAGCCGCCTTCAGCCGTGGAAGAAACCGAAGCGATCTGCATTTCGAAAGACCACCCGGAGAGAAATATGGTGATAGGGACGCAGCTCGATCTGGTTGTCAGGCAAGAGCTCATCGCCTTCCTCCGGGACAACAGTTCGGTCTTCGCATGGTCCTACGAGGACATGCCGGGCATATCCCCGGAGATAGCCGTCCATAAGCTAAATTTATTGCCCAGCGTTCTCTCGGTGAGGCAAAAGAGGAGGTCCTTCAGCCCGGCAAAGGATGAGGCGATCAGAGAAGAGATATAGAAATTGAAGGGCATGGGTTTCATCCGAGAAGTCCAGTACCCTCGCTGGCTCGCTAACGTGGTCATGGTGCCGAAGAAGGGAACCGGCCAGTGGCGCATGTGCGTGGATTTCACCAACCTAAATCGGGCGTGCCCAAAGGACAGCTTCCCGCTCCCCCGAATTGATCAGCTTATAGATTCCACATCCGGCTTTAAGCTGCTCAGCTTCATGGACGCCTACGCCGGGTACAATCAGATTAGGATGCACCAGGATGATGAGGAGCACACGTCATTCACAACCGACCGAGGTACCTACTGTTATAAGAGGATGCCTTACGGTCTAAAGAATGCTGGGGCCACCTACCAGCGGATGGTAAACCGAATGCTGGAGCAAGAAATGGGTAAAACCGTAGAGGTTTACGTAGATGACATGCTAGTCAAAAGTTTGACTGCAGGGGCCCACGTCCGGGATTTGGCAGTAGTCATCGGCAAGATGCTCAAATTCGGAATGCGCCTAAACCCGAAGAAGTGTATTTTCGGGATCTCAGAGGGCCTGTTCCTAGGCCACATCATCAGCCAGCGAGGGATAGAAGCCAACCCGTTGAAGGTCCAGGCAATTCTAGATATGGAAACGCCAGGGGAGAGAAACCAGGTCCAGATGCTGACCGGCCGGTTAGCCGCCCTTGCCAGATTCATCTCCCGCCTAACCGATAAGTGCGCCCCGTTCTTCAAACTGCTCAAGACACAACAGACCAGGAAAATCCACTAGGCGGTGGAGCATGAAGCGGCGTTCCAATCTATCAAGGCATATCTGTCTGCAGTGCCTCTCCTGTCCAAACCAGTGCCAGGCGAGATGCTATACCTCTATGAACCAGGACTCCCCAACGGCTGGAAGCTTTACGTCGACGGCTCCGTAACGAGCAAGCGGAGTGGAGCCGGTGTCATGATAACCTCGCCCGATGGCCAATCGTACGAATATGCCTTACGGTTCCTCTTCAACGCCTCAAATAACGCTGCGGAGTATGAGGCCCTCATAGCCGGTTTGCAGCTGGCCAAGGAGCTGGGAATACCGTCCATGGACATATACAGCGACTCCAGCTTGGTAGTGAACCAGATGAACGGGTCGTTTGAGGTCAAGGATCCCCAGCTATCCTCCTACCAGGCTTTGGCCAAAACACTGAATGGGCCGTTCCAGGGCGCCACGATCCAGCACATTCCCCGAGAAGCAAATAGGCATGCGGACGCCCTCGCAAGGTTGGCAACCGGAAACTACCCTCCAGAGTACCGGAGAGCTAAAATTGAAACTCTCCAGAAGCCGAGTATAAGCAAGACCATCTCCGAAATATTTGCGGTGGAAGAAGCGTCACCAAGCTGGATGGATCCAATAGTCAAGTATTTGACTGACAAAACCAGCCCTCCGGATGCGGTGGAGGCCAGGAGGCTACACCTCCGGTGCGCCCGGTACGGTCTCCTCAATGGCCAGTTATACCGAAGAGGGCACAGCTTCCCCCAGCTGAGGTGTGTGACAAAAGAGGCAGGAGAGGCTATCATGCGAGAGATCCATGAAGGAGTGTGCGGTAATCACTCTGGCGCAAGGTCATTATCCCACAAGTCGCTCCGGGTGGGGTACTTCTGGCCAGATATGGCAGCAACATCAAGAAAAATTACAGGCGGCTGTCACAAATGCCACATGTACGCCTCTGCCCCCCATGCCCCGACAATCGCATTGTCGATCCTGTTAGCACCATGGCCGTTCGCGCAGTGGGGATTAGACATCATTGGCCCTTTCCCTATAGCTGTGGGACAATACAAGTATGCCATCGTAGTAGTAGACTATCAGACTAAGTGGGTCGAGGCGGAACCTCTGATAAAGATCACCGAGGAGCGAGTGAGAAAATTTCTATGGAAGAACATCTACTGCCGGTTCGGGGTACCGCAGACTATTGTCACGGATAATGGAACACAGTTCAATAATGCCGATCTTATCCAGTACACAGCTTCCATGGGGACCCGGATGTTGTTTGCCTCAGTGGCACACCCGCAGACCAACGGCCAGGTAGAAGCAGTCAACTAGATTATCAAAACCCTTCTCAAGAAGAAGCTGGATGCCAAGAAGGGATGTTGGGCCGAGGAACTCCCCGCGGTACTATGGGCCATCCGGACGACAGCGGCAGAGGTAACAGGAGAGACCCCGTTCTGCATGGCATTTGGGAGCGAAGCGGTACTCCCTGTGGAGACCAGCATACCTAGCGGCAGGGTCGAGAATTACGACGCCGAAACAAACGCCGAGGGCGTACGGCTCAACCTGGACCTTATAGAAGAGCGGTGCGACCAAGCACATATGCGAAACCAAGCCTACAAGCAGCGGGTCGCCCGGTACTATGACAGAAGGGTCCGGGAAAGGAAGCTACAAGTGGGGGACTGGGTCATGAAGAAAATCCAGAAAAAACCGTTGGCCTTAGAACCAACTTGGGAAGGACAAATCACCGCAGCTGTGGGCCCAGCAACATTCCATATCATAGATACCAATGGCATCTATTCCACCCGCCCCTGGAATATTCAGCACCTGCGGTTCTATCCTAAGTAATATCGCTCATCAAGGGGCAATAGTATAAATTGGCATCAGTATTGCAATACGCAGTTTGTTCATCATCAATAAAGCTGGTTACAAGGCACACAGATAGGCAAGCCAAAAAAAAAAAAAACAGCTAGTCAGCGCCTTCGGAGCCCCCAATCCCTGGCCCGCCACCTTTTAGAGTTTGCTCTTGCTCCGCCATCTCGATCAGGGCTATGTCGGCCTCCATCTGCTCAGCATCAAGCCACCCTTTCTCCCTCCACTCCAAATAGGCATCACTTATGCCCTTTGACCGGGCCTCCTCCAGCATCTCCTCAAGCTCCACCGACTCCCGGAAGTCGTCGACAGCCTTATCGTCCACTTCCGCAAGCTGGGATTCCGTGAGCTTCTCCCTTCCTTGGGCGACTACTGTAACCTGGGTTTGCAGCTCCAAAACCCTCGCCTCCAGCTCTGCAATCCTCCCTTCCCGGGCAGTCGCCTGGGTTTGCAGCTCCAAAACCCTCGCCTCCATCTCCGCAATCCTCCCTTCCCGGGCAGCAGCCTGTCGATCGACCTCCTCCTTCTCCTGCGACAGTTCATGGTACAACCGAGCGGTTACTTCTTTCTCCCGCACGAGCTCGGTGCCCAACCGACCGACCTCCTCTCTTTCCTCCGCAAGCTTGGCTTCTGCCACGTCCACCCGCACACTCAGCTCCTCCACCCGCCTCTCCAAAACTACAGCAGACTCCCCTCTGGGCTCCGCGGCATAAAGGCTATGAGCTAGCTGCCAAACGTGAACAAAGGAACATTGGCTCATATCACTCCAGGGAAAAAGAAGCACAGGAAACACTTACCCGAAGAACTAGTTCCATGGGCTTCGTCCCGCTCTCTCCCGGTTGTTCCGTCCCAGGGTCCTCCCGATCAAGTCCCAAGGTTTCGATGGCAGAGGCCACAAACCTACCAAAGCCACGCCCGGAACTACGATCGGCTTCCGGTCCTCGACTGCTTCGGCCGCCCACTTCCACGGCCGGAACTACTGCCCGCTCGATCGGTCCAGCCGAGCTTGACGCCCCGGCATCAAAGGTCCTCGCCCTCTTCGCCGGAGCTTCGCCGTGGCCGCTTCGGCGATACCCGGTCGTCTCTACCGTTTTCCTCTCCCGCGAGGTCCGTACCGCCATCGGTCGCGCCACAGGTTCTGCGCCTGGCGGGGCCACCGAGCGCACTTCCCGGATACGGAGTGGGGAGTTATTCTCACCGCCAGGCCGCCTACCATAGTGAGAGTCCGGAAACACGAGCGGCACAGGCCTGTCATGCTCCCTGCGCCTCTGGGTAACCGGATCAATAACGGTTTTCGCGACCTCCTCCCCCATCTCCATCAATCTCGAGGCCACAAGCTCTTCGTCCGGTTCAACAGTCTCCTCGCTCCGAACGGCGAGCCGGGGGGCATTAGCTACAAACCGATCAACCAAGCAGTCAGAATACAAGCAACCATGCAGAGACAAACAGTACAAGACACCTTACCAGGTTTCCTCCCCATCTCGCATATCTCCAGCACATTCCACCGGATGAAATTATAGGAGCTCTGACTCAGGTGGTCCCAGCAAGTAAACAGCCGGTATATCCGTTGCTTCTCCAAGTCGCCCAACCGGTACGTCTGTTCCCGATCAATCGATTGATAAGCCCCAGGCACCTGATAGCCCCTCCATGTACGCTGCCACCTGCCACCTGCCAGCACCACCGACCTCCTCCAGACATCTGAAACCGTCGACGGCAGATGAGTGATGGCAGGACCAACGTCCCGTGCGACAAAATTCACACAACCGCTGCACTGGGCCTTTCTGTAGTAGGAAATCTTGTACAGCGCCCGAAATTCATTAACCGTGGGCCAGTCCATATAGCTCAAGCTGAACAGACACCCGAGCCCAAGCAGCTGCCTCCACTGGTTGCTCGGAAGCTGGGCCGGGGAAAGCTTTATCGAGCTCAGCATGTACTGAACAAATGGCGGCAGCGGCAGCGGCAGCGATAGTCCGTGTCGAAACTGATCGTCGAAAACGGCAACCCAACCCGGTTCCGGATTACAGGCCAGTTCCCCGGGATGCAGGCCTTGAAGCTTAATAGAGTTGTCGATATCCCACTTTGCCCGAAACTCCCTGATCTCTCTATCTTTCATGCTTCTGACTGGCTCATCACAGAAAATCGCCCTATCACCATCCAACAGCTCATGCCGCATGGGCCCGCGGTTTGCACCGGCAGAATGCGCAGATCTCCCAGACGCCATAAAGCCTAAACAGAAGAATTCACCTCTGAAGCACAGACAAACAACAGGCAAAGAGTAGCAAGATGCGGCAGGAGGAAGGCAGAGGGGATGATAAATAGGGCAACAACAAAAGTGAGGCAACCCCAGCTGTGGATCCCCTCCATCTCAGACCGCCCCCTGCCGACACGTGTCCCAGCATCAATAAGGGATCCCATACTATCATAATTGATAGGTCTGATGGGCTCCCCCCCCCCCCCCCCCCTTTATCGCATGTCTGCCACCTGTCCCACTTACAAGCGCAGTTGGGGGAGATAGGAGCGCACAACGAGGCGTCCATTCCCCTCGCTTCCCCAGAAAGCCAACCTCGAACTAACCGGCTCCGCAGCCTCTCACCGGCTATGCTTTTTCAACCGCCTCGAGAAAATCGTTCCGAGTATGAGCCATCCATCCGGTACCCTGGCAAATCTCCGGTTGCGCATCATTCAAACCGGCTGCATGGCATCTCACTGGGGGACTCGTCTCGATATGGCAGAACGCCCGGTTGAGCTCCGCCCGGAACCATGGCATTCCACCGAACATATGACATTCAACCAACTCCAAAGCATTCTACCGGTTGTCACTTTCCTTCGCCTACGGACAGGAACGAGCCAGCAACAACTCGAGGCTTCTAAACGCATGGGCTTTATAAACCCGGGCGAGCTTACATCTAACCCATGTACTCTTGTCCAGCAGGATAAAAACCCTGCATCACACTGAACTGTGATACATTTGGGGATACATGGCGAGACTCGTTATCTCAACGCCACTCCACCGGGCAGATTGTTTCTTTAACACAGAACAAGTCTCCCCGCAGGCTAACAAACCTGCACATTACCTCAACGCTTAACCAACAAAAGCTGAGAAGAACTAGCAAGTGTTAACCGATGCCCCAATATGGCCATAACACTCTCCGGGGTACCTGTTGGCTTAGTCCACGCACCAACAGGCCATCCCATAGGCTAGCGCACTCTGGGGGACTCGTCTCGATATGGCAGAATGCCCGGTCGAGGTCCCGTGAACTCCGCCTCGCACCGATATGGCAGGACGCCCGGTCGAGGTCCAGACTGCAAGTTCATCCGGGACTCGTCTCGATATGGCAGAACGCCCGGTCGAGGTCCCGTGAACTCCGCCTCGCACCGATATGGCAGGACGCCCGGTCGAGTTCCAGACTGCAAGTTCATCCGGGACTCGTCTCGATATGGCAGAACGCCCGGTCGGGGTCCCGTGAACTCCGCCTCGCACCGATATGGCAGGACGCCCGGTCGAGGTCCAGACTGCAAGTTCATCCGGGACTCGTCTCGATATGGCAGAACGCCCGGTCGGGGTCCCGCGAACTCCGCCTCGCACCGATATGGCAGGACGCCCGGTCGAGGTCCAGACTGCAAGTTCATCCGGGACTCGTCTCGATATGGCAGAACGCCCGGTCGGGGTCCCGCGAACTCCGCCTCGCACCGATATGGCAGGACGCCCGGTCGAGGTCCAGACTGCAAGTTCATCCGGGACTCGTCTCGATATGGCAGAACGCCCGGTCGAGGTCCCGCGAACTCCGCCTCGCACCGATATGGCAGGACGCCCGGTCGAGGTCCAGACTGCAAGTTCATCCGGGACTCGTCTCGATATGGCAGAACGCCTGGTCGAGGTCCCGTGAACTCCGCCTCGCACCGATATGGCAGGACGCCCGGTCGAGGTCCTGACTCCAAGTTCATCCGGGACTCGTCTCGATATGGCAGAACGCCCGGTCGAGGTCCCGTGAACTCCGCCTCGCACCGATATGGCAGGACGCCCGGTTGAGGTCCTGACTCCAAGTTCATCCGGGACTCGTCTCGATATGGCAGAACGCCCGGTCGAGGTCCCGTGAACTCCGCCTCGCACCGATATGGCAGGACGCCCGGTTGAGGTCCTGACTCCAAGTTCATCCGGGACTCGTCTCGATATGGCAGAACGCTCGGTCGAGGTCCCGTGAACTCCGCCTCGCACCGATATGGCAGGACGCCCGGTCGAGGTCCAGACTGCAAGTTCATCCGGGACTCGTCTCGATATGGCAGAACGCCCGGTCGGGGTCCCGTGAACTCCGCCTCGCACCGATATGGCAGGACGCCCGGTCGAGGTCCAGACTGCAAGTTCATCGCCTTATACCAAGCACAGCCCAACACCTCGGTCACGCCCAATCTTCAACGCGGACTTGGGGGACTGGGCACCGTTGGGTTGGTAACCCTGCTGGTCTGCGGGACAAGAGCAAGACAGACTTAAGTCCCCATTCAAGATTGCACTTGACCGGGAACTTGGGGGACTTGTTGACAGTAGCCGCAAAGAGACTACAGCAGACCCATAGACGCAGCAAGTGCACCAGCACCCTGCCCGAGGCCCAGGACCGAGCCACCAGCACCCGGCCTCGGGGTCCAGCAGCCTATCCGGCTGCCAGGGACCCTGGGACCGGGGATGCCAGCCTGCCAAAGAGGACACCAGAACTGCCCTTTGAAGGGAACCAGTCCTACATCGAAGGGTGAGGCCAGCCCTCACCCCCAACCACCTATATAAGGGCCCCAACTACCCTCATAAAGAGGTAACTTATCTCTCTCACTGTTTACATACGTGCTCAAGTTATATATATTCCAACTATACTAACTTAGGCATCGGAGAGGAGAAGACCGGCTCGCCCGGTATTCCCCTTAGTAAGCAGGTTCGCAAGAGATCAAGTTGGATTCATCTGTATCTACCAGGCCCCCGGGTTTAGGCAGAAACAGTTATATTTATGTAAATATATAAATGGTTATTTGTATGTATATATATGTTAATGATGAAATATAGTTATATTTGTATATAAATGGTTATATTTATGTTAATGGTTACGATTATTTAAAATTAGTTAAATTATAAATATTAATTTGTTAGTATGTTTTAAAATATGTTAGTATTATTGGTTATTATATTAATTAGAATTTGTTATTTAATGTAATATAATTTAATATTAATTAATGTATTAATTTATTTATTTCCAGATGACCGATGCATTTAGACAGCTATTCGGAGACCGTCATTCCAGATGTAGGGGTTCTGGAAGTTCTGGCGGATCCGGAGACTCTGAGAGGACCCCTAGCCAGTCTGAGAGGACCACCAGCCAGCCTCAAAGGATCGATTCATCCCAGCTGCGGAGGAGTGAGAGCAACCGGCACCAGACCCTTTTATCGGCGGGGCGGCCGTTCAGCACTTCATGTCCCCCTCTCCGGCCAAATCCTCTGAGATGTAGTACGCAGCTATTTCAAGACGACATAGCTCCAGACGTTCATCAGGTTTGTATGCCAGAGGTTCATCGGGAGCCGATGACGAGTCCTGCGCCGTCTGCTGCTGACTCTACTGAGGGGCCTACTCTCCCTAATCAGCTATACCTACCATACAACATTCCTGCCATACCATACGCAGAGACGTTCAAAAAGGCTTATCCATTAGCGACAGAAGAGCTTGTAAGTCGTTGATTACGATTTTAAAATTTTAATTATTAATTTTACTTAATTATATATTTGTTAGAATATTAATTATTTTTTTTTTCCCGTTCAATTAGGAGAGGGTGAACCGGGCTGGAGAAGAAGTGTTGCAGGCAGTAGTTCGGGAGACACAACCGAACATTTCAGAGGAAGATCTGCAAGAAGCCCTGAGCCAGGTCGACCGATCGAATGTCCAAACTGCAGCGAGGATATTCGACGCAACCTTCCCAAAACGGTCAAACGACTACTACTGCCGGGGTTTGAGAAGTTCTGGAATAGGGGTCCTGAAAACCACTAAGGGAGCTTAAAAGAGGGGAGGCGGGAACACCCAACAGATGAAATGGGAAATGCAGAGATTGGCAGAAGAAAATGCAAGATTGGCGGCCCAGTTCCAGAGATCACAGGAGCAACAACGCAGAACACAACAGTATCAGATGGAAATGGAGCGTTGGCATGCTGAATGCGAGAGAATTCGGCGACAGAACTACGCCGGCCAACAAAACTGGTGGTATGCTATGTTCGCGGTACAACAACAAGGCCTTCAACCCCCGCCCCCGTTTGAGCCGTTAGATGAACCTCGAATGCCGAGAGCTCTCGAGTTCATTCAGCAGGATGACGAGCATGATGGACAGCAAGATGGTGGCTAGGATGGAACAAATTAAATAATTAATGAAAAACGTGTTTCATGTTGGATTGTCATTGTGAATTGCAGGTTGCTTGGAATGGTAATTTAGAAATTAAATTAATTTTTTTTCCCCAAAATGTAAGAACAGCCGACGATATTGACATTATTTCGTCGGCTATCACTGCTATAGCCGACGATTTTTACCAAATTTCGTCGGCTATAACTGTTATAACCGACAAAAATGACATTATTTCGTCGGTGGTCTATGTTAAATAGTGACGGTTTCATCGGCTATAACTAATTAATGCCTCTTACAATATTAATATATTCCGATGAAATCTACATGTCGTCGGCTATATTTCAGAACAAATAACCGACGAAACAGAAGAGATCGTCGGCTATATTTTACGATATCGTCGGCCATATGTGAAAATATCCGACGAATTTCGTCGGGCATTATGCCAAGGTTTGGTCGACGAAATGTATTTTCGTCGGTGATAACTTTGGCAAGGTCGACGATTTCGTTATTGTCGTCGGGTATATTTTTACCGACGCCGTTTTATAGACGAATAATAGCCGACGAAATTTTCGTCGATAGAAGGAATACCCGACGAAAATTTTGAATAGTAGACGAAATTTTTTTCGTCGGCTATTCTGTCCAATCTGGTAGTGAATTAAAAGAAAAAGAGATGCTTATGTGGATGTCTGAGTACGCCACTATTTGAAGGTGCGATATGATGTCGCCGGTATATGCATAAAAAAAAAATAATGCTTTTGCATCGAAAAAAAAAAAAAATTCACTTATGTGACCGAATATATATCTTCTAATTCCAATATATACTTGAAAGTATCTGTTTAAAGTGATACTAATCCGACGTATTATTCTCTTGTAGATGTCGTCGTCGTCACCGTCACGCCCTGATTTTGAGATCTTGGATCTTCAAGGTAAAGACTACCATCGATGGGTTTCCGATGTTGAAATTGCTTTCCAAAGCAAAGGCTTTCCAGCCCTTCTAACTGATGCAGCCGCCACCACCCCTTTTGGGGACCATGCCAAGGCTAAGGCCCTCGTGTATTTGCGGCGCCATATCCACCCGACTCTGAAGCGACAATATTTGTCGGTAAAAGATCCCAAAATTTTATGGGACACGCTCCAGTAGCGATTTAACAATGTTCATGACATGCTTCTTCCAGAGCTCACCCTTAAATGGGAACAAATCCGTTTCTCAGATTATGACAAAGTAGACAAATACAATCAGGATATGATTAGTCTACAGGTGAATCTTGGCACGGTTGGCGTCATCAAAACCGATAAAGATCTTCTGGAGAGGACATTTAATACATTTTCCATGGCCTACGATGTCCTTGGACATCAATATAAAATCTCAGTTGATGAAGGAAGAATCAGGACATTCGCTGACCTTATGGCAATATTGGCTAAAAAAGAGCGTCATTTTGAGATTAGGCTCAATAGTAGCCAGAGACCTGTTGGTACAAAACCAATTCCAACACCACAGGCTCATTATGGGAAGGCTTCAAAGCAGAAAAATAAAGGCCGCAATGCCCCGTACAATTTGATACGTGGAAGACATCAGAACGCTGGAAACAAAGTGATACGACGCTCCAACACTTGGAGGCGAGAAGGTGGCGCAGCCGCACCACCTTCAGGGGGAGGCCGGACCGGCCACGGACCGCGTCTAGGCCCAGTACCAAACCCTCCTAGACCTCATAGCAATGACCGGAATGCCCAATTTGCTCCGTGCTACAAGTGTGGTTCCTCCAAACACTACCATCGCGATTGTCGAGCTAGTAAGGAGATGTTAAATGCCTACAAGAAGTACAAGAGATTTCTGTCTGAAGAAAGAAATTATGCTGAGGACGAGATGATTGACGCAAATTATAGTCATCATGTGGATTCTCCAAAGGCGCAACCACAAACTCTTGATGTCTCGGATTTTGATTAGTCTATGTGTTTGACTTTTCTAGTTTCTCAAGTACTGTAATGGCATTCGCCATGTTTTTATGACTCTTGTTAGTCTGTTTATTTTGGAATTAGAAGTTGATGTATTCAAGTTGGCACTTAATAAAATTTCTCTGTTTTCCCATATTGTGAAATTTTTTATATTTTTATGTAATCAGGTTCGTGTATTAACAACTCACGTGGTTCTTGTGACGCCACCTTTAGGTCACATAGGCTCTATATTTTGGACTTATAATCCCACCTACGCTCAATCCCTAAATAAAAAAAAGGGAGGCGAACGGGCAGCCATCGGCCCATTAAGGTGAAGTAGGCTCGGCATCCGCCACACTCTGGTGCCACGACACCATGTGTCTTTGACATCCACAGCTTCGGCTAGTGTGCCGCGTCGAGAGGTGTTTTAACACCAATCCTAGGAGGCTTGTCCTCATTTTATTCCAATCACCAAAGGTGTTCTACACCACAATCTGCGAAGCCTTGGTTTTGTTTTGGTTTCTGATGATGATTGCCTGGTTATGTAACATTCAACCTTGCATTTTCCGACTTTAATCGACGTTATAATGTCCAAATGCCATGTGATACACTCGATGGGATTTATTCCCCTTTCTTTCTCTATCTTACGGCGTAGTGATTAGACTGTTCTCCTGAGAAACTAACCCAAGTTTTCTTCTCTTTGTATATGTCTCGTGGAGAAATTGAGTGTCTACCTGATAGTGGAGCTACCCACACTATTCTAAGGAATAGGCAGTTGTTTACGGATTTAATGCCGTATAGTTCATCTATGACAACATTGATAGGTACCTCACCAGTTGTCAAAGGGCGAGGAACCGCTGAATTTATGTTACCAAATGGTACCGTTATCAATGTCATTGATACTCTCTATGCGCTGAGAACAAATCGAACCCTGCTGAGTTTTAAGGATATCCGTGCCAACGGTTATCACTTGGATACCTATGCTGAGAATGATGAAGAATAATTATGCATTACTTCTCAAGAACGCGGCCGCCGCCGTATCTTAGAGAAGATGCCGTGCATTGAAGACAATGGCTTATATCTCACTACAGCCCGTGTCTTCGAATCATATGCTGTCACTGATAATTTTTGTGACACTAATAATTATAAGCTTTGGCATGCTCGACTAGGCCACCCTGGCCGTGATATGATAATCCAGATTTTAAAGAACTCTCATGGACATCCATTTTTTAAGTCGAAAAAGCGATTGGAAGAACCTCTTACCGCGACTCAACATCGTGATGTACGCAGGAGCTAAGCTCCCAGCAAGGTCGTGGCCTTAACGCCACACTCGCCACCGCCCCCCCCCCCCCCCCCCCCCCCCCTTCACAGGGTTTCAGGGCCGCGCACCTGGCGGATGAGGAAGCGGCCTTTATGCCGCACGTCGTGCCGTCCCACCCTTCACAGGGACATGGGGCGTCACCACATGTGTCCTCTTATGCCACAACGACAATTTCCAATGCCCATCGCTCATTCTGTAAGGCTTGCTCGCTTGCTAAATTACATGTTCGTCCTTCATTCGCCAGAGCTTCAACTGATAATATATCATTCTTACATCGAATCCAATGTGATATTTGTGGACCAATCAAACCAGAATGCGGCCCATTTAAGTATTTTATGGTGCTGGTTGATGCGTCGACGCGTTGGTCACACGTCGCGTTGTTGTCCACAAGAAATGCTGCATTCGCCAAGCTTTTAGCTCAAATCATCAAGTTAAGGGCTCACCACCCTGACCATCCTATTAAATCTATTAGGATGGATAATGCTGGCGAGTTTATCTCCAAAGCATTCAATGATTATTGTATGTCCATTGGGATTGAAGTCGAACACCCTATTCCTCATGTTCATTCTCAAAATGGCCTTGCAGAAGCCACCATTCAGCGACTCCAGCTAGTGGCTAGGACATTGGTTATGGGAACCAATTTACCAGTTTCTGCTTGGGGATATGCAATACTACATGCAACGATGCTTATTCGTTTTCGACCCATTGCCAACAATGTGTTTAGTGCCTACCAGATGGTAACTGGTTTTGAACCCAATCTATCGCACTTACGTACTTTCGGTTGTGCACTTTATGTGCCAATTACGCTTCCTTTGCATATCAAAATGGGTCCACAACGACGTTTAGGCATCTATGTCGGCTATGATTCGCCAACGATAATCTGCTACTTAGAACCAACCACCGGTGATCTATATACTGCGCGATTAACAGATTGTCACTTTGAAGAGACATACTTCCCGCCGTTAGGGGGAGATAGGAATGCACTCATTCCGAATGAACGTCAGGAATTGAAATGGTGTGCCCGCAACGATTTGTCTCTTCATGATCCTCGCACTGCTCAAAGTGAGCTTAAAGTGCAATGCATGATCGATCTTCAGAAAGTCGCAGAATCGATGCCCGACCCTTTCACTGATATTGCGAAAGTGACAAGATCATACGTACCTGTTGCAAACGTACCGGCAAGGTTGGAGGTCCAGAATTACGGGACCGGTTCGGCTGCCCTAAGGCCTAGTGCCGTCGGCATATCCTTAGGTGAGGGTGACGCCGGCAACGGCGCCATCGTACGCTGTGGCGTCGCTGTTGTTGAATCGGATCGCAACGGTGTCTTGATGGACTTTGAAGGGGCAGCAGCTTCGGCCTCGGCTCCCACCAGGAAGAGGGGAAGACCGAAGAATTCTCGAGATAAAAACCCTCGAAAGAAGCGAGCGAAGGCACAAAATCCGCTCATCATCGACGATGCGAATCCATCGCATGAGATTGTCTCTGACTATAGTTATGTCCATGAGTCAACTGAATCTTTTCTGTGGGATGACACAGAACCAATGTTGACTCCTGAGAACAAATAAATCTCGCTCAGTTTGAATAGCGCGTGTCTCTTAGTGGATAGAGCCTCCACACACGTCGATGATATATATGCTTATTCCATCGCACAAGAGATCATCCATGACGACGAAGTTGAACCACGCTCAGTGACTGAATGTCAAAAAAGAGCAGATTGGCCGAAGTGGAAAGAAGTAATACAGGCAGAACTTGACTCACTTGATAAAAGGCAAGTCTTTGGATCTGTTGAGTTGATCCCTAAAGGCGTTAAACCTGTCGGATATAAGTGGGTCTTTGTTCGTAAGCGCAATGAGAAGCATGAGATCTTACGATATAAGGCAATACTCGTGGCGCAAGGCTTCTCACAGCGTCCTGGTATTGACTACGAGGAGACGTATTCTCCCGTAATGGACATCATTACTTTCCGCTACTTGATCAGTTTAGTAGTGTCCGAAAAACTGAGTATGCAACTGATGGATGTAGTTACAGCGTATCTATATGGGGATCTAGATACCGATATCTACATGAGAGTTCCTGAAGGAATTCATGTGCCCGAATCAAAAGACTCGAAACCACGGAGTGCTTATGCAGTTAAGCTGCAACGTTCGCTGTATAGACTTAAACAATCCGGAAGGATGTGGTACATTGGTACTGAGTACCCTTACTTAAGTGCGATTGAGGCAGTTTTATATTTGGCGCAGTGCATTAGACCAAACATTGCTTTCGCTGTGAACTTACTAGCTAGATTTAGCTCAGCGCATACGCATCGTCATTGGAACGGTATCAAGCATTTGTTTCGTTACTTGAAAGGTTCCATTGACTTGGGACTGTTCTATCCCTTCAGCACAAAGAGAGAAAATCCCGCCAATCACCCTCCTCACACCAACGTTTTCGGCCTCCTCAGCAGTGCCATCGGTGTGGAGGATGATGAGGGCGACGCATCCAGCCATTCAAATGTGCCCTTCTCTGGACGTCTCCCTTACTCAAAGACTCCCAACAACGTGTTAGTTGGTTTGCAGATGCTGGGTATCTCTCTGACCCGCATCGTGCTCGTTCCTAAACTGGCTATGTTTTTACCATGGGAAATACAACGATATCCTGGAGATCAACCAAGCAAACTTTGGTTGCTACTTCATCGAATCACGCAGAGATCATTGCCCTCCATGAGGCTGTTAGAGAATGTGTCTGGCTAAGGTCAGTTATTCACCACATTCGTGATTCGTGTGGACTAGTGTCTACCACCGATAAACCTACGTGTATCTATGAAGATAATGCTGCCTGCATTGAGGCCTGTTTTCTTTGAAGGGTTTACTCGTATTTTCACATGTATTTTGGCTAACAAGGCCTGTTTTCTTTAAATAATAATATAGATTATAGAGTTTTTACCAATAGATACGATTCTCAATCTATAATTACCAATAACAAGATTGCTTTTTAAAATTACCTCTAACAGGTTTCCATTCAAAACTAACAGAATATGTTAATCCATAAATTACGAAATTACCTTTTTTACGATACTACTTCAGGTTAGTAGTATTGCACACTTCTGATGGTCAGTTGCATTGCGCATTTCTGATAATCACTAGTATTCCACCAACTGTTGTAAACTATTTGAATGTTAATCATACTAAGGGTCAGTAGTAAATCGCGTAATGCTACTGACTCTCAATAATATAGGAATTACACATTTTTTAGGATCACTACTGAGGGTTAGTAGTAAATCACGAATACTACTGACCCTCAACAATATCGTAAAAAAAAGTTAAAAGAATTATACATTTTTTAGGATCACTAGTATTCCACCAACTGTTGTAAACTATTTGAATGTTAATCATACTAAGAGTCAGTAGTAAATCGAGTAATGTTACTGACCCTCTATAATATTGTAAAAAAAATAAAAAGACAATTTTGTAATTACTATTTAACGGATTCTGTTAATTAAATAGAATGAAATCTACTGATATTAATTTTAAGAACAAAATACTGGTCACTCCTCCAACTTTCACTGACTCGACAGTTTAGTCCTTAAGGTTTCAATTTCAACAGATCACTGCTGCAACTTTCACTAACTCGACAGTTTAGTCCTTAAGGTTTCAATTTCAACAGATCACTCCTCCTACAACTTCAATTTCAACAGATCACTCCTCCAAGTACATATTTTGAAATTGAAACCTTAAGGACTAAACTGTAGAGTTAGTGAAAGTTGGAGGAGTGATCTGTTGAAATTGAAACCTTAAGGACTAAACTGTAGAGTTAGTGAAAGTTGGAGGAGTGATCTGTTGAAATTGAAACCTTAAGGACTAAACTGTCGAGTCAGTGAAAGTTGGAGGAGTGATCTGTTGAAATTGAAACCTTAAGGACTAAACTGTGGAGTCAGTGAAAGTTGGAGGAGTGACCAGTAGTTTGTCCTAATTTTAAATAATATTAGAAATTATGAGCTTGTAATTTTTTTAATTATTAAATTTATGTATATTTCTTTTTGTTTAGCCGGTAAATATTGATGTTTACTTTTTCACGGGGTCCTCACAAAGATACACCCCCACCCTAACACGAAGAATCTCCACACAGCCCTGTGAGAGAGTCTCCGATTGGGTTTTGCATCCCGCAATGGCAGGCAGAGAAGTTCGAGAATACACCAATCTCACCGACCCCAAAGGTACTCTCTTTTCTTTTCTTCTCTGAAATTTTACGAGAACCCCAAATTGATGGGTTCTTTGAATCGATTTTGACAGATAAAAAATGGGGGAAAGGGAAAGATAAGATAGACGACGAAGACGTCACCTTCCAACGCATGGTTGCAAAGGTTAGAGCATTTTTTCCTCTCTCACTTTCTACTTTCAATCTCTCTGTTTTTTATAGGAAATATTCTGATTCAATGTTCATCTATTCGGGTACTATGAAATATGAACATGAACTGTTTCGTCTCAAGTATCGAATTGGGTCAAAAGAAACTGCTTTTTCTGTGATTGAACTGTGTCAGTTCCAAACCATGAAATGTGTTTCGGTTAAGTTGCTTAGTGCTCGCCGCTTTGAATTCATTTAAATTCATATACTTAACTACTGTACATATTTCACTTTGGGATATATGGGTGAAGGTAATTGGAATGAGTTAGTAATTGGTTATTGATTATGAAGTTGGAAGTGGTTGGATTGTTGATGGTATGTTGTTGTTTCTACCTCACTTGCATCTATGAATGTGTAATTGTATGAGACCTTGTAGGGAGGTTTCTGATAACATGCCCTGACAGGGATCCTGGCTTCTTCTACGGGGTGGTTGATGCATGCAGATGCAAGAGGTTGCAGGAGAACGTGGAGGTTACCTTCATGGCCGAGGCGGTACACCTCTCTCTTTCTCTCTGCATTTTTTTGTTTGTGGTGCAAAAATTCCATTTATGCATTGAGACCAAGTGTGCACTCAAGGAATGCAGCTACTGCTTTAACTATCTCTCTGTGTTTTAATGTGTGTGCCCTTGAGTTATGCACAAGTCCACCACTTTCTAAGTTTATTTGTATTTAGCTCTTTACTTTGTTGCCATCTGTGTAAGTTTGAGTATACAGCCTTGGACAGTGATGACCTATTATATCTCAAGGAGCAGATGGAAGCTGAGGAGGATGCAGAACGCCTCCTTCGTCGCACTGAGAAACGAGCATTTGCTGCATTTAAGATATCCTTCTATGAAATAGCTTCTAGTGTCTTGGCATGCACTAAGTAGCTGGTCACAAGCATTTTTTTTTTTCGCTGTCAAACTTGATAATGACTCTTGAATGTGATCCTCTTCCTTCAATAAAGATTGTCATGCCTCTTAGCTAGGCTGGGTTCCAAAGAAATTTAGATCGTCAAGTGCCATCTATCTACATTCGTACTGAGTACTCACCTATGGAGTGCTGGTAACATTTTATATTTGAAACAAGTGCACCTTATTTTCTTGGCTGGTGGCCTGCAAACTGTTAAACTGTAGGCTTATATCTGATACTTGCTCTAGTATTTTAAAGTGTTGTGCATTGTATTTCGCATGATGTTTTCTTTTTTTAGTACTGTGATGTAGGGACCCCATTATGATTGCTTTCCCTCTTGTCCAACTCCTTACTATATATTTTCTTTTTCTTTTTCATTTAATATTTTTACTATATTGAGGTATTTCCCAAAATTTTTGCTGGAGATTGTAAATTATTAAAATATTTTGATCGGTTTAAATTGGTGGTATCATTAAGTCACTTGCTCCTGTCCTGATGTCATGAGTGATAACAGGCTTTTGCCTTAAAAAACTGGTGAATTTGGAGTGTGATACTTTTTCTTATGGTTAGCAGACGTCTTGCTGGTCTTGAGCTTTATTTGACCAAGAAAACAAGATTGAATATTTATGTCCATCTTGAATCCTTGATGTATGCTTTTGTTGTTCAAGTTTATTCTTTAGCCTTCTTCTATCTTGGTTTACTTAACCAATACACACAAAGCTGCAAGTCTGGCAGACTCTTCACCTGCATCGGCTCCCTTGACACTTCGTGTAGAGCCCAAACAAAAGAGTGGGATTAGGTATAGATCTATCTTGAAACCAAATAATATAGTTAGCATCTTATATGTAGCAACTCTCTGATTGATCCATTTGAGTTGTCTTTGTATAATGGATTGTGTTTTGTGATGCAGGCAGCAAGATCTACTGAAAAAGGTGGTTGAAATAAAACCCAAAAAGCAGAAAGTTGCCAGTCCATCTAATGGTAATCAGATGCCCCTCTCCCAAAAGAATGTCGGTGCTTCATCGACAAATTCTAGGCCTGAATCTAACCAGGACATGGACCAAGTGCATTTGTCATCACCATCGATCAAAAAAGATGGTGATTCTAAGGTGGAAACTACTTCACAAAGCTTGTTAGGCTTAGCATATGCAAGTTCTGATGATGAAGATTAAAGAATTAAATGGAATCAACCATAAACTTATCTTTACGTAGTATAATTGTATGCGTGGTTATTAGTACAAAAATTTGTTGTTTACTAAGACCACTTTTTATTGAATACAATGCTTATCAAAGTCGGTACAATTATGTTATATCTTTTACAGTAGGTGTGATTTATTTTCTGTTGTGTGAAATGTGTGCTGCCAATGATGCTCCATTTCCTGCTGTATTTTCCTGAGCCTGCTACTTAGCATCTAGAATTCTAGATTGTTTGGTACATGTTAGAGCACCTGATGCCCTTGTCAATGACCGGACAGATCTGGAATCAACGACTCTGAAATTTTGTTCCATGCTATAGTTTGGCTCTGCTCTACCTTGACCTGTTTGGATGAAAGAAGCCCCATTTTCAAAATTATCGTCTTTGGAGTAAAATTTACAGGATCCGTCAACACTGCCCTTCGTCCAAGTGACCTGTGGAGATTGTTTGCTAGGAGTTAGGAAAGTTTCTTGCATCTTTAATATTTTGTTTACTTGCATGTTGTGGCCTTCGTAAGTAATTCTTTTAAACTTACCTCTTTATTTTGTTGTGATGCAATGAAGAGGTTGGCTTCGCTTTTAACACTAGGATTCATGCTTCCCCCAATGGCATACTGTGTCCACTCCGTGTACAAGTTGTTTACGACATGAGCATATCCATGATGAATCCTGGTGAAAGAATATGAGCCATTTTGCTTAGGAGAAAAGAAAAACAGTCATAGAAAAACAAGCAAAGGAATGGTTAAATACCTTAGCATTCTTTGGTTGCAGTGTGGTCCGAAATGATTATACACTACAGTCACCTTCATATTTTTGTCCCGAAAGAAACCATCATCGTGTCCCAGAAGCATTACCTTATCCTGGTCTCTGAACCAATTGTTTGAGATGGTAACATCGGTTGATCCACGAGTGACATCGAGAAGACCATCTTCACATTCATATAGTGTATTGTGGTCTATCCAAACTTTTGATGCAGTAGCCAACCATATTGCGTCCCCATCAACTGCGCCTAGTGAAACTATTCCATCCGGACCCATAACTGTGGCTGGTGGCTGCGATTTACAGTGGTGGATTCGAAGGCCATGGATGATTACATTGGTTGCTTTGAACACTCTCAAGCACGCGTTACCAGCTATGTGCACATTAGCACCTCTTCCATCAATTGCAGTGAAGCTACCAATGAGCAATGGTTTCTCGAGTTTGATTTTCATGTCTTTCTGGAATGTGATCCATTTTTTGCCTTTGATCAAATTAGCTCCATATCTCAGTGTACCTGGTTGCGGGTTTAATGCATTGTCACTAGGGTCTGTAACTTGATAGTTTAAAACATCTTTTCCTATATTGTTGCTCATTTTCCCGGCAAAACCTACTGAACACATTGCGAGTTCCTGACGGTTGCTTCTCCAATTTGGGTTCCATCTCCAGCAACCATCAATTGCGTTCATTTTCAAGCCATGGACTTTTGTTTCCTTTGCCCGACTGAGGCTCTGACTCAAGCTGTAGAGAAGAATAATAACATTAATCAAAATAAATTTGAATAGAGAAGCCATGATTTTTCTAATATTGAAATTAATATGAAGGAGTGGAGATGTTTATATATGGGTAGAGTTGTTTTATTTTGTTTGTTTTTGATGCAGCTGTGATAGGGGAGGAAAAGGTTTAAACAAAAAACGCTACGAACAGATAGAAGCTATCGACTGTTTTGCAGTTTTGATTCTCCACCCCAAGTGTACGTATTAGCTTTTAACTCATTATTTATCTATTTATGTCTATGTAGCATCTAGCCAAACTAGTGAAGCACTAGAAACAGTGGAGTCCTAGTATTTACAACTAAGTAACTTCTGGATCATCGAGCTTGTTTTTCAACTGTATATAATACAAGGTATCGTTGAATGCAAACATTATATCATACGTACGCACACCGTCTACGTAGTTTGTTAAATACAATTTCGATTTACAACTGTTTTTTACCACAACAAATTTGTAATTTTTTCGGGATAATCTCAAGGGAACTTCTATTCATACCTCTTAAATTGGCACTTAGATCTCTCTAGTTTTTCAACTTTCAGTTGACTTTGTCAACTAATATGCAATTACCAATAAAGTCACATAATGTTAATAAATTATTTTAGAATGCATAAATACTTAAATATAATCTAGCACAATTTATTTTTTAAAAATTGAGTTACATGCTATAATCTTTCGCTTATTTCATGTGACTGTGTTTGTTCGAAAATTCTTCTATATAAGTTAGCAGATTATTTTCAAATAACAAGTGTATCAATTATATGTTCTACAATAATTTACATAAAACCTATCACGAGGTTGTTCATAATACACTAAGGGTTTGATAATTAAATTATTTTTTTTAATCAAATCAAATTGAGTGTTTCGTTTTTTTATTCTTCATATATTGGAAGTGAAATAATTTAAAATTAATAGACGTCTAACGATTTATTTTAGAGGTATTAGCATAATTTTTTTTTAAAAAAAAGCTTTTATTAATTTAATTTCTCAATGGGTATTTTGGGAAGATTAAGGAGGTGTAAATAGTATTTTAGCTTTTTGTAAAAGTAAATTAGAGGTATATTGAGTAAGGAGGTATAAGTGCTAATTTGAGAGGAATGAATAGAAACTCCCTAATTTCTATTGTATAGTTTTCTTCTAAGAGCATCTCTAACATTTCTTCTATAAATTTTCTATAATAGTGAGAAAATCACATAATTGTTCTAGGAGAAATAGATGATATGAAAAGCGTAGCTTTATTGATTGATAAGTAGTCATTTATATATGTGTTACATCAAGTATCCCTGGTAATCAGGAATTCCCTATCTAATAAAGAATCTAGCTATCTAGCCTTCTTGTCCCACAAGAAACATAATGGAAGTTACAAAATTAATCTTCCTTGAACACTCCTCCTTGTGTCGCGTCCTCCATGGTGCATAAACTGTTGCCTCGTTAAAACCTTTGCCAGCAAACAAAAACCTCTTGGGTAAAAATAAAAGCATGGTCTAAGGAAAAATAGTACAACGCACCAACTACAGGTGTGAGAGACATGCATAACTAGACTCCCCGTGAAGTCTAGATGAGAACTCCCCCTGATGATCAATCAGTCTTTGAGTTCAGATAAGCGACACATACCAATGCGCTTTACATGCTTCACAAATGTAGATTAGAGTAGAGACTTGGTGAACAGATCAGGTGCATTATCTTCTTAGCTGACTTGCTTCACTTGGATATTTGAAATCTCTTGCTGCTGCTGCTGATTGTAGAAGAACTTAGGCGAGATGTGTTTAGTAGTATCACCCTTGATGTATCCCAACTTCATTTGCTCAATGCATGTTGTATTATCTTCAAATATGCAAGTTGGTCCCATCGACTCAAGTCCACTTAACTCTCGAATGTGAGATATAACTGAGCGAAGCCAAACACACTCTTTCACTGCTTCATGTAGTGTAATAATCTCAGCATGGTTCGAGGAGGTAGCAACAAGGGTTTTCTTGATTGATCTTCAAGATATCGTCGTATTCTCAATGGTGAAAACATTACCAGATTGGAAACCTCCTTTGTGTGGATCTGACAAATATCCAGCATCAGCGAATCTTACCATCACGTCATTTGGTGTGTCTTGGTAGGAGGGGGTAGTGCTGAAGTCATACCGAGACCACGCTTTGGCATCCTTGATAGGAGCACAATGTGCGACGATATTAATATGTTTATGCCCTCGTTTATGCTTTGTTTAATCCTTATTTATCTAAGATAGAGTCATAATATAGTTGAGTGTCGCTTTGGTAGAGTTTTGGAGAAAATGTGCTTAATTGTCAGAAAAAAAAGACTAAGTAAAGAAATCTGAGGAAAAAGTGCAAAATATGTTTTTTTCGTGATTTGGAGGCCTGTGTTTGACTGACTTATTCTTTTCCAAATTTAATGAAATTTGGCAGGCATATAATTGGTAAGATAGAGCGTATCGTATCAAAATTTAGATCCATTGGAGTTAGAGAAGTCACCCAAATGATGGCTGCAACTTGGTAGTTTGAACAAAAGTCACCAGGGACTAACAGGATTTTCCTAGGATTGTGTCTTGATTTCCATAATTTATTCCGGACGTTTCACTAGGAATTTGAGTAAATCCTTTTATATAGAGAAAGCCCTATGAGTCTAGTTTCTCCAGGACTTGGAATCACATTAATCGAAGCAATAAGGAGGGAGTTATGCCAGATTTATTGGAAAAAGGTCAATCTGTCGAAAAACAAAGTGGTTTCCCGGTTGTGCAAGGAAAGCTTTCCTTTGAACTTTTGAAGCATGGATCAGATGTAATAGACCTAAAGATATGTCCATACTAACTTAATGAGAAGATTCAAGTCCAAGATAAAGCCAAGAAGAGTCTAGAGGAAAAGAATTCGGATAACAAGAGAAAGAAAAAGAATCCTGATTAATTTCGGGAAAATTCCGGTGCACGTCTCTCAACTTCCACAGACTCTCCCGGACAGCTCACAATGAATCAGAGTTCGTGCCTTATATGGATAGAAAGCTACGGGAGTCTAGTATCCAAATCAGCTAGAATCACCTCAATAGCTATTTTTCAGAGAGAGTTATAATGTAATCAATGTACGGAGGTCATTCTGCCGAATTCAGAAAATCAAGGAAAACCTAAATCAATTCGGTTTTGGTTTGTGGCCAGCTTCTCTAGGTTATTTCCTCTATAAATAGCCATGTAATAGTCAGAAAAAGATATCTCTTCTCTCTCACTTTTCAAAGCCGAAATTCTGTCCATTTAGCACCACAAATCCAAAGAAAATTCAAGCCAATTCCATAGTTCATCACCACTTCCGATCGCAAGTTTCATCTCCACCGAATCTCTCTTTGCCAATTTCTCTACAAGGTTTCTTTTAAAGTGTGATTCATTCATCTCTCATGGCTTGTAATTTTCTATATAATTACTTAACTTTGTCTATGAAGTTTGTAAGGATTTGTGGTTTGTTATTTGGTTTTATTAATTTTACATTGGATTTCCGAAATTCTGTTATGTGTTTCGGTTTTCTTTTTGGTTAATTGATAAACATGTATGTGACGAATTGATTGTATGGCAATAGGGCAGTACGTTTGTTGAATGATTTGATTATTTTATTTGGTTTATTTTCTGAATTCGTATGCACAACAAGTTATAGGGTTAAGGGTAGCTTTAGCTAGGCGATCCTTAGGTTTATTTCTTTATGTTGCCGAACCACAAATATGGGGTAAATTATACACGATGTTAATTGATCTTGTATTGGTTGTAAGGGGTAGAGTAATTCAGAAAATATGCATGTTGAAGCAAGGTGAGGTGACGCCATACTTGTTGCGTGTTTCCAATTCGACTCATTGTGCTTATGTGTTCCTTGGTTTAATATCTACACGAAGTGTCTTTAAACTGATTAGCACTATGTTTAGGGTTATGCACAAAGCTAATTCTAAATAATTGAGGATTTTTGAATGATTAGATGAACCACGAAGGGCTCTAGTTATAATTGGAACTAAATTGGATGAAATCGGTGATAAATGTTTCTGTCATATTGTTGTTTCGTGATCGGTTTGTTATTTGACATGGGAGTTTTGTGTGATGTGTTTTGTTTGAAAGATGTTGATCACATGTAAATATATAATTTAGGATTTAATTTCGTAAAAATCAGTAGAATATAGAATCAAATTTCAAATCTCCAATATGATTTTGTAATGCTTTATGTGATTGAACGCCCTTGATTTTCCCAGATTGAACGATCCCTACTTGCTCTATACTAACGATGATACAAGAGGGTAATATTTGTATGAAGTTGTTTTGCATGTACAATGTGCTTGGATAATAGCTCCATCAATCCTCGGGTCCGGGTATGACTGCGGCAGCGGTGGCGTCACGACGTGTGACCGAGCCGGTAGCAGGAGCGGCAGCAATGCGGCGGGCTGCCGAACCGGGGCCAGACTGCACGGCAGCTACTCCGTGGTGATCCGAGCCACGGCGTCTGTAGTTGGATGCAAGGGGTCGGCTTGGAGCTGATTCATGATGAGTGTATCTATAGTACAAGCCCATGTCAAGGGTCCCTTTCAGGTATTGAAAGATGTTCTTGATTCCAACCCAATGATGTTGTGTTGGCGTCAAGCTAAATCTAGCTAACAAGTTCACCGAGAAAACAATGTATGGTCTAGTACATTGAGCTAGGTACAACAAAGCTCTAATTGCACTGAGATATGGATATTAAGCTCCCAAGATCTCTTCGTCATCTTCTTTCGGATGAAAGGGATCTTTGTTAATATCCAGAATTCTAACGACCATGAGAGTGCATGTAGGATGCATAGCTTTGTCCATGTTAAATCGCCTGAGCATCTTTCGGACATATGCAGATTGGTGTACAAAGATTCCACCACTTCGGTGCTCTAGTTCTAAGCCTAGGCAAAACCGAGTCCTTCCCAAATCTTTTTATCTCGAATTCGGATTTCAAATAGGTCGCGGTCTCATTGATCTCATCTAGAGTTCCAATGATGTTCATATCGTCAACATAGACGGTGACTATGGCAAATCCTGAACTTGATCTCTTTATGAACACACAAGGGCATAACTCATCATTCTTGTATCATTTTCCAACCAAGTAGTCACTCAAGCGGTTATACCACATTCTTCATGACTGCTTAAGTCCATATAGAGAACGTTTGAGCTTGATAGCAAAACCACTTCATGGTTTCTGCTCACTTGATTTGGGTAACGAAAGTCCATCAGGAACTTTCATATACATGTCGGTATCTATATCCCCATAAACATACGTTGTAACGACATCCATAAACTGCAAATTGAGTCTCTCTGAGACTACCAAACTGATTAGATAATGGAAGGTAATAATGTCCATGACCGGAGAATACGTCTCCTCATAATCAATTCCAGGGCGTTGAGAAAAACCTTGCGCCACAAGTCGAGCTTTATATCGCTGGACTTCACCATTCTCATTGCGCTTTCTGACAAAGACCCATTTATGTCCAACAGGCTTCACTTTCAGCTGTGTAGGCACAACCGGTCTGAATACTTGCCTTTTCTTTAGAGTGTGTAATTCAACATGGATTGCTTCTTCCCCCTTCAGCCAATCTGCCCTTCGTTGACACTCATCAACAGTGCGGGGTTCCATATCATCGTCGTCAATGATGTCTTGAGCGACGGCGTAGGCGAATGCATCATCGATATACGTGGAATTCCTTTCCATAAGATTGTTCATGTAGAAGCAGTTTAGTGAGATTTCCTTGTTCTCCAACATCAACGGTGAGTCTGAGGCGTCCCCCAGATGATTCAGAGTTGATTCTTGGACATAGGTATAGTCGGAGACAATCTTGTGTGACGGCGTCACAGTATCGATGATGAACGGATCACTTTGTGCCTGAACACATGTCCTCTTTCTAGATACGGTGTCCTTGGAACCGATTGGTCTCCCCCTCTTCCCAGGGGGATCCAAAGTCGACGCCGGCCCTCCACTTGGAGGTGCCGAGCCTAGGCTGCCGTGCTAGGGCTAGGGGCAGGTGGTACTACCGAGGGGGTCGGCAGCTGAGGGGGGCGGCGCGTGCGGATGCAGCGCAGCAGGGGGCTGGTCGGCAATGCAGGTACTGCCGATAAGAAGAGCCGACGGTGCCAGAGGGAAGGGTGGCGGCATAGGGGTTAGGGTTTGGGATTTTTTTTTCGGAATCAGGGTTTTTTTTTTGGGCTATTAGACGGAAGGTTAGAGCAACGTGCTTGATAACGTGTTCTAGGAGAAATAGATGATATGAAAAACGTAGCTTTATTGATTGATAAGGAGGCTTTTATATAGGCATTACATCAAGTATCTCTGGTAATCAGGGATTCCCTATCTAATAAAGAATCTAGCTATCTAGCCTTATTACGACAAGACACATAATGGAAGTTACAGAATTAACCTTCTTTGAACAATAATCACTAAAATAAAAAAGGCGCAACTCCAACAATTCTTCTATTTTATCATATAAAATTAAATGTTTTCTGTAAAATTTAATTAATTTATAATATTTTATATTTATTTGAGTCAAACAAAATTAGATACTTTTTTTTATTAAGAGAGAGAGTAAATTTTAAAGGGAATATTTGTATTCATACCTCCCAAATTGGTACTTAGACCTCCTTTTTTTTTGAACATTTTAGAATCATATTTTACCCCTATTCCTCAATTGAATAAAAAAAAAGGTAAAAGTTAATACAATCTAATAATCTTATGCTTCTATCTCTCTCAAATGAGTCAAATCTATTATCATCTTTGGTGTGTGTTTTGTTCAATATTATTAGTTGTCTATTTATTGTTAGGCATTATATTATTTATAATCAATCTTTATCTCTCCTAATTGTAATGAAGAAAATTGCATGTCCAGTACAATATTGTTATTAAACTCATATCTCAAAAGGGGATACCTGCAAGTTTGCAACTGGGTTTTCTTGATTTATATAGAAGATAAAAATTCCAATTAAGAATTTACAAAATTTATTTTTATAAATAACATTCTAATTCTTCTTCTTCTTATAATTTCTCAATCAAGAGTGATTTATAATTCTCACAATAATGTATATGTTGAAAATTTTATTTTCTTGTCAATGATCAATTTTTTTTTTCAATTTGATTGATTGTTGAGACAACCCACCATTAAATTATTATTATTATTATTATTATTATTATTATTATTATTATTATTATTATTATTATTATAGGTATAGAGAGATCATTCTAAAAGAAATATATATATATATAATAGAGAGAAATAATCAAGGGGTGAATTAGGAAGTTTAATGTCAAAAATATTATAGGAGGTCTAAGTGTCAATTTGAGAGGTATGAATAGAAATTCCCAATTTTAAAAGGCAAGTAATAAAGTTTAAAGATTTGTTAGTGAAATATACAAATTTTGAGAACTCAATAGATATAGAGTTTCTCCATCTTTTTTCTCATTTTTTTTTATTATAGAGATTGATTTACAAGAACTGTTGAAGCCAAAAGGGGGTGTTTTTCTTGTAAAATAAAAAAAATTTGTTCAAGGAGAAAAGATAATAGGGAGAACTGTGTGTTTATTGATTGATAGAGAGGCCTTTATATAGGCATTACAATAAGTATCCCGATAAATCAGGGATTCCTTATCTATTACAGAATCAACTATACTAGTCTAATTAGGTCAAGATACATCCAGGAAGTTACGGAAATAACCTTCCTACAACACTCCCCCTTGTATCGAGCGCCTAATGTCTTCATGGTGCTTACCATGTTGCCTCACTAAAACCTTGCCAGCAAAACAAAAACCTCTTGGGTAAAAATAAAATGCATGGACGTACGAAGGGAAAATAGCACAACACACCAACACTACACTTGTGAATAATATGTGATGTAGACTCCCCCTGAAGTCTAACAAACTTAGAGCTCTGATATATGGCGCATGTCTAGGCTCTTCACATGTTTCACATCCATAGATTTTCCCAAAGACTTGGTAAACAAATCTGCAACATTTGCGTCTGAACTCACTTGATTAACTTGGATGTTCAGGAATTTCTGTTGTTGCACATTGTAAAAGAACTTGGGCGATATATGCTTAATGTTATCACCTTTGATAAAACCCAACTTCATCTACTCAATGCAGGCAGCATTATCTTCATAGATACACGTAGGTTTATCGGTGGTAGACACTAGTCCACACGAATCACGAATGTGGTGAATAACTGACCTTAGCCAGACACATTCTCTAACAGCCTCATGGAAGGCAATGATCTCTGCGTGATTCGATGAAGTAGTAACCAAAGTTTGCTTGGTTGATCTCCAGGATATCGCTGTATTTCCCATAGTAAAAACATAATCAGTTTGGGAACGAGCACGATGCGGGTCAGAGAGATACCCAGCATCCGCGAAACCAACTAACATGTTGTTGGGAGTGTTTGAGTAAGGGAGACGTCCAGAGAAGGGCAAATTTGAATGGCCGGACGCGTCGCCATCATCATCCTCCAAGCCGTCGGCGCCAGCAACAGTACCACGGCGTACGATGGCACTGCCGAGGCGGCCGAAAACGTTGGTGTGAGGAGGGTGATTGGCGGGATTTTCTCTCTTTGCGCTGAAGGGATAGAACTGTCCCAAGTCAATGGAACCTTTCAAGTAACGAAACAAATGTTTGATACCGTTCCAATGACGATGCGTAGGCGCTGAGCTAAATCTAGCTAGTAAGTTCACAGCAAAAGCAATGTCTGGTCTAGTGCACTGTGCCAAATACAAAAGTGCCCCAATCGCACTTAAGTATGGGTACTCAGCACCAAGAATCTCTTCGTCATCCTCTTTGGGACGTAATGGATCCTTGTTTATGTCCAGACTACGAACAACCATGAGAGTAGACAACGGCGTACATGTATCCATGTTGAAACGCCTGAGCATCTTCTGCGTATAAGCAGACTAGTGAACCAGAATACTCTTGGTTCTATGCTCTAACTCAAGTCCTAAACAGAACTTAGTTTTCCCAAGATCCTTCATCTCGAACTCAGATTTCAAGAATGAAACTGTCTCTTCAATCTCACTTGAAGTACCGATGACATTCATGTCATCAACATAGACAACTACAATAGCAAATCCAGAGTCGGTCTTTCTAATGAACACGCATGGGCATAACTAATCGTTCTTGTAACCCCTCTGAATCAAGTATTTATGTAGGCGATTGTACCACATCCTTCCAGATTGTTTAAGTCCATATAGTGAACGTTGCAGCTTAACTGCATAAGCACTCCGTGGTTTAGAGTCTTTTGATTCGGGCACATGAATTCCTTCAGGAACTCTTATGTAGATATCGGTATCTAGATCCCCATATACATACGCTGTAACTACATCAATCAGTTGCATACTCAGTTTTTCAGACACTACTAAACTGATCAAGTAACGGAAAGTAATGATGTCCATTATGGGAGAATATGTCTCTTCGTAGTCAATACCAGAACGCTGCGAGAAGCCTTGCGCCACGAGTCTTGCCTTATATCAAAGACCCACTTATGTCCGACAGGTTTAACGCCTTTAGGGATCAACTCAACAGATCCAAAGACTTGCCTTTTATCTAATGAGTCAAGTTTTGCCTGTATTGCTTCTTTCCACTTCGGCCAATCTGCTCTTTGTTGACATTCAGTCACTGAGCGTGGTTCAACTTCGCCGTCATGGATGATCTCTTGTGCGACGGAATAAGCATATATATCATCGACGTGTGTGGAGGCTCTATCCACTAAGAGACACGCGTTATTCAAACTGAGCGAGATTTATTTGTTCTCTGGAGTCAACATTGGTTCTGTGTCATCCCACAGAAAAGATTCAGTTGACTCATGGACATAACTATATTCAGAGACAATCTCATGCGATGGATTCGCATCGTCGATGATGAGCGGATTTTGTGCCTTCGCTCGCTTCTTTCGAGGGTTTTTATCTCGAGAGTTCTTCGGTCTCCCCCTCTTCCTGGTGGGAGCCGAAGCCGAAGCTGCTGCCCCTTCAAAGTCCATCAAGGCACCGTTGCGATCCGATTTAACAACAGCGACGCCACTGCGTACGATGGCGCCGTCGCCGGCATCACCCTCTCCTGAGGGTATGCCGACAGCACTAGGTCTTAGGGCAGCCGAACCGGTCCCGTAATTCGGGACCTCCAACCTTGCCGGTACGTTTGCAACAGGTACGTGTGATCTTGTCACTTTCGCAATATCAGTGAAAGCGTCGGGCATCGATTCTGCGACTTTCTGAAGATCGATAATGCATTGCACTTCAAGCTCACTTTGAGCAGTGCGAGGATCATAAAGAGACAAATCGTTGGGGGCACAACATGTCAATTCCTGACGTTCATTCGGAATGAGTGCATTCCTATCTCCCCCTAACAGCGGGAAGTGTGTCTCTCCAAAGTGACAATCTGTGAATCGCGCAGTAAATAGATCACTGGTGGTTGGTTCTAAGTAGCGGATTATCGTTGGCGAGTCATAGCCAATATAGGTTCATAAACGTTGTTGTGGACCCATTTTGATACGCAAAGGAGGCGTAATTATATTGGCACATAAAGTGCACAACCGAAAGTACGTAAGTGCGATAGATTGGGTTCAAAACCAGTTACCATCTGGTAGGCACTAAACGCATTGTTGGCAATGGGTCGAAAACGAATAAGCATCGCTGCATGCAGTATTGCATATCCCCAAGCAGAAACTGGCAAATTGGTTCTCATAACCAATGCCCTAGCCACTAGCTAGAGTCGCTGAATGGTGGCTTCTACAAGGCCGTTTTGAGAATGAACATGAGGAACATGGTGTTCTACTTCAATTCCAATGGACATACAATAATCATCAAATGCTTTGGAAGTAAACTCGCCAGCATTATCCATCCTAATAGATTTGATAGGATGGTCAGGGTAGATAGCCCTTAACTTGATGATTTGAGATAAAAGCTTGGCGAATACAGCATTTCTTGTGGACAACAACTCGACGTGTGACCAACGCGTCGACGCATCAACCAGCACCATAAAATACTTAAATGGGCCGCATTCTGGTTTGATTGGTCCACAAATATCACCTTGGATTCGATGTAAGAATGATATATTATCAGTTGAAGCTCTGGCGAATGAAGGACGAGCATGCAATTTAGCAAGCGAGCAAGCCTTACAGAATGAGCGATGGGCATTGGAAATTGTCGTTGTGGCATAAGAGGACACATGTGGTGACGCCCCAAGTCCCTGTGAAGGGTGGGACGGCACGACGTGCGGCGTAAAGGCCGCTTCCTCATCCTACCAGGTGCGCGGCCCCGAAACCCTGTGACAGGGGGGGGGGCGGTGGCGAGTGTGGCGTTAAGGCCACGACCTTGCCTGGGAGCTTGGCTCCTGCGTACATCACGATGTTGAGTCGCGGTAAGAGGTTCTTCCAATCGCTTTTTCGACTTGAAAAATGGATGTCCATGGGAGTTCTTTAAAATCCGGATCATCATATCACAGCCAGGGTGGCCTAGTCGAGCATGCCAAAGCTTATAATCATTAGTATCACAAAAATTATCTGTGACAACATATGATTCGAAGACACGGGCTGTAGTGAGATATAAGTCATTGTCTTCAATGCACGGCATATTCTCTAAGATAAGGCGGCGGCCGCGTTCTTGATAAATAATGCATAAATATTCTTCACCATTCTCAGCATAGGTATCCAAGTGATAACCGTTGGCACGGATATCCTTAAAACTCAGCAGGGTTCGATTTGTTCTTAGCGCATAGAGAGCATCAATGACATTGATAACGGTACCATTTGGTAACATAAATTCAGCGGTTCCTCGCCCTTTGACAAGCGGCGAGGTACCTATCAATGTTGTCATAGATGAACGATACGACATTAAATCCGTAAACAACTGCCTATTCCTTAGAATAGTGTGGATAGTTCCACTATCAGCTAGACACTCAAATTCTCCACGAGACATGTACAAAGAGAAGAAAACTTGGGTTAGTTTCTCGGGAGAACAGTCTAATCACTACGCTGTAGGATAGAGAAAGAAAGGGGAATAAATCCCATCGAGTGTATCACATGGCATTTGGACATTATAACGTCGACTAAAGTCGGAAAATACAAGTTTGAATGTTACATAACCAAGCAATCATCATCAGAAACCAAAACAAAACAAAGGCTTCGCACATTGTGGTGTAGAACACCTTTGGTGACTGGAATAAAATGAGGACAAGCCTCCTAGGATTGGTGTTAAAACACCTCTCGGGCGACACACTAGCCGAAGCTGTGGATGTCAAAGACACATGGTGTCGTGGCACCAGAGTGTGGCGGATGCCGAGCCTACTTCACCTTAATGGGCCGATGGCGGCCCGTTCGCCTCCTTTTTTTTTTTGTTTTTTTTTATTTAGGGATTGGGCATAGGTGGGATTATAAGTCCAAAATATAGAGCCTATGTGACCCAAAGGTGGCGTCACAAGAACCACGTGAGTTGTTAATACACGAACCTGATTGCATAAAAACATAAAATTTCTCACAATATGGGAAAACAGAGAAATTTTATTAAGTGCCAACTTGAATACATCAACTTCTAATTCCAAAATAAACAGACTAACAAGAGTCATAAAAACATGGCAAATGCCATTACAATACTTGATAAACTAGAAAAGTCAAATACATAGACTAATCAAAATCTGGGACATCAAGAGTTTGTGGTTGCGCCTTTGGAGAATCCACATGATGACCATAATTTGCGTCAATCATCTCGTCCTCAGCATAATTGCTTTCTTCAGACAGAAACCTCTTGTACTTCTTGTAGGCATTTAACATCTCCTTACTAGCTCGACAATCGCGATGGTAGTGTTTGGAGGAACCACACTTGTAGCACGGAGTAAATTGGGCATTCCGTTAATTGCTATGAGGTCTAGGAGGGTTTGGTACCGGGCCTAGAAGCGGTCCGTGGCCGGTCCGGCCTCCCCCTGAAGGTGGTGCGGCTGCGCCACCTTCTCGCCTCCAAGTGTTGGAGCGTCGTGTCACTTTGTTTCCAGCATTCTGATGTCTTCCACGTATCGAATTGTACAGGGCATTGTGGCCTTTATTTTTCTGCTTTGAAGCCTTCCCATAATGAGCCTGTGGTTTGGAATTGGTTTTGTACCAACAGGTCTCTGGCTACTATTGAGCCTAATCTCATAATGGCGCTCTTTTTTAGCCAATATTACCATAAGGTCAGCGAATGTCCTGATTCTTCCTTCATCAACTGAGATTTTATATTGATGTCCAAGGACATCATAGGTGATATATCCCGCAATGCCCCGTACAGGCCTGAGCCTTGGCATGGTCCCCAAAAGGGGTGGTGGCGGCTGCATCAGTTAGAAGGGCTGGAAAGTCTTTGCTTTGGAAAGCAATTTCAACATCGGAAACCCATCGATGGTAGTCTTTGCCTTGAAGATCCAAGATCTCAAAATCAGGGTGTGACGGTGACGACAACGACATCTACAAGAGAATAGAACGTCGGATTAGTATCACTTTAAACAGGTACTATCAAGTATATATTGGAATTAGAAGGGATATATTCAGTCACATAAGTGAATTTTTTTTTTCGATGCAAAAGCATTATTTTTTTTTTCTTTTGATGCATATACCGGGGATATCATATCGCACCTTCAAATAGTGGCGTACTCAGACATCCACATAAGCATCTCTTTTTCTTTTAATTCCTTTTCAACGTGATTCCCCCAAGACCATCACTGAAAATTGCGACCATAGGGGTGATGAATTTCCCATTCTAAGTCTCATCGGCGATTTAAGAATGACGCCTTGGTATTGCAAGTTCAAAAGCAGGAAGGCTAATAGCGCCCGATATAATATATCTATAGTTCAAAAGCAGGAACTTTTATAAAAAGTTTACCTTTTGATCAAAGGAACAAGAGCGTAAGGCTTGTTCTTCGACTCTTGTTTGGTTCTCGAGCCTCTTCCTACGCGAGTAATTTGGAGGAGCTATCTTGAAAAATTGATGGCGAGTGAACGTGCGGGCGAGCGAGTGGGCTTGGCGAGCGAGCAGGCTGGCGAGCGGGCGAGCGGGCTTGGCGAGCGAGTAGGCGGGCGAGCAGGTTTGCAGGCGGCCGAGCAAGGGCTGCGGCCTAGGAGAGACCGAGAAGGGGGGGGGGGCACGGGTCCCGAGGAAGGAGGTGCGGCAGACGGAAGGGATGGAGGAGGAGGAAAAAAAATTTATTAGGGTTTTTCTAGGGCTCAGGGAGGTCACCTGCTGATAACGTGTTCAAGGAGAAAAGATAATAGGGAGAACTGTGTGTTTATTGATTGATAGAGAGGCCTTTATATAGGCATTACAATAAGTATCCCGAAAAATCAGGGATTCCTTATCTATTACAGAATCAACTATACTAGTCTAATTAGGTCAAGACACATCCAGGAAGTTACGGAAATAACCTTCCTACAACAAAATTCAAGTTTTACAAGAACTGTTGGAGATGCTCTAACCACGTCTAACCTGATTGTTGCTAGATCATGACGCCTTAGTAATAGAAATTTGGAACTCAAATGTCAGAATTTGTTCGTCCTCCGGTTCAGTAATAAAATAACCTTATGAGCATTTCAATTGGAACCTTTACAATTTCTCCCTTGACCTCCTCTTAATTTTTTTTCTTTCTCCTCAAACTCTCAAATTTACCCTCGAAAGCTTAGCTTCTCAAAATGAAAATTTAAAGGTGTGATACAACTCATACAAGTACAAAATCTTATGAGCAGTCATGCACCTCTGCATAATTAAGGTTTTACATTAGAAGTTTAGAACACAACACTTTCCTGCTCAGTTTATATGACTTATTGAATCAAACGCGCTCCCTAGTTTTCATTTACTTGCCACAAATTTAAACCACCAGCTTTTAGCTTCAGAATCATAAAGAACGAATACCATAAAGCTATAGGGTATCAAAGAGTGCATACTGGTGCTGCATGGTGTGCTCGAATTCCTAAAGTGGAGCTCGATCTGTATGATCTACGCATTTATGAACTCCCCCCTAATGGCTGCCTGAAATACATAATAATAGCAAAAGATGCAACTTCTACCTTCAAAATTGAAGTTGTAAGTGTTTTCTCGGCAAAAGAAAATTGTATTTTTCTCGGGATAATTGCATAGTTTTCTGCTAAGCCACGACTAACCTCATTGATGCTAGAATGACGCCTTGGTATTGCAAGTTAGGAACTGAAATGTTTTCTTCTGTTCATCCTCCAGTTCAGTAATGGAATATTTAGCATGCAAAAGATACGTAGATAACCTTATAAGAATTGGAACCTCCACAAATTTTCAGTAGACTTCCCTGTCAAATTTCTATATCCTTAGTGCAGGACTTAATCATCCTGTTGTTCGATCGAGGGCACCACCACATTCAAGTTGAAGGTGATTCAAACTTAGTAAAAGTATCAATGGAAATCGTTGTTTCTAAACATAGATACACAATTGGTAATTCGTTGATATGAAATGATTAGGTTCTCCGCAACTTTTGTAAGTTGTAACAACTTTGATTTTGTTAGTACAGAACTTGACTTAAATGTCATCTATTAGTAAAAAGAACCCTTCTGCAGAAACAGTAGAAAAGTACATATGAGGAGAAGGACGAAACCAAAAGCCAACCCTAAGTAAAACTACCAAAAAGAAAGAAGCACAAATTGACAAGGAACGTACTTTCTAGAATGTTCCACTAAGCCATGAAAGGGTCACAAAGCAAATCACAAAACTACATGAAGAGAACCTGGGAACAGTAAGAGCTAGAACCTATAGTTTGTCAAACGGTACCAAGCGTGGCCCGTGGATCAACTGTAATGATATTGTGCCAACTTAGCCACCTTAAATGTGTTGGTTTTTAATCACAAAAGGTCTTGATACAATTGAGTATTATCCACCCACTTATAAATTTTATTATATTTATCACTTTTTCTTATATGGGATCTTTCCTCTCCAACACGCCCCGTCACGTGCAACCTAACTTTAGGTCTGCACGTGAAACATACTAACAAACCAAACAAACCAGGGTCGGCCTCCAACGGACACTTGGCACAAATCCAATCAGAACTGAAAGAACTAAATTATTTCCGATGGCAACATAATGGAACCCAACTCAGGCCCACGACAAATTGGAACCCTATTTGGGACCATAACAGAATGGAGACGGAACTGGAGAGAGACCCGCTCTGATACCATGTCAAACGGTGACAAGCGTGGGTCGTGAATCAACTGTACCGATATTGTCTCAACTTAGCGACTTTAAAGGTGTTGAGTTTTAATCACACAAGGCCTTAGTACAATTGAGTATTATCCACCCACTTATAAGTTGAATTATATTTATCATTTTTCTGATGTAGGATATCTCATCTCCAACATAGTTTGGCCTTGAGCTGAACTCGATCACGTCCAAAGTCCGCTACCCAAAAATGGAGGCAAATTTAACCACCCTCTCCTCCTTCATGCGATCGATGCATGCACCATAGTTGGCTAAACAATCCGCGGAAACATTTCCTTCCCTAATAAAATTGTGAGACACATGGAGTCATGGAGAATATATACATACCAATTGTACTTAATTGTATCAAGCTACGTATTAGTGGGACTAAAAGTTTTGGCAATTGCACTAGTAAGCAACTACACCCATCTCGATCAGCAAGAAAAGAACAGAGCATTGCTATCGCATTGAGGCTGCAGGTTTTAATTAATGTTAGGTAAGAACTTAATACAGAACTTTCAGATTAGGGTACAATACTGAAAGCGAAATCCAGATTTCAATACCCTGTCCTGATGAAATGAAGATGGGTTCCGAGTGGACTTACTGTTAGTATATGAATCAACACAGCCTGTAGTACAATTATCCATGCAGATGAAGTCGCGCTCAGCAAAGCTCTTCTCCACATTAGAGGCCATCACGCACAGAACCAATGCCACAACTAGAACACTTATCATCTTCGATCCAGCTAAAATTATTCCATCTATGGCGGTGAATATAATATATACTGATCGAATAGAGATCGTTGTTTATTGTTAGGTGGTCTGCTTTTATAGGTATTCACTAGACTGCTAGTCGCCTATTTTGACGGATCAATGGCTACATGTGTGGCTGGTGCATGCATGAATATACGTCGGAGGCTTATAAGGAACGTAGCTCCTCCTCCACTACCGGGTTGTTGAATTCGATCAAATATATGTAAAAATGAACTAAATGCTCAATGTACTTTGCTACTAATCTTACCGATTTTCATAGCTATGACCTCTTGCTGCTCTTTCAAGTCCAACAAAACTACTTAATTGGGCTTAATTAGCTCATTGATTAGATCGATCAATCTTTTAATTGTATCGATCTTGGGGTCAGTTTTTCGAGAAATATAGTTGTATGGCTTTTATGCACGGTTGAGAACCACCATGGTTAATTTGTGGTTCAAATCAAGTTTAAATATAAAAATATAAAACAAACCTATCGCCCCTCTGCTTGGCCGGGTTTCGTCGTCTCCTCGACGTCCAAGCTAGAGTTTGCAACAAATTTTCCAAATTGCACCATGGATTTAGATCTATTGAGTTGGAATTGCAGAGGCATCGGTGGGGATGATACAAATAGAGCCCTGAAGGATTTCATTGCTCAGAATCGGCCTCAGGTCATGGAATTCTTTTGCGAGACGAAGTCAGCGTCGAATAAGATTTCTTTCGACTTCAGCGAGCGCTAGGCTTCTCTCAGGCAGAGATGGTGCTCAGCAATGGCAGGTCTGGCGGCTTAGGGCTATTCTGGTTGGAGGAAATGCACATTCAGATAATGTCCAAATCAGCACACCACATAGACGTGGAGATTGCCATGATAGACCGGGAATGGCATCGTGGCGAATGATAGGATTTATGGTTATGCAGCGACTGGGGATTGTGAAAAATCATGGCAGCTCTACGCTAGTTGGCAAACACAAGCTCTCTGCCATGGCTAGTGATTGGTGATTTCAATGAAATCCTGAACATCAACGAGAAGATTGATGGAGCGCCGAGACCAGAGAGGCAGATGAGAGGTTTCTGGGATGCGCTCGAGTATGACAACTTGCTCGACCTTGGCTATCATGGCGTCATGGCGACATGGGGCAATTTGGAGACTATATTGCGTCTGGATAGGGCAGTCTGCACCATATCATGGTTCGATCTCTTTTTTCATGCAAAATTGTTCCATCTTCCCCATCTGACTGTGATCATGTTCTGCTCTTACTGAAAGCAAGTACGGCGCTGATTCATGCTAGGCCAAAAGTTCACCGATTTCAATTCGATGAATGTGACAAAGTTGTGAAGGAAGTGTGGCAAGAAGAGGTATCATGTAGTTACAAAACTACATAAAGTACGTATCTGTTTGGATAAGGTCTGTTTGCAGAATGATGAATGTGACAAAGTTGTGAAGGAAGTGTGGCAGGAAGAGGTATCGTGTGTTACAAAACTACAGAAAGTACGTATTTGTTTGGATAAGTGGCAGTGAGAGATTTGAGAGAACGCCAAGTGAAGATGATGGCGATACAAACTCGCTTAGAGGAACTTATGGGCTGCTCAATTACTCCTGAAGAGCAGGTAGAGAAGATTGCGTTGTTTAGAGATCTCCAGAACTTATTACGCCAGGAGTAGATCTTTTGGAAGCAGCGATCGAAAGTACATTGGCTGATAAAAGGTGATCGTAATACCAGCTATTTCCATCAACAAGCTAAGGTCACAAAACGGAGAAATTCATTAAAAGGTTTGTTTGATAACGATGGTATTTGGCATGAGGATGTTCAGGGGATGTAGAAAGTAATTACAGACTATTTTGGTAAAATGTTTGATGCCTCAGAGTTGGATATGGATGCTCTTAATCAAACTTATGAGGCTATCACTAATGTGTCGCATATGCGACACACTAATAATAACCCTACAAAAAAGACATTAGTAGTATAGAATAATTAAGTAGGGATCGTTCAGTCCGAGGATTAAGGGTACCTGAAATATTCAAAGGTTAGAACACATATATACATATATTCACACGATTCAAACATGAGGAGTTCTCGAAATTTTACTAAGTTCCTACGAATTGAAAACGAAACAAGAAATAAAATCATAAGTTACCATGTACAAGTGATCATCATCCTTTCACACAAAGCATTTACACAAAAGCAAGTAAAACTCATAGCAATTTAACAAGTAAAGGACACGGCAGCAATATTAAAGTGTTCTAGACTTGACGTAATTCCGACCTAACTAGAGTCCTTAGTGGTTATCTAGTCGACTTTAGACTTCACGAAAATACTTAGAATTAGCTTAGTGCGTAACCCTAATGTTTAGCTAATCGGTTTAAAGACACTTTGTGTAAAAATTAAACTACTAGCATATAAGCACGAAATCTTTAGTCGGAGACATGTTAACAAGTATGGCGTCACTCTTCTCGCATCGACATGTAAATTCTTTAAGCCACTCTATCTCTAAAAAACAACAAAAATAAAGACAACTTAGTGCTAGACTCAACCTACATTTATTTCGGCCAATGAGATCGATACTTACAATACATTGCAATTGTATATGGCAACAACCTTTAAGGTACACGAATTTAAAGAATAAAGCAAGAACATATTTAAAACTAAGTTAACATGATTGTCGAATCTAGACTTACTATCTTGTTACATATTTTCCTTATAATTTAGCATGCAATTCGAATTTTATCTTTGAAAAACCTTATATACAACTTAAACACGAATTGAACATGCATATTATAAAACCAACTTCGAAAAGATAAAAGATAACCTAAAGTACACACAATTTTCATAGACATAGACGTATAAAAGATAACCTAAAGTACACGCAATTTTCATAGACAAAAGCTAGTATAACTACATAAAATACAAGCAAGCTGAGACAAAAGAGATGAGGTAGATCGGATCACACTTTGTAGACACCTTGAGAAGAGCTTCAAAATGTAACAATGGATGCTTAGATGGAGGGTTAGAACTTAGTACGGGTATGAAAGAGATTTGAGATGGAGTATTTTCGGCTTGTTATTCTATGTAGGACTTAAGGCTGAATTTTGGTATAGCTTAGGACTTGTGTTTTGCTTCAGGATGTGATGATTAGAGAGAGGTATGCCGGCCTCTATATATAGGGGAAGCAGAGGGCTGATTTGGGAGAGTTTCATGAAACCGAAAAGGAAAAGGAATCCTACTTTGATGTAGTTTTCCAAACCAAAACGGGATAGGTTTTCTTTCCCTCTGAACTAGGTTTTCCTTCCTTGCACATGTCTTCATGGCTGCCACACGCATATGGCACGGCTTGGATGCTTCTTGAACATGTTTTGCACTTGACAATGTATCGGCAGCTTCTGCGCAGGGTCTCGGCAGCTTCTCGACAGGGAAGAATATCGCAATTTATTTTTAACATGCAATTTATAAAACCAAATTCCAATTCGAGTCATACATAGACATATAATTCGAAATCAAAAATACATGCGAGTCTCATAGACAAAATTAAACATAACTACATAAAAATTACAAAACCGAAAGTGGGGAGTGGATCACACTTTTGCAAACACCTTTGATGACTTCTACTCGTGTTGATCCGGCGGAAGATGGCTTGGAGGCTGCACGGGCAGTAGGTATAAGTTTCGGCTGAAACTTGGTGAGATGGTGGTGGATGATGTGTTTCGGCTAGGGTTTTTATGTAGGATTTTTGGAGAAATTTTGGTAGAGTTTTGGCTTTGTGTTTTGGCTTGAGATGTGACAAAAATTGATGAAAGCCGTGAGGCTCACACAAATAATAACCCTACAAAATATCGTTAGTTGTATGAGCAAGTAGGGATCATTCTAAGCCTGGGATTAAGGGTACCTGAAACATGAGAATGTTAGACCAAAAATATTTACATATATACAGGAGAACGTCACATTGATGGGGAAAGATTGGTTCGTGGCTGCCCTAAAGCTAAATACGAAAATAAAAAGCATTAATTTAAAACCTAAAGCTAGTATATACAAATTTGATCATCATCTTTCACACAATACATAGCACAAAAACACACAAGAACACACAAGAAATCATGCAAGAATCGCCAGCAATAGTTCAAGTTTCTTAGACTCTATTCAATTCCGATTTCAATTAGGCCTCAACGGTTATCTAATCATTACTAGACTTCTCAAGTATTTAGAAAACACGCAATGTCAAATCCTAAAATTATACTAATCATATTTGAAAACACTCAACGTCGAAGACAAACACAAAGAGTAATTAAGCACGAAACTCTTTTAAATCAGAAACATATCTTTAGGCATGGTGTCACTCATCCTATTAACATGCAAGTTTCTATGAATTATGGTAACCCTTTTTAAACAACCTAGAATTAAGTTTGCTCAATGCCTAACTCGATCCTAAGTTATTATGGCGAATGAAATCGCAACCTACATAAGTGTCATGGCCATGGCATCATGTAAACATTGATTTTTGTGCACGAATTCATGAAACTAATCGAATAAAAACTAAAAACACATGAACATGCTACTGCCCTAATCTAATGTATGAATTCAAGCATGTAATTGTTTGTAAATTCATCACATAAATTCCAATAGAAATCGCAACTCATGTTCATCATACAATACCAAACGAAAACAAAGTATTTTTATAACAACTATTGTGACTAAACCAAAAATAAAGATACAAGCCATAGGGATGGATCACACTTTAGAAACCTTGGAGAGCTTCGCCTTGGTGTGGTGGATGATGTACGGCAGAGGCAGTAGGTAAGGTAAGGATCGGAAATTTGAGGGAAGGTGGTGGTAGCGGGTAGGCTTATGCGTTTACTTTTGGCTTAGAACTTTGGAGAACTTTCGACAGAATTTCAGGCTAGTGCTTTGCAAAAGATGAGATGAAATCTGAATGGAATTCGTTGGCTTTATATAGAGAAGAGTCTAGGGTTTTGCCGGCAGCTCCAAGGAATACAATTCCTTATCCAAGTTGGTTTTAGATTTCCATGTGGGTAAAGTATTGCTTTCTTGGACTTCTTCTTCTGATCTTGGACTTCAATCGGCTGCATTAGGATAGCATGGACATGTTCAACAAGTCTTTAGGTCTATTATAGCCGGTCCATGCTTCCAAAAATCCAAAGGAGAGCTTTCCTGATGCTACCGGGAAACTATAGTTTTCTCAACAGAATTGACCTTGCTCTAGTAAATCCGGCATAACTCCCTCCTCAGAGCTCCGATTGATGCGATTGCAAGTCTCAGAGAAACTAAACTCGTAGGGCTTTCCATTGATATGAGGCACGTCTTCTGGTTCCAAGTGATGCGTCTCACAGAAATTCCGGAAGTCAGGACACAGTCCCAGGAAAATCCTGGTAGTCCCTGGATCGTTTTGCTCAAACTGCCAAGTTACAGCCATCTTTTGGGTGACTTCCTGAACTCCGATTGATCTGAAATTTTGACACAATACACTTCAGCTTGCCAACTATATGCATACCAAATTGCATCAAATTTGGAAAAATAAAAGTCAGTTTAGCACAAGCCTCAAAATCACGAAAAAGACATATTTTACTTTATTTCCTCAGGGTTCTAAACTTAGTCATTTTTCGGACAATTAAGCACATTTTTCCAAAACTCCACCAAAACAACACTACACTAAATTATGACTATATCTTACATAAATAAGGTTAAACAAAGCATAAACGAGGGCATAATCATATTAATATCGTCGCACATTGTGCTCCTATCATCGGCAGTTCGACAGGATCTCTCGACAGCTCATGTGCAGCTTCTGCACAGCGTATCGGTGGTGTATCTGATATGACTTGCATCTCGGCAGGGCCTTGACAGGGAAAAATGGACACGTCTGGGATACGTTTTGGTCATGAGCAGGATACGGCTCGGATACATCTCGACAGCCTCAACAGGCTGCGTGTCATGTTTCTCGGCAGCTTATCTGCAGGCTGCAAGCCATGGTGCAGCCTGCCGATTCTTGATTCTGTCACATTTCATCTTCCTGTTTCTTTGCCAGTTCTTGTTCTTTTATCGATTTGGGACATTTCCCATTCTTGAATTTCTGAAAATATAAATGAGGAAAAATATTAGAACAAGATATACTTACCAAATTTGTTAATCCTAATTCGAAATGGCTAGTTTCATGAAGTTTCCTTAACAATTTTGGATTCCTCCGTTTTGCAAGGATTCCTTATCCGAATTGCTTTTCTAATGCAGTGAGGATTTCCTTGTTGAAATAGGATTTACAACACTTAATTAGCTATTTTTCGGCAATTTTAACTGTAGAACACAACAAGTCCACCAAATACTAATGACTTTTCTAACCGACTCGATTCTACAACATATAAGGTTACTCTAAGCACAAATAGAGGTATAAACATATTAAAAACATAGCACTTTGAGCTCTTATCAATCACCCATTGTGTGTCGGACGAGATGAATGAACAGCTGTGTAGTGAATATACAGGTGAGGAAATTAAACAGGCGGTCTTTCAAATGTATCCGACTAAAGAACCAGGTCCTGATGGCATGCCTCCACTATTTTTTCAACATTATTGGGAATTGATTGGAGTTGAGGTAGTGAATAAATGCAGTACAAATTTTTTTACATACTGATCAGATTCTTAAACATATTAATTACACTCATTGATAAGAGCATAAAATGCGATGTTCTTAATATAATTTACCGTCATTTATACTTTGATTTAACCCTTATTTGTGTAAGACTGAGTCATATAATAGAGTCATGAGTTTTGGTAAAGTTTAAGTGAAAACATGCTGAAAATAGAAGAAAAGGCAGAAAAGTTGTCAAAAGCCGATTTGCAAGTCTCAGAGATATATTGTTGATTCTGTAAAACTTAGATTTTGTTTTTGATGAAGTTTTCTTCTCTCATATGCTAAAGACCTATTAAGGACTGAGTAATAGAAGGAGTCATAGCAATTGGAGCAAAATAAGATGCTAGGAATTACAAGTTCTCATCGAATGTAAATCCAGCAAGCTTCAGTAAATTCATGTGCACATCACCCAATTTCCAGAATTTCTCTAGGACGATTTACAAGGATCTAGAAGGTAAGCCATATATGCATAGAAAGTTCTATGAGTCTAATTTCCAATGAATTTTAAATCGCACCAAAAGCTATTCTAAGTAGGAAGTTATACCCGTCACAACACAGAAATGTCAAATCTGCCGAGAAGAAGAACATACTGCTTGCCGAGAGGAACTTTTGAGGAAAGCTATTCTCTACACCAAATTCTTGTCCAAGAGCAACAAAAGAGAGCTGCTGAACTAAATGAAGCATGAGGAAGTCAGCCAAGCAAGAAGAAAAAGTGAAGATCTAAGATTAATGAAGAGCTTCCCTAACCCGAGCAGGAGAAGAGGAAGAAATCGGCTGACCAGGAAAATGTTTTCTCGGTCCAACAAGGGAAGGCTGCAGCTGCTTCTTGGACTATTTATCAAACTAGGAACGACCCAAATCCATCAAGCAAGTCCATTAGGCATTTATCCATGAAGAAATTGGGCTGAATAAATGAGAAAACCAAGACTTGTTCGGCAAAGAATGCAGTAATATTGAAGTCGAATTGCTAGAAGATAATGCTTCCGAATGTGGACTGATTTCTACCTACTATTCAAGATAATTGGCTGAATAAAATCATGGAAAAACAAGAAGATATGATTCGATTTGTTCAGTCATTATCCAAGGATTTGTCGGCAGAAATTTGAGGAGAAAATAAGTCCGAACAAGAAAAGGGGAGGAGATCAAATCAGATTCTAGGATTTTCTTTGCCGAGTTCTTTTCTCTTGTTCTCCTATATATAGCACGGTTTTAACACAGAAAAATATATCTTCTCTCTCACTTTCACAAAGCCAAAACTCTGCCAAAATAGCACCACAACATCCAAAGAAAAATACAATCCCAACCTCCTCACCACCACAATCCTAGATCGTATCATACCATCTCCATCGAATCCACATTTGCCAAACTTCATTCAAGGTTTCTACAAAGTGTGATTCACTCTTCTTCCATGGCTTTTATTTTTCTGTATAATTACATAACTTTGTCTTTGTTGTTTGTAAAGATTTATGGATGCTTATTTGGTTTTATAAGTTATACTTTGGATTTTCGAAATTCAGTTATGTGTTTTGGTTTTCTATTTGTTTAGTTTCTGAACATATCATGTAACAAATTAATCAGGGTTTTAGGATAATAAAATCGCATGTAATCTTGTTCATATTTTAGTTTATTTTCTGAATTCATATGCATATAAATTGATGCATGAGGGCAGCCTTGATCATGGTCGTACCTTGTGTATTGGTTTCACTTGCCGAATACAACATGAGATTAATTATACACGAAGTTGATTGTTCTTGTGTTGATTCATGTTCTTGTGTTGATTCAAAGGGTTAGAGTACTTCTGAAAATTTACATATCGATGTGAGATGAGGTGACGCCATACTTGCTAAAATGTTTCCAATTCGACTCATTGTGTTTCATGGTTTAATTTCTACATGAAGTGTCTTTAAACTGATTAGCACTATGTTTAGAATTATGCACGAAGCTAGATCTAAATAATTCAGGAGTTTTGAATAATTAGGAGAACCACAAAGGCTCTGATTAAATTGGAACTAAAATTGAACTTGAAAGCATGCCGATTTGATGTATTGATTGTTTGTGCGATTTGGTATATGTTTTGTGAGTTTTGTGTATAGTGTTATGTGTGAAAGATGTTGATCATAAATAAATAACAATTTAGGTTTTAATTTTCATAATTTTTAGTAGGTTATAGATTCAAATTTTAATCCCCCAATATGATTATGTGATACTTCATGTGATTGTACGCCCTTGATTTTTCCCGATTGAACGATCCATACTTGTCATATACTAACGATGACACAAGAAGGGTAATATATGTGTATGAAGTTGTTTTGCAGGTACAATGTGCTTGGAAATAATTTCATCACTCATATCTGCTTAATTTCCAAAGTTGCACAACCGGAGAATATGGCGGACATGCATCCTATTGCTTTGTGTAATGTGATTTAAAAGATTTGCTCAGAAGCTTTGTAAATCGGCTAAAGGTAATTCTCCCTGCCATTATTTCTTTTTTTCATAGTGCTTTTGTCCCTGGGCGTCTGATAACGGATAATATACTGGTGGCTAATGAGATTGCACATTTTTTGAATAACAAGAGATCGGGTAGAAGATTTATGGCTTTGAAACTTGATCTCAGTAAAGTATATGATCATATGGAATGGTCTTTTTTGGAGAGTGTGATGTGTCGTTTTGGTTTCAGTCCTCGGTGGATTAAAATTGTAATGCAATGTGTCTCCACAGTTCGTTATTCTTTCTTAATTTAGAGAAAGCTCTTGGCTACCTGACACCGGCTAGAGGACTGCAACAAGGGGACATGCTGTCACCCTACTTATTTTTGCTTGGTGCAAAAGGGTTCTCAGCTCTTCACAGACAAAGGATGCAAACAGGTGAGTTACTTGGTTTTACCATTTGTGATGGAGCTGCACCGGTGAATCATTTATTATTTGCTGATGATAGTATGCTTTATGTGGAGGCCTCAACAGTAACTGGGAGGGTGGTACAGGAGGTGCTTGATGTCTACAGTAGAGCTTCTGGCCAAAAAGTAAATTTTGACAATAGCTCAATGGTTTTTAGTGACAGTGTGAGTAAGGAGATGAGATTGGTTCTCTCGAATTTATTGAACGTCCAGGTAGTGGACGCACATGAGAAATATTTGGGGATACCAACTTATGTAGGTAGGAAAAAATCGGCGATGTTCTAGTACATTAAGGAACGGCTAGAGTCCAAACTCGAGACATGGCAAGGCAAATTACTTAGTAGTGCTGGGAAAAATATTTTAATCAGTGTGGTGGCTCAAGCTCTTCCAAGCTATGCTATAAGTGTGTTCAGACTTACAAAGAATTTATGTGATGATTTGAAGCAGCTCTGTGCAAGGTTTCGGTGGGGTAGCTAGTACACTAGATAAGAAGAAAATACATTGGAAGATATGAAATGTTCTATGCAATTCGAAAAAAGCTGGTGGTTTGGAATTTCGTAGTCTGTCAAATTTTAACTTGGCAATGCTTTTGAAACAAACACGGCGGGTTATCTCTAATCATTCTTTGCTGATTGCTTTTATTCTCTAATCCTGCATAAGAAAATAGAAGAAACTTGGCAAGGATTACACTGTTCTCTAAACTTGGCAAGGGTTATCTCTAATCCTTGGCAAGGGTTATCTCTAATCCTTGGCAAGGGTTATCTCTAACTTAGCAAGGATTAAACTTGGCAAGAATTAGAGATAATCAGCAAAGAAGATGAAAACAAACACTTCCTGGATGTTATAGAAAAGAATGATGTTATCTCTAATCCTTCTTTGCTGATTGGGTTATCTCTAATACTTCTTTGCTGATTGCTTAATTGGTCACTTTCTTAGCGAAGCGCTAGAGAAGACAGGACTTTTGTTTCTTCTTTTTTGCTAATGATCTTTAGGTTCACGCATATCCAATTTCTAGTGATGGAAATTGAAGAAACAAATGGCACGTGTGTTTCTCGTGAAGCTTTTTGTTTCGGTCACTACAAGTTTCGGTCACTGCTTGTTGTCTTTACATAGTATTATTGTATGCTTGGTTATTAGTACAAAACCTCAATTGCATATATGTTTACTCCTTAGACTAATACTTAATACAACGCTTATGAAAATCAGTGCAATTTTGTTATAAACTTTAACAATTGTTGTCATTTATTATCCCTATGTAGGTTACAATTTGCATCCCAACATAAAATCAATAATAAAATTACAACAAAATATGACCGGCCAGCTTCTTCGATCTATGTTACTGTTACATGGTTCATGGTTGGTTTCTTCGCAAAAGAGATAGTTTCATCTTTCTAATTATTTTCTAAATGGTTCTTGCAAGCACAGGCGATACTGCATCCTACGTCATAAATGTAGTGAAGTGACAGACTTAAAAAATCGCTTAAGAGACCAACTTAGCTGCATAAGCTAGCTTTAAGCGACTACCAATCCGTCGCCTAAGTGTCATCGCTACAACAGCGTCGCTTTAGAGGTTAAGAGACGGACATGCCAAACACCATCACTTACGAAATAGCTTAAGCGACTAAGTGACTAACTTTATCCTCCTTCACTTTAAGTCCTTACACTTAAGCGACAAACCTGTGCTTCCAAAGCCACTAACAATATTCATCGCTTAGTGTCTTAGCGACGGTGCTTACTGCCATCGTCGCTTTTTTAAAATAATTTAATCGACAGATTTTGGGTTTTCTTAGTCACTTAAACCTGCATCTTAAGCGACGGTAATTGGATTTGTCAGTCGCTTAAGTGACAGTTTTGCTTTTCAATACAGAGCCTGATTCTGTAATGCCCTTTTACAATACACAAAATCTTCTGCATTGCAAAAAAACCCCAATTAACATACACAAAGCTCATTCCATACACAAATTCCTAACCGAAAGCATACACAACTCATTGAAAAAAAAACCAAACCAACACATTATATTCACAAATTTCAAACCAAGACACTCATTCCATTGTCTTGTGCAATATTCATACATAAACTATTCTATTAGTTATGAAAGCTAGCTAAATTGTTTTCCAAAAGCCTAATAAAAGCTAATATAAACATATGAAGGAATAGCAGCAGTAGCAGCCTAGGCCAGGGTTGCCTCCACGTCGCTTAAAGTCGAGAACTCACAAAACAGCATTAAAATCTAAGGCACTGAGAGTACTACCTGTGCTGGATTGTTTTTGCGCAAAAAATCGGGCAATTGTTTCCTCCAAGGCCCGGATACACTCTGCCTGGGCTGCTTGTTCCTCCTTGCACTGCGCCATAAATGCTTCCTTAACTTGATTGACTCGCTCCTCCACAAGTGTGTCTACTGTAGAACGACATGCTCCTCCTCTCTTCTTAGGTTCCCACTGCATGCACCTTCCCACCCCTCGGATCACCGTCCCTCTTTTTTCTCCAATCACTTCATTTATAACACTGATTTGTGTTTCAATGGGGAGAGGCTCGGGTAGGATATCCGGCTGCCCTGCCGTTCTGTCCTCTATTAGTTTCGACACTGCAGCTTTCATCTTCTCCTGCATAAGAAAATAACATCATTCACAAGGCATTCATAACATCCAGGAAGTCCAAAGTTTAATAAATCTAATATCTAGGAATTGCCATGCCCATTATTATTTGATTTAAATTACTTTTGTGCACAAAGTGCTTCAACTACAAACATGTTCTTCAATTCAACACTGAAGAGCCTATCCATTTCATGACTGAAAACACAATTTAAGATCATAATGAGTACAGTAGCACAATTTAATCACTAGCACAAAGAAAAACTAGCATCACACTCAGATAACCAACACAAAGACATCATCATCCCCATTGCCAAAACTTTCCTCCCAACTATTTAACCTGGTACCAATACAAAATCCACCACAGCAGTAAATTAATAATAGATTAAATAACACCTAGTTCATATGGGTTTTAAGGCTGAATGGAAGTGGTTCTTATGTGATATCAGTGGGCTAGGCTGAGTAACCAAATAATTAAACCCCAATTCTAGTGCAAAAACGTGTAAGTTAACAACAGATGACAGGACAAACAGCAACAGAGGTAATAAATCATAACCCTATACTAATATTACAGGAATAAGAAACTAAAACAGAAGCCTCACCACATGTGGGCTGCCCAACACATCTCCAGCATAAGCATCCTCAAAGGCACGGACGAAAGGGGCTGGATCTCCTTCATTCTCGTGCTTCTTCGCCCTGTAACTGAAGGCGGTTGTCCCCGAATGGTCGTTCATCCTGCGTGGTGCCTTTCGGATCTCCTTCATTCTCGAACATAAGGCCTGTAACAAGTATAATGAAATTATTAACAAATGAAGCAGTATTCTAGAAATGCAAAATTTGAATTAGGATACTGCTAAAAAATGAAAGTGCCAAAGTTCAGTCAAAAACTTATAATCTTCTCAAGTGTAATCTCCACTATTTCTCTACGTAATTCCACATTTCATACTTATAAACTAAATTTTCTTGCAAGTTTAAAATAATTAGGCGAGACAAACAATCTACCTAAGAATGTATCAAAACTGCCAAGATCTGGACCAAAGGTATGAGAGCAGTTACAGAAAAAATATACTCTGCATTGAAATCTAACTGCTTTCCAAAATGAGAGTATAAGTTTCGAAAGATGTCATAGAATAAATGTTGCAGATGAATGAGACTTATAATGCACAAGTAGAATCAATTAAGCAATGTCGCCAGCGCACATTTACATCAAAAACCAAATTAAATCTAAAGAAGAACAGTATCTGATGCTATGACTCGAGAGAGAGAGAGAGAGAGAGAGAGAGAGAGAGAGAGAGAGAGAGAGAGACAATCATACCACATGTTTAGGGTCGTTGAAGTGAGTGCACAACCACTCCCATTGGGTTGGCCGATGAATAAACTCCAAGGGAACCTCTTCGTTCCATTGCAGCCAATGTTTTCTGCAGTCTGATTTCCAATCCTTGTACCGATCCGCTGCAGTTGTTTGAACATAATCCCACAAGCCATCATGATCCACTGGGATGTGATAGTGTACCTACATATATAACATGCAATATAACATTAATCCTGAACATATAAGTGATAACCACAATATAATCAAACCAAAAATCCTAATCAGAGAAGAAAATACACAAAAGCAATTTGATAAGTCAACCTATTTATAACTCAGACTATAAAGAAAGCATAAGAAATTGAGTTTTGTGCTCACTTAACAATTTGGACTATATTCTTTAATCTATTTTCAACAATTACATGTGCTATAAATTCATACTTCCAGAAAAAAATATGGTTGAAAGGTTAAAGAGTGAAGAAGTTCAGATTTTGTCCAGAAACATGTGCTTCTGTCCTCAGACATCAGAAATTTATACCTACCTCTAGAAAATTGCTTTTGAGGTAATTCAAATTCTGAATTCTTCATTTTTAAGTCTACGACAAATGTGTTGAAGGAACTGAAACCAAATTCCAAACGGATCGCTATCAGTTCTGAAAGGAGGGCAGCTCACTCAGATTATATTGAAAACTGATACTGTTCAAATTTAGTCTTCCATTTAAAGTTGTTTTGAGTTTCAGCAAGCACAGTGTCAAAGGCCACAAACAAAATTTCAACCAAATTAATGATTGACAATGAGGCAGAGGTCTAGAAATAACAAGTATTGAGAATAGTCATGATGCAGCAACCGATATTTCAAAGCTATGAAATCATATTTTTTTTAGCATTGATAATGAAGACGAGAACTCGTACTGATATACAACCAATTCAATCACCTAAAAGTTGCACTAACGTGATCATTAACATTTGATTAGAATGACTCAAATTGAATAATTTACAAAGCTTATCAAATTGATTAAGAATAGCCATGGCCAATTAAGTACATATAAAAGACTATATAAGTAATGAGCTGGTCACCTCCAAACGGGAATACAATTTTGATATCTCTAGTTTGTCCAAAGCTGTTAATCACTTGCTGCAATTCTATCTTATAAAAGGACTGAAAATATAAATTAGGCTAAAACTACATCTAAACATATGAAGTTACAAAAATTAGCCAACTTACTGATAGGTAGTTGTCCACAACTGCTCTATGCTTTTTGTGGAGTTCCTTGTAGGTGGGGGCTTCCATCGGCACAGCATCCTTGACGCAGCTGCCAATATCCCTAGAAATCATGCTACGGATCTCCGGATTTGCAGGGCCCTTGTGGTATTCATCATATTTCACAATGATCTTCCCTCCCGTAGTTCGGTGAATCTGCGCGGTTTTGGCACCAACCACGACACCTCTCTTCCTTTTTTTGCATGTATCTACAGAAGAAGCAATTTAAAAATCAGAACAAGAAACAGATTGCAAAATAAAACAAGCATCAAATTACCTCTCGACTCTCGTTTCTATCTCCTTGCAGCGAATGCTACGCGCAGTGGCAGACTGTGAGGCTGAGAAAGCCATTAGATGTGGCAGCAGCGGTCGAGCCGGAATTGGTTGGGTTGGAGCCATTAGAGGTGGAGAGGAAGAAGATTGTTGGGAATGCGAAGAGGAAGGAGCAGGAGGCAGTTGAGGTGGTGGTTGTGATCGTCCCATCAATTCCATGAGTAGCTCACGGTCCTTGATGTTCTTCATCTTCTTCATCTTTCCTCTAGGTTTCGGTGGTGGTGGTGGTGGTGGTGGTGGTGAATTTGGAGGGTTTAGGGTTTCAGTGCTGGATGGGTTTTGGAGAGCGGGGGTGGAGAGATTGAAATGAGGGTTTCAGTACTTGGTCGATCTTAAAGGACGCACTTAAGATGTTTCTTTAATTTTTCGTGGGATTTCAAAATTTTCGTCAAATTTTTAATCCATTGCCGCGCGCCCTTTTTTCAAAGACAAAATGTCCCTTTAGTATTAATTTGGCCATCTCATTATCAATTCCAATGACCATCATATTTTTTTCCCTTATTAAACATAAGGTATTGTTTCTGCCTAAACCCGGGGGCCTGGTAGATACTGATGAATCCAACTTGATCTCCTGCAAACCTGCTTACTAAGGGGAATACCGGGCGGGCCGGTCTTCTCCTCTCCGATGCCTAAGTTAGTATAATTGGAATATATATAACTTGAGCACGTACGTAAACAGTGAGAGAGATAAGTTACTCATTAATTAGGGTAGTTGGGGCCCTTATATAGGTGGCTGGGGGTGAGGGCTGGCCTCACCCTTCGATGTGGAACTGGTTCCCTTCAAAGGGCAGTTCTGGTGACCTCTTTGGCAGGCTGGCGTCCCCGGTCCCAGGGTCCCTGGCAGCCGGATAGACGGCTGGACCCCGAGACCGGGTGCTGGTGGCTCGGTCCTGGGCCTCGGGTCGGGCTCTAGTGCACTTGCTGCGGGTCTGTGGGCCTGCTGTAGCCTCTATGCAGCTACTGTCAACAAGTCCCCCAAGTTCCCGGTCAAGTGCAATCTTGAATGGGGACTTAAAGTCTGTCTTGCTCTTGTCCCGCAGACCCGCAGGGTTACCAACCCAACGGTGCCCAGTCCCCCAAGTCCGCGTTGAAGATTGGGCGTGACCGAGGTGAGTACCTGTTTACCGATGGCAAGCAACAGTTTATAAGTACGTTTGTAATCTGAGTAGTACTGTGCTCAAGTGTTGTGGTGCTATGAGCATGGAGTGGGGTGAAACCCGGAGTGTATGAGATGATGATGCCATGCAAAAGATGTGTGCATGGAATGATGATGGAGCGTTGAGATCCGCCATGCAATAGATGGTGCATAGAATGATAATGGAGCGTTGAAATCCGTCATGCAATAGATGTGTGCATGAGAGCTCGATCGGGCACTCTGCCGTATCAGTACAGAGCGGAGTTCACTGGGCCACTACCGGGCGTTCTGCCATATCGGTACGGAGCGGAGTAGGGGACCTCGACCGGGCGTTCTGCCATATCGAGACGAGTCCATATTGCTAGGATGCGGGGAGATTACCCCGGTGTTGCGGGCTGTTTGAAGCGCCGGTGAACACTTGCTAGTTCTTCTCAGCTTGTTTGAATAAGCGTTGAGGTAAGGGGGGGGGGGGGTGGCGTTGAGGTGACAAGGCTCGCCGTGCAGCCCCACGTTGATCGCGGTTCAATGCGATGCAGGGTTTTTATCCTGCTGGACAAGAGTACATGGGTTAGATGTAAACTCACCCGGGTGTATAAAGCCCATGCCGGTCGAATGTTCTCATGACCGGGGTCATGCCATGGAGCCGGGCGAGACTCGACCGGGCGTCCTGCCATATCGAGACGAGTCCCCCAGTGAAATGCCATGGGGCCGGGTGGATCGCATTCCCGGGAAATGCTCTCGAGCCGGTTGAATGTTACGTAACCGGTGGGTGGAGCTCGACCGGGCGTCCTGCCATATCGAGACGAGTCCCCCAAGAGAGATGTAGCTGGGTGGACCTCGACCGGGCGTCCTGCCATATCGAGACGAATCCCCCAGTGAAATGGCGTGTAGCCGGTTGGATGATCATAACCGCGAACTGCCATGGTACCGGGACAATACCCGGGACGATGCTCTCGAAGCGGTTTGGGAAACCATAACCGATAAGAGGTCTTCAAGAGATGCAGCAAAGAAGCCATGCAGCCGGTTGAATGATCATAACCGCAAACTGCCATGGTGCCGGGACAACACCCGGGACGATGCTCTCGAAGCGGTTTGGGAAACCATAACCGATAAGAGGTCTTCAAGAGATGCAGCGAAGAAGCCATGCAGCCGGTTGAATGATCATAACCACGAACTGCCATGGTGCCGGGTGGATGGCTCATACCCGGGACGATACGAGGTCTTCAAGCCGGTTGAAAGATCATAACCGGTGAGATGCAGCTGGGTGGACGTCGACCGGGCGTCCTGCCATATCGAGACGAGTCCCCCAGTGACATGCAGCGAAGAAGCCATGCAGCCGGTTGAATGATCATAACCGCAAACTGCCATGGTGCCGGGCGGACCTCGACCGGGCGTTCTACCTTAACGAGACGAGTCCCCCAGTGAAATGGCGTGTGACCGTGGAGCCTGGGGAAGTGTGGGAGGGCCTGACGCCTCGGCTCCCGCTCCTACCTTCATGTCGCCAGCGTGTGGGACAAGTGGCTGACATGCATTTAAGGAGGAAGTCCATCAATCCCGCCAGTTATGATGGCATGGGCAGTTTACCAATGCTGGGACACGTGCCAGCAGGGGGCGGTCTTGAGATGGAGGGCCTGGATTCGCAGGTGTTTGATTTGCTCTAACTGCGTGTTTTTGGAGGGATTTCGATTGCCTAGGGCACCGGTCCCCTCTATGAAAAGGCCTCTTCTGCTCTTCTTTCTGCTGTTGCTTCTTGCTTTGGAGAAACTAAGAGGAAGAGAGAAATCCGGCGAAAACTCTGAGCCCCTTGCCCCACGAGATCCGTTTTCTCGAGCGCTCCCTACTCTCCTCCTACCATTGCTCGCTGCTTTCGCAGGGCGGATTGTCCTCGGTTGAGCATATTAATCGGTAAGTTTGTTGATTTCTTTGCCCCGGTGTTGTTCTTGTTTTGGTTTTGTTGTTTTGCGGCGGGGGGGGAGGGATCTCTGTTGCTGACTGAACTGCTCTGCGGCAAACTTGGGGAGAGGCCGTAGAAGGCGTTGTTGTAGCCTGTTGCTGATGAGCGCTAGGGTTTTGTTTTCTTCCCCTAGGTTAAGATGTCTTCTTCAAGTTCTGACCGGGCTTCCGAATCGGCTGCCAGGGGTCCCATCGTGGATGATGCGGAGAGGCTAGAGGACTGGCTCGGTTCGGAATCCCCCGAGACCGAAGTCACTGACTGCTCCGGGAGCAGGGCTTCGTCTCCGTCTTCGTCTTCGTCTTCCGGGGCTGAATCCTCAGTGACTGAAATACCGCACGGGGTGCGCCTTGCGGGTGCTCCGGCCGTGAGCTACACCATTGGCAGAGGGAAGGATGTTGTGGCGTGTGATGAACCGGAGGGTAGCATGACCCCTGGAGAGATTACAGCGTTTCGGGAAACGTGGGGTATCCCGGATGAGGTTCTGTTGCGGCCCCTGAATCTTGGAGAGTCAGCTTGCAACCCGGAGGCAGGTTGGGTTGCCGTGCATCAGGACCAGTTCCGGCATGGTTTCTCGCTCCCGCTGCTAAATTTCGTGCAGTATATGCTCAGTGCACTGCAAGTGTCGCCCGCGCAGCTTCCTGGGCTCCAGTGGAGGCGACTACTGAGCCTCGGCTGCCTGTACGAGTTCTCCGGGATGAGTATGCCAACGGTAAACGAGTTCCGGTCCTTGTATAGGCTGTCGTACTCAAGGAAGCAAGGGTCCCGGGGTTGCCTGTCCTTCAACGCCCGGAATCATCAACCAATCATCACCAATATGCCTACATGGGTAGACAACAGCTGGAGAAAGAAGGTGGTGATGGTGGGCGGGAGGTGGCAGAAGAGGAGTAAAATGTACCGGGTTCCTGGCGCCTTCCAACCCCTTGGTGACCAGTCGTTCGAGCTATCCGATCTAGAGCATGAGAGGATCTCGACCATATTTGGATGTTGGGACAATCTGGAACGGAGTTCCTTCAACTTTATCCGGCGAGAAGTGCTGGAATACTGCCAACTCGGGCGGGGTCCCGGTGCGTAGCAGGCCCTTTAGCGGTGATACTTGTGCTAGTTCTGGCAAAATGCTAACTGTTCGCTTTCCTTGCAGGTGCATCTTCCCGGGCGGTCATCAAGCCCGAAACCACTCTCTCAATGGACGGGGAGGACCTCCTTAACAAGCTAAAGGAGAAAGGCGAGACCGTCTCGCGGACGTTGGTGGACGAGGAGTCCGGCCGGCTTACGACTCATCTGGAGCCGAGGGCCATGGATGTTGATGACGGCGCCTACATCCTGAGGCGGGTGAAGACCCATCCTGCTGCGCCCCACGCGGTGCCTGGAAAGGGCAAGGCTACCGGGGGGCCAGTGAGGGTTCCCGGTGGTGTGAGCAGGATCCCCAGTCGGCCGGTGTCTGTGCCGCACGTGGCTCGTGTCGCCCGGGTAGACGCACGATCTTCTTCTCCGGAAGGCCGGGGAGAGAAACGGAAAGGCGGGGACATCCCTTCCTCCGCGCTGGTGACGCTTACCGGCGGGTCGTCACGGGAGAACCTGGCCAAACGGTTCAGGGCAACCAGCGGTGCACAACCTAACTCCGTCGGGGAGAAGGCTGCTGCTTCCCGGCAGAGTAGTCCCGCGCCTGCGGAGGCACCGAGGGGAAGCCCGGACAGTGCACTCGTCCGGCAAGTGGCGGCGGACTTGGCCGGCCTTGGTCTGGACAGACCTGGGGTCGCTGGGGCCCTGACGGGCGGGAACCGCCCAAAATACAAGGAATCCGTCCTCCGGGTAAGCACTAACTGGTTCCACTACACTGCTTGCAGGTTGTGTGTCTTACTGCCCGATTAACTGTTTCTGTTGTTGTGCAGCTGCTGTACAGCCTGTACCAACCGGACGCGAGCGAGGAACTGTCGGAGCTGAAGAGACAGATAGCTGCTTTATCGGAGGCCCGACAGCGCCTGGAGGTGGAGAAGTCCCGCTTGGATCGGGAGAAAGCCAGATCGGAGGAGAGGGCCAAGAGGCTGGAGGAGCAGAACCGGAGCCTGGAGAAGGAGAGGGCCGAGCTGGAAGCCAAGGTGGACGAGCTCCAAGTGGGAGCTGCCGCTTTGCGTGCCGCCACTGCTGCTGCGACCGGGGAAGACGACTCGGAGCTCTACGAGCGGGTTGTTCTCAAATACCGCGAGAGCGATCAGTTCCTGGAGTTTCTGGAGAAGGCCAGGGAAGAGGGCATCTCGGATGCGTACACGGAATGGGCGGGGAAGAGATGGTTAGACACTTCCCTGATGTCGATTGCTGCTGAAGGAGATATCCATGAGCAGTCGGACATCCATCAGGAGGCGGTGGAGGGGCAGCCGGAAGAAGTGATTCGCTCGGACTTGGACTCTTTTACCGACGGTGCCAAGTCTCCCCGAGCCAGAGTCGACGCCGGAACTAAGGTCAACGACGAGGGTACCGCAGGAGAGGCTGGTGGATTGCCTGCTGAGGGCGGAGTCGTGGCTCCTTAGGGTTTTCCTTGCTCTTCTCCTTGTAATCTTTCCGGAACGGTTACTGCTTGTATACTTGCTTGATTATGAATATATTTGAACTGGCGGAGCCGGTGAAATTTTCTCAAAAGTAGCTTGCATACATTTCTTGTGGTGTTACAACGGTTGAATCGGATGTACGCCAAACTAACCGGAGGCTTGGGCGAGCCTTGGCCGAGCCTACCAGGCCTGGTCTTGCTCCCGATCGGGATCTGCTCTCCTTTCCCCTACGTACCGCTGGAGCTGGCCGCTATTGATCAAACTCTGCACCGCTGTCTTGAGAGCACAGCACTGGCTCGTCCGATGAGTAGCCTCATCATGATAGCAGCAGTACTTGCCCGTTTGTGCCGTTGTAAGCTTTCCCTTCGGGTACCTTCTCTTGGGCGGTGAGGGGATGACGCTCCCGTTCTCAAGTAAAATGTCCTCGTAGGAAGTGGTGAGAGCGGTGAAGACTTCTTGACCGGCCGGCGGTGCTGGCATGATCACCAGAGGACGTTCCTGGCGGTAAGGCGCCGGCTTGTGCTCGTTCTGGGGCTTGTCAGGATATGGCCTCTGCTGCCTTTGTGGCCTGTTTCTATTGGGCCGGCTCGGCCGGGCGGCGCGGTTCTCGGTCCGCTGACTGGGCTTGTCCTCTCGGCTGGGCGGGGGGTTCTCTTCCCGGGAATGGTCTTCCCGCTGCTCATCCCGCTTCTTCTTCAGCAGGTGGTGCCCATATGTCTCGTGATCGGCCTGAGCATGCTGGATGGCCATTGCCATCAACTCATCATACCCATGCGGGAGTTCTACCCGGACGGCATAGGAAAACTTCCCCGGCCGGAGCCCTTGCTTGAACGCCATTTCGGCGATGCCCTTGTCCAGGTTCCGAACCCCGGCAGTGGCTGTCTGCCATCGGTTGACAAAGGTCCTTAGTTCCTCTCCGGGTGCCTGCATGCAGTTGAAGAGGATGATCGACGTCCGGGCTCCCTCGACCCGGAGGATGAAGCGGCCTACAAACCGGTCGGCTAACTGTTCGAAAGCCTCGATCGAGTTCACCGGAAGCTGGTAGAACCAGCTGAGCGCCTCTCCAGACAAAGTTTCCTGGAAGATGTTGTAGCATACTGCGTCAGAGTAACCCTTGGCGCAGGTCTGGGACCGAAAACTGTCCAGATGCTGATACGGGCAGCCGAACCCTGAATAGGTGAGCTTGAGGGACTTCTGGTTGCCAGACCGCCCCGACTCTATGACCCGGTGCGAGAAAGGACCCATACGCTCATTAAACCGGGCGCCCTCCACCGGCCGCGCGGCTCTTTTCTCGTTTGCCTCCATTTGGGCCTTCAAGTTTGACACAGTGTCGGCTAATATCTGCAATGCCCGTGCAGTCGGGGTCCCAACTTCATCCACAGACGAAGTGTGGAGCTGGCGGGAGGTTGGCGCGCTCTTCGGCGGACCTGCACCGCCCGGTGACCTCGCTCGCTCGGCATCATGGGGCCGGCCGCCCGATGACTGCCCTGCCTCGTACTGCTGAGGTTGGACTGGCGGGGGTGCGGCTTGCGCCCTGTCCATAGCGTCGCTGCGCTGCTGTCCTCTCTCTAAGGCGGCTACCAGGGCAGCGTTCACTGATTCCATCTCTTCGTACCGGGCGTTGGACTTGGCTCTGTCCCTGTCGCCCTCTTCTCTTAGACGATTGACCTCCGCGGCCATTGCCCGTATCTTTCCTGCCATACCGCTCTGGTCGGGGCTGTACGTAGTGTCCCGGTCACTATCACAGAGCGGGCTCTCAGATCGGTCGCTCATCTCATCCGAGAATGTCAAGGAGGGGCCCCGGAGCACTGGACTGTCTTCATCTTCTGCCGGGCCTTTCCCCCGCGGTCTGTCGTGGTGTCCCGGTCCCGGCATGCCGGACGGCCTACCACAGCCTCCTCCTCCCTGACCGTTGCCCTGGGCGCCACGCGGCTCCCGCGTGACGGCCGGGATGGAGGTGAGCGTTTGCACTAATGCAACACATCCCTCCTCGGTGGTACCTCTCTCTTGCCTTGCTTCCGAACTCTCGGCCATGGATGATGCTTACACGGTTTTTTGTTCAAAGGTTCCCACAGACGGCGCCAATTGTTTCTGCCTAAACCCGGGGGCCTGGTAGATACTGATGAATCCAACTTGATCTCCTGCAAACCTACTTACTAAGGGGAATACCGGGCGGGCCGGTCTTCTCCTCTCCGATGCCTTTGTTAGTATAGTTGGAATATATATAACTTGAGCACGTACGTAAACAGTGAGAGAGATAAGTTACTCATTAATTAGGGTAGTTGGGGCCCTTATATAGGTGGCTGGGGGTGTGGGACTGGTTCCCTTCAAAGGGCTGTTCTGGTGACCTCTTTGGCAGGCTGGCGTCCCCGGTCCCAGGGTCCCTGGCAGCCGGATAGACGGCTGGACCCCGAGGCCGGGTGCTGGTGGCTCGGTCCTGGGCCTCGGGCCGGGCCCTGGTGCACTTGCTGCGGGTCTGTGGGCCTGCTGTAGCCTCTCTGCGGCTACTGTCAACAGGTAACAACTCATATTACCCATTTGAACAAATCTTTTCAAACCTAGTACAATTTTAATTTTTTTCTTCATTTTTTGTCCTTCTGTCTTATCTAACATATTTTTGAATTATAATGTGCTAAAAAAGTGGAAGATAAATAAACTTTGCCGAAAGGTCACCCAACTATGTCAGCCTCCCATGGACGGTCGCCGGATTCCAGTGACCAAATTCTTTTCCCCGGAATTTTTTTTTTTTTAATCAGGTTACTGACCCCCAGTAAGCAATTTGCATATGACAGATTTCCAGTAATTAAGTTACTGACCCCCAGTAATCAGGTTATTGACCCCCAGTAAGCAATTTACAGGTTACTGACCCCCAGTAATCAGGTTACTGACCCCCAATAATCAGGTTACAGATTCCAAATTTTCAAGTAATCATGTTACTGACCTCCAGTAATCCGGTTACTGACCCCCAGTAATCCGGTTACTGACTCCCAGTAATTTGGTTAAGATGAATACTAACCCCCACTAAGATGATTATTGACCCCCAGTATGCAACTTTACTAAATTCTTGTAAACAATTACTGATTTTTTTTCAAATGAAACTAAGTAGCATCATATAACACATATCACAATTCCAAAAGGGATTCCAAATCTAAATAAATGAGGTCTTACATACTTCTTACTTAAGAGACATATCATATAACACTTTCATACAAGATTTCAGTAAGATGATTACTGACTGGCTCTAAGTATCCAGGTTACTGACCCCCAATAAGATGATTACTAGACCCCAGTAATTATATTACTGACCCCCAGTAAGGGTTCGCATATACAAAATTAGAGAGAAATCGAGTCGGGTCCTTGAAACCTTGATCAGCTCTTGCATCTTGAACGTGGCTGAGTTCGGTTGGAAGAGGCGAGGGAGGAGAGGTAGTGGAAGCGGAGGGAGTCACAGAGGAGGCAGAGGTGGAAGAGTTTAGCCGTCATTACCGGACCCGGATCCGGGCTCGTCGTGGCGGCGAGGCTTAAGCGAGCGGCAAATCGGCTGGAGGAGAGAGAAGAAGGCCATGGTAGTGAAGAGAGTGCAGACTGGGGAATTGGGGGAAAGAATGAGGGACAGGTAGAGTTTCGAGGCGACGATGGTGAAGTGGGCCAGGCCGGAGTCCATGGCGGAGGAGATCAGGCGGACAAGGCTGGAGAGGGAGAGGGACTTGGCGGCGAGTTCGTCGGAGAAGTACTCCATGGGGTTAAAGGGGTCATTTTCATCGGCGGCGTCGAGGAGGGCTTGTAGGTCAGAAAGAGTGGAATTGGAGATGGGATGGGATTGGGTTATGGTGGTGGGGTTTTCGAGGTGGCGGAGGTCTTCGAGCTCTGTGACTATTCGGGCTATGGTTTCGTCCATAGTTGGATTTGGGATTTGTGGCGGAGGTGGAAGCCGGACTGCGCTGAGCGGGAGAGAGAGAGGTTAATATCGAATTAGTTAGGGTAAATGTGTTTCAATAGGACTGAATTACATGCACTATGGTAGTTGTGTAATTTTCTCAAGATTCATTGATTTGGGTTATAAACATTGGAATGGGCAATTTTTAACCATTTTTTGTGCAAATGGTCATTTTTCCTTTTTCAAACACTTGAGCGACGGAAAACATTACATCCGTCCCTTCAATACTCTTAATCTGTTTTACATCCATAGCTCTTTGGAGCGGACTTTCGTCGATAAAACTGACTGTCGGATGTGACATATAGATAAAATAAAAGGGACGGTTAAAATTCAAGATGGAACGGACGTCATTTCGTCGTCCGATTGTTAGGAAAACCAAATACAACCCTAATATGCCCAATGGGTGGACCCTACCCCAGAGGACTTTCGGGCGGCGGAATTCACATATTCCCGACCCCATGGTCATGCCTTTCTACCGTCCCATGCCCGTTGCGGAGGAAGGTTCTTAGAGGGAGGCAGGCAAATAGTATTTGTGTGGTTAAAGTGTGTTTCTTTTTGTTTTTCCGATGATCAGACGGTCAAACGATGCCCGTTACGTCAGTATTATAAACACGTACCATAATATAAGTACATTTGACATCCAACACTCAGTTTGTCCAAAAGGATTACTTTGCTAATTGAAAACTCAAGTATCCCCCTATGTTGCTTAACTCTTGTACTAGGTTAACAAGAAATTTGCTAGTTCTTAAAGGCGCTATTTGGAGCGAACTTTCGTCGGCGAAACTGACCTTCGGATGTGACATGTACGTACACTAAGGGGAATGGTTAAAATTTGAGCCGGAACAGGCAGCGTCAGCATCCCGATCATTGGTAAAATAGAAAACACCACTAATATACTCTATGGGTGGACCCCACCCCGGGGGGCTTTCGGGTGGTGGGGCTGTCATATTCTCGACCCCGTGGTCATACCTTTCTACTGTCCCCATGTGCAAGAACCGATCTTGTTTTTAAATGTTCCAATTAAGCATAAATCCAATCATTTCTACAATCTGTTTAAGTCTATTAAAGCGACTAACATATATAAATTGTCGCATTAGAGTCATTTAAGCGACTAATATTGTCTGACGCTTAAGAGTCGTCACATTAGAAATTCTTAAGCAACTAGTTATGTCTGACGCTTAAAAGCCGTCACATTAGAGCTTCTTAAACGACTAGTTATGTTTGACGCTTAAGAGCCATCACATTAGAGATTCTTAAGCGGCTGATCACCTTTTTTATACGACAAACTCTTTGTTAGTCACCTAAGAAGCTCTTTGGAGATAGTTTTTTGCAGTCATTTTTGAAATTCGTCGCTTGAAAACATTAATGGCGTGGGTGGTCATCGCGTAAATGACAACGATGATTATATACAAACTTGAAGAGTTCGGTGCAATAGTACATAGTAGTAGCAAAGACCAAACCTCGCACCAAAAATAATAGTGTTAAATAGTCTAGGATTATTACTTTCCTTGTATGTATAGAATTATTATTTTCCTTGTAGATGTAGAGTTGTATCACTATATATATCTCCTTATGGAGAAGAATAATAATCAATTAAGCAAATATTACACCATTCTTTTCTACTTGGTATCAGAGCCAGCACAAACACAAAACCCTAAATCCTATCATCACAATCTGTTTCCGCTGCACAACCCAAATCCCACAAACACAAAAGCAAAAACAAAGCACAAAAGCAACTCCCACAACAAGCACAAATACAGACTCACACAGCAGAAGAGGAATTGTCCAACACTCCAACCCACGTGCGCCGAGCCGAGCCGAGCCGACAAACCAAGCCCAACCGACCGTCCCTATCTCTGCTCCATAGACCTGCTCTCTCTCTGCTCCATAGCAGGACAAGTGGAGCCAGCCATGCAGCCTTGACTTGCCTGCTCTCTAATTTTTTTGTTCTTACAATAATTGGAGACAATCTTTTAATTGATGACCGAAGACAATATTCTCAAAATAGGTCTCTCTGATTCTGAATCCTTCCCCACGATGCCTACTCAGATTGTGAATCATTATCACACCACCACTCAAGACAACTCTACTTTTCCCACCAATGGTATTCTGACTGAAAATAATTACTCCATGTGGGCACCACTTATGAAGATAAGAATTGGAGGACGAGGCAAAGTGGGCTATCTTACTGGTGCTACAACAGCACCGGCTGCGGGTACTTCTGAATTTAACAATTGGGTTACTGAAAATCAGAAAATAAAAAGTTGGCTCATTGACTCCATGGAGCCATCTCTGGTGAATCGCTATATCCGACTTCCCACTGCAAAAGATGTTTGGGACGCCGTTCAGCAAACTTTTTATGACGATTCTGATGAGACTCGCATCTTTGAATTAAATAAGAAGTGTTTTACAGCTAAACAAAATGGTTGTACTCTTTCCGTCTACTACAATGAATTGGTGGGGATGTTTCAGTAGATTGATCAGCGCACCGCTTCTCAGAATCACACAGTAGGTGCCGTTGTCCAAGAAATAACTGTCATTACACGACAGCGAGTTCACATCTTCCTAAGTGGGCTTGATTCAGAGTATGATCAAGTTCGTGGAGAAATTCTTCCAAAGATCCCAAATTCACCTTGGAGCAAAGCTATGCATATGTCCGAAAAGTGCATTCAGAGCGGCAGGCAATAGGATACACCGAGTCCTCCGCTATGGCAGTTCAACGTCGACAAGGACCTCCACCAGGCTTCTCCATACCATGCCTCTCACGTGCTCCAACTCCAACTCGACCACCCGCTCGTCGATTCCCAGCCAAGCCTAATCCTTATGCTAACACTGAATGCCCTCTCTGTGGCGAAATTGGACATAGCAAGAATCGGTGCTTTGAAGTCATTGGATATCCTGATAGGTGGGATTTCACTAGGAAGCCTCGCAAGAATAAAGCAAAAGCTGTTGTGGCTACTACAGAGGATGAGCAGCCTACCCCTGCCTCCGCTAATGTAGCGCAATCAGGTACACATGGTCCAATTGTTTCAAATAGATCTTGGATAATTGATACAGGAGCAACATACCACATGACAAATAATCATAATCTCGTAAAACATTTACATCTTTCTTCCCAACATAATGTCTCCACTGCTGATGGTACTCCAACTCCGGTTATCGGAGAAGGCTTTGTTGATTTGTCTGATACTTTAACTCTTGATTTTGTGCTGGTTGTTCCTTACCTAGCTCATAATCTTCTCTCAGTCGGTCAAATTATTCTGACACTCACATGTCTTGTTACCTTTTACCTATATTTCTGTGTATTTCAGAACATTCTAACTCGGCAGATTCTTGGTTATGGTGTTAGAAGGGGGAAACTGTACTACCTAGACCTAACAGAAAATGGTGAACACCGGTTTTTTGGACAAGTCAATCACGTCAATAGCGTGGAACATGCGAAGGACACAATTTGGTTATGGCAACGCAGATTAGGGCATCTTTCTTTTGTTTACCTTAAAAAGCTACAACCGCATCTTTTTTCACTTTTTGAGCGAGTCTGACTTTCATTGTGATGTATGTGAACTAGCCAAGAGCCACCGTATTCCATATTCTCCTAGTTTGAATAAAAGTTCAATTCCTTTTATGAAAATTCATTCGGATGTTTGGGGGCCTGCCAAGATCCCTTCTCTTTCTGGAGCTCGCGCTACTATGTGACCTTTATTGATGATTGTACCAGAATGACATGGGTATCCTTACTCAAGCACAAAAGTGAAGTCTGTGTTATGTTTAAGGAATTTCACACGATGGTGTCTACACAGTATCAACAGGTTATTCGTGTTTTTCAGTCAAACAATGGTGGAGAATTTTGTTAATGGACCCATGCACGAATTTATGAGCAGTCATGGCATTCGACATCTGACTTCCAATACCTATACTCCACAACAAAATGGTTTAGCAGAAAGAAAGAATCGTCAGCTACTCGAAGTTGTTCGGGAATCCTTATTTGGTATGCATGTTCCTCGTGAGTATTGGGGCGAAGCTGTGAAATCTGTTGCATACCTCATTAACCCCATCTCGAGTAATTGAATTTCAAAACCCTCAACATAAACTTCAGACACTCCTCTCAGTTCCATCTTTACCAAATTTAGAACCTCATGTATTTGATTGCATGGCCTCTGTTCATATTCCCAAAGTTCAGCGCAGCAAACTTGATCCTCGTGCTAGGCGATGTGTTTTTATTGGATATGCTGAATTTCAAAAAGGCTATCGTTGTGATGATCCCATCACTGACACTGTACATGTGTCTCTTGACGTCTCCTTTAGCGAAGCTGAGCCATATTTTTCTTCTCAACCACCGGTGTCTTCCCTTCAGGGGGAGAAGCAATATGAAGGGCACTTAGGGAACTCTAGACATGTATTTGAATTTGATGCGTTTGAGGACATCGAAACACTAGAATAGAAATTTGGTACTGACACAAATTTGGAACTGACGGAAGAAAGGACAGAAGAAAAAGAAAGAGAAAGAGGAGACGAAGACAAAAAAGAAGGGACAGAAGAAAAAGAAAGAGGAGAAGAAGGAAAAGACAAAAGAAGAAAGGAGCTTACATAAGAAAGAGAAAGAAGAAAAGAAGAAAAAGAAAGAGAAAAAGAAGAAAAAGACAAGAGAAAGGAAGTGACAGAAGGAAAAGAAAGAGGAAAAGAAGAAAGAGACAAGAGGAGAGAGAAACTGACAGAAAAAAAAGGAGAAGAAGAAGAAGAACGGACAGAAGAAAAAAGAGGAGAAGAAACTGCCGAGCCGTCTGTCTCTGCCAAGCCGTGCACTCCAGCCGAGCTGCCTTGTCCTGCTGACATGTCTGATGTGTTACATACCACTCTACCAAGTACAATTTCGTATTCCCCACCTACACCATTAACTGAAGAATCTGTTGTGAATGTTCGGCATCAAGTACAACAGGTACAATTATCTTGTAATGAACCTAGAAAATCACAGACTTATTAAGGATATTCCTCCAAAACATTATGAGCCAGACATCAAAGCCAAAGCAATATACTATGTATAAAGCGAGATTAGTTTTCAAGGGACACACTCACCCCTATGGAATTGATTATCAAGAGACCTTCGCACCTGTGGCAAAGATTAACACTGTTAGTGCATGTTTGGTACTCAGTGCTATTGTGGAACTCCTTAGACTTAATACTTGTCCGATCTTTATTTGAGTGTGCTACAAAGGTACTAAATTGAACTGTGTTTGGTGAGATGGACTGAGATGAGTAGGACTAATGAACAAAATGCATAACATCAACCCAGAACAAGAAGAGAAACCCAGAACCATGTCAATATCATTCAATATTGCATCTAAAGTCTGAATTGTTTCTATACGTTCATCACTCTACCTACTTATGAACCCAAAGCCTAATATACAACACCCATAATCAAAAACGTTATTTACCTTCAGATATCCATGCCAATATCCAATACCCAATTCCACAAATAAATATCTCCTTCAACCAATTTTGGCTTGCTCATCAATTATCGGCGATACCCAGACTGATTCATCTAAAAATTCAACAAAACCTCGTCAACCCAATTGGGTACTTGAATTTGACAGCGCCAAAACCTCGTCTCCCATATTACACAAACGCAATACCCAAAGAAGTGATACCCATAGATGTTAAATTCAGCAAGGTGTACTCTTGAAATAAATGAGATGAAAGATTCACATAGAATCGAATAAGAGAATGAGGATGAGGGAAAGAGCTAAATTCAGCAAGGTGTAATTTTGAGATGGATGAATGAGATGAGGGATTATGTGAGTGTAAATAAGAGAATGAAGGACGAGAGAAAAGAGAGGGTGTTATATTGGGACATCAAATATGAGTACTCAGTATAGCACCACCTAAGGAGGTTGAAAAGGAAACACGGTGCTAACTAGTCCCACTAATCTTTGGCCGGCTTCACACCAAACACCTCTTATGTAAGACATTACCACTTAATACTGTCAAACACACGTGCACTTAGAGTTCTAATTTCACTTGCAGCAAATAGAGATTGGTCTCTTCAGCAATTTGATGTGAAGAACGCTTTCCTCAACAGAGATCTAGATGAAGAAGTGTACATGGACTTACCGCCAGGTGTTAGTAATAAGCCTTGTGATGCTGGTAAAGTTTACAGATTGAAGAAGTCTCTATACGGTCTAAAGCAGTCTCCGAGAGAATGGTTTGGGAAATTCTCTAAATCAATGAAGACGTTTGGTTACAAACAGAGTAACTCAGATCACACCTTATTCATTAAGTGCCATCAGGGTAACATTACTGCTCTGATAGTATATGTTGATGATATGATTATCACAGGTGATGACCCAAAAGAGATGGAAGCTCTACAAAGATATCTTTCAAAGGAATTTGAAATGAAAGATCTTGGACAATTAAAATATTTTCTTAGAATTGAAGTGGCCAGGTCTAAGAAAGGAATTTCTTTATCCCAACGCAAGTATGTACTTGACCCTGTTAGCTGAAACATGAATGCTTGACTACAAGCCAGCTGGGACACCAATTGAGATGAATCATAACTTTGCTATTTATCAAGATCAAGTCCTGACAGACAAGAGACGATATCAACGTCTAGTAGGGAGACTCATTTAGTTGTCTCATACTAGACCTGATATTGCTTATGTTGTGAGTGTCGTGAGTTAGTTTATGCATAGTCCCAGTGAAAAGCATATGGACGCAGTTTATCGTATTCTGAGGTATCTCAAGAAGGCACCTGGAAAAGGTTTGCTGTTCGAAAAGAAAAATGAATTTGAAGTCATGGGGTATACAGATGCTGATTGGGCAGGTGATAAGACTGATAGAAGATCTACTTCTGGCTACTTTACCTTTGTTGGAGGAAATCTAGTGACTTGGCGTAGTAAGAACCAAAAAGTTGTTGCTAGATCAAGTGTAGAAGCAGAGTTTCGAGGTATGGCACACGGCGTATGTGAATTGCTATGGATCCGAAATGTATTAAAGGACTTAGGGTTCAAGCTTCAGAAGCCTATTAATCTACATTGTGATAACATATCAGCAATTGAAATTGCTCACAATCCAGTTCAGCATGACCGAACGAAGCATGTGGAGGTGGATCGATTCTTTATCAAGGAGAACTTAGACAAGAAGGTCATTCGATTCCCGTTCGTGTATACAGAAGATTAGTTGGCTGATGTTCTTACAAAAAGAGTGTCAAGGAAAGCTTTTGACGATTGAATTGACAAGTTGAGCATGATTGACATATATGTATCAACTTGAAGGGGAGTGTAGAATATTCTAGGAGTATTATTTTCCTTGTATGTATAGAATTATTATTTTTCTTATAGATGTAGAGTTGTATCACTATATATATCTCTTTATGGAGAAGAATAATAATCAATCAAATATTACACCATTCTTTTCTACTAATAGAATGTATAGATATGCGGCATCATTCAGTTGGCACTCCATGCCATCCGGAGATGATAGCCAATTGAATAGTATGAATCTTACAAGAGCCAAAGACGTCATTAGGGTGCCATGTACCAGAACAGTGACGCAGTAGAAGGGTGGAAGGGTTGATCAACGTCGAACCCTCAATAGATGGAGAGTACAATCAACGTTGTACTCTATAGGATAGGTCTGGAATCCACCAGAAATCAAGAGATAAACTCTTAGGGTTTTATAAAATTAATATCATAAACTATCGTCTGCAATCCCCAAAGGGATGCTTAAATACTGAAAGAAACCCTAGCTAGGGCAACTAACAAGGAAACCTAAAGCCCAATGGATTAAAACAAAACAAGTCCAAAACAAACTAGAAAACTTAAATCTCCTAAACATACTAAACTGCCGTTTTGAGTCCCTAAACGACCTCGAAAGCCCGAAAAGGCCCACACATCGTGGCGAAGCGACGAGTTTGATTCCTGGCGTCGTTCCCTTTCCGGAATGGTATCACAATCGTCATTCGGACGCCGAATGCCAAAACTGTAGTAAACCGGGCTTCTTCAATGTTGGCGGACGACGTCTGGCGGATGTCGTCTGGCGGATCTGCTCTGGCGGATGATTTCTGGCGGATGAACTCCTGGCGGATGTAGGCTTAGTTTGGGACAGCTGTGCTGTGAGTAAAATGACTTTTGAATCAGCTGTGAGTAAAATGGCTTTTGAATTTGCTGTGAGAGGAAGCAGTTTAGGTGTTTGGTAAACTGTTTTCAAAAGTGCTGTGAGAACGAAAGGTAATTTTTTGTGTTTGGTAAGTTCTAAGTAAAAAGTATTTTGAGTGGGTGTATTTATCAAAATAATCTTAAATATTTAAAGTTTTATTAAAATGGATATTACTTCTCTAAATTATAGACTATGGTTTTGTGCAATTATTTTGGTATAATTTTTTGCAATGTATGACCAGTTGTTTGGACCAAATAAAAGATTTACGAAGAATTCTTAAATATTAAACCAAATTCATCTAAAATAATATTAGACAAAGTATTTTCCACCATAATCAAATGGAACCATTACACAAAATATATTAGAGTCTATTAATATTGCAACTACATTGCATTCATTAAACTTTGTGCAATCATATTTCTTAGCACCACCATTTCTTCAAAAGCTGCTTTCCAAAGCTCTATTTTCTAGCTTTTTGATTTCAGCTTTTGGAAAAATCTATTTTGGCCAAAAGTAGCTTTTAGGGACTTTACCAAACACCATACATTAATTCCAAAAGCTAAAGCAGTCTCAAAAGCAGCCTCAAAAGCTGTCCCAAACTAAGCCGTAGTCTGGCGGATGAACCACCCTTGGCGGACGGACGTCTCTGGCGAGCGAGCTTTGACTTGCAACGGTCAATCTGATCTTCAATGTTGGCTGCCATCCATCCTACATCAGTCTCCTCCACCTCCGAAGAACTCGACCCCGAGTTCTCTTCTGGATACAGAACCTCATCCGCTCGATACTCATGTATATCCGCCACGTTAAAGGTATTGGAAATATTCATGGAATCTGGAAGAGCAACAACATAAGCATTATCATTGATCTTCCGCAATACCTTAAATGGCCCATATTTTCGGGGCTGCAGCTTGTTGTAAGTTCCAACTGGGAACCTCTCCTTTCGTAGAAATACCATCACATCATCTCCCTCTTTGAACACTTTAATCCGCTGATGCTTGTCCGCAGCAGCCTTATTTCTTGCTCCCGTAGCCTCGAGCTTAGCTTTGACTTCCATCTTAACAGCTTGCACATCCTCAGCCATGCTTGCGGCAGCAACACTATATCCATGAACCCTTGGTAATTTCACCAGATCAACCACATGCCTGGGTACAGAGGTATATACCAAAGCAAAAGGTGACTTTCCAGTAGCGCTATGCACAGCACTGTTATAAGCAAACTCCACCTGAGGTAAAGCTAAGTCCCACCCTTTCGGCTTCTCTCCACAGACACTTCTGATCATGTTCCCCAACGTCCTGTTTGTCACTTCTGTTTGCCCGTCAGTTTGAGGATGAGCGGTGCTACTCCGATTCAAACTGGTTCCGAATTTTCTCCACAAAGTAATCCAAAAATGGCTGAGGAACTTGGTGTCCCGATCTGAAGTAATAGACGTAGGCACCCCATGCAGACGAACAACCTCCCTGAAAAACAGCTTGGCTATGTTGCTTGCATCCGAAGTCTTTCTGCAAGCAATAAAGTGTGCCATCTTGGAGAACCTGTCAACCACCACAAAGACAGAATCCACTCCTCTTTGTGTACGAGGTAGACCTAAGATAAAATCCATTGCAAGATCCTGCCATATATCATCAGGAACAGGTAAAGGCATATAGAGGCCAGTATTCTGAGATTGACCCTTAGAAACCTGGCAAGTGTAGCACTTCCTGACAATGGCGCTAGCGTCTTTTCTCAACTGAGGCCAGAAATACCTCTCTTCAAGGCTAGCAATAGTCTTGTCTCGCCCCAAGTGTCCTCCCATGCCTCCACCATGCAGATCGCGGATTACCTTTTCTCTTAAAGAAGAGACTGGTATACAAAGCCGGTTACCTTTGAAAAGATAGCCCTCTTTGACATAGAAATCTGCCACTGGTTGATTCTCGCTACACTTGGCCCAAAGTTGTTTGAAATCTGCGTCATCTGCATATAACTCCTTCAAAACTTCAAAGCCTACAATCTCTTGTGCCAACGTAACCATCAAAGACGCTCTCCGACTCAGCGCATCTGCTACTTTGTTAAGCGCACCAGATTTATGTTGAATCACAAATGGGAACTTCTGTAAGAAACTCACCCAGCGTGCATGCATCTTGTTAATAATCTTTTGGCTGTTGAGAAACTTTAAGGCCTGATGATCAGTAAACAAGACAAACTCCCTCTGAATCAGGTAATGTTCCCACTGTCTCAGGGCTCGAAAAACTGCATAAAACTCTTGGTCATACGTACTCCATCGTTGATGCGCCTCACTCAATTTTTCACTGAAGAAAGCGACAGGTCTTTTCTCTTGGGATAAAACTGCCCCGATTCCCACTCCACTTGCATCACACTCAACCTGAAAGATCTTGTCAAAATCAGGTAGTGCAAGGACAGGTGCTGTACAAAGTTTTTCCTTGATTAGGGCAAAACTCTGCTCTTGCTCTTCTCCCCACTGGAATTTCCCTTTCTTCAAGCACTCTGTGATAGGAGCAGTGATAGTACTAAAATTACGCACAAAACGCCGGTAGAAAGTCGCCAAACCATGAAAACTGCGTACTTCAGACACATTCCTTGGGGCAGGCCAATCTCTAATGGCGCGGATCTTCTCATCATCAACTTGTATTCCTTCTCTTCCCACTACAAAGCCTAGAAAGAGTAACTTGCTGGTGCAAAACGTACACTTCTTGAGATTAATGTACAATTTATTTTCCTGCAACACTCTTAGAACTTGTAGCAAGTGATCCAAGTGCTCTTCCTTGTTTCTACTATAGATCAGAATATCATCAAAATACACCACAACAAAAGATCCAATGAAAGGACGAAGAACCTGGTTCATAAGCCTCATGAAAGTGCTCGGTGCGTTTGACATTCCGAAGGGCATCACCAACCACTCGTAAAGTCCATCTTTGCTCTTGAAAGCCGTTTTCCACTCATCGCCAGTTCTGATCCGAATTTGATGATAGCCACTGCGAAGATCGATCTTTGAGAATAACTGTGAACCCGACAACTCATCCAACATGTCCTCTAGACGGGGAATATGAAACCTGTATTTGATGGTTATCCTGTTTATGGCTCTACTATCTACACACATCCGCCATTGGTTGCCTTTCTTAGGAACAAGAAGGACTGGAACAGCACAAGGGCTCAAACTCTCGCGGATGAACCCCTTTTGAAGCAAGTCTTCAATTTGCTCCCTCAGAATCTCATTCTCCTTGGGACTCATACGATAATGTGGTAGGTTAGGTAAACTAGCTCCAGGAATTAAGTCAATCTGATGCTGAATGTCCCTCATGGGAGGTAATTCATTAGGCAACTCATCAGAAACTAGAGCTGGAAATTCTTTCAGCATCTCTTGCACTTCCACTGGCGGTTCTGTTGCTGTTTGTTCGATGCTCATAAGGCCTCTAGTCACCACTGCACAGAACATCTCCGATTCTTTGAAAGCCTCTTCCATAACTTTCTCACTGCGAGTCATGATTAGGAAAGTCTCTCCTTTCTTCTCCTCTGCAGGCTTGTCAAAGTGCAAGACGGGAGCCATAGCGATTTTACGCTGGTTCCAATGAAACATCATGACATTGTCTCTCCCTCTATAGGTCACGTCGACATCAAACTGCCAAGGACGACCAAGCAGGACATGACAAGCATCCATATCAAGAACATCGCAAAGTACCTCTTCTTTGTAGTGCTTACCAATTGAGATAGGTACTTTACACGTTTGTGTCACCCGAACTTGAGGGCCTTTCTTCACCCACCCAAGAGAGTAAGGCGTCTCATGAGGTTGTGTTGGCAACTGCAAATACTCCACCAGTTTCTGAGCCACCAGATTTTCACAACTTCCGTTATCCACAATCATATCACACAGCTTGTTGTTAATAGAGCAGTGTGTCTTGAAGAGATTCTTGCGTTGCCCCTCTTCCTTGGATGATAAAAGGATTCTCTGCAGCACGATGTTGACCCTTTCTGCGGATTCCTCTTCTGCAAATTCAGCCCCATCATAATCATCACATGCATCATCCTCTTCCTCTTCGTTCTCCACTATCCCAACTGTTCTCCGGGCTGGACACTCATTGGACCTATGGCCTGGTTGCCCGCATCGATAACATTTAAATACAGTAGGCTTAGCATAAGGATTGACTGTTTTCTGCACAGGTGCTTTAGCTTGGGATCCGCTATTGGTACTTCCAACTCCCCTGGTTGCGGTGTTTTGCTCCCTACTTGTACTGCTCCCTGCTACATTCTTCCCTTTATCGAATCCTTGACTGTTGTTTCCTACTTCATTGTTGCTTTGAGAAGGGTATCTACGAGGTGTAGATGAATTTCGATTCCCTCTTTCCATCAACTCGGCCTTTAGAGCCAAGTTTGAAGCTTTAGCTACAGTCCACACGGTTTGCAGTCCTATCTTTTCTTGTATAGAAAATTTCAGTCCACTGATGTACCTCGCCACCTTTTGATTTTCAGATTCCCCCAAATCGTTACGTTCAGAAAAACGTAAAAATTCAGTTGTATATTCGGACACGCTTCTGGTTCCTTGAGCACACTCGATGTACATCTTGTATAGGATTTGTTCATAATCTTCTGGGAGGAACCGTTCCATCATCAACTGCTTCATCCTCCGCCAAGATTTGACTGGGCCTTTTCTTTGTCTCTGTCTTTGAAGAGCCAACTTATCCCACCATACGGCAGCAGTACTCTTCAAACGAAACGCCACCATCTTGACCTGTTTGTTCTCAGGAACCCCCATGACATCAAAGAACCTGCCGACTTCAATCTGCCAGTCCAGGAACTCCTCAACGCCCATGGTTCCATAGAAAAACGGGATGTCCGCCTTCATTCGGTAATCCTGATCAGCATGCTCGTGTTGTTCTTCTTCGACTTCGTCAGACTCAGAACTCGAACCGCTAGTGTTGTGTCCACCACGAGGAAACCTGTTATTCTCGTTTCTCCAGCCTCTTCGCCGGTTGTTACCACCGTTGTTATTGTTTTTAACGGCATGATTTGTTAAGGTCGTGATCTGGTTTGCTAAGTTCGTCATCTGGTTTGTCAAAGCAGTAAGAGACTGGGTTAAAACCGCAGTAAACTCTTCCATATCTGCTCTGGCCACCGGTTGATCTGACATGGTTAGTCAAGTAAATAAAAGAGACAGGAGAAAGCCTGCTCTGATACCAACTGACGCAGTAGAAGGGTGGAAGGGTTGATCAACGTCGAACCCTCAATAGATGGAGAGTACAATCAACGTTGTACTCTATAGGATAGGTCTGGAATCCACCAGAAATCAAGAGATAAACTCTTAGGGTTTTATAAAATTAATATCATAAACTATCGTCTGCAATCCCCAAAGGGATGCTTAAATACTGAAAGAAACCCTAGCTAGGGCAACTAACAAGGAAACCTAAAGCCCAAGGGATTAAAACAAAACAAGTCCAAAACAAACTAGAAAACTTAAATCTCCTAAACATACTAAACTGCCGTTTTGAGTCCCTAAATGACCTCGAAAGCCCGAAAAGGCCCACACATCGTGGCGAAGCGACGAGTTTGATTCCTGGCGTCGTTCCCTTTCCGGAATGGTATCACAATCGTCATTCGGACGCCGAATGCCAAAACTGTAGTAAACCGGGCTTCTTCAATGTTGGCGGACGACGTCTGGCGGATGTCGTCTGGCGGATCTGCTCTGGCGGATGATTTCTGGCGGATGAACTCCTGGCGGATGTAGTCTGGCGGATGAACCACCCTTGGCGGACGGACGTCTCTGACGAGCGGGCTTTGACTTGCAACGGTCAATCTGATCTTCAATGTTGGCTGCCATCCATCCTACATCAAACAGCCTTCGTGGGGTGATCAGAAAAGAAGTGACGGGGACGGATTATTAGTAGAGGCCACACTGCAAGGTTCTCAATTATGAGGAGGACAATCTATAAGTTGATCTGGTTGAACCTTGTTTTCTTCTTCTGAATTTGATCGTCTCCCATTGTTGATTGGCTCGACGTCGAAGAGATATGATGGTATGAGGCGGCCTAAGACAGCTAATTTTTTAATTCCTTTAGAAATCTACTTTCTTAAGGAGTTTTCTAAATACATATGAATTGATGCATCCTTTATTAGTACCAAACTCGTTATTTACTACTCAGAACACTTTTTATTGAAAACCATGCTTATCAAAGATGTTACAATTATGTTATAAACTTTTACAGTAGGTGTGATTTATTTTCTATTGTCTGAGATGTTTGCTGTCATTGTTACTTAATTAGCATCTGGACTGTTTGGTACATGTGAGAGCACCGGATGCCCTTGTCACGGACCGCATAGATTTGGCATCGACAACTTGGAAAATTTGTTCCCTGTTATAGTTTGGCTTGGCTCCACCTTTATCTGTTTGGATGAAAGAAGCCCCATTTTCAAAAATATCGCCTTTGGAGTAGAATCTCCAAGAGTCGTTAACAGTGTCCTTCCTCCAAGTCACCTGTGGAAAATGTTTGCTATGAGTTAAGAAACTTTGTTCCTTCATCAATATTGTTCTTACATGTATTTTGTGGCCTGCATTGAATTTTTCTTATAAATGTACCTCTTTGTTTTGGGGTGCTGCAATGAAGAGGTTGGCTTCACTTTTAACACTAAGGTTCATGCTTTCCCCAATGGCATACTGTGTCCACTCCGTGTACAAGTTGTTTACGACATGAGCATATCCATGACGAATCCTGGTGAAAGAATATGAGCCATTTTACTTAGGAGAAAAGAAAAATAGTCATAGAAAAACAAGCAAAGGAATGGTTAAATACCTTGGCATTCTTTGGTTGCAGTGTGGTCCGAAATGATTATACACTACAGTCACCTTCATATTTTTGTCCCGAAAGAAACCATCATCGTGTCCGAGAAGCATTACCTTATCCTGGTCCCTGAGCCAATTGTTTGAGATGGTAACATCGGTTGATCCACGAGTGACATCGAGAAGACCATCTTCACATTCATATAGTGTATTGTGGTCTATCCAAACTTTTGATGCAGTAGCCAACCTTATTGCATCCCCATCAACCGCGCCTAGTGAAACTATTCCATCCGGACCCATAACTGTGGCTGGTGGCTGCGATTTGCAGTGGTGGATTCGAAGGCCATGGATGATTACATTGGTTGCTTTGAACACTCTCAAGCACGCGTTACCGGCTATGTGCACATTAGCACCTCTTCCATCAATTGCAGTGAAGCTACTAATGAGCAATGGTTTCTCGAGTTCGATTTTTGAAGAAACTGATATTGAAGATTTCGTAATTGTGTATTGATCTCAATAGAATGTTTACAATATATACGGAGGCAGAAGATCAGAAGACTATAATCTCCTTGATTCTAGCTAACTAAGAAAGGAAAGAGGAATATATGATATACACAATATCTGTTACAATGACGTGAAGATAACAAACTCCAACTAATTAGGATAGGATCCCTTAGATGCCTCAATACTTCCCCTCAAGTTAGAGTGTATGTTGATTACACCTAACTTGCTTAACAATCTATGGAACTGCTTTGGCTGCAACGGCTTAGTAAACATGTCTGCAGGTTGCTCCGAAGTTCTAATGTGTGCAGTTTTAATAAGCCCTCTTTGTAATTTCTCACGAACAACATGACAATCAATTTCAATATGTTTTGTTCGTTCATGAAAAACCGGATTTGAAGCAATGTAAAGTGCAGCTTGATTGTGGCAGTAGAGGAAAGCTGGTTGTGTACCTGTCACATTCAAATCCCTTAAGATGTTCTGCAACTAAGTAATCTCACAACAAGTGGAAGCCATAGATCTGTATTCAGCTTCTGCGCTGGATCTGGAGACAGTTCCTTGTTTCTTGGTTTTCCAAGAGATAGGTGCATTACCGAGGAATATGCAATAACCGGTAACAGATCTTCTTGTGTCTCTGCATCTTGCCCAGTCTGCATCACAGTAGGCATTCAATTGTAATCTTCCAGTAGAAGGCAGCAGCAAGCCTTGGCCTGGTGTATGTTTCAAGTACCGTAGCACCTTATGTGCAGCTTCAAGATGTGGTTCTCTTGGCTTGTCCATGAATTGGCTAAGAATGTGAACCCCGTATACAATATCAGGTCTCGTGATGGTAAGGTAGATTAGTCTCCCTACTAATCTTCTGTACTGTGCAGGGTCAGATAACAATTTTCCTTCTCCTTGAGTCAAGGTGGTGTTGTACTCCACAGGAAAGGTGGCAGATTTTGCGCCAAGATAACCAGAATCTTCTAGTATTTCCAACGCATATTTCCGTTGGCTGAGGACAATTCCGTGCTTGGAACGTGCAACCTCTATGCCTAGAAAATATTTCAACACTCCTAGGTCTCGGAGTTTAAACTTGTCAGATAAATACTTCTTCACCATAGCTATATCATCAAGATGACTACCTGCTAGGATGATGTCGTCAACATATACCAATAAAACTGTGAAATGGCCATTGTAATTTCTGACAAATAAAGAATAATCTGACCATGATTGCTGAAAACCAGTCGCCTTGAGAGCTTCTGACAACTTTATAAACCATTGTCTAGAGGCCTGTTTGAGTCCATACAATGATTTGTGTAACTTGCAGACCCTTGTCTCCCCCTTTCCTCCAAAGCCAGGAGGAAGCTTCATGTAAACATCTTCATACAAATCTCCATGCAGGAAGGCATTGCTAATGTCAAGTTGGTGAAGATGCCAACCTTGTAAAGCCGATAAGCTGAGAAGGAGACGAACAGTGGTAAGCTTGGCAACGGGGGCAAAAGTTTCACGGTAGTCGACTCCTTCAACCTGACTGTATCCCTTAGCAACGAGACGAGCTTTGTATCGCTCAATACTCCCATCGGGATTGTACTTGATCTTATATACCCATTTGCAGCCAATAGGACGCTTGTGTGCAGGTAATGGTACAAGACTCCAAGTACGGTTGTCTTGGAGCGCACGTATTTCAACTTTCATTGCATCTCGCCAGTTTGGATCAAGAACTGCCTGTGAATAAGATGTAGGCTCTCTATGCAAGGTCAGAGCAGTAGTAAATGCTCTATGTGTAGGAGAAAGTCTATCATAAGACAATACATGTGATAGAGAGTGAGGAGTACCTGAGACCTCGGTCAGTGACGATGATGGGCCAGTACGTGAGGGGAGGGCCGCCTCAATATGGAAGTCATGCAGTAGACTCGATGTACGTGTAGGTCTGGTGGAACGACGAAGATTTTGTGAAGGAAGGGCAGCAGACTCGATAGAATTTTGTGAATCCGGAGATATGGTAGACTCGAGAGAATGTTGTGAATGTGGAGATATGGTAGACTCGTGAGGTTGTGATGGGAACGTTGTCTTTGTGGGAGAAGGAGTAGTGTCAGAAGGTTCTGCAGCGGAAGATGAAGTGATGGAATTATGTGGGAGTTCGGCTTGTGAACTTTGACTAGATGTGGATGATATGGTGATTGAGTCCTTCTCAGTATCAGCTTGTACATGGGAATTTTCTGCCAACTGTGTAGGGCAAGGATCACGCATGGATGTGCCAAAATCAAGAGAATGAGGTGAACGAGATTTGATGGAGGGATTTGTGGAGATAATGGAGTGATAGGGAAAATCTGTTTCATAAAAGAGAATATCCCGAGAGAAATATGTTTTCTTGCCCTTTAAGTCATAGACTTTGTATCCCTTTTTACCATGCGGATAGCCTAAGAAAATGCACTCTATTGACCGGGGATCAAATTTGCTAGGTTTGTATGGATGAGTGGAAATAAAACACCTACAACCAAAAACTCGAAGATGATCATAAGTTGGTGCTTTAGAGAAGAGTCTTTCGAAAGGTGTTTTTCCATGTAAGAGTGGTGTGGGAGTTCTATTGATGAGGTAGCTGGCTGTCAAAAGGGCATCCCCCCAAAACTGTTTTGGAAGGTTGGCTTGAAAGAGGAGGGAACGAGCCACATTTAAAAGATGTCGGTGTTTCCTTTCTGCGACACCGTTTTGTTGAGGATTGTTTACACATGTAGTTTGGTGCTCAATCCCTTTAGATGAATAGAACTCATGCATAGCAAATTCAGGACCATTATCACTCCTAATCACTCGAACACGTTTATCAAATTGATTTTCGACTAAGTGAATGAAACTGACAAGAAGTGGACGTGCTTCAGATTTGTGTTTCATGAGATAGACCCATGTGCCCTGAGAATAATCATCAACAATGGTTAAGAAATATTGTGCACCACTCAATGAAGGAACATGGTAACCGCCCCAGATATCCACATGGATTAATTCAAAACAATCTTTGCTTGAAGTAGTACTCAAAGGAAATGGTTGTCTGGTTTGTTTAGCCAATGGGCAAATCAAACAATTATTAGGTGCACAATTGTCTTTGGAAAAAGGAAATAATGAAAAAACTCGGTTTGATGGATGACCTAGCCGTTCATGCCAGAGATTTGATGTCTGAGATCGAGCCATACTGCATGTTGCTTCCTGGTAGATGTTAAGGCAGTATAGTCCCTCCTTCTCAGTTCCCGTCCCAATCATCTTCCCCGATCGTAGGTCCTGCACAAAGCAAACTCGTTTTAAGAATATTGTGACATAAAATGAGTCACGGACTAGTTTGCTAACAGATATCAAGTTCAGGTAGAATGAAGGGACGCATAGCACATTCTCAAGCCTAAACTGTGATGTGAATTGCACAGTCCCAATGTGCGTAACAAGTGCAGAAGAACCAGAAGGTAATTTCACAGCATGATGTATGGCAGGTCTGAATGAAGTGAGTAATTGTTTGTTACAGACTTACAGACAATATGATCTGTTGCACCACTGTCTATAATCCATGTATTTGCTAGGGAATCAGCCTTACCAGAAAGTTCTTCATAGTTGACCACTTTACCAGCTTGATTCACCGCATTTGCAAGGGATTGGTCTTCTTGGAGAAGTTCCAGTAGCTGCGCCCGTAAGGAAGACTTGGCAGATTGATCATTGTTTGTGCAATGTGTTGAGATATGATTCACTCGGCTTGAACCCTCTCCAGATTGTTGCATGAATCTCTTCTTTTTGTTACATTCTTCAACTACGTGGCCTGTATAATTGCAGAAGGTGCAGCGCAAGTGAGCCTTGCAATTATCAGCTGTGTGCCCTTTATAGCCACAAGTGTTGCAACGCAAATGTGCCCTGCAATTTTCAGTAGAATGGTTGGTTCGATCACACTTTGTGCACTTCGGCCGATTGTTATTGTTGGGAGGACCACGCACTGCTTTGCGTGTGTGACCAGCGAAAGACTCAGAAGGAGGTTCCTGCACGTACTGATGTTGAACTTGAAATGCAGTGGCTTCAGAAGACTGCATTATGGATTTGTTAGCTGCGACAGCAGCTTGTTTTTCATGTCTGAGACAAATCGAATACGCCTTATTCAATGATGGCAGTGGATCCATAGCAATAATGTTGCTTCGAGTGGTAGCAAACTCATCTGTCAACCCCATTAAGAACTTCATGATCTTTTGAGTCTCAACATATTTTTCAAGCTCATCTCCTGCCTCACAAGTGCAAGCAGGAATGTTGCAGAGATCATCCTTCTCATCCCAAAGGCTCTTTAGCTGAGTGAAGAAGGTGGTGACACTTTGAGATCCCTGCTGGCAGTCATGAATCAAATTTTCGATATGAAAGAGTTGAACGGTATTTGTTTGTCCAAACCTTTCGTGTAATTCAAGCCATATCGTCCTTGAATCCTTGCAGTGAGAAAAGCTCTTGCCGATTTCCTTAGACATCGACGCTTTCAGCCAAGTTTTGACTAAAATGTCACATCGATTCCATTGATTCTGTTCGTCAGGATTCTTCTTAGGCTTAGGTAAGGTTCCGTCGACGAGCCCTATTTTGTTTTTGATCTGAAGAGCTGCATTCATGCTGTCTATCCATGAACTGAAGTTGTCTTCTGCAAGAAGTTGTGGAACCAAGATGGCTCCAGGCTGATCTGTATGATGGATGTGCAAGGGATGATTGGAATTCTCCCATGCCGAAGCTTTGTCTAAAGCTGTTGGTTTTTGATCTTCACCTCCCATTGTTTCGGCAGAGTTTGTAGTTTTAGGTTTTGTGTTTAAGGGTTTGTGTTTGGTTAGGTCTCAAGAGCACGGAGGCTCTGATACCATGAAGAAACTGATATTGAAGATTTCGTAATTGTGTATTGATCTCAATAGAATGTTTACAATATATACGGAGGCAGAAGATCAGAAGACTATAATCTCCTTGATTCTAGCTAACTAAGAAAGGAAAGAGGAATATATGATATACACAATATCTGTTACAATGACGTGAAGATAACAAACTCCAACTAATTAGGATAGGATCCCTTAGATGCCTCAATTTTTCATGTCTTTCTGGAATGTGATCCATTTTTTTGCCTTTGATCAAATTAGCTCCATATCTCAGTGTACCTGGTTGCGGGTTTAATGCATTGTCACTAGGGTCTGTAACTTGATAGTTTAAAACATCTTTTCCTATATTGTTGCTCATTTTCCCGGCAAACCCTACTGAACACATTGCGAGTTCCTGACGGTTGCTTCTCCAATTTGGGTTCCATCTCCAGCAACCATCAATTGCATTCATTTTCAAGCCATGGACTTTTGTTTCCTTTGCCCGACTGAGGCTCTGACTCAAGCTGTAGAGAAGAATAATAACATTAACGAAGAGGAAGCAGCAATGAGAAGTCATGATTTTTGTTAGTATTGAAATTAGAATGAAGGAGGAGAGATGTTTATATACTGATAGAGTGGTTGGTTTAGTTGTTTTTCATGTAGTTGTGGTTGGGAGTGAAGGGTATAAACAAAAAGGCTTTAAACAAATAGAAGCTATGGAAGGTTTGCTGTTTTGATTCTCCAATCTAGATTTAGCAACTTTAGCTCATTTTCTATTTTTGTCTATGTAGCAGCTAGCCAAACTAGTAAATCCATATACATGCTAGTGCGAGTACATATATACCAGGCCATGTCATCATGATTTTAATATTACATCAATTCGTGGTAAATCATAGGAACACTTTTCCTTTATTGATCAAGCATATATTTACATTATCTAATTATGAATGTTTGTTAGTCACCGTAAAAATCTGAACTGTCGCTAAAGAAGATTGTAGATTGAGATTCATCCGGCCTTATAATGTGTCCGAACGACTTGTATAGTTTTATATAAGCTACGTACGTCATATATAAAGTTATAAGTGTAGATATTTGATTATTCAACCTTAAATCAGAATGTTTGAGTAACATTTAGAACTCATTTTAAATGAGTTTGATGATATACATATAAGCTAATTTTAGCTTCCAACTATATATCATATTAGACCGAACCTAGTAAGATATGTATCATGGTCATCCTTATATTATTTATAGTAAAATGATAGCTCGGGGTTTTGACTCTTTATAGTAAAAGCGGTCATAGAGTAAAATAGTTGATGGTAAAATAGGAGAAAGGAGACTGATCTGCTACTTCTTTATACAAGTGTAAGAACCATTTTGGACTCAAACTCTATCTGCTGCTAAGATCAATTATTATTGATCAGGTTTCGGCTTAACAAGAGGCAATACAACTACAACTCAGTTTCAGAGAAGTTTATAGAGTTGTATATCACTTTATAAACGTAGAGGTTCATTGTATTAAAACCTGAAGTATATCGAATTAGTATTGTGATAAAACTAAACCTTTGAAGATATAGATTTAGTATTTGATAAGGATCAGGATTCACTTATGGGATTGAATTCTATTTGATCAAATTGGCCAGTATATATATGAGGCATTAGTCCCTGTGTTCAATATCCTTTTGCGTTGAGAAAACAGTCTCATTCTGTTTGCTTGATATTGAAACTCAGAAGACTTTGTTCTATTGATCCATATAGTTTGTGTGCAGTTCATCTTTAAGAGCAGAAGATGTCTGGATCTAAGGTTGCTATAAAGGGTGATTGGAGAAGTGATGAAGGTATGTTCCTAGTGCAGCTAGGAAAACTCTATTTCGCATTCAGTATTATGTTCTTGATTTCTGTTTTGTGTGTTTGTGTGATTTATGAACTTGATCTTGATCTGCAGTTAATTTAGTTTTAGAATAACAATTGGTATCAGAGCCTTTTGGTTTATAGATGCACAAATCGTATAGTTTAGAATTTTTGATCAAGAACAGTTTAATAAAAAACCTTTAGAAAATTATGATAAAATAAAGAACAATCATGTATTAATCCAGATAAAGAAATCTTGATTCGTTTTTGACAAAAATCCGGGCCCAAACCCGATTCCAGAAAACAGCTTTTCAATGTTACCGTTGAACTACATAACGGCTAGTCAGGAAATTCCGGTGAGCCAAAACCTGTCAAAGGTTTCAAACCTGAGAAAGGATTAAGTTCTGTCAAATTCAATTATTTCTTCTGTAAAAAAGGAGGACACATGAAAAAAGATTGTAGTGGATGGAAGGCTTGGATGATTAAGAAGGGTGAGTCTTTTCCCGATTCTGTTTTTTCTTTAGAAATTAATTTTCTTAACGTTAGTACACACACTTATTGGCTTGATTCTGGTTCACCAATATGCATTACTACATCTCTACAGGGTATCATAAGGAGGAGGGCTCCAAGGACAAGTGAGCAAAATGTGTGTGTGGGAAACGGTCAAATAGTAGCAGTGAAGGCCATAGGATGCTTGAAGATTGATTTAGGCTTAGGCAATTTTATTTTTCTTTAGAACGTTTATTACATTCCCTCTCTTAAGAGGAATTTGATTTCAGTAGGTCTTTTGGTTGGCATTGGATGCAAACTTATCTTTGATTTTAGTGGAATAAAGATTTTTCAGAATTCAAAGTATCTTGGTTGTGGTTCCTTTTCAAATAATTATCTTAAACTTGATTGTTCTGTGATTAAGAATGAGATTCTTATGCTTGAAAATAATGCAGAAACTATAACTGAAAACACAATTACATGAGTTAAAAGATCTTTATTTAACAATCAGTTTGCTTTTCTTTGACACAGAAGATTAGGACACAGATCAAAGAAGAGATTGAAAACACTCGAGAAAAATGGAATTTTACCTACCTTGAACTATACTGATTTGACTGATTGTATTGAATGTTTCAAAGGCAAATTGACAAACAAGAGAAAAACCACTGCAGTGAGAAGTCATAAGTTATTAGAACTCATTCATACAGATATATGTGGACCTTTTAAACATAAGACTATGTGTGGAAATATCTATTTCATAACATTCATAGATGACTACTCTAGATACTGCTACATATACTTACTTTCAGAAAAGTCTCAAGCATTGGAAGCTTTTAAAATTTTTAAAACTGAAGTCGAGCTCCAATTAGAGGCAAAAATTAAGACAGTAAGATCAGATAGAGGAGAAGAATTGTATGGGAGACATACTAGTGCATGCCAGCAAAAAAGACCATTTGCAATGTTCTTACAAAAGCATGGCATTAAGGCACAGTACTCTACACCATATACTCCAACTCAAAATGGCGTAGCTGAGAGAAAAAACATAACTCTTCTCAATATGGTTAGATCTATGAGTGTGCTTCAGGTCTACCAATCTACCTATGGGGTGAAGCACTTAAGACAGCAAATTACATTTGCAATAGAGCACCCTCTAAATTAATCTGTAGATAAAACAGCTTTTGAGTTATGGTGTGGTAGACAACCTAACTTGCATCACTGCCATATGTGGGGCTGCAAAGCTGAAGCTAGAATTCCAAACTTACTACAAGAAAAATTAGGTCCTAAAACTATTAGTTGCTATTTCATTGGTTACTGTGAAAAGTCTAAAGGATACAGATTCTACACACCTAAAAATAAAACCAAATTGATGGAAACTAATCGAGCCAAATTTTTGGATGAAGGTGTATGCAGTAATGATTTTGAGGATTTATCCTTAGAATTTGATGAGATTATTAAGAATGAGGATTTAGTACAGATATTACCTCTAGTTCAGAACACAATAAGATCAAATACTACTAATCAAATGCAGAATCAGTTAAATACAGGAAATTTAGTTCATGAGCCTCAAGTTCAGAATGCAGATCAAAATTTAGAAAATCTTGAGCATTTAGGTAATCAGATAGATATAGATCCTCAGGATATAGTTATAGAACCTCAAAACTTAGAAAATCCTCAACTCAAAAGATCTACAAGACAGAGAAAACCAGTCTATCGTGAAGGCAGTGACTATCATGTTTTTCTACAAGAGCAAGATATTTTAACAGAAGATGATGATCCCTTGAGTTTCAAGCAAGCTCAGAGTAGCAATGAGTTTAGTGAATGGGAGAAAGCTATGCAAGAAGAAATTAATTCCATGTCTGAGAATAAAGTTTGGGAACTTGTGAAACCATACCCTAATCATAAAGCAATTGGTTGTAAGTGGGTTTTTAAGACTAAAAGAGATGCAAATGGCAATATAGAAAGGCACAAAAATCGACTAGTAGCTAAAGGATTCACACAACAAGAGGGTATTGATTATAATGAAACCTTCTCTCCTGTATCTACTAAAGATTCAATTAGAATTATAATAGCTTTAGTTGCACATTATAATATGGAATGGCATCAAATGGATGTTAAAACTGTATTTTTGAATGGGGAATTGGATGAAGTCATTTATATGAAACAACCTGAAGGTTTTCTAAAATCAGGGAAAGAAAATCATGTATGCAGACTTAAGAAATCAATCTATATTTTAAAACAAGCTTCTAGACAATGGTACGAAAAATTCGATTCAGTTGTATCTTCTTTTGGTTTTACAGAAAACATAGTTAATGAATGTGTATATCTGAAGACTGCAAAAGCTGAATTTATATTCTTGATTTTGTATGTGGATGATATTCTTTTAGCTAGCAGCAGTGTTAAACTACTAAATGAAACCAAGTCTTTTCTGTCAAGTAATTTTGATATGAAAGATTTAGGTGAGGCTTCCTTTGTTTTGGGAATTAAAATTAAGAGAGACATAAAGTTAGGGGTTTTAGGCTTATCTCAGCACAATTATATTCAGAAAGTGTTAAAAAGATTCAACATGGAAACATGTTCTCCAGGAGATGCCCCTATGTCTAAAGGTGATAAATTGTCTAAAATTTCTAAAAATGGGGGGAAGATGATTCAAATGGAGAGCAAACCTTATGCCAAGCTTATAGGTAGCTTAATGTATGCACAAGTTTGCACTAGGCCAGATCTTGCATTTTCTGTAGGAATTTTATCCAGGTTTCAGTCTGCACCTACTCAAGAACATTGGGTTGCATGCAAAAAGGTTCTTAGATATTTACAGAAGACTAAATCTCATATGTTGGTTTATAGACAAGTTAAGAATTTAGAATTGGTAGGTTATACTGATTCAGATTTTGCTGGGAACTTTCCAAAATCCAAAAAGTCTACTTCAGGCTATGTTTTTATGCTTGCTAGTAGAGTTGTTGCATAGAAAACCATGAAACAAGGTTTGATAATTGCATCTACTATGCATGCAGAAAATATAGCAATATATGAAGGAGTTTGTGAGGGACTGTGGATTAGGAATTTCTTGATATATTCTGAAATCTTGAGTCACATTGTTACAAATCCGTTGAAAATTTATTGTGACAATGAAGCTGCAGTATTTTTCAGTAAAAACAGTAAGAGATCTAGCAATTCTAAACATATTGACTTGAAATATTATTCTGTGAGACAAAGAGTTAAACGTAGAGAGATTGATGTTTTAGATGTAGATACAATTTCTCAGCTAGCAGATCCATTCACTAAGGCACTTCCAATTGTGGTTTTTCAAAAACATGTGAAAAATATGGGAGTATTATCAGAATTATATGCTTAGTTCTGTGGGAGCTTATGAAGATTTTTCTATTTTATTTTCTTCTTAGTTTTGATGTAATAGGGAGCTTTTCCAGTTGTAATCTTATTTCGAGAACAACTTGTAATTTTTCAGTTGATCAATAAAGACTCGAGGAATTTCATTCTACAAGTATTGTCATTCTTGAATTACTTATAAGTGTGTTATAGCTGAACCAAGTTTGTTTTACATAATAGAACATAATATCTTACAGTTAAGATTTCATTTAACAGCATTCAGTTTTTAGTAAGTTGCTGTTACAGAATTTGATTTTATCAGAATTGAGGACTGTGAGTTTTTTGACATCTCAGGTAGATATGCTTGTTGAAATTATTCTCACTCTATCACTCATAAGCTTATATGATTGTAGTAACTCTTGTATGTGATCTTTAATCATTTTGATTATTAATCATTCATGATTCTAGGTTCTGCATTATGTTGCTGTGAATTGACCAAGCTGAATGAACTATGAGTTTTGTACGCTTCAGTGCACATTTCAGTTGTTAACCTTTCATTGATTTGTTCAAATGATTTGACATGGATATAGTTAGTCCAAGTGAGAGATTGTAAGAACCATTTTGGACTCAAACTCTATCTGCTGCTAAGATCAATTATTATTGATCAGGTTTCGGCTTAACAAGAGGCAATACAACTACAACTCAGTTTCAGAGAAGTTTATAGAGTTGTATATCACATTATAAATGTAGAGGTTCATTGTCTTAAAACCTGAAGTACATCAAATTAGTATTGTGATAGAACTAAGCCTTTGAAGATATAGATTCAATATTTGATCAGGATCAGGATTCACTTATAGGATTGAATTCTATTTGATCAAATTGACCAGCATATATATGAGGCATTAGTCCCTGTGTTCAATATCCTTTTGCGTTGAGAAAACAGTCCCATTCTGTTTGCTTGATATTGAAACGCAGAAGACTTTGTTCTTACTCTATTGATCCGTTTAGTTTGTGTGCAGTTCATCTTTAAAAACAGAAGATGTCTGGATCTAAAGTTGCTATGAAGGGTGATTGGAGAAGTGATGAAGGTATGTTTCTAGTGCAGCTAGGAAAACTCTATTCCGCATTCAGTATTATGTTCTTGATTTCTGTTTTGTGTGTTTGTGTGATTTATGAACTTGATCTTGATCTGCAGTTAATTTAGTTTTAGAATAACAAGTCCTTCCCATCTTCTGGGTTTCCTAAACACGACTAACCCAGTGAGCAAGACTAATCCAGCTACTACTTTAGGTATGATAGCTTTTGAAAGGCCTTAGAGCATCTCCAAGTGTTTAGCTAAAACTTATAGTTAAATTACATAAAAAGTTAAATTTAACTTGTATGTTTTTAACTTTCTATTCAGCAGTTGTAGTTATTTTAGAGCCAATTCAAATACTTTTTGAAATTCAAATTTACAACAGCTAGTTTTCAACTCTATTGATAGAGTTTGCATATATTCAAACAAACCATATCACCGAGCCTTTATATAATCCAATTAAACATAATACCTTACATATATAGCTTAGCTTGATTCCTGAAGCTCAAGCACCTGAAGATGAAGCACAAATTCCTTCACATATCAGAATAATTCACATCTATTTTTCAATTTACTTCAATTTTTCTTTTACCTAGTTATGTGGCGTAGACGTCGTCTACGTAATATGATCTTGGATGAGGATTCATCAGATGATGAGTATGAAGAAATTCTACTTACACTTGTAGAGCAATCTACGAAAGATGAGAGATCGCAACGTCGAGGATCGATTAAAGGTATTTGTAATTTTATCGTAAAACTCAACAACTTAATTTCACGATTTTGGTAAATCGAATGAATTGTGAGTAATGTATGAGAATAAATGATTCAGATTAAAGTCTTTTGCAGGTCATAAAATCATTCCTCGCCCAAGGATTTTAGCAGATCATTTATTGTATGCAGACTACTTTGCAGATAATCCTGTTTACCCCCTTTCTTTTTTTCGACGAAGGTATCGAATGAAACGACCTTTGTTTATGCGTATCCATGATGGGGTGGTACACCATGATTCCTATTTTGTTCAAAAGAGAAATGCTGCTGGAGTTCTTGGTTTGTCATCCCTCCAAAAGACAACAGCTGCAATGAGACTCCTTGCATATTGTGTGCCTGCAGATAATGTTGATGAATATTTGAAAATTGGCGAAAGTACAACTACGGAAAGCCTCAAAAGATTTGTAAGGGCAGTTGTTGAAGTTTTCGGTGATGAATACTTGAGATCACCGGATGACAACGATATCAAGAGACTACTCACTAAAGGCGCAGATCGTGGCTTCTCAGGAATGTTAGGAAGTATTGACTGTATGCATTGGGAATGGAAGAATTGTCCAAAAGCATGGCATGGTATGTATTCAGGTCACTATCATGTACCAACCATTATTTTGGAAGTTGTAGCTTCATATGATCTTTGGATATGGCATGCATTTTTTGGACTCCCAGGATCTCATAATGACATCAATGTGTTAGACCGGTCTCCTGTATTTGCCGACCTTGCTGAAGGACATGGTCCTAAGGTGGAGTTTGAGGTCAACAAAAAATCGTACAATATGGGATATTATTTAGCTGACGGAATATACCCACAATGGCCGACATTTGTGAAAACTATTCCATCTCCACAAGGAAAAAAACAGGAGCATTTTGCTAAACTTCAAGAGGCATATCGAAAAGATGTTGAACGAGCATTTGGAGTGCTACAAGCACGTTTTGCAATTATACGAGGGTCAGCACGCTTTTGGAATCAAGAGGACTTAAAGTATATTATGACAGCTTGCATTATTATGCATAACATGATCATTGAGGATGAACGAAATGACAATCGAAACTTGGATACATTATGGAAAGATTATGAGAACATTGATAAAAGTCCTCCCATAGTGACAGTGTTACGTGATCATACACTTTCAATGTTGGAGTTCCTAGCAAATCATCGTCGCATGACAAATAGACAAGCTCATTGTGACCTCCAACGTGATCTTATAGATCATCTGTGGCTTTTGTTTGGCAATTAAAATGATATCCAAGTTGTTTTCTCTTTCAATTTGTTTATTCTTTATTGTACACTTTACTTGATTTATCATGAAATTTCAATAAAGTAAATTTATCAAAACCAAGCTTTGTTGCAAGTTTCGAGCTGGGACGTGCCCATATGTCACTAATTGCATAGAACTTTTTTCCGAACCACCCTTCTCATCCTATATATGATCGCAGCTCTAGAGGCACTTCAAGGAACATCTGTCTGTACAGAGACTTCTTAATTGCATCGTCAAATTGAAAAGAGATACAAAACAATATGAGAATGCTACGTCCTTATAAATTAACATAACTGGCAGAAAATTGAATATCACTTTACAAAATAACGAACAGCTGTTCTACTTAGTCAACCAAAAATTGCATTTTTATTTGTTCATCTCCAAACAGTACCAAAATGTGACATGAACTTGTAAAAGAGCTCTGTATATTTTCAGTCATCACCAAAACATACAGAAGCTCTATAACTGTTAACTCAAACAAAGGGAGATGGAAAAGACAGGAGATATATATAGTTGTTGAAATTACTAGATGGAAATAAAAAGAAAGAACAAACACAGAATAAGAAGAACACAAGATTTTAACAATAGTGGAAATCTCACTTGAGATCAAAACCACTACGAGACTGTAAAGTAGTCCACACTAGAAACCGAATCCACTAAAGTTGATCAAGAGTTACAGATATCAAGTTGAGATCAAAAACATAATCTCATTACAAGCATTAACAAAGCTAACTTGATAATGTAAAGTAAACAGATTGACAGACTAGTGTAGACAGCAGCTCGATTTGATCACCTTTGAAACTTGGCTTCCTATAGTCACAGATCACACAAGTGAGATATGACAAAGGTTGCAATTCAAGAGAAGAAATCAAGAGGTATAAGAGTTCACAAGAACTTCTATTCAATCAAAATATGCTCACAAAAGCAATATATCTTTACAATGCACAGAGCCTGCAATATATATAGGAAACTCCCCCATGAAATACGCCTTAATTGGCTAACCTGATAAGATTTTGATATTTCAAACAAAACAGAAAAAATCTTATCAAGAGGTTAGCAATGTTAATCGAATATATCATATGAAAGTCAAACAAACTCAATTAAATAACTTCCATAAACATAGGAGATCAAAAAGGAATCAGATTCATATTTACAGTAATTTAGGAAATTGCTCAGTACACCCATTTTGGTCTTTCCTAGTAGGACCAGGAAAGACATGGTTGTGTTGAGTTTCAAACAAAAGCTGTTCCAGCTTCTTACAAACTCCCCCTTTGATGCTCGACACAACCTGTAAAGACAAAGCTGCAGTAACCAAGCAAAAATATAAACAGATAAGGTCTTTGAAGGAGAATGAATCAGTTTCCATCATTTTTCTCTTCTCCTTCAAAACAATATAAAACAATAAGCAAGAGTTGTCTTAAAAACCAGATAAGTAAGCAAATAAGAATCTGATGCTTATGCATCTTACAACCAAACCGAGTTCAACAAAAATTGAAAAAGTGTTCAAAGACGAAAATAAACAGAAAACAAAACATGAGAGGCAGAGGCAGCAGTTTTTTCTTTTTCTATTACTCCCCCATTGTGAGAGCATCATCCCAACTTTTGGTAGCTTTAGCACCCCAGACCTGAGCAGTAGCAGCAGCAGCGGCCACTTCTTTTTCTTGCTGACGTTTGACAGCCTCATCCCATAGATTTGGCTTTGGAGAAGAATTGGAGGGACCCGGACTGGAAGAGTGCATAGGACTAGGCACAGGAGAAGGAGAACCGCGTGAAGGAGAAGCAAGCATGTGCTGGATATCAAGAACAGTGTCAACAAGGAGACCAATGGTAGAATTCAACCGATCAAGACGACGTTCCACCTCTAGAAATTTTTGTTCCATCCGATTGCCTGTGAACTCTTGAGAGTGGTTAAGACGAGTCAATGCGGCAAGAACATGATCAGGACCACGAAGCTGAGGATTTGCAGGAGGATTGAGTGCACGAAGAGCATCAAAACGAGGATCATCCAAGTTGACAGTGTGAGCATTGATATTTGCACGCCTCTCAGCATCACGACGACGTTGAAGCTCACCAACACGAGTAGGATAAAATGTTCGAGCCATAATCTAAACCTGCACACTGAGAGAGACACGTGAGTTCTGAAGAGATAGAATGAAACTTTGGATGTGAGAAACGATGAACACAAGAGGAGAATTTATAATGAAACAAAACCAAGAGTCAGATCCTAGAAGGAAGAGAATATGAAGAGATTCATAATAAATACACTCCTAAACCGAAACAACTTCTCAGAAAGGATAGAAAATCAAGTAAAATGCGGAAGCAATAATTATCAGAGAATACCAAGAGATTTTCTAACCAAACAGTAACTTTAACCAAGAAACATACATAGTTAGAGAAAAGTTAGCAAGTATCAAATCAGAAAAACAATATTTTCTCTCAAGAAAACTTTAAACCGTGGCAGAAAAAAAATTATATCAATCTCGTCACTCCCCCTTATATCATAACATTGTTTAACAATTTTTTGGAAGTCACATTTTTGCATCTTGATATAAAATCAAGATCAGACTTCAGAATCAACCAGCAAGGGAATTAGATTCAGTTTCAGCTTTTCTCTTACCAAGTCGATTAGGTCATAACCAAAATAGTAATTACTTCCCTGAGAGAGACCTGAATAGAATTCAACTTCTTTGTTTCTTTACTTCCCTGGAAGGGATTAGAATCATATTCAACTACACCACTGTCAGAGTTTAAACAGATTCTTGAGAGGAAAATATTAAAGGTCTGAAAAGATACAAAATTAATGAGTTAGATGTGACAAAGAAGTCAATTAATTTATATTGGACAAACTGATCACCCCAAGGGCATTTCTAAGAGTCAGAAACCTGTCAGCATCAAGAGCTTTTGTAAAGATATCAGCAAGCTGACTTTCAGTTTGAACAAAACTCAACTCCATAATATTTTTCTCAACTAAGTCACGAATAAAATGATACCGTAATTCAATGTGCTTAGTTCGAGTGTGTTGAACAGGATTCTTTGAAATATTAATAGCACTGGTATTATCACAGAACAAAGTGAGAATACCTTGTTTCAAACCATAGTCTTCAATCATATGCTTCATCCATAGCATTTGTGTACAGCAGCTTCCAGCTGCTATGTACTCAGCTTCAGCAGTGGAAAGAGAAATGCAAAGCTGTTTTTTGCTATGCCAGGCAACAAGATTGTTGCCAACAAAAAAACAGCCTCCAGATGTACTGCGTCTATCTTTCATGTTACCTCCCCAATCAGCATCAGAAAAACCAGCAATTTCTGCATTTGTATCACGAGTATAAAATACACCACAAGTTAATGTGGTAGAAACATATCTAATAATCCTTTTTACAGCTTCAAGATGTGATTCTCTTGGATCGGCCTGAAACCTTGCACAAACACCAACACTAAAACAAATGTCAGGTCTGCTGGCAGTAAGATAGAGAAGACTACCAATCATGCTACGATAAAGTTTTTGATCAACAAGTTTGCCATTTTTATCCTCAGTTAACTTTAAGGTAGTGCTCATTGGAGTGACAACAGTTCTCTTTTGCTTCAGATCAATGCCAAATTTCTTTACTAAAGCTTCTGCATATTTAGTTTGACAAAGAAACATACCAGTGTCAAGTTGAGTAACTTGTAATCCAAGAAAATATGTAAGACCACCAACCATAGACATTTCAAACTCAGTTTCCATGATTGTCTGAAATTGTTTTGAGAGCTTTTCACAGGTTGATCCAAAAATGATATCATCAACATAGATCTGTGCAACCACAATATGTGTTTCGAATTTTTTAATGAAAAGAGTTTTGTCAACAGAACCTCGTGAGTAACCTTTATCCATGAGATAGCTAGACAGTCTGTCATACCAAGCCCGAGGAGCTTGTTTGAGACCATATAAAGCTTTCTGCAGTTTATACACATGGTTAGAAAAATGAGGATCAATAAAGCCTTTAGGCTGTTCCACATAGACTTCCTTATCAATTTTACCATTTAGAAAAGCAGTTTTTACATCCATTTGATGTAAATGAAATTTAAAATGACAAGCAAGAGAAAGGAGTAATCTGACAGACTCCAGTCTGGCCACAGGAGCAAAGGTTTCATCATAGTCAAGCCCTTCAACCTGTGAATAACCCTGTGCAACCAACCGAGCTTTGTTCCTTATAATGTTGCCTTTCTCATCACTTTTGTTTCTGTAAACCCACTTGGTTCCAATTACATTGCAATTTTCTGGTCGAGGAACAAGATCCCATACCTTATGTCTGACAAACTGATTTAATTCCTCTTGCATAGCACAAATCCAATCACTATCTGTCAAGGCTTCAGTGATATTTTTAGGTTCAATGGAGGACACAAAGCCAATGTTACTAATAGCTTTGATCTTTACCTTGTTATTAGTAACAAAACTTAAAAACACATTTGTGTCAGCCTCAGTTCTATTTATAGTATCAGAAGCAGAAGTAGATTTAGTTCTGGTTAGAATACCTCTACTAGTACTTCCAATAATATCCTGAGAAGAATGATCACGCTGTACTTGCTTGAAACCAGTTCTATTTTTAAGAGCTTCTCCATATACAGAATCATCATCAGACAGTTCATTTGCCTTCTCAGTTTCTTCAACAGAGGATGTTGACTTGCATAAAGGAAAAACATCATCTGAATCTGCAATATGTCTAACAAAGAAATCATCAATTGCAACATTAACACTTTCCACAATGTTTTTTGTTTTTCTGTTGTAAATACGATAGGCTCTACTATTTACAGAATAACCAAGAAAAATTCCAGGATCACTCCTAGAATCAAATTTTGCTAAATGCTCTCTGTCTTTATAAATGTAGCAAGGGCTGCCAAAAACATGAAAGTGAGCAACATTAGGAGTTTTTTCTTTCCATAATTCATATGGAGTTTTATCTGTTCCAAAACGAAGAAAAACTCGGTTGCTTGTATAACAAGCAGTACTGATTGCTTCAGCCCAAAAAATAGGTTTAATTCCTGCAAAGTGATGCATAGATCTTGCCATTTCAATTAAAACTCTATTTTTTCTTTCAACAATACCATTTTGTTGAGGGGTTATGGGAGCAGAAAATTCATGTAAAATACCATGTTCATAGCAGAAATTTGAAAAAGCAGTGTTTTTGAATTCTGTACCATTATCAGATCTGATTCGAACAATCCTATAACCAGCATTTCTTTTCTCATTTGAAATTTGTAAGCTAAGACCAAGAAAAGAATCAAAGGTCTCACTTTTATCCTTGAGAAACAGAACCCAAGTAAACCTTGTAAAATCATCAACAACCACAAGTACATAACTTTTACCTCCATAACTTACAGGTTCAGCTGGACCAACCAGATCCATGTGTAACAGTTCCAAGGCATGACTTGAACTAACAGCATTCAAAACTTTATGAGGAGTTTTGGTAAGTTTACCTGACTTGCAACCACTGCACAGTTGCTTTGTTTTACCTGACAGCTTAGGTAGACCTCTTACACAGTAATTTGAAGACAATTTTACCAAGTTCTGAAAGTTAACATGTCCCAAACGTCTGTGCCAAAGAGTAAGAGTTTCCTCAGCTGAAGCACTTAATAGACAAGGAATATCATTAGACTGTTTATCAGCATAGACATGATAACAATTATCAGAAGCTCTAATTCCACTCATAACACAAGTATTGTCAAGATCAAGAACATTACAACTTTTACTGTTGAACCAAACATTATTATGATCATCAGTTAACTGACTGACACTAATTAGATTAGCAGTCAATCCTTCAACATAATACACATTTTTTAACTCAGGAATATTTGGAGTTTTGACAGTACCCTTACCAAGAACTTGAGCCCTTTGGCCATCTCCAAAAGTAACTTTACCAGTAGGAAACTCTTCATCAAAACAAGTAAACCAACTGATATCACCAGTCATATGTCTAGAACAACCACTATCAATATACCAAAGAGTAGGATTTCTAGTAGTTAACGCAGTGAGTGCAACAAGACAGGTACCAACAGTATTATCATTATCCAGATTAAGTTCAGAGAATAAACAGACATTATCAGAATGACTTGAATTTGTCGAGCAGAGATTTTGAAATTGGAAAGTCAAATCTTGAATCATTTTCATTTGAGTTTCCATCTGTTTCTGCAAAGTAGCAAACTTATCAGATTCAACAGGAACATGTGATTTTGCAAAAGAGGGACAATTAGGTCTGATATGACCTGAAATACCACAATGATGACAGACTGGGAAAAACTTAGTTTTTTCAGAAGAAATATTTTTTACCAGTGGTGGTGCCACAGACTTATAGTCTTTATCAATTTCTGAACAAGATTTAGTTGACTCTTTTACAAAACAGGTTTCATTTGAAATTTCACCAGAGAAACCAAGACCAGCAGTTCTAAAATGAGATCCTGATTGAAGTAACATCTTCACAGCTTCTGAACTTCCTTCAAACTTAGAGAATTTTCTGTGAGACTCATCTAACTTGATCTGCAAGCTATTCATATTATCAAGATAATTATTTCTGTCAGATTCACAAGACAGCAGATTATTTTTTAAATCAGCAATTTCCTGTTTCAAGAAAAGTTTTTCAGAACCCCAATCAGTTTGATTTAGCTCATCTTGTAAATCCTGCAGAGAGCTTGTAAGCTTGCAATTTTCATCATTCCACAATTTTTTAGATGAATCTAATAAGGCTTCTGACTTTTCAATTTCTACTTCAAGAGTTTTATTAGAAAGTTCAAGCTGTCTCATTTTTAAGTGCATGCCTTCTAAAACATCACATAATTGAGAATATTTATCAAGCAAATCATCATAGTCATTAGTTTGAAAATCACAGTCACCTTCTTCTGAGTCAGAAGAAAAAGAAGCCATGAGAGCCACATTTTTCTCAGTAATGTCTTCCTCATCATCACTCCAGGAGGTTTTTAGAGCATTTTTCTCACGAGAATCCCTGTATTTCTTATTACCACAGTCAGCAGCTAAATGTCCAAAACCACCACAATCATAACATTTAGGCTTAGAGGAACTAGCTTTAATTTCAGATCGATTACCTTTTTGATCAGAGTGAGAAAATTTACCTTTTGACGAAGAACCATTTTGCTCCTTTTTCGAAAAAGAATCAGAAGAATTTCTGGAAGCAGAGTTTTTTTTATTTAAGAATTTTCTGAATTCCTTGGTTAATAAGGCATATTCAGTAGCACCAAAATCCTTTTCAGCTTTATCAGTTTTGATAACAGATTTAAACGCAATATTTTTAGAAACCTTCTTTTCCCTAGAATCTTCCTCCATTAACTCCTGTTCAAAAGCTTTTAGATTACCTATTAATTCTTGTAGGGAATAGGTATCAAGATCATGAGCTTCTGAAATAGCAGTCTTCTTTTCCCTGTAACATCTAGGAAGAGATCTAAGGATTTTCATTACAATATCGTCTTCAACAATGGCCTTTCTTGGATTTACACTTTTAATAGAACTAGTGATAGAAATCACTCGTTTATAAAAATGGTCAACACTTTCATCGTTTTTCATCTGTAAAGAATCAAACTCATGTAAAAGCAATTGTAACTTGTGTTTTCGGATTTTAGCATTTCCTTCATAAGAAGTTGCTAATGTATCCCAAACCTCTTTTGAAGTTTCACAGTGTTTAATCTGTACTCTTTCATCCTCTGAAAGAGCAATAAAAAGAGCATTCATTGCTTTATTCTCAGCCTCACTATAGGCAATTTCCTCAGGAGTCCATTTCGCAAAAGGAGTTTGAATGAAAACATTTTTTTCTTTTTCAACAGTTGGATGAGTCCAACCATGTAAAATACACTGCCAAGCTCTAGAGTCCTGTGCAGAAATAAAGGCTTTCATCATGCCTTTCCAGTCCTCATAACCTTCACCTTTGAAGGCAGGAGGAGTATTTACTGAGGTACGTTCCATCTAATAAAAGTCCAAGGATCTCACTTAAAACAAAAAGTGACTTGCTCTGATACCAAATGAAATTACTAGATGGAAATAAAAAGAAAGAACAAACACAGAATAAGAAGAACACAAGATTTTAACAATAGTGGAAATCTCACTTGAGATCAAAACCACTACGAGACTGTAAAGTAGTCCACACTAGAAACCGAATCCACTAAAGTTGATCAAGAGTTACAGATATCAAGTTGAGATCAAAAACATAATCTCATTACAAGCATTAACAAAGCTAACTTGATAATGTAAAGTAAACAGATTGACAGACTAGTGTAGACAGCAGCTCGATTTGATCACCTTTGAAACTTGGCTTCCTATAGTCACAGATCACACAAGTGAGATATGACAAAGGTTGCAATTCAAGAGAAGAAATCAAGAGGTATAAGAGTTCACAAGAACTTCTATTCAATCAAAATATGCTCACAAAAGCAATATATCTTTACAATGCACAGAGCCTGCAATATATATAGGAAACTCCCCCATGAAATACGCCTTAATTGGCTAACCTGATAAGATTTTGATATTTCAAACAAAACAGAAAAAATCTTATCAAGAGGTTAGCAATGTTAATCGAATATATCATATGAAAGTCAAACAAACTCAATTAAATAACTTCCATAAACATAGGAGATCAAAAAGGAATCAGATTCATATTTACAGTAATTTAGGAAATTGCTCAGTACACCCATTTTGGTCTTTCCTAGTAGGACCAGGAAAGACATGGTTGTGTTGAGTTTCAAACAAAAGCTGTTCCAGCTTCTTACAGTTGTGGTACCCCATACAGAAAAAATAAGAAGGCAAAGCAATCACTAATCGATCAATATTCTTAATCAAAACCTACCAACATTACACAGACCTACTATGAGTCTATGACTGTGGAGTGTGGCACCAATCCAAACGTATGCCTCCACCAAAGATCATCTTCAATTGCTTCAGTTTTATTGGAATACACTTCAACTTTCAAATATATAAGTGACCATACAGCACAAAATCACAGTGTTGTCAAAAATGGATCACAATTCCTAACTAATTTTTAGCATCTTAGAATACCTGCGAACCAGCCATATTATTGCTGTCATAAATATTATTGCTGTACGAGCACAACACAACACCCAGATTACAAATCCATAAAGTCATTGCGAAATTGAACCAGAGACAGGCACGGAAAGCCTTTTTCCTGTCATTTTTTTTGACCATCTGTGTGAAGCAAGGTGCTGCAGAAGTTGCCTGAGATGATTGGCACAATCGAATGATTCTTCTTTTTCTTAATACTTTTGGGTTTGTATAGTTGAGTGTCATTGTATAGATCAAACTATTGTAGTTTAAGCTTGGTAGAGTACACCCATCAGCTTGATCTGTATAGAATGCATTGAAACTAAACATCCATCAGGTTCACCGTACATGTACTATTGTGCATAAATGTTTAGTTTGAAGATCAACCTGTTAAATAACATAATACTGGAAGGCATTGAAACTAAGCATCCATCAGGTTCACCATACAGTTCACCTTCCATTTATTAAACAAAATCATCATTTATTTCATAAAATCAGTACCTAAACAATGAAACTTAAGTACAAACAATAAAATACCACAAATGCCAAGTAGATAAAATTTCAGAAATGGCTAGCTAATCGTAAGGTGCATAAGATGTAGTTTTACTTTGATGTATTCTAGCCCTTTTTGCCATGATTTCTTGCTGGCGGTCTTTAATATATTCTGCTTGCACAGGATTTAAGGTAGTAAGATCCATCAACATTATCCTATCATCCTCTCTTTGTTCTTTTATTTGCTCCTTCTTTGCCTTCAGATTGATTATCTCCTGTTCTTGAGATAACAACAACTGAAAACGCTCCTCTTTCTTCTCGATTTCTCGTGCTTTGAGTTCCCTAAATTGTTGTAATTCTGATGTCAAACTTTCGTTAGCTTTTTCTTTCTTCAACAAATCTTTTGCCTGCTTTTGGCCAATTGGACGCTCCATGATTGATGACTGAATAGTTGCATCATTGCCTTCTTCTAAATTTATTGCACCATTCACTTCCTCCGTGTTTACAGACCTCCTCCTTTTTGTAGTTACTTTAGCCTTGCTACCATACACAGAAAGCCATTTCGGATGGCGCTTCATCACATTCCAACTGTGTTCCTGTGTAAATGCTTTATTGTATTTGTCCTTGTACATTTGTTTGGCTCGTTGGATCTACAAGTATATAACAAAAAATTCATAACAATAAAATGGAATTAAACTACTTCATGTATATTGAAACATATATCTAGCTACTTTGATTACCTTATCTTGCTCATTCTCCCCACTTTTTTGTCGATATTGAACTTGTTCATAGAATCCACAAAATTTGTTAAACAGATGCTTGAATTGCCGACCAACGGTGCTGCAAAGAAGTCCTTTGTCTTTCACTATCAAAGTTCTTATTTTTATGAAAAATGCTCCCAAATGGCTTCCCAATATTTGTCACTTTTTTGGTCGTTTCCATATATGGGATCAAGACCAACATTTAGCCAAGATGATACTAGAAGAAGATCTTCTTGAACTGAGTAATTGGCAGATCTTGATGATGTCCTCTTCGAGGAAGATCCATCTTGAGTATCAGACATCATAATAGGCTCTTCATACATATAACCATTTTCCATATCATCATCGTTGATAGGAAACGTGGCATTAGGTGTCGATCTTTGGTTAAGGAGTTCGGTGTAGGAAAAATCATTTCCAGATTCCATTCTGCATAAGAAAAATACTTGAGAACATTAACGACAGTAGCAAATATCAATTGAAGTCTGTAAGTAGCCATTTTCAATTGAGTCTGTTGCATTGTTACACATATCATGATACTTCTAAAATACCCCTATCTGAAATACCAATTCAAAGTATAATACATAAGAATTGCAGTACGTATGAAATTTGAATAGCAGTAATCAAATAACATAAAAAGAGAAATAAAAAATTGGATAGAGACTTAACGAAAACAATTAACGTATCAAATTTGATAGAGACTTAACGAAAACAATTAACGTACAATACCCAACAAGAGATAATAACATCAAGTGGGCTAACAACATCGAATGGTTTCATTCAAATAACAAGAAATTGAACATCAATCATCATTGGTTTCAACAAAATTGGGCAAGAAAGTGAATACAAATCTGTATATGAGGTGAGTGCCGAGATAAACAAAGAAAATTAGGAAGAAAGTGAAGAAAATTAGGATTGCTTCTATATATGCTTTGTCAAGTGAGTGCCGAGACAGACTAGTAGGTATAAGATGATCTACCTAAAGAAAGCGTAGGGTTCACTTGCACAGATTTGTTGGCCTCATTAATCATTATAGCCAGTTAGTTATCTTCAAAACTCAGAAACCCTTAATCTCTCACGCGCTTTTGAAAACGTTATTTGAATGAAATCGCTTCTGATTGAAAGTGAACCCTACGCTTTCTTTAAAGCTGCTAGCAAATTCATTCCAGATAAACAAAATTGAGCAAAAAAGTGAAATAAAAAATCAAAAAATAGAACAAAGAAAACGCACCTGAATAGAAGACACGCACGACTGCACTTTGCGACGTTGAGAAGATTGGAGAAGTCGAGTTCAGCTGTTTATTAACGAGGTGGAGAAACCCTATCCTGAAAATTTGGGACGTTTAACAGAAAAGTCGAACGTTGGGGGATTTTAACTTCAAGCTATATTCTCTCTCCCAAATAGTTAAAAGTAGCTAGAGATTATTTTGGGAAGCTAAAATTGACTTAGCTATAGGGTACCTGTTGGATGCTATTTTAGCTATATTTCTGTTAATTTTCAAAAAATAATAGCTTTGGGGTATCTGTTGGAGATGCCCTTAGATTACCACTATAAACCTACAAAGCGCAGTGATGGGAAAATTGTCACACTTCCTTCTTCGCTTGTGTTGAATAAAATTAAGCTTCAGGCTTCTCCCTTCGATCCCCGTTACCAGAACGGGCAAAACCTCTATTTACCACAAGTAAAATCAGGACCTTGGTATCCCAAATCAACCATTTTAACAGCAGCACCAAGACTAGTTTAGACAGTAGTAAGGATCCAATTAACCATCTCAACTCCATTCATCTTCACAGTATGATGAACTGGGTATTGCTGCTGTCAACAAACCCCACCCAATCTACTCTAGATTTCAAAGCGGATTAATAAAACTCGAGACATAAGATTCACACACAAAGATTGTCCAATCCATAATTATGGATCAGACCACGAAGGACTTCAGACATTGTGAACTCTGGAGAGGAGGGGAAGGGTACAAAATACAAACCTCTGAGAATTCATAAACATATATATCAAATCTCTCAAGGCAAGTGTGATTCCGAGATTTTTGCTCAAAAAGTCCCTGACAAAAGTGCTGTGGTTATTTTACTTAGAGGAAACTCTAAATTTAATACTTTCAAATTCATGCTTGAAGGGTTGAAGCAAAGTGTAAACTGAAATAGATTTGGCAACTGATTCACTTCCACTAATCTTCCTAATGATTACAGTAGAAAACCTCTATTAGTCATAAGTCAACTAGCATCACATGTACTTCGCAGATGGGAAAGAATTTTTTTTTTTTTTTTTTAAGTACCATCGCATGTCTCCTGATACGCGTTTTTGGTTTATATTGTACTTGCTTCTGTAAAAAATAACAATGTCAGATAGCACAGGAATTTTGCTTATATGTAAAAATGTAGCTGTATCTCATATACCAAAACTTTGAACCAAAGAAAAAAGAGAATATTCCAAAACTGTAGAGCTTCTTGGATTGCACGAGTGTTTTTTTATCTTATATGTGACCAGCTACTGTAACTACAGATTAAGGCTGCACATCAAAATACTAGTACCGTTTGCAAGTTACATTGTGAAAACATCCAAGTAGTTCCCATAACCTACTTTCAAGACCGACATTACTCTACTTTCAACAGCAATCTTGTGGCAACTAAAACATTCACCAGATAACATGAAATCACCTCCTCAAGATTCCTACCTTATGTGACAATTACTGTTTTCTGAAAATACTGATAATTCCATCCGCCAAAGATTTCATAGCACCCCAAAGATTTGTTGTTTTCGGAGGTTCTGCATCATCAGCTGGCCTACCAGTGACGTCTCTGCAAAATGAATTCAGCTTACGTATAAGCAACAACTGGCTCAAGAAGTAGATTTGGATGAAACATCCATGTTTATTACATGTGCTTTTAACTTAAAGCTAAGCATATCAGATACAGTTCCAAGGGGATTGTATTATTAAGGCTTCAACTGCCCATACTTTACTACAAACAGTTTCAACATAAGCAAAACATGAGAGAAGTGAATAAATTAATAATGTGACAAGACTAGGTTCATTGGTTAGTAAACTGTGAATGGTATTGTAGGAAATAGTATACCAGGATGAAATGTCAATCACTAATCTGTTTTTTTTTTTTTGGCCCTTTAAACAAAAGGAAAGAAAGATAACGATAAAAGATCTTGATATCAGGTTATTCACATACATTCTGGCTAGACCAGAAAAAATACACAAACTTATATCTCTATATTACATTAGCCACCGTTGAAGCGAAAAACTCAAAAACAAAAAGGAAGAGTGATCCCAGCTAGTGGTATCAATAGAGTTTTCTCATCCAGAAACCAAAAATATATATATTAAATTAATTACAGAATATAATTAAAAAACAAACTGTATTGTAAATGATACAATCAAGAGCTCACAGCAGAAAAAAAACAACAGAAATAAACAAGCGTAGTCTAGTAGCACCTGGACATAGCACAGACATGGTGTTTTAGCTGATATTTGAGAAAATCAATTGCACAAGAATAAGCTCTAATCAGAAAACTGATTCATGCATAATGTTTGGCACTTGACATAATGTAACAGAAAGCCAATTTTATTTGTTTTTATCAGAAACTAATTGGAGAAGAATAGTTAATAATAGCACCACAGCTATTCCTATCATATATGTGCGTGAGGATCTAGCTATTCATCTTATGAACCTCGGCTAGGAAAACGCATCTGTTCATTCTTGGAACCAAAAGGAGCCAAGAGCTCTACTAACGTGTATGAAAGTTGCAGTAAAACCTTGGCTAACCAAAAGAAAGGTAAAGAACAGTAAGCGGAATGGACTAAGCAATCTTCTCAGCTTTGTTTTTAGATAAAAAGAGTGCTAGATATATGGTCATATACGCTGAGATATAATTCAGCAACCAAGTTCATACTCTTCCGATGTTAATCTTGTTCACATCCATATTTAGAAAACTGTCAGCTTTTCTCTCTGTGGTACAAGCAATCTACATTTTTACACGTATTCTACGTGCTTTAGCTATTTTGACAAATTGAAATGACCTGTCTATGGCAATACATGATCACTAAAAAACAGAAATATTTTAATGCTGTTCAGAATGATAACAATGAGATTATGAACATTAGCATACAATACAAAACTTACTCAGATAGTTTGTCTGCCTCTAGTGGCAGTTGTTTATCTGCAGCGATGGAATCAAGTCGATCAGCCTGAGGGATCTCTTCTTGTTGCTTCGTTTTACGCTCTGAATCATTAAGATCCAGCTTACTAATATCATCATCCGTATCATCAGAACTTGGAGAGGCTGTAGTAGTTTCCCCTATTTGTAAATGCTTTTCTTCAGAGATATAATCATGTCGATCAGCCTGAGCTTCCTCCATTTTACTATCCTGAGATTTATCATGTGAATGAGAAATGACCTCAAATCCTCCTTGTAACATCTCACATCCTGGAGCAATAGAGACAGATTGATTATTCTTTTGTTCCTCCACTATATCAGGGTTTTTTAATGAAGATTTCTCAGCATTCGCTTTCCCAATATTATGTGTGGCATCCATATCAGAACCTCTCCCCTGCAAGCAAAATACTACTTTAAGTGAGTACAAAAGGTTTTAAGGTATATCAACACAGAATATTATTTATAAAATAAAAATAAAATAGAGCAGCATTATATTTGAAGTTATGATAGATATGAGGACTGAAAATGGAAAGTGAGGCATTCGAACAAGCTAGAAGTGATCCCTTGCAAAAGAAAATGCTTGAAGATTACTCAATTCAAGAAGCCTGTAATGCATCAGGAACCAACAGAAACTTATTTATTGATGCACTGAAATTAAAGAAGACTCAACAAGAATGAATAAACCAACATTAGCTTAGTATCTACTCATGAAGTCACAAATTTTAAGTACTCATGATGATAGGGTGAACCACGTCTCATAATTAAGTTATGCTTCATGAACAAAGAGAAGAACCATATATATCTCAGTATGAAAATCACAGCCACATGAACAAAGACTCTCAAAGAAAAACTTATTATGCTTCTCCACTGCATAAATTAAGTTACTACATGTGTAAGGTACGAATCAAAAGGAAAGGGAAATTAAGGGGATATGTGATCAAGAATTAGGCACCCATTCGGTTTTTACCTTCTAAGGCTATTATCTCGTCTTGATACTTCTCTTAAATGATTCCCAATCAACTATACGGTAACTTACTTCAGTCTTTTTGAAGTTGAAATTTTGAGAAAAAACAGTGGTGGTGTAGTACCTATGTACCTAAAGTAAATAACATATGAGATTTTGCAGCCAGAATAATAAAGATCGAGAATGAAAGATTCCAAATAGGAGATTCAAATGTTCCTCAAGAGAAATGTTACTAGTAGGTCTAGAATGATTGGCCGTAATTAAACCTCCTAAGATTATGATTCAGCTTGCAAATTCCATATCTATAATCCAAATCGGTTACCAAAATCATTCCACAACATAACCTTAGAATAGATACACTAATAAACGATGATCCATATCTAATACTTACTGGAGTGATAACCTCTTCGGACAAGATCTCAACTAAGGAGCATGTCTGCGATTCTTCCTTAGCTTCCAAACACCCGTCAGTGGTAACACTAAGATCCGCGTCATCTTCCACCTCAGAATCAGTTCGAGCACTGGCACCTCTAACTTCAGCCAAAGCCTCACTTCCTCTCACTCCTTCTCGTCCCAAGGAATGCTCAATCCCACCACACGAGAGCGAAATCTTATCTCTGTACTGGAGCTCCTGTAGGATACCCCTAACTCTATAGTAACAGCCACCCACTTGTTGCTTAGTATACTTAAAAGGAGGAAACTTCCCCGCATTCATGGCCCTGTACCTGCAAACAATGATCACCCAAATACCTTCATCTACTTCCCTACTTATCGAAACTGCCAATTCTACAACCTAAAACTCTCTAAACAACAAAAATTGGATACACAAAAACCCGAAAACAACTAAATTACATGAACCCAGTAAACATTTCATAATCAAAAGAAGTTATATACACACTTACTCATTGACAAATGATTCTACAAGTGCTTGGAGGTCCTTCTTGCTAAGCCTCCTTCCACGGACTTTGTTGCCACCTGGGTTCGGTTCCTCTGCAGCAGCGGCAGCATTATTAGCATAGGGCCTTCTTCCTCGCAGCCCATTTCGTGGCACTGCAAAAACCCACAAAAGCTTAATCACAAATAAACACTGAAATCTCCAAGTCAGGGTGGTTTTGAGAGAGAAGAATATACCGGATTTGGGGAGGTGATTGAAGGTGAGGGCTCTTCTTAACATGCTCTGTGGACTCATTCAGTCGATCGTTACCGGAAGCATTTGTGCTCTCCTAGGTTTTCACATAGCAGTAGAGACAGAGAAGAGAGAACCCAAGGGTTTTAGGGTGTTTTTGAGTTCCCAAAACGAAAAAGGGTTTATAAACCATATTCCCCGTTACGGACTTAAGAGAAAGGAAGGAAAAAATTATATACTAAATTTGTAAAATCTGTTTTCTTTTTTTTTATGTTAGAATTTTTTTTTTGACAAAAGTATCACTTTAATTATCAAACTATATATAGTTAGAGCAACTTTAGCAGACTCTCTATTTTGACTTTTTAGCTATTTTAGAGAGTCTGTTTAGTTTTTTATCAAAATTAAGAGCTCCAGCAGACTCCTAAGTGGGTAGCTATTTTAACTCTTAGCTATCTCGCTCCTAAATATAGAGAGCGAGATGAGGCTCTCTATAATTTAATACTTTCCTTTTAGATAATTCTATGTAATGTATAATTGTATTTAAGGTAATTTTTTTAAAATTTAATTAATATATAAGTTCAAAATAGTTAAAATAGAGAGAACTGATACAGACATATTTTTAAACTGACTAGCCAAAATGACATTTTAGCTATTTTGGCCAAAATTTAACTAAAAAATGGCTAGCATTGCTAAAGTTGCTCTTAGACAGAATACACATTCTTAACATATTACAACTAAAACCAGATTTTGTAGATACATGAAATGACTAAAACATCCAAATATATAACAAATTAAAATACAGAATTCAAAATCAATTTTAAAAACTAATTAATATAGTAAAAAGAAAAAAATACAAGGAAATTTAAGATGACATTTATTATCATAGAAGTTTATATGGAAAATTTGGATATTACGTCAATTTATTTATTTTTTTTTCCACAAATTAATTTAATTTTCAAAATAATTCATGTTAAGAGATCGATTGTATCCCTATTTCATTAATCTTATCTTCTTCTTTTCTCTTCATCTATACATAGGTTTGACTCTTTTTTTATCTAAACACACTCCATAAGGCGTTGAGTTTTGTATTATGTTTATGATTTGAAGAATAATAATAAATTTCAATGATTTTTTAAGAATAGCAAAAGAAATCATTATTGACATCTACAAATATCAATATATATTGATATATACTAATCACACTAGATATATATAGTCAAATAATAATATATTTTATATTTTTTTTGTGGTTAGGGATATTTTATGTACTTTAGGTAGTATATTTAATAAAATATTAGAATGAGAAATTAAAGTAGTAATGTATTGAGCAAAGAGTGTGTATTAAGAGGTTTGATGAGTGTATATAAATTTTCTTTTTGGTCACTCAACTTTTAACAATTTCACTTTGGTCATTCATTCCGTCTGTTTTCTTTCATCTTAAGAGAGAATGAGGTTACTTATATGAGGCGAGAGAGTTTTACGTTTAATTAAAATAAATAACCACTAATTATTTCCATCTTGAAAATACCATCACAGTTAACAGGGATATCACATTTTATTTTTTTAATAGAGAAAAACACATGGAATGACCAAAGTGATAATACAATGATATAGCTGAAATCACCAAAGTAAAGTTTTTAAAAGTTGAATGATCAAAGTTTCAAACCAAACATAGTTAGATGACCAAAGTGATATTTCTTCCTTTTCTTTTTCCATCTCAATTTATTTCATAATATTTTTTCTTTGAAATTGTTTCTATTAATAAAATTCTATAAAATCTAAATAAGCAAGAAAAGAATTAATTTCAGTTTACCTACTTGAACTTTGGTTGAATCATCACTTCAGTCCCTGTACTTTTGATTTCATCAACTACACCCCTATACTTTCTAAATTAATCAACTAATACTAATTTTGTAAATTCCGTACAAACGATCTATCAATACCAAATGATTTTTGGTATATTTTCCCTACATTAATGCACCGTTATCATATTACGATTATAAATAAAGCTAAACAAATCATATAATCAAGTTGAACAATAGAAAATAAACAAAAACAAATCATATATGATAAAACAAAAAGAAATCACCATATATGATTTGTTTTCTATTGTTCAACTTGATTATATGAATTGTTTAGTCTTGTTTATAATTGTAATATGTTAACGGTGCATTAATGTAGGGAAATGGTACCAAAAAGCCTTTGGTATTGATAGATTGTTTGGACGAAATTACAAAATTGGTATCAGTTGATTAATTTAGGGAAGTACAGCGGTGTAGCTGATGAAATCAAAAGTACAGGGACTGAAATGATGATTGAGCCAAAGTTCAAGTAGTTAAACTGAAATTAATTCGCAAGAAAATAATCAACAAAAAGGACCAAAATTCACACACTAAACATAAAAACTAAAAAATTCACACATTAAAATGCTAGACTTGTTATATGAAACATGTTCATACCAAGACAACAAACTAAGATTTTGGGGCAAACTGTGAGACACGCCTAATTTTGAATATGTCATACTCAAATCCAATTAAGAGATTAGTGGCTAATGTGATGTTTGAGTTTTTCACAGACAATGCCATTAGAGTTGTGCTACACGCATAAGAGAACCTAGAAAATTATGAAACAACTTTTAGTTCATAGCATATTCTCATGTTAGGTCTCATTGGTGAAGGGACTGAAATCTCTTGCAATGTGCTTAAAACTCTTAAAATGCATGCAAGAGTTGAGGTGGAAAAGATCACTAATTAGAAGGGGTAGTGGGTTTATTTTTAAGTAAATCTCTTACACTCCTTGTGCAAAGCATGTTATGCAGCTGGCTTGGAAGGAAGCTCGCTACTAGGTAATTTTTATCTCTAATTTTTTTAATTCTCTAGGTTTACAGTCATGCTACTTTGGTTCAGAGCATTTGTTCTTTGATCTGCTTTGGTGTGGTTAGCATGGTGATGGTGCGACAGCTCTTATTCTTAAGATTTTAGGTCCTGACCTCAGCAACAATTGCTCACAGGCAAGCTAATGTCCTTAATTCTATCTTTCTTTTCAGAGTAATTTGTCACAGACAAAATAGTAATGAAAACCTTTTTTTAGTTTGAACATGTTATTTGTATAGGAGGTATGCTAGATGATGGGAGCCTAAGCTCGCAGACAATAATAAACCCTACAATCGTTAGTAGTATAGACATAAAAACACAATAACCAAACATACATGAGTTTCATAGACAAAACTACACATAACTACATAAAAACTATTACAAACCAAGAGTAGGGAGTAGATTACACTTTTAGAGACACTTTTGATGGCTTCAAGTCGTGTGGATCCTATGGAATGAGAATCGGTGGCGGCTGGATGAAGGGTGGAGAATCGGCAGGATTTTATGGTGGTGGTGATGGATTTTGGTTAGTGTTTTTATGTAGGATCTTTGGCTGAAAATTGGTAGAGCTTTGGCTAGGGTTTTTGCTTTAGAATGTGACATTTTTTTCTGTGTAAAAGTTGGCTATTTATAGAGGAAAAGCTAGGTATTGCCGGCAGCCCTTGTTGCACAAGGCAATCACAAAACCTAGTAGAATAAGGTTTTGAAACCTTCCTTTCATAGTTCAACTAGGTTTTCTTTTTCTGATTTTTCTTCAAGGCTTGGGCTTCACATCTTCATGGACTTCATATGTGGTCTTGACGTCTTCATTTGGTGAACTTGATCCATGAATAATGCCCCCAGCCGGCCTATCACAAAACTGGCACAAATCTGCCCTTTTCCAGCAGCTTCTCCTAACTTGACTAGGAGAACTTCTTCTTCGTATTTTTCTTCAATGCCTTGGCTTGGTGTCATCCTCCTTCCTTCCTTAAGCTTGGACCATCTTCACAAATGCACTTGTACACCATATGATCCATTGAAAACAGAAATTTCGAAAAGGAGGCAGTAGCATCTTGGAATCGGCTGGAAAAGACCTTGCTGTAGTAACTCCGGCATATCTCCCTCCTTGGAGCTCCGATTGATGCGATTCTAAGTCTCAGCTAAACTAGACACACACAGCTACTTCCATATAAAACAGTTTGATCAAAATCCTTGTGAGTCATCGGGAATGATTTTTCGAAGTTGGGACACAGTCCCAGGAAAATCCTGGAAGTCCCTGGATTGGTTTGCTCGAACTGCTGTTTTGCAGCCATCTTTTGGGCGACTTCCCGAACTCCGATTGATCTGAAATCTGAACACAAAATTCCTCAGTATATGAATAATACGTATACCAAATTTCATTAAATTCGGACAAGGATAGATCACGTTTTTACTCATCTCAGAATCACGAAAAAGACAACTTGCATTATTTTCCAGATTTCTCAAACTTAGTCATTTTTCGGATTCTTAACCAACTTTTCGCCAAACTCTACCAAATTAACACTAAACTATATTATGACTCTATCTTAGACAAATAAGGGTTAAACAAAGCATAAATGAGGGCATAAGCATATAATATCGTCACACATTGTGCTCCTATATATCACTAGACCAGAAGTTCAATACAACAAGTTGACAACTCTGGATCAATAGAGAATTGTACAAAAGTTAACGTTGATGGCAACTCTAATGAAGTATTTGACTAAGTTAGCAGAGTATTTGATTTCTTTTCCTTAGGGTATTTGAATGAGCGTTCTTTTGTATTGTATTGAAAACGTAAAAGTTAAAAAAAAAATAAAAAAAAAAAGTTAAAAATCTCTCTCTCTCTCTCTCTCTCTCAAATGAAATTCTTGTTTTTAGGGTTGCTCAACATCTATTGATGCACAAATATATATATGGGTGTTAAGAACTTAAATCATCTTTTAGACCACATTTTCTTAATATAATTAAGTTATTTTGGTTACTTGAACAGATCAATGGAAAGAGGACGATGCAAAAACTGTAGATTTTCTCCTTAAGAATTATGCTTTAAGAAGAACTGTTGAACATATGAAGAACACACATATAAAGTTATTTTGTATTAAGTGCAATGATATATTCGATTGGGATGAATATGGAGATGCTTAAAATGTTCATTTTGACTAGGGCTGTCATGGTACGGTTACCAATATGTTTTTACCATTACCATTTACCAACCACCAAAGTCGGTATACCAATAGTTTGGTACGGTATGGTACATATTGGTACGGTACGGTTGGGCCTTGTACCAACATTAAATTGGGCTAGTTTTTTTCATGAAAAATAAGACCTGCCCCAAATCTTTTAAGGTTTTCCTGCTATGAACTGATGCATAATTTCAATATATAATTATTGTAATATGAAATGATCAACAAAGAGTTATAAAACTAACTTAACAAAGTTCATACAAGTGATACAACCATAAAGTTACAACTCACAACTCATAAAACAGTTCAAAATTCAAATTATTCAATAACACATTAATAAATCACAAACATAGTTCAATGAAAGTAAAAAATTGTTCACATTGTTGACGGCTAAGATTAAAGCAATCTTCAATCAACGGCTAGGATTAGATAATTTTATATATATATATATATATATATATATATATATATCAGTCGATACGGTAATTACCATGGTATGAGAAATGTATTACCGTGCCGTACCGCAAATAGAGGAGTTGGTACGGTTACCGTACCGTGCAAGTCGATTACCGACTATGTCGGTTACCAATTTAATCGGCTCGGTTGGTTTTGCGGTAATTGTGGTAAATTACCATACCATGCCAGCCCTAATTTTGACAATTATAAAAATAGTAAACACAAAGGGTTTAATTTTTGTTATAAGAAGAAGTGCTTGGCTCGAATCTTCAAAACTATAATCAAGCATGTATGTATTCACACAAGTGGTAACGAGCATTAAGAGAAAGAGAAGGAGGATGAGAATGAGCATGAGGAGGAGGAAGATGAAGAATGGGTAGAAGACGACTATGACATGTGAAGTACTGTCCTAGTTGCTATTTAGGGTTTATTGGACTACGTAACTAATGTTTATTTACTCTAAATTTAATCTTAATGAATAGATTATGTTTATTTTCAACCATCAATTACATTAGTCTTTATCAACTTTCTTGACTCAAAAAGATTTGTACGTTCTCCTAATTTTGGTTGGAACGAATCTCCCAACTCAGATTGGTAGTTTCTATATAAGCAAGTTTCATATTCAAATAACTCAACTAATCTCAGTCTTGCTAGCTTTAAGAATTTTGTTTCAATAGGGTGAAGACTGCAATTACAATCAAAGCAAAGTCTAGACCAAGACCGAATAAACGATTTTCAGTAAAGACCATATATAGTAAGTAGATGGATGTCAGCCTAACTGACTTCAAGGTGTAGTGATTTGCGATTGACTCGGATGACAATTTTTCGACTTTGAGTACAAGTACAATGCAGAAGCAACCACGAGTGCACGAGACTCAGTTTGTTCCTGATTTCCCTCCGACCCCTATGAATGTTGGGTTATCACTTCCATTTCTCTCCGTTTCTTTTGTTCTAATGCTATAAATTGGGACAACTACGTAGGTCCTAAGTATAAGAGGAAGAGAAGAGGTGTAGAGAGACTCAGTTGTCTTGCACAAGCAGCGGTGAAACTCTACATCTGTAGAGTTACTCGTCTCTTAAAACAAGAGAGCTTTAGAGTTGGAGTTGTTATGACTATGCATTGCTTTAATGATGTTGTTGTTAATGTTAATCATGGAGTTCGGGCGATTGTGTTATATGCAAGAAGGGTGTTGACAAATTTTTTTTGGTGTAAACCCAAACAATGTGGAGTTACAGCATTTTGCAAGATGATTGAGGAGAGTGTTGTCTGGGACAGTATGGATCTCCATCCATTTTTACAACACACAGAGGGACGGCTCTTGCTCCATGTGTGTTGTATTTTGATACTGGAAGAAGCTAATAATCTGAAGAAGTGTGAAGCACTAGTTAATGTGACATCTGAGATAATTGTTCACATTTGGTGAGATGATGAATTTTAATGATTGGTTTAAAATCAATTATAATTCATGCCCATCCAAAGTTATATTTAGGGATTGGTTGCTCGAAGGAAACGTGGATCTATTTAGACATTGTTAGAATTATTAGAGAGCACGCATAGGATCTTCTTGAGACCCCGCTCAACCCCTTGCCCAATCTTAGTATGATAAAGTCAAAAGAGCTGCACAATTGAGTGAGGCTGAGATTGAATATAAGTATTCTAATTAGTTCTTTTATATCAATCTTACCATCTTTGAGTTTATGCTGAAAAATAGAGAAGCTCAACTTAGCTTGTTTATGAATTTAAGAACTTACTGTAAGTTTGGCTTGCTAAAGAAATAGAAGCCGCCTCCAGCCCTCCGCTTTACTTTCTCTAAAAGGCTTTGGTTATTTTTGAAGATTCAGTTTAGACTTTGGTGGTTATTTACTTGATTTATGGTACATAGAAACAATTTAATTTATGGATTTGATCTTGTAATTTTAATTATAACTTTCGCTTTAAGCTGCTTTTGAATATGCAATTTACAATATATATAGTAAGTAACTTTCAAAATGATCTTTGTACGAAAATTGTAAGTAGCTTTCAAAATTCTTCAAAGAAAGATAAAATTCAATCTAGTGTTTGCATGTTTGAACATTAATAAAATTTAAGGTTTCAATCTCATTCTAAATTCTTTAAAGAAAGATTTTAAAAAATGCTATAATTACAAACCATGATCGAGTGAAATGATTTTGTTTATCTCAACTAAAAGTAATGATTCTTCAGTATTTATATATATATATAGGGTTACCATTCATCAATAAACTTACAATTTTTAACACTTGCAATTTGTTAATGATTGAGACTTATAAAATAAAATAAAGTTACAAATGGGTGAATCACTTGAGCTCAATACAGGTTGAGAATAATTTCAACATAGCACAAGTTGTCGCTACCCACTTCATGTATAATTCTTTATAGTTATGGTATTCTTTTACACGGTGATATGATTTTACTTTTTATTATTGATATGTTTCGATATGAATTAGACCGTTTGACACATAAATTTAAGAAACTCACGGCTTTAAAGAAACTATCATCTACCGCAAAAGTCAAGTAGATTTGTTTGGAATAAAGAGAAGAAAAAAAATGGTTCCATCTACGTCAAAATATGAAAATTTAGAGTATTTCTGTTAACATATGAATCAAACATTGAGCTACTTAAATGTTGTTATGTTAAAATATATGATTCATTGACATAATTTTTGAGTCACATTACAATGCTAAAAGATATTAAGAAAATTACATAAATTTATTTTACATCAATAATCAACCATAATAGTAGGACAATATAATGACAATTAATCTTAATTAGTCAAATCTTCGAGGGAGTATAGAACTCGCCCATCTGCTCCTTTAGCTTGATAAGTGTAAGATGATCTAAGATGAGATGCGGGTGTCATACCAAAGCATTAAGTTCTACTGAAAAGAAATTTTGCATGGCTGTAAGTGCTTCTCGTGGTCATGAAATGTTTTAAAAGCTTAATATATATATATATATATATATATATTTTTTTTTTTTTCACTATGTCTCATACTTCTCACTCAAGAATAACATATTCTACATCATAGTATTAAGAGTGACATCGTTTAACAACAAGAGTCCTTACAATTCCTTAGAGGGTAGACGAGAAACAATATTCTCAATTTTAACATCTATGGAAAGTGATGTAGAACTTCGTATTACACCACTAGCTATCTCATGAAATTTGATGGTTGTAGTGTGTGTAATAGCTGAAAGGATGATAAAAGTATAAAGAATGTAGCTCTAGTTAATTACAGGAATGAAATATATTAGATTTTTATATAAAAAAACAATAGTAAACCATATCAAGTTCAACTACTATTTCCATGTCAATCTTTTTAACTTGGTCAGCCTAAAAACTTATTAGTCATAAAGTAGCAGAGACACCCTTTGGAGGAGCAGATCGCCCAAATTTGGCCTTGAGCACCAAGTGACAGACGAGATTCTGATATTTATGGACAATCCAAATTTCTTTCGACTTCAAGGCTTAGAAGGAAAAATCAACTTTTTCTTTGTGCTAGGGTTTCTCTATGCAAGTATGTAACATCCATATTTTCAAAGTTTCTTAAAATTTGTTTTAAAAATCGAAAGTAGAAAGTAGATGTCGTCACGATTTCGTTATATTTTTTTCGGTGACGTTTTTGTGTTTCCAAGTTATTTATAACAATTTTGAAATTTTGTTAAAATTTAAACTGTTTACATTGCACTGCAATCCTGATTTTCTTTATACTATTAGAAAGCATTTATTGAATAGACTACAATTGTGCACGCCTTGTGGAAGGAACTGCCTGGGAGACTTACTATTACATGGTGCAAACGTTCCCCTATTTTATTCAATATTATTATATGGCAAATGTGAGGCTTACTACTACAATCGGTCATGATATTATGTTATTTGACTTTCGGAAATATTTTCTCTTATGAGACTTTCATTATCTAATAAATTCACGAACCAACGAGGCTGGTTTTTTATTACAAAATTATCTGGAATTCGGCCAATGAGATTGATCGTAATATGTTATTATTTAGTTTTCTAAAATATTTTTATTTTAAAAATATTATCTATTTGTTCGATATATCAGCGGGGATGATTTATAACCTTGATTTTTCTGAAACGTGGGCCATTTTATTAAAATGCATGCATTGTGGTTTTTATTTATAAACTAACTGGAAAGTAATATAATACTTTTATTTAGAGTATTATATTAATTATTTATTTTTATCCACTCACTCTAACATTTTTAATTTACTTTCTCTTGAGCCTTTCGTTTTAAATCGCCCAGCTTGCATATTAGTTTATTGGGTGAAGAGTACTCGGAGTCGAGACATAGTCATCATCGTCGTTGCTTCCGTAAGGTGGGATCCATTGATCCCTTATATGTCTATTTTTGATTGTTTTTCCAGATCATTGTAGTAGACTGCTCTGATTACCTCTGTTTATTTGTGGCGGTGATTGTGATTTGGGGAGCAGATGACTCTAGGTGTTGAGATTAGAACTGGATTTAGAAGTGTTTTTATTCATTGCAGATTTTAGTTGTCCATTCTAAGATTGATTTATCAATTTTTCGATAGAGTTAGTCTTAAAGTGATCCTTGCAGGGCCTTTATGTTGGTTTGAGGGTGAAATCCGGGGTGAGTCTTGTCACGGTTTGTGATGAAATTCACAAAGCAGGAGGAATGTGAGGAATGTAAGGAAGTGGTTTCAGGATGACCATGGTTCTATGAGAAGTCGATGTTTGTGGTAGTTGTTTTCGTTGGGTTGTGCGACCCTGCTTGAGTTTTGATCCAAACTATTCTAGTTTGGGTTGAAATTCTAGGGTTTCCGCCGGCTTTGTTGCCAAGAATGTTGTTACATTTTTTTTCGAACAACGCTAAGTCAAGTCGTCGACTATGACGGTAAGTGGGCAAAATTCCAAGTCATCTATCATGTTAATGCGCCGATCAAACAGGTGTACCCTCCCATGCATGGTTTACTAGTTCGGATCTAAGAGAATTCCAGCTACCTTGTCCTTTAAGTATGCCATAGACGTTTGAGTTCTGTAAGGTGAATGGTCTCCTAGAGCATCCGACATCAGGTTGTCTAGGGCTGCCAGATTTGGATAAAGTGCAAGTGGCGGGTGGGAATGAGAACCCGAGCCCGTGGTAAAGGTTTTTTGTTGCATACCTTTATTCTGAAACCCTAATTTGAGCAGAAATCCTGATCTTGGGTTAGGGTTTTGTGGCGGTTGGGTTTTTGAGGGTTCATGCTCTAGCAATCCCTTCAATAAGGGGGGTTCAAGTTTCATTTTTTCACTGCCATGAGTGTTGGTTTTAGATTTGGTGCTACAACTCAATAGATTGAGGAATCTTGGTCTCTGCATTCGTTGCGGCAGTGCAAAATCCTCTTCCGACTCCACCACAGATTATTGATATGTCTGTAGTGGCGTCCTGCATTCTTAGAGGTCACCTCCATGTGTAAGAGAGCTAGAGATGATTGTGCTATGATGAGGGTTTTAGCTTTGGAGCTTCCATTTTCACCGGAACTCAGTCTTCCACATGAGCATGTGATGTTGAAGGTCTCACCTGCTCCTATGCGTAAAGTTGGACGCCTTCTAGGCTCCAAGAACAAGGTAAATGATGTGGAGGAAGAGAATGGGAGTGTGGGTCCTCGTCCAGCAAATAAACGAAGCTTCAGCCCTAAGAAGCTAGTGTATGATGGTAAAGAGATGGTGCTTGCAGGTGACTCTGAGTCTTATGGTTCTGGTTCTCAAGCTAGAGAGACTTCCTCTGTGTAGGGTGGTTTCAGTTTATTATTGCGTCACAATAAGTTAGGTTATAGTTTCTTAATGCTTCGTATGTGTGTGTATGTGTGTGTGTGTGTGTATATATATATATATATATATATATTATTCTGATACATAGACACAATCACAATGTAATTACAGTACTATTAAAAAAGAGATTTTATATATATTATTCTGATACATAGACACAATCACAATGTAATTACAGTACTATTAAAAAAGAGATTTTATCTGTTGTTTAATTTTGGATCAATTGATCCAAAATTACTAGCCAAGCACTTGATGTCGTCTAAAACTCCACCAATAGCACTTAGGTCCAACTCAGACTTGTTCAATGCTGAAATTACTAGTTCAAAATCTTTGTTGGAAGAAAAAAAAAAATTAATAATAACAGTCTGTATTCAGTTTCACAGAATAAAAAAAATAGGATAAAAAGAAAAATAAGAAAAAGGTAGTTCTAGAAGAAGGCGCGGTGAGTAAGCTAACAAAAGGTTGACCAATGGATAAAAAGTCGTGCTGGGTTGGCGGACTATCCATGGTCCAAAATCCGCGTCCGCGTAAAAATATTTTCTTCAATAAATATAAATACCAAAAAAAAAAAAAAAACAAATTGATTCCTTCTCTAATACTCTAATTCTCCCTTCTCTCCTGGAGAGCACCAGGTTGTTGAAAAAGACACTTTCGGAACAAACTAAGCAACCCAAGCCAAGCAAAGCACCTCCGGCTTCCCGCCGGCGACCAGCTCCGGTGGTCCACCTCAACCTCCTCCGCTCGTCTTCACCGTCAAAACTCATCAGGTGAACTAAGCCGACACTCCTCCCTTCTCTGTTTCTCACTGATCTCTTCTCCAACTCAAAACCCTAGCTATCAGTCTTCGATTCGAATACTAGCTTATTATTCTGTATGTATCTTTGCTATCGCTGTTGATTTCTGCGGTTATTAGTTAAATTTCGTTTCTCTTGAGCTCTGCTGTTAGGTACTTTTTCATTTCGAGTCTGATGAGTCATGATGAATGTGTGCTTGAAATGCGGACCTTTAATTTGTTGATATGTTATCACATGATTCTGTAAGTTATATATAAAAATGCGATGAATTTCTGTTTTCGGTGTGCTTTTTGAGTTAAAACTTAGCATTTAGGGAGATAAAGTAAGAAAAAAAAAATCTAGTTCTGTGGCTGTTGTGATACTTAAATTCTGTTAATATCATTAATATGAAATTATGTTTTTCGACTAGTTTCTGAGTGCTGGCCGGGTTGGACATGGCTCATGAGGCATATATAGACGTTAAGCTGTAGAGTGATGTTTCTCTTATAGTAGTACTTCATCGTCAGCTCCAAAAATGTAAGGAGATCGATGAGATAAGAAGTATGAGAGCTGAGGAACAATGTAAGAATGATTTTAGGGTAGGACTTAGTGGTTTGTAAGTTGAATTGTATATCTATCTGTCTGTCCATCCTCTTGTCATAATCACCTGTCGCTCACTTTATCTGCAGCCTCTCTTAAAGTAGCATATATAAGAAGCTATTATCACTTCAACTTTGTGCTGTAGTAACTAACTTGATGGATGGTGAAGCGAGTGATTCCTTTGGAACTTGGACACCTTAAGTTATGAGGTTTCTCCTTTCTTAGCTTCCCTCGAAAACTCTCTTGGAAAAATTGAGGGTTGTAATCCTATTAGGCACCGCAATCATTACAAGCATTAGGTGTCAAATTGGGAACCTGGATTTCATATACTGAGAACGTGGTTGACTGGAGAAGACGTTTTCCCTCAGCTTCTTGTCAGATTTCCTTCTTAAATTGCTCTAAATCTCATATAGATTATTGTACTGCAAGAATATTAAAAATTTCTTTTCATATCCTCAGTGTAGTGTAGGGCTAGAAGTCTTTGAAATACTTGGATTTAATGATGCATATTTATTTTCCAGACTAAAGGCATACCAAGTTTTGCAAAATTCCTTGAGCTTTTTATAATACTGGAAGTGCACTCGACAAAAGCCATCATACATGAATGCTCCGTACGAGTGACAGTGGATGCCACTTTGAAATGAGAATTGTTTCCAAGATTCACAAGGGGAAACATTTCATGTAGTGCTTACTTCTATGATGACCTGTAACTCGGAGAATGTGGCTTCGCTCGAAGTTGTTTTTTAAATGATGAGACTGAAGACCACAAAGTATCTATAGTTTCTCAAAGTTGTTTTTTCCTTTTAATTGCTCTTGTTTGTTAAAGCTGGTTGAGGGTGGCGGCGATTATAACAGGATTGTAACCGGGTAAGGTAATGTCATAAAAAAATTGTGGGTAACTAGCGTTAATATGGAGTAGGTCGTTTGACAACCAGGATGTTGGGATGGTGTAGAAAGCCCATTTTTCAATCCAATGATGTATTTGGTTGATCTAAATGGGATGCAGAGGAGTGCAGAAGGCAATGAGCTATGAGGCTTAGACCCATGGCACGAGCTAGGGCAGATGACAAATGCTTTGAAGATCAATCAATACAAAATGTGCTTATCAGTCCGTGATGATAAGGAAAAGAGATGGTGGCTCGCCTGCAAGGTGTTACTCCAAGCATGTTGCTGGCTGGTACTTTTGCTTGTAGTGGATGCGCTTGCAGTGGAGTTGCATATGGAGTTGCATACGGAGTTGCATATGCTATTGTGCAAATTAATCATGAGATGGGGCTTCAACACAGTGGTATTGAGGTTTAAGGTTAGAATTATAATATAGGGCAAAGAGAAATTCAGGGGAGGGAGAAAGGGAGGGAAAGAAGCTGAAAGAGATAGAAAAGGATAAAGAGAGAACCGAGTATTGCAAGAGCTTGAAATTCCCGTTTTGATCTCGCTTTGATTTAGGCAATCCCAACATACTAGAGTACTTTATTATTATTATTCTTTTACACACACACACACACACTAGAATACTTGAAGTTAATAAAATGCTGCAAAAACGATTGGATTACACACAGTATAAAATTTCTAAATTATGTTCAGGAAACTAAAAAAAAAAGAAAGTGTTTCCCTTCTTGCATCTGCCCTTTTTTTTTCATCGCGTACCAGGTGTATGAGTAAAGTAAAGTATAGTCATGCAATGGTAAGTATCTTCCTGGCATATACAGTTCAGGAAAGCTTGTGGAAAAGTGGTTCACCTTTTACTGTTCTTGTCTATTGGTGATATGGAATGTAAATTATGCCAAGTGGAAAGAGTTTAGTTGTGTGTCTTACCTTATTATTGCTTCTATTGCAGTTGAATACAAAGCCTTCTGCTTCTGGGGATCATAAAAGATGATGAGCTCTTCTGAAGAGTTAGGGAAAAATGCCAACTCAGTGCATCATGGGAGAGAAGACAGTGAATATGTTAGGCTGGTTATATCCAACGAAACAAACACTATAGAAGCAGATGTCTTGCAGTCTCAATCAGAATCAGGGATCAAATCATTTTGGTGGTGGATTAAAGCCTTAGTCTTGTGCCTTGTCACCATTGTATTGCTTCTCATTTTCTTGAAATGGGGGATTCCATTTCTTTTTGAAAAGGTACTACATAATTATTCCACCTGGATATTCTCATGTTATTGGTTCATATTAGTTATTGTCCTGTATGTTCACATGTTTATATTTACTCAACTGTTGGGCAGATTCACTAGATAAACACCATGAAACGTCCTTCTGTTCACTGCAAATTTGATGTGGATTGGATAATATCTGAAAACTGTGTTTAATATTGTAATTTAAAGATATGTGCATATATGTGTAGGGGTATATGTATTAACTTTAGATTACTCGATACGGATATGATTCTAATTTGGCAGTTTTGTTTAACCTGATGCCCTTAATGATCTTTTTTTTCTTTAGGTTCTGTTGCCAATAATGCGATGGGAAGCTACAGCCTTTGGCCGTCCAGTTCTTGCCATTGTTCTCGTTGCTTCTTTGGCATTGTTCCCTGTGTTCTTCATCCCGTCTGGCCCTTCAATGTGGTTGGCTGGAATGATTTTTGGTTATGGCTTTGGATTTGTTATAATCATGGTTGGAACAACTATTGGGATGATCCTACCATATTTGATTGGTCTGTATTTCCGTGACCGCATCCATGTAAGATTTTCATTAGTCTTAAACTGATTATGACTATAGAAGAGTTTTTATTTTAATTTTAATTTTTTAATTTTTAATTTTTATTTTTTTTATAAGCGGTTTCTGACACTTTTTTTTCTTATTTGAGCAGCAATGGTTAAAGAGATGGCCTCGAAACGCTGCATTGATTAGAATTGCTGGGGAAGGGAGTTGGCTCCACCAATTTCGAGTGGTGGCTCTCTTTAGGGTTTCGCCCTTTCCGTACACAATTTTCAACTATGCGATCGTGGTTACGAACATGAGATTTTGGCCTTACTTGTGGGGATCCATTGCTGGGATGGTGCCAGAAGCTTTTATTTACATCTACAGGTTTGTTCTCTATTAATATTTTTCTGTTCGACTTTATTGGATGTGCTTAGTAGTGAAATCTTCGTAATAAATCCATATTTAAAAATGGCCAAAAAAAAAAAATTGTAGATACCAACCCCCTTCCCGAAATTATTCATGAATATATCAAACATATTATTATCTCATGCCTTTTTTAGCTAGCTTGGCTGTTCTCTTTTGCCTATTTTAGCCAGTCCTATGCCAGCTCGTTTTTCTTTGTTAGATTAGTTTGTCAACGCTTTTTTTTATATAATTGCAGTGGTCGCTTAATAAGGACATTTGCAAATGTCAAGTATGGGAACTATCACATGACTACAGTGGAGATTGTATACAACACTCTATCCTTGGTTATTGCAATCGTAACCACAGTTGTATTTACTGTTTATGCCAAAAATGCTTTGAATGAGCTGAAGAGGGCGGAATCTAGTGGTGTGGAAGCAGCTGCTCCTGACCATATCAGCTTACAAATGGAGAAGCTTCCACTTGAAAAGCCTCATATATTTACGTTGTAGAAACCTAGGGGTTCCACTTGGGGGATATATCATTGCAGGTAACTGGATTTATTAGTGATGTAGCGAATTACCTTATTTTTTTCCCTCTTATTGGGGAGAAGTTGGAATGTCTTTTTTTTTTTCTTTTTTTTTTTATTGTATTTTTTTTCTTAACCATGTAAAGTATGCAAACAAAAGAAAAAGTTAAAAATAGAAATATCAACAATATCTTGTATAAAGCTTAGAGAAATTTCAGACCATAGTTTATTATGTTTTTGAGGAGGTAACATACTTTTGTTTAGCTCAATGAGTAGTTCTCTATTGTAGATGGAAATAATGAAATAATATCAGAGCTCTTTTGTGTTTTTTCTTGTTTGTATTACTGCTTCATCAGAAATTCTTGTCTGTTCAAGACGTGTGCCATATGCTTATTAAGTTTGAAAATGAGGTGTTCATAAACAAAGCTAAGAGGATGAAGGTGGTGGCTGGGCTTCACCAGGGAGCACATTTCTTGTTCTATCCATGGTAACCATTTCTTGTTCTGAAACATCGACAGTTTGAGTCGATTCATTGTTGATCATTTTGTGCATACTATGTGAGGAGGATCTGCCGCTACGTTCACGTCTACTGATTGCATCTTCTGCCCACACACTGATGGCACCCTGCACCATTTGATCGAACATTCCTTCCTTGAACATGCTACCCATCTTCATCCCATAATGTTCAAGCATACAAAGATCATTAGTTCATTGGAGTTTCAATACTAGGTAAGAGAGAATATCCCAGGCAGAGAGAGGTCTCACCTGAGTGACAATTGCATACAATGGTAGGGTGCTATAGCTGCAAAGCACTTGAACTATCACACTGCAGAACAAGAGGAGCACTTAGCCAAGCAATGCACAACAGAAGGAATTCAGTGGCCAATGCATTTGCCTATGAATGTTGAAAACTCTACTATGTTTAAACACAAAGGACATAGGAGTAGGAATATTACCCCATTATAAGTCTTGCGACGATATAGCCCAGCTTTTCCATGATGCATGAGTGAATTCCATAGGTGCTCTTCAGAGTTCAGATGCAAAGCAGTGACTCATTATTAACTCGAACTAATAGGATACCATATATTAATCCAAATACGAAGATAGACGTACCCAAATCCAGAAGAAGAAAGCAATTTCGAATGAGTTTTGAAACAGAATGAAGTGGATCAAGATCAGAACAATTCTAGGATTGTTAAACCAGAAGTGTTCATCAGAAGGCCTCACTCTTGTAGCTGCTTCATTGGCATGTACTCCTGATTGTTTAACATCTTGAGCCAAGCGGCTAATTATGTGTTCCAATTTGGCCCCAACTAGAAGCAGAAGCTGTTATGCATCACCCATGTCATTTTTCTCAAATGAAGCCACCCATCAAGACTACAGACACTGCTTCAACTTATCCAATTTGTTTTTCAAATGATGTGACAATGAACTCAGTCTCTAGGAACCTCATTGTCTTTAACAAGTCATATGAGTTTCACACATCATTTGATAAGCAAGTTTGGTAAGTCCAGGATTTCCTATTAATGCACTTGATTAACTAATTGAGGTACACTCACAATTAGCGGTAAAAATGCTAACCAAAAGTATGTGTTCCATCCTGCATAAGTGTGAAATCCATCTAGTTCAATCTCAACATGGTGTCAGAAAATGTATAAGAACTCAAACTGAGATTTAGGAATTACCATCCACGTTCAGCAACAAAAACAGCACAACAAAGAGCCACAGGTACCAGCTATGCATTGTTGATCAAATTAGTTTAGTTGACAGTAAAAGTTTAAGATCTACAACTATACACTCTACTTAACTGATACGAGGTACTTCATTGTCAAATTCTTTTGGGTAGCAATGTGTTTAATCTTTGGTACATACTCCACATCACTTGGTAAATTAGTAAACGTGATTATGGATTGTGTTTGGCTTTGTCTGGATAGTGCACGCTGGTATTGTTCTTACAGCCACAGGCACTAGAAGCCTACTGTGCCGACCTTTTCCCTTTACAGTATTATGAATTGGTTCTGGGTTACATAATCTAACATTGACAAAAATAACACATAAGCTTACTATATAATATTACCTTATACCAACAATCTTTTTAAAATCAATTTCAAGCGTTCGCATCATGTATTTGTGAAAATCAAAATCAGGATTTCTAGGGCAATGCTCCTGAAAAGAAACTCAGAGTCAGTTTCATTCACTTTGTAATAAATAAAGACAACAAAAATGTATGAGAACTGCATAGAAGAAAGTATGAGATATTAACCTTGATAAACCCTTGCCGCAGTGCAATGTAGTCTGACTTGGTGACAGAGCCATAAAATTGTTTGCAGAATGCTATCTACCAAGATATATCAAATCAGTGTTACAACATCTTGTTACAAATTATAGAGTAACCTAGCAATCTGAAAAATAACACACAAGAAATAGCTAACCAACTCACCATCCAACCTATAATAGCTGCTCTTCTCCAATATCCATCTGCTCGTTCTTTCAAGAACTCATGATGGTGATGACGAACATGAGCAGTTACGCCACTTTTTCGATCTGCAGAGAATATCATATTCACCCATCCAACTCTATCAAAAGGGCTAAACTAAGCACTTTGTTTATTGCTCAACTAAACTAGCTAGTAGAATAGGGGATTTCAAGTTCATATTACCCTTCTGGATAGAATCCTCCCAGCGCTTCCATTGTCGTATCTGCATATGGTATAAGTGAAGATGTAGAGCTTGAAATGATATCCATATTTAGTCAAGTATGGTGAAAGATAAATTACTCTTGCTCCTCCAAGAACCATAGTTGAGACACAAAAGATCACATGAACAACTGCTAATACAAAGATGAAGATGTGTAGATGATGTAATCCCTCCAATGATAACAATGGAACCTTCCCCTAAAGGAAAACAAAAAGGATGAGCATTATAAATGTTAGAGTATTGTTATTCTTTCCCATAACAATAATCTTGTCACTAGATTGTTCCATTGTAGTTGCGGTGAACTGTACTATGATTGAGGTACCTTGAGCTGACAGTGATCTGAAGTTGCTTCTGCCAAAAGGCGTCGGCCATTGTTTGTAGATTGATTAAGCAAGTAATGTGCAGGGGTGTTTTTCTCACTAGTTTCCACCTTACATGGCAGCATGTGAGTTGCGAAATGGGCGGGGATGCATATGCGGCTTATGGAACGTTGAAATACAGTTAGCAGAAGGGAAATGAACCCCAAAAGCATCAATTCTGCTCTACCATAGGAGAAGCACAGTGATTAGATTAGATGAAAGGCGGTGCCAATGCAGCTCATTACACATCATGTAGTAGAAAAGGGCATAGAATAACCAGAACAAAACATGAGAGAGAGAGAGAGAGAGAGAGAGAGAGAGAGAGAGAGGACCTTCTTTTAGTTTTTGTAAGGCTTCATATAGTGCATCTTGTTTCTCATGCAGCAAGCACTGAATTTCCAAATTCCAAGACAGGAAAACATGAAAACAAATAGAAATACTAAAGTCTTGCAATAAGTCCAAAATAATCTCTACAATCATTCTACAACAAACAGAGCTAAGAATGACATGTAAACTTTAGTTTGAATCGTGAAAAAGTTCTCATATATAAGAATTTTGGATAAATCAATGGTAAATGTTCCAAACTTATAATTAGCTCCAAGATCTAACACCTATTACCTCCTAATGTGTTCCAGTCTGGTTTGTTTTCATTGCAGTTACTTAAAATGAATTTTTTGACAACGGTTCCACCCTTTTATCACGATGCGTTTCATTGTTTTCTTTCACTAACTATATTTCTTATTCACATGTCATATTTTCATGACTTTCAAGTTATTTGTTCTACGAGCATTACTCATTTGGTTTGAGAATAAGTAGCTGTTTACATAGACGGCTCTTTATCAAGTCATAGTGCCAGTTTGAAGCTCCCTAATAAGAAAAGTTTTTTGTGTCCTTAATACAAAAGATTTATGGGCAACAAGATGGAACAAGGGTAGGAGTGAAGGGCATTCTGACCAAGAAAGTCGAAGATGTAAATAGGTTCAAATGATCGTAACTAGGATAACAGAAAGAAAGCAGAGTTTAATTACCTTTCCAAGTTTATGAAGACCACGCTCGGCACAAAGAGATAGCAGAACAATGACAAAGCAAACACCTGCTACCACCCATGTTGGAGTGAACTCTAAAGAGCTGTTGAGTTCTTCTGCCATGTCTCTCTTCCTTCACACCAAAACGAGCAAATGTCATGAATCCACAGAACAAAACATCGATATCAAAGCCCTTTTTAATAAACATTCTCTCTAACTGGACGAATATGTACAGCAAGAATGTTATTGTTGGGGCAAAGAATAACATCTTCCTAAGCAAAGCAGAAGGAAAGAAGAATAAAGAGGGAGAAAACACCACATTAGATTATAGCTGGCCGTGTATTTTAAGTAACGAACAGAATTTGTCTGCTGAAGTGGAAAGTTGTAATCTATTGCAGAAGCTGGTGATAATAGGGCATGTGAAAACAACCATGAAAAGCCAGCATTGTTCTAAAGATTTTCTGCTCATTGCAGTTCTACATCTAACCCGAAAACAGCAGCAGAACGTAAGGAACCTAAAGCATGCGCTAAATTTCTTTGCCAAAGATGTCAATATCCCATTACAGAATAAGTTGGGTACAACATAACATAAGTGTGTCGAAAGATGTTTGAATTTATTGTCAACAAATATCAAACTGTTCACTTTCCATGTTTCAAAGAATACACGATTCATTTGTTCCATACATATATACTGTATATATCACAAAATCCAATCAAAGGGACATGTATGTATCAATTTGTAGTGCTTGTATGAGTCTCCCTGATTTGGCCCCAGTCCAGTGATCTCCTCAAAATCTGTCGACTGCTTCTTGCCACCATCTATTGACATCTTCATGTTACCCAGTTACTGTTTAAGATGAGATTTAAGCTCCAAAGTCTAACACTGCAGCAAAGTCTAACATGTCACACAACACAAAAGAACATCGGAGACTTCTGGGGTAGATCATGGTTTCCAGGGTGCTGGAGGAGGTGGTGGAGTCGGAAACATTGGGGGAACAGCAGAGAAAATAGTATTTTTATCAATACCAGGCTTCTCTCCAGACAAACCAATAAGCGCAAATACCAAACCTGCATTTCCAGCGAGAGTTGGCTCTGTGTAATTGTAATTAGAACGAACATCATGGAAACCATCTTTTTTGTCAGGGCCAGCCACCATGGCACCTTCAATGATATTTGGGTTTGCCTTTTTTGAGTCCCTCCATTTCCAACCTCCTTTGCAATTGTATTTGATCTTATTCTTGGGAATCGATGCGCCTCTATGGTGCACTTGTTTTGGGTAATGAGTGCCAAAACCTGTAACATAGCTCATTTTCCGGGGATTCTTGCCAAGAATGTAATCAATCTGCAAATCAGTGGAAAAATAAGTTAGTGACCATCATGCTTCAACAGAATTGTCTTTTACATCTGTGAGATGCACTGTAAATCGTTAAAGAAAAGAAAGGAATAGACACATGACATACCTGAAACTTGGCAAAATCACGCAAGACATCAGTGGAATAAAAGTTGGGTCCACAATACCATCCAGGAGTATCGGCAGCATCAAGATAATCACTGAACAAGGTTGCTAAGAAGGCTGCATTGACCACATATTGAAGTGGTTGAGGCGTTCCATGATTCAACTGGATCAAGCCACCTGCAACATTGACATGTAAGTAAATCTGATTAACAAAATTCCACACATGCTTGAATACACACAATGAAGACTACCTAGCCAAGTAGGTAAACAAATGTGAATGGAGTATGAAACACCATACCTTTGGTTCTGTTAAATGATGTGAATATTGGCAGGTATGAGCACATGACTATGCTAGTCTGATTATGAAATGTTCTCAAGATTTCTTCATACGGGTATCCAGGGCTCAAGAATAACCTCAAACGGCTCAGAAGCACCTAATCAAAAGAATATAAAGATTGTGTTGGCTAAAGTTCATAATGAAAAATACAAAGCAACAAATAGGAATCACCTCGATAACCCAAATGCGTCCAACATTAATTTGATCATAGTGATTAATAAGTATTTAGCATTTTTATCTAACGAAAATAAATACTTTGGAATCACAACAAGCATGACTGAATTAATGAAGATAAATTAATGAGAGACCATAATACTACATAAATCATTTATAAAATCCCGCAGGCGTCATTTTAAGAAAAACAAAACATAAATAAATTTCTTAGCTTGCATAGTTTCGCTTAGCTAACCTGTGCACCGGCAAGCTTCTGGTCCCAACTGAATACTCCATAATCAGGGCCGCCCCAGAAAGCACCAGCATGCTTGGCAAGAGTGGGATGCGTTGCGAGAGTAAGATACGAGTTATTCCCAGTGGCATAATACATCCAAGCTGCGCCCCACACATATTCGTCCCAGTATGACGAAGAATTGTAAAAGGCAGCGGCCTCAGAACCAGTACTGTACAAGCCTCTTCCTCGATCCCTTCCGAACGTGAATAGCGTTTTGGCACCGTGCACAAGTTTCTGCGAGTAGGCCTTGTTATCCTTAAACACAATGGATGCAGCAGCTAGAGCTGCAGCCATCTCAGATGCGAGATCAGAGCAAGTACTGCACTTTGTCACTGGACGGTCATAGTCAATGTCTTCCGGTCGAGTCCAGCAGTAGTGATCGTTAGGAGTAGTACTTCCAGCAGAAGTATCTCCCGACCCAACCTGTCACTCAATAAGACAAGAGTTAAAACAGCAAAGCAATCACGAAAATAATACAGGATTAGAGGGTTTGGTTAAGAAACCTGTGAAACAATCTGGTCGATTGTATCAGCAGTATGGTTGAATGTCTTGAGGAAGTAATCGGCTCCCCATTTGATGAGCTCCTTGACATGAGCCAGCTCCCCAGCCGCTTCGTACTTAGCACTGTACTCAATGACGCTCCAGCTCAGTAAAGTCATGGCAAACGACTGAGGGAAGTTGAACTTGATGGCATCTCCAGCATCATAGTAACCTCCCGTCAGATCCTTAAATATTGTGTTGGGCTCTCCGTCTTTCGTGCACGAATTCCCCCTCCACGACACATTATTGTGCTTCGGAAGCTTACCGGCTACACAATTCAATTCACCATTATCAATAAAAACAATCAAACTCCAAAATATAAATAAATCTAACAAAAACTCACATTTCTGAGCGTTGAAGAACATGAGAGCCTTGTGGAGGGCAATAGTGTAGTTATCTGGAGGAGGCTTCGCGGCGTGGTGACGCGGCACGGTCTTGACAATGAGAACGATTAATCCGGCGAGTAAGCCGGAGACGAGGAGAGTCCCAACCGTCCAGATGAAGATCTTGCGGCTGACGATGACGCAACCAAGATCCACGTACTTCTTCTTCTTCTGCTCCCCGCTGGGCCCCAGTAGCCAGCTCTGCTGCGTCTCATCCAACGGCCGTGATGAAAGCGCCGCACGGTCGAGGTCCTGTAGGTTCCGGCTGCGGTCGTCGTCGGTGGCCGAGTCCGCCGCGATCTCCAAGGGACCGCCCCATGGATCCCTACCGTACATTTTTCTGAGGGGTTAGTGATCCACCGACAGTGGGTCAGATCTGGTGAGTGTGAGATTGGGTTGGGTTGCTTTGCTTTGCTTTGCTTTGCTTTTGGGTGGTGACGGTGGAGTGAACACAGTTGTATTCTTCTCTGCGTTCAAATCATGTGGGTTGTGATTTTCTTTTACATTTTTTTAATGCTATTTGGTTGGGTGAGAGTGACGGTCTGTCTAATTTGGGTTTAGCAGCCTAGGGTGGATACCAATCTACCAACCAATGTGCTTCATTTTTGCTTCAGAGTTGAGACTCCGGAGTCCTGTCTTTAAACAAAAAACCAAAAACAAAAACCCAAGTGCTTTTCTTGGTTTGTACTTGTTAATAGAGTCGAACACGAGACTTAATAACTTATTTCTTAATTAACTAACTGTGATCTCATCAAGTATGTATCGTGATTATACCATCTTTTTAATTTAGTTTAGTTTAATCGTCTATTAACAAGTTACATTTATGAGGTTTTGACTCTTATTATGTTATATTAGAGGGGCTATGTGACATTACCTCGTGATCACCCTTAACCCCTTCCATAATTTTTTGCATACTCGAGACATTCTCTAGAAGTGTAGAGTGCAGAGGGTAGAATGTACGATCAATCTTACTGGTAGGAGAGGCATTGTCTAAAGTCAAAAGCCAACTACCGTCAGATTATATTGCGTTTTCGACGCGTCCGCATGGGCCTCTGCAAATAGAAAATGCCACATGCTGCCGTTACCGACAGAAAACAAAACACAAACAACTTGTTTCACGAAAACATCATGTGCTTCTTTCTTTTGTTTTTTTGTTCTGTCTCTACTCTTTAATATTGTGTGTGTGTATATATATATATATATATATATAGAATGAAATAATATATTTATTCACTTTCATAATATAAAATATGGGAAACTAATAATAAAGAAAAATGGTATTAGGCCCATTCCAAGTTCAGCGTGTATAATAAGCTCCATGAGCTTCACCAATCAGATTTAACTGCAATCCACCAGAGTGAAGGTTTATCTCTCACTGCTTTGGTGTTGCTGGTCACTCAAAGCCATTGACAAAAGCATCATATTCTTCTTGGAACAACAATGTCTTATATGGCGTTTGAAGTTTACAAGATATGTCCCGAGCAATGCAGCTTGTATAAAAGTCCTGCTCTAATATAAATACAGGCTGCTGCTCATTTCTATATCAGCAAATTCATGTTCATGTCCAATTATCCTAAAATACGAAACTTTATGAGGAAACACCAAAACAGTGTCAAAAGAACACCCTACAAGTCAAAACTATGGCTGTTGTAATGGAAGATGGGGCTGTTGCCTTTTCCTCTTCTTCCAAGATTCTGTGACCTACATTCTTTAGCAACACTGGACTGCAGCGTTGGGGGACCACACACAAAGACGCCTACATCAACTTGAGCCGAATGTTCTGCTAAGGATCCGAAAATTTCTGCAGATAGAAAAGATGGTTCAGAAGTAAAAGAATGAATGATCTTCTGTATAAGCAACAAAAAAAACTACTAGTTATTAGAGAAAAGATGGTTTTGATCTGATATGGATTGTTGATTCATTCATTAATAGGTACATTCTGAAAGCATACCTGAAAAGTCTGGTCTGCGGCCATACCGGACTGTGGGTGCACTGATCAGAGTTTTCTGGTATTCATTCTTGTCTGTTAGTGTTCCATTACTCTGCAATATTTCATCGTTCCCATTTTCTGCACTCTCCAGATATGTGGTTTTTCTTTCCCAAAGATGCCATAATCCAATTGTTAGACCTCCAAATACAAGAACACTTGCAACCATGCATATCACATCAAGAAGTCCTAAATACCACCAGTAGTCTACGCTGTAAGGGTTTATGTAGAATATGTCTAACAAACCCAATGCAATAACAAAGCCAATTGTAGATACGATGACATATGTTCCGGCCCATATCTTGTTTCCTGTGCCAACCAAAAGTGACATGTTTGATCCCTTGGAGGATGAGAAAACAGAAGAAATAGGAGCATTGTAAAATCTACCATCCTCCTGCAGTTTTAGGAAATGAAAAGTAAGCTACACTCATGCTTAAAAGATAAGTTAAAGAGATCGTATATGGTGGGGGGGGGGGGGGGGGGGAGGGGGATGGATTTCTGTGCAATTAGACCTACCACAGGACATTCTGTTTCACGTGTGACATAGGTTTGTATTTCAATATTCAGTCTATCAGAAAAATCCAGAGAACCCATGTTAACTGTGGAAAGAAGAGAAAGCTCGTTTGATGTTTTGATAGCCCAAACAAGCACTACATGTCGCGGTAGACAAGGTTTGTTTGCTTTAATTCGATGGAGAATATCACTAAAGATAGCTAAGAATGGTGAGATCCCACTGCCTCCTGCTACCAAGACAAGTTTTGCATACCTAAGAGCACAAATATACCAAGTGAGTCCCTTAACAACGAAGCAGTTAGATTATCACTTCACAATAAGAAAGATATAAATTGCAGCCAATAACATATATTATAGAATGCCCTGAAACTTTAGTCTATATTAGTAAGTCACCAGCAGCCTATAAAGAATAGGCAATACCACAATGCTTTAGACCCAATTATTGAGAGACTTAACCTCTGAATTTGTGGCCAAAAGTTGCAATTGTGCTTAGAGGACCGTATTAGAGTTGGTGTCTTATTCTTTTCTAACGGATCTAGACTACACGGAATACTTGATATGAAACAGTTGAAAGTTTTCTACTTTCTTTGACATGCGTGCCTAACTAGTTATATATTGAGAGTCTAACTTGCCATTTCAAAGTTTCAAGATACAGGAAAATGTTAGATCAATTTGTAAAATGCAATTGCAGTCCAGGACTAAAGAAAAAAACATAGAAAGAATTATGTTCGAAGAAGAAATCAACATATCTCAATTGTCTTTGAAACATCATTAACTAAGACGCATGCTAGTCATGTATGTAGTGTAGAAGACACACCTTAAGTAGTATGGTGATTCATGGCCATAAGGCCCCTCTACAGAAGCCATAATCTGATAAGGAGTGTGCGTTTCAGAAGTCTTTGATACTGTTTCTCTTAGCATTGTAGTCCATTCTCCAACAGTTTTTATGAGAACTTCAAGATGATATTTACCATCCAGAGGACTGGATGAGACGCTGAAAGGATGCCATTGCAATGCAGATATATTCTTCACTTGAAGAAAAATGAAACCAAGCGCATTGTATTGCAAGTCTGCATTGTCAATAAGGAAAAGATTTATAGGGACAAAAATTTATAAACAATAGGAGATTGTTTAGTTATGAAAACAGATTATCTTACTTGCAGGTTTTGGAAGCACCAACTTGACAGTTCCACATGGGAAGCATGTTGCTGAAACTATGTTGACAGTCTTTCTTGACTGGCAGAACCTTAGAAAGCGATCAAGCATAAAAAGAAATATTCCTCCAGCAGCTTTGCTGAAATTGACGCCACCAATATGCAAGGCCAAGAAGATGACAAAAACTACATAGAATTGATGGGTATAGAAGAAAAGCTCAAAGTATTGCTTTCTAACAGGAGGAAGTGTTGTCACCCAAATCAACACAAAGAACCCGTAGCAAATAATCCCCGCCAAGTTTGCACCACCATCACTTTTCCACTCTACGACCTGCATGAATAAATAATTAATATATATATATATATATATATATATATATATCTGTACTTAAGGTTACGCATATCAGGCCAGAAAAAGGAGGTTATATCTAGAAAATCTATACGCAGTGGTAGTTCTCCTACTTAGCATAGATAAATTCATTCTGTGTCATAAGCTTGTAATCATAAGAAAAGATTCATTTCATAAAGGGTGTTGGTCTTAATGATTTTCAGTGCATGGAGAAAAAGCACTCTACTGCCTATTCGAACAAATTTAGATACTTAGAGCTACAAGCCATCAGCACTTATCATAGAAGTTATGGAACCATAAAATCTACTTAGGTAATTAACTTGCAGTCTAAAATATAAATCATTGTTTCCACCAAAAATTGACTGAAGGATATATTTTATTTATTTTGAATATGGAAAGGTTATACCATGACAAATAAAGGAAAATCTGCAAGCCATCACCTCTTGTCTATTGAAGTTATCGAACTATAAATTCTACAATAATTACTAAATTAAATTGCATATCATTCTTTTCCTGGCCGGATTGTATACACATTGCATGTAAATAGATGCGGATGTCAAGGTCTTGCAGCTAGCAAGGAGATAATAGATGATCCAACAAACATGCAGAGCAAAGCTCATACAACAGCCCTCATGTGCACATATGTGAAATGATAAAGATGAGAACTTACTTCAGATGGAACGATGCCTCGTATCATCCACACTATCATATAGCACAGTCCATGCATGGTAACAAGGAAGAATATGAGGTTCCCCAACCACACATGATATCTGGTAGCATGCTCGAATGGTATATCAATAAGGCGGAGAAGAATTGATCCCCTTGCAATTGGGAGAAACAGGAACGCCAAGCAGGATAAGACTATCAAACCAATGCAATAAGCCGACATTTGCAACATAAAAGTCCTGAAAGGTGAGAATAAATTATGTCAAGCTCTAGCAACAGAAAAACAAATTCACAGCATTGACAGTAGGAGGTAATTACATTAATCAATTTCTAATTAACAAGAACAACTGTGCATCCTTGTTTTGACAAGAGGCTTATTATAGAGAATAGCATTGTACCTTTTCTCTCCTTCGGTCAAATCATCACCATAGCTGAGTAACATCTCATAGTTGGATACGGTGTAAAAATACATGGCCGAGAGAATAAACACAATAAAGAGAATAATGCCTATCATTTCTGCAGCAGAAACAACTCCAAGTGGTCCATCCACCAGAACAGGAAAGGTCCATAGGCTGAACTTCGCCTTCCTTTTCCTAAATAGTAGCACATTTACTTCAGTCAGTCATTTCAACAAACAAATGGTGTTGAAATACAAATGAAACAGTCAAAATATATCACATACTCTTGATACTCCTCTTCATCTTCCCCGAAAAAAATGATATAGGGAACAGCAAGAAATGCAATAGCAATAATCGGAGCACTGTACAGCAGCAACACACTCCCTGAAGAAAAAAATAAAACTAATCATCAAACCAACCAAACTGATCCTCAAGCAGAGATATTGAATTCAGGATTCTTACCAGTCTCTCCAAACAGAGTCCCATCAGTAGCAGCAACCCAGTCATCGTACAAACCGGTGCCAAAGTCAGTAGGTACAATGAAGAAGAGAAAAATCCACGCAACGAAAATCACCCACATTGCGGACTTAAGAACCCATTTGGCCAATGAAGCAAGGAAGCTCTTCTGCTGGGTCTGCTTGGCATGAACTCCATTGCCATTGGAAATGAGAGCAGAGTGCAAGTCCTCGAGGGCCATTGGGACACAGGTTCACCAGGGGGAGGAGGAGGTTGTGCTTTAAACATGTCGCTGGGGTTGTGCGCACGCCTTTCATATGGTTTTGGGATATCAGCCATACCTGAACTTCAAAGCCTGTAACTAATAACTGCGACTTGGTTAGTTAAACTGAGCGATGCTTATTCTTCTTCTTCTTTGTGAGTATTTTTAAGGATAGGTGGATGTCAGAGAAAGAGAGATGGAAGGAGACAAAAGGTTTCGTCTTCAAGTGATTAAAGTGGAGGCGGGCGCTGAAGATTTGTTGGTGAGTCTTGTTGGGGTTCGGATGGTCCGACTCCCAAGCAAAGAAATTTAGTTGGTTTTGTTGGGTTTTTATTTTTAGTTTTTATTTTTTTTAGACAACGACCAACAAAAAACACTAGAAGTCTCATTACAAATTCGAGCTTAGAATTTAGACCAAAATTCGCTAATGCATCAACTACAAACTTCCCCTTTCTAAAAATAAGTCCAAAGAAAATAGACGAAAAACTAGCAAGAACTTTAATGTCATCTGCTATCTTGATTAGTCTCTACGCTAGTCATCGCATCAATAACGAACTTGGAGTCTTTTTAATGTCATCTGCTATCTTGATCATATCAAGGGAGATAACTAGAGTCCGTACCTGGATACTGGTTCGATCTACTTTGAAGGATAACTACTAAACTGATGATATTACACTTCCGTTTCTGGTTTAACAAAAGACTAAACTTTGTGGAAAATACAGTTTGGTGTTTGTGCTGCCAGCACTGGGGCTGAGACCACCCTCACATTCCTTAGACATAAAAGAGTAAGGTTTCGACCACAATAGGACATAGATTCATATAAATTACAAAATTTAGATACATGAGAATTACAGTATAAGAAGTAGAGACCATAACTAGTCGACTACGTGCATCATGGTATCATACCAGCATACAGTACACATATATTTTCAATATGTATGTACAATATATATAGATAGATGTGTACAAGCACACAGTACACATATAGATATGTACATCCTTTAAGGCTTTAAGTTACCTGCTAAGCCAATCATATACTTACTTTAAACATTTAGGGTGCAAGCTACAGGTCAAAACTATGGCTGTTGAAATGGAAGATAGGATCAATGGATTGCCTCCTCACACTGTGTGACCTGATTTCTTTAGCAACACTTGACTGAAGAGATGGAGGACCACAAACAAATACACCAACATCAACATGGCCCCAATCCTTTGATACTGTTCCGAAAATTTCTGCAATACAAAGAACTCGAAGTTAAAACATGTATTTAATGAAACATCACACATGGTTTCCAAACATCAAAGGTTTATATCTTATCATTAATGTGATCCATTGTCGGTGTAAAGTAGAATTTGAACTATTTGTTGTCAAGTATATAGCAAAGACTTATCTCTAAAATGCACAAAATACATATTAAATTCATCTACTATGTAACCATAATGGGAAAAGACATGTCAGGAAGGCATATACCATTGAAATCTGGTCTTGCACCATAATGAATGCTTGTTGAGTTTGAAAGACTTCTCTCGTCTAAATCCTTGTGAGATACCGCGTTTGTATGCTCTTCCTTGTTAACATGTAACCTGTCATCCTTGCTTTGCTCCTTTGCAGACATTCTTCTGTCCCAGAGATGCCATAAACCAACCACAAAACCCCCAAAGATGAAAACACTTGCAACCATACAGGCTATGAAAAGAAGCCCTCTATACCACCATGTGGATATATTTAAAGGGTTTATGTAGAAGATATCCAACAACCCAATTAGGATAACAAAGCCTACTGTAGATGAGATAATGTATAGGCCAGACCATAGATTATGTCCAGTACCAACCAAAACAGAAATACCACACCCTTTGGACATGGGACAGAGAGAAGACTCAACAGTGCTCTGAACTTTACCTTCTTCCTGCAAAAAACAACAATCATATGCCAAACAAAAGGACTACAACAACAAAAGAATAGAAACATCACCACATCAGACAAGGCACAGAAAGTGTGCCAAAATATAACCAAACATACCAATGGAGGTTCAGATTCCCGAGTGACATAAATATGAGTCTCAAGATTCAGTTTATTAGAGAAAGACGGACAAGTTGATTCCATGTCAATGGTTGAAAGAAGAGGAAGCTCATCTGATCTTTTGACTGCCCATATGATCAATATATTTCTTGGTAGACAAGGCTTTCCTTGCCTAACAGAATGGAGAATGTCACTCAAGATGGCCAGGAAAGGGGAAATCCCAATGCCACCAGCTACTAAGATAAGGTTTTCATACCTGCAGAGTGCAGAGAGAATAAAACAAAGGTTCAAGCCATTACTGACTGAAAGTAAAACTTATCAATAAGCTATATGTCTCAAATTCGTCTATTTCAAAACCAGAATTAGGACAACTAAAGAATGCAAAACCTTTTTATTTCTGTATCAGACTCAAGCCTCTTTGAGTAATAACTGAACTTTCTATCAGCTAAAGCCTGAATTACAATTGTCATGACACCAGATAGTGTGTAGGATGAAGCATATTATCATGATATATCTACTTATTCCTGTTTTAGTAAGAGTAAAATGTACAGTAACTGCCAACCAGTGATTATTACCATCTAAATGACTTTTGTTATTGAATAAAGGAAGAGGGTACATACTTCATGTGGTACGGTATCTCATGCCCATAAGGCCCTTCAACAGAAGCTGTTAACTTAGTAGGAAGACTGCATGGCACATCCTCAGAGCTTTTCAGGATATAACCTCTTAGCCTTTCTGTCCATTTCCCAAGAACCTTTATGAGCACAGATATATGATAATTACCATCCAGAGGGCTAGATGATACACTGAACGGATGCCACTGCAGCCATGATAGCTCCCGAACTTGAAGAAAAACAAAACTGAGGGCATTGTAACGCAGATCTGAAAGATAATTTAGCTAGTTGTTACTCATATGGTCATAGAACACCAACACAGAAGTACTATCAAGTGAAGAAGAGTTTTTACTTGCAGGTTTGGCAAGAACCAGTTCTACAGTTCCACATGGAAGACACTTTGCTGAAATTATGTCAACAACCCTTCGAGATTGACAGAATCTTAGAAAGCGGTCCAGAAGAAAAATAAATATGCCTCCAGCAGCGATTGCAAAAAGGGTGTCACCAACGTGCAAAGCCAAAAAGACGATAAAGATGACATATAACTGATGAGTGTAGAAGAACAATTCAAAATTCAGCTGTCTCACTGGAGCAAATGATGTCACCCACATCAACAGTCCAGCAAGAAGGCTGATTACTCCCGGAAGATTGGCAACACCAATATCTTTCCACTCCAATATCTGCATCAAACAATGAAAACTACAAATAAGCAGTTTGACATCACATGGAAAAGAAAAAAAAACAACAATTAGACTTGAAACAAAAAAAAAAGCAAGATAATGACCAAAACAGGAAATTCCCTACTCCATTGACAAATAACTCCACAATCAAATGGACAAGGCTACAAGCCCATACGCTTACTTAGTTCTCATTTCTTATTGTTTACTTGTAATTATAGCTACGAAAATGAGATGTACAAGAGAACTTTAAATCTAGCATGAGCACTCACTTGCTGCAGCAGACGACCCTCAATCGTCCATGCGACTAGGTATAGTAGGCCGTGGACAGTGAAGAGCACCATTGTTAGATGTCCCAGCCATACATGATATTTGGTAGCGTGCTCAAAAGGGATATTTATGAGACGAAGAAGAACTGATCCCCTTGCGATCGGCAGGAACAAAAAGGCGAGGCAAAACAAGCCAATTGAGCCAAAGCGAAGTCCCAAAAATTCCAGGAATAAAAGACTGACACGTTCAAGTAAACAAGGAAATTAATCAGCTAACAAAATTACTCTTTAACTAGATTAAACAGCATATGAGTTTCACTTTTTGCATGCAAATTGTGAAGATGTGAGTTTCATGTATTACTGTTTTACACCCAAATATAAAAAATTTGCTACTTGAGCAAATAATTTTATTGTAAGAAAGATCTAAGACCTTCCATGGAGAGTATCAGCATAGAAATAAATTTCTAACTTTGGGAAATTTATAGAGATTAGCGATTTTCAGCTTAAACAATTGGCGGATAAATAGAATAAGTTACCTTTTCACTTTAAAAGTCATGTCATCAGACAACGAGCCGAGAAGACGCACAGTATAAGAACAGACAGACCAAAGAACATATACAACGAACAGCACTATCCCAATAACCTCAGCAGCAGAAACCACACCAAATGGTCCATCCACAAGAACTGGGAATGTCCATAAGCGTAAACTTGGATATCTTGAAGTCCTCTTCCTACACAAGTTCATTTTACATTACAAAAAGTCCTGTGAATATTCAAGTGGTTGAACTAGGATGGTAAGATAATCAGTCACTTCCAACTAAAAAATTAACATACTCATGGTGCTCCTCTCCGCCAGAGATAATCAGAAACACAACAGCAAGGAATGCAATGATGAGAATGGGACCACTGAATAGCAGAAACACGCTTCCTGCAGTTTTCAGCATTCATATTAGCTACAGAACAACAGTGTTCATGTGAAAAAGAGCAGACAAAAGCACTTTCAAGTTCAATCATAGGCAAACCTGAAACCCCGAAAAGAGTTCCATTCGTTGACACAACCCATCTTTCAAATAATTTGAACCCAAATTCTGCTGGAAACACATACATTAAAGCAACCCATTGAACAAAAAGCACCCACATTGCAATCTTGAGAATCCATTTTGCCAAGTTTACAAACCGAGGCGTCTTCGGAACAAAAGCATGCTCAGAACCTCGACTCGAAAGAAGGGGCTTATGGACAGAACTTTTATCCATGACTAACCCAAAATAACCACACAACTTTTCCTATTGAGTGATCCCAGAAAGCCAGAACATATGTCTGCCTTATATATGCAGTAAGAGAGTTGGGAAACATCCAAACTCTGTGGAACCCATTCCCATATCAACCAGGTAATCAAATTTGTAGCCACTGATTCTTATACTGATATCTTTCAAACTCTTGTCAATAAATATACTACAATGACAGACAAGGAATTCATGTAGAGTTACTGGTAATATCTACCCAGATGTTACAAGTACCTAGAATGAAGACAACAATTAAGAAAATGACAATTTGTGGAAATTGAAAGGAGGTACATTTAAGCGATGGAGGAATCAAACTATACCACTCACTTGCAATCAAGAATTTAAAAAGTGGGACACAAGAAAACTAGAGAACTATGATCTTCCAAATTCACAGATGAATAACCACATAAGAAGCAAGGGATGAAGGCAAAGACAGAAATGTAAAATTAGCGTATAGATCCTGGAACAGGAGCAAAGGAATATAAGCATTTAGTACGAGAATGACAGCCCATTAGTGAGGACCTCATATATATTTGTGGGTACCTTAGAGTCCTATCCGGAGAGGTCCCCAGATGATGGTGATAGTTTTCATACTTTCATCGTCGTTACTGGTTTGTGGATCGACCGAAGTTCTTCTGGAACTTGTGAAGCAAAAGTGGGTGAGTCGATGGAGAGTAAAATTTAACTCAAAAAGAAATTATATAATTACCTAAAACTATAATTTTGTGGTGATATATACTAATAGCAAGATCATATTTTTTTATACCATCAGTAAGAATTAACAGTAATAAATTGTTAATCCGTCCAATATTTAATGACATAATTAACTTTAAAAATCTAAAAATTACAACATATGCCATCTATATATATATATATATATATATATATATATATATATTAAAAAAAACCCACAGACCCACTCTCTCTCTCTCTTTGCACCAAAATCCCTAACCCTAACTTATCTGAGATTGAGTGGAGGCGGGGGGCGAGGGGAGGCGGCGAGCGGCAAGGGCGGAGGCGGAGGTCATGACGGTGAGGGAGGGGACATCGCAGACGTGGGAGGTCCAATTCCGGGTCGAGGTGAAGATCCGGGTTGGGTTCGAGCACAGGGGGTCCGATTTGGAGGCTGGGCGACGCCGGAGGCGCGAGGAGGTGGAGGACTTGGCCTTTGTGGTCTTCACCTTCTATTTCGATGCGGCGGTCTTCACGGCGGTGGCGGTGGCGGTGGTGGTGGAGGACTTGGCCGGCACAAGGAGAGCGCGACAGCCTAATTGCAGTGGAGTTGGTCCTCTCTCTCTCTCTCTCTCTCTCTCTCTCTCTCTCTCTCTCTCTCTCTCTCTCTGTTTTGTTTGATTTTTGTGTTGAGATTTTTGCTTGTGTGTTGGGATTTTTGCTTGTGTGTTGGTTTTGGTTGAGCTTCTGAGGCTCAGTAGTAATGAAATGCAGCGGAGAACGGCGGAGTTCTGAGGGTCAATAGTATTGAAGCGCGGCGGAGTTCTGAGGGTCAGTATTATTGAAGCGCGGCGGGGAATGCGGAATTCTGAGGGTTAGTAGCATTAGGTTGAGATCTGAAGGTCAGTAGCATTAAGTTGAATTCTGATGGTCAGTAGCATTAGGTTGAATTCTGATGATTAGTAGTATTAGGCTTAATGAGGGTAATTTGTAATTTAAGAGTTAACTGATTCTGTTAGTTTTGGATGAAAACTTGCTAGTGGTAATTTGAAAAAGCAATTTTGCTACTAGTAAATACTAATACAAAATTGTAGTTTTGAGTAAAAAACCTAAAAAAAATTAACTACTGAGAATAAAATAAAAACCGACAAGAGAGCCAAATCTTTTTTCAAATTTATCCCAAGTTTCGTTAATCACTATTTTTTCATTTATAGTTATAAATTTTATTTACCATGTGGGTGTTCAAAATAGTAATATTAGTGCTTGTGGTAAATGAGTCCTTAAAATAAAAAATAAAAAATAATTTTAAATATCTAAAGGTTAATCAATTTGAAAAATTCTACAATGCGTTAATGTATAGCTTTACCTAATCAATTGTGCCTTGTTAAGTACTTGTTTATAGTGATTTCTGATATTATTTCAGCTCTTTGTAATCAGGCATTAAGGGTTTCATGTCCTCTCTTGCATTCGACACTATCATTATTTAAGACCCGAGGGGTAGCGCGCAAACCTTCTATTAAAAAATAAGTAATCACTTTGACTGAAATTGAAATTTTTTTTTTCATAACTTTTTAGGTTGATGATAAAAAGGTCAGTTTAGAACAACCTAATAATAAAAAAATCAGTAATTGTTTGATAATTATAATTAAGTCACCCAATTAAAACTTTTAAAACGTTGCCCATATAGTTTGCGAAATTTACAATATGTCACTGAGCTAAACCTAAACAGTTACATATCACTTATCCCTAAGCCACTGCTGTATTGCAACTCAGTTTCTCCACAAAACCTGATATCGTTCTTTAAAATATCCTAGAATTTATCTCCATCGGCGTTACAGATTGTAGTTCTTTCGCCGCCGCAAATCATTCTCCTTCATGCTCCAGATGATCTGCCAACCCCCTCCGTCAAGGATTCCGATATCCGCTCCATAATCCCCAATGACTTCGACCAACCGCACCCCTCCAATGCAGCCAAACTCATCGTCCTCAGCATCAGCGTCCAAGCAGAGCCGAGCCGAGCCGAGCCGACCCCGACCCCGACCCCAATGTCCTCAAGTCCAACACCATCGTCCATACATGTCGTCTTACTCAACGAGTGAGTTTGATTGCATTCTTTAGGGAATTCTAAGGTTCGAATTCAATTTAGGGATTCACATAGGGTTTTGTTTTATTTTTCATGTGAATTTTGGTTTTTTTTTTTCTATGATTTGATCTGATTTGGTGAGACTTGGTGGGTTGCTTCAGTTTGCTTATGAAATTTTCAGATTTTGGCATGGCTTATACAGTGTGGGATGTTTCTTTATGAATTTATGATGATGTGGAACTGAAATGCCATATTATATGATAGTTCTTTATTTAATGTGAAGTTGTGTCATTTTTGTTAAGAAACTGTGTTGAAAATAAGTAAGTGTCAATGTAAGTATCATTGTAACTATGTTTGCATTAGTAACTATATACGTAACTGACATTGTAACTAGGATTAACATGTCTCTGTTTATGTAACTATATACATAATTAGAGTACTTCTAAAGTACTGCGTAAGGTGGCTTTCCTTACTTGGTCTTGGCTTGAGGCATAACCACACTTTCTAAATTTGAGGAATAGGGGCATTATCTTAGTTAACAATTGTTTTATGAGTAAAAATACCAAGAAAATACTACCTTTTGTAATACTGTATATGGCTACAACATGGATGTTTTATTATTATGTAAGAAATAGTGGTAGGGTAAGGGCATTACATATGAAAAAGGAAGAGGTTTAGGAATGCATAGGATGTGTGTGTGTGGCTAGGGTGGTGGGAATTACATATGACACTTACTAGTGCTCATAATTTTGCGGGTTACTATTGGAGTATTCGTTGGGGTGACAACTGTCTTGAATTTTATATTTATATTTTGAAAGTTATGATTATGATTTTCTCGCCTTGCTTACTTCTATCTATTGTTGATCTCTTTGGCATAGTTCTATTTGGTATTTAATGACATTTTTGAGAATTAATAGTTGTTTGTGGCTTCTTGATTCTTTGCCTATCTACTAGCTTATTATTAAGTTTGTTTGTGATTAGCTACTGTTGTGGTTTTTGATTATTCTCTTTAGCCGGACACATAATTATTAGTATACCTATCATGTAACTATTATTTGCTATTGTATTATTCCGGAAAATAAAGACGAAACCAAAAGGTTAAAACATTGAATCTAATGATGACATCGACAATGAAAACAAAACTAAAATGAAGCATGATTTGAGGACAAAAAAATCACCAAGACTACTGCAAACAAAGAAGTAAAAAGTTGCCGATACGGAGCAACATATAATATAGTTGGTATAGGAACTAGAAATGTAGTTGGCATGTAACTAGCCATGAAACTCTGATAGTACAGTTATATAGGCAGTTACTTGGGCTACTGTTCTAATAAGTATATGGATTTGCAATAGATTTTTCTAAGTAACTATCTGAGTAACTATATATGTTATTCTAATATTGTGAAAAGAACTATCTAACTAACAGAGTAACTATCTCAGTAACTATCTGGGTAACTATATAAGTAACTATCTAAGTGGCTATACATAACTAGTAGTGTGATTGTTGGTGTAACATTTAAATACCTGTCTGAATAGCTATCTGGGTAACTATATTGGTTTTTCCAATATGGTGAAAAAAACTATCTAAGTCATCTGCATAACTATCTAACTAACAATTTGAGTAATTATATCAGAGTACTATCTGAGTAACTATGTATTATTGTGACTACACATAACTGATTTTATAATTCATGACAACCATATTGGATTGTAAAGCGTTTGTCATGTATTACATGAACAAACATGGGAAGGAGAAAGAGTTGAGAAAGAAGACTAAGGACAAGAATAAATTACAGCAATTCAGCTATAGGTGATGAGCGAAGGTGATTAAGAAGTTTATAGAAAATTCTCACAGTTAGTTAGTGGGAAAGAAATGTGGAAACCATCAATGTAGGTCAAATGAGGTCTAAAAAAAATGTAGTAATATTATTTGATATTAGGGTCATTCATATTATTGAAAATTTGTGTTTCACGTACTGACAATTTGTGTTTCTCTGATATTAATGACACAATTCTTGTCCAAATGAAGTAACACAAAAGTAATGTAAGAGTTAATATAGGTTTCAGTAAGAGAGTTGTAAATAGACTGATTGCATTTCTATTAGAAGAAATTTGTAACTATCAAAATAACTGAAAATGTAACTGGAAATAAATAATATAACTGTCAAGGTAGAAATTTGTAACTATCAAAGTTGAATAACTAGCATCTAACTGATTATAGCTCCAAAATAAATCCAAGTACTTGCTTAAGTTGGCTAGGATATGAAAGATCAAATGTTTTTTTTCACGTTAGCATGACTACAAATGCTTCGTTCACTTTCTAACTATATTAGTTTTTCCAATATTGGCAACAAATAAGTATCTCGGTAAATGTATGACAGAAAGCTGCACTGCTGCTTTTTACAAATTTAGCATAATGTTTGAAAATAGAAAGTACATTGTGACAAAAAAAAATTGTCCAAATAAAGCGACAAAAAAAATGTTTCATGTAACTAGTAATGTAGCTATCAAAAGTAATCGTGCATGTACCTAATCTGTAAAATACTGGTGTAACTACAACCAAACATATAACTGACAATACATAAGAACAAGACCATTGAAAAATCATTCACCACACGAACAATACAAGATTGCCAGATTCTAAATATTTCATATATTCTATTTAAACTTGCAGCGTGCCGCTGCACCACAATGGCAGTGTTCCACTGCAAAATGCATGAAAGAAATTTTCTTATGGAAATGTAACTAAAGATGTAACTGAAAATAAATAATGTAACTGACAAGGTAACTGTTAGAAGAAATTGTAACTATCAAAGTAACTGAAGATGTAACTAGAAATAAATAATGTAATCGTGATGGTGACTGGTAGAAGAAATTTGTATCTATCAAAGTAACTGATGATATAACTTGAAATAAATAATGTAACTGTCAGCGTAACTATTAAAAGAAATTAGTAACTATCAAAGTAACATAAGATGTAAATGGAAATAAATAATGTAGCTGTCAGGGTAACTTCTACATGAAATTTGTAAGTGTAACTATCAAAGTAACTCTTGAATAAATAGAATTCTTTAAAACAATCGCCATATCACAACAATACAACTCAATCAAAGGTTATGTTACAAAAAAATGTGACTGTTATGTAACTCCAAAATAAATCCAAGTACTTGCTTAAGTTGACTTGGATGATGAAAGATCAAATTAATGCTTCTTTCACTTTAGAAACTGCTAATGTAATTGTTGAAATAAAGTAACGAATGAAAAACTAAGTTAAAAAATCTTTCACTTTCTTATAGTCGAAATATAATCTAAGTAGAAATATAATCTGGATAGGGACTGTATATATATATACAGTCCTTATCCAGAGCGAAGGTTCACACTGAAATTAACATGCGAAGTTCTTTTTTTTGACACATTTTTTAGTCATACTTTCACATCTCCACCGTTCAGATGTTAGAACCTAATGTATAGATCATCTCTGCAAAATTCATCTAACTTGATAATCGTTTGACCTTTCGTTATGGTGATTTACACAAACAGTTCAGGTGGAACATATTCGGTTTGTTCATTGATTTAATATAGTTTCGATACCTTAACAGTAACCAAATTAGATGAAATTTTGTAGAAATGATCTATACATTAAGTTCAAACATCTGAACAGTGGAGATGTTAAAATATGACAAAAAAGTGTGTCAAAAAAGAACTTCGCACGTTAATTTCAGAGCGAACCTTCGTTCTAGATAGGGACTGATATACATATTTAATAGATCTTATCATTCTTCTTGTGTAATAGTTTCCCCATCAATCGGTACTAGTTATTCTCATTTTGATTCCTTGACTTGATTTGTCCGATGAGAAATGTGAAACAAAAGAAGGATATCCTCCTACTGGGATCGAATTATATCCTACTCTATCCTCGGAGAAATGAATTGATCGATTCAGTGGATCCTAGGTCGGGATTGACGGGGCTCGAACCCGTAGCTTCTGCCTGTAATTTCTCAAAAAAAAAAATTATAATTTAGGATTCGGATAAGAATTATATTAGATAAGGCTTCAAAAGTTCGAATTCCAATAAGTTTCCTACCTCAGCTAGAAATGCTCAAACCTAGAGGTCTCTCTACCTCAGCTACTGTAACTAATTGGATAAGTATATATACTCTCTATCTCTAAATAACTCAGTTGTAAATCTATCCTCATCTTTTTCTAAAGGCTTGTTATCTCATTATATATATATATATATATATATATATATATATATATATATATATATATATTTTTTTTTTAACAAAGAACCAAGTCTTGCTCATTCATGAATAACGTAAAATAAGTCATTTCGCAACATTGCATCACATGCACATAGCAGACACATGATGATTCAAATACATAAAGGGAAAATAGACAATTGAAAAGCAGGCCATGTAATCAAACTAAAGCTGCTTGATACTTCAACGAAACATTAGGAAGATAACTTATGAATCCACCGCTACATATCGAACAACCATGATGACACTTGAAAGACAACTTGTGATAGTCCCGGCCAACCAACAGTCACCTCAAATAACTCCTTAAAAATTTTGAGTGGAGGAAATTTTGGATGCGTGTATCCACCAAGAACTAAAGCCGTTGCATAAGCCGCATACATGTGGCTAAGCCGTCAACTCGCTTACATAGTATACAAGAGATTTGTTTCTTTATAAGGTTCAGACCACCGTTTTTGCCATAATGCTTCATTGCATTTAGGCAGTAACGTGGTCGATCATTTTGCCGATATCCTATCCCATAACCATGGTTTTTCGCGTGATCATACACCGCCTCTAGGTACCTCTCCTTCTTTACATCGTTCTCCCAATTATGAATTAACTTACTAATGTGTCGTTGAAACTCAGAATTGAAACATAAACACAGGTTTGAAGTTCGGGGACCATCACCCAATTTCCCTAGATTATTAAACAATCTTATCGTCAAATCCTCATACAGAGTGCTCGAGTGATTCAAAACCAACAAATGAAAGACATTTAGTAAAGCTTGATGATGACTATTTTGCTGCTTCCAGTCATGGTAATCATTGATGAACCTTTTAAAACACTCAAACGCCTTCACTGTTTTACTTTTTTACGGTTTTGGGAACAATTTCTTCAAGGAGTCTTGCAGCTTTGTTGAGATCTTTTCTAGGTATGCAATATTGGCATGAAAGTCACTGCCGGTTGGGCCCCTAACAAACTTGACTTGATTGTATTCTTTAATCCCAAATGAAGCTTCCAAATCCTTGAATGGCTTACCACTATCCATCAACTGCTCCCTCACCCTCTCTGTTATCTAATAGATGAGGGTGAGCACAATGTTCTCAACTTTAGCTACATTTTGAAAACGCCGGACAAGTGGCTCGAGATGCAGCTTGGGTCGTTTGAGGATTGGGGAAGCGGATAACGGTTCTCACCACCAGCAAACTTGCGATCTCATGCGTTATATAGTCAAATGACAGCATCAATGATCTTGAAAACCCAACTTGTTATCTCAATATATATGTATCATTGATCAATATATAAACTCACACAAGGTCAGGTACTGATTTACGACTAACAAACCTCAATTTGTCTCTTCCATTTGAAAAATTGATGAAGTTGATCATCCAACTTAATTAAGAGCTAGCAGACACGCAACAACTTATTCAGGTTTCTTCTTAATATTATGTCTCTCTTTGATATATTTAGGTTCATACTATGTCTCTCTTTGATAGATTTAGATTCGCAACAACTTAAGAGACATGCAACAACTTATTCAGTCCCTATCTAGAGCGAAGCCCTGCTCTGAAATTTAAGAGCGAGACTCTTTATTTGACCAACTTTTCGGTCAAATTTCTACATCTCAACCATTTAGTATTTAGGTATATGTGTGTCGATCACTTCTGCAAAGTTTCATCAAATTTGATAATCGTTTAAACATTCCTAGTCGTGATTACCACGAATGGTTCATACTGAATAGATTCAATTTGTTCATTAATTTTTTATTCTTTTAATACCTTAACGATCACTAAATGAGCATAAATTTGTAGAGATGATCTAGATGCATATACCTAAATACTGAAAGGTGGAGATGTAAAAGTTTGACCGGAAATTTGGTCAAATAAGGAGCCCCACTCTTTAATTTCATAGCAGAGCCCCGCTCTAGATAGGGACTATATATATATACATTGGTTATCTGGTGCGGACATCCGGATGGGTTTTCCGTCCGGATTTCAGCCGTTTCTCCACAATTCCAGCGCTGGCAATGCCGTTTCTCCTCCCCGGCGTGATCCCTGACCTCTCCCGACGGTGTTGGAATGAAGAAGAAAGCCGGAGAGATCGCGATCGGAGGTCTGTGCAGCAATCTCACTCAGAACTTCACGACCAATAATGGTGGATCTCCGATCGTGATCTCTCCGGCTTTCTTCTTCATTCCAACACCGTCGGGGGAGGTCTGGGATCACCCGGGGGAGAAAAAATGGAGTCGCCGAAGCTGGGTTTAGGATTTAGGGATCTAGAATGGTGGAGAAACGGCTGAAATCCAGACGGAAAACCCGTCCGGACGTCGGCACCTGATAACCCCTATATATATACAGATTCTATCCAGAGCGGGGCTCCGCTCTGAAATTAAAGAGCGGGGCTCCTTATTTGACCTATTTTCTGATCAAATTTCTACATCTCCACCGTTCAGTATTCAGGTATATGGTGTAGATCATTTATGCAAAATTTCATCAAATTTGATAATCGTTTGAACATTCCCAGTCGTAATTAACACAAGTTGTTCATACTGAACAGATTCAGTATGTTCATTGTTTTTTTTTAACGTTTTGATACCTTAACGATCACCAAATTTGATGAAATTTTGCAGAGATGATCTACACGCATATACCTAAATACTGAATGGTGGAGATGTAGAAATTTGATCAGAAAGTTGGTCAAATAAGGAACCCGACTCTTTAATTTCAGAGCGGAGCCCCGCTCTGGATAGGGACTATATATATATATTCTAAACCTTAGTTAAGCTCAATCTCCTTCCAATTCTTTTTTTCTTTCTTCCATTTGTCGATACGATTTGAATCTATGAGTTATGATTAACTTATCTTTTTTTTTTCTTCCCTCCAACTTGCTGGGGTATCAAAAAGCCTTACACTGAACATGGCTGAGGAGTCCCATCATTAACAAGAAATGTCACCATCGCCTCCTCTCACAGCCGAGTCATCATCACATTCAACCTTTCTGCAACCTTCAGCGCCGCAACTTATGCCAATTCAACTAACTAACACAAATTATCTACTTTGGAAGTCCTTATATTAAAGAATGATTAGCATAATTAATCAATAAAATTAGTTAGTTATGACAACTGTAATAGCTCTCCACGTGTCATTAGCTCATAGAGCTAGACAGCCTTTAAATAGTCTTTTCCAGCTGTTGTATTTCTGTCGTTGAAGCTCATTTTCTTCATGAAATAGAAATCAATTACAGATATTTTTCTTCTTCTTCAAGTTTCAAGCTTCAAGCTTTCATGGTATCAAGAGCCAGCGACGATCAGGACCTTCATCGATTCTGTAATTCAAGCTTTCTTCCTCTGCAAAGTTGCTTCGGTAATCAATCACAGTTCTTCATTCTTGCTTTTCGTCTGGATATTTTCAGATTCGTTCAAGATTCTTCATCATCGATATTCATATTCATCAATTTCAGTAGATATTTGTGGTTGATTGTAGGGCTGGGCGCGGTCCAAGTCCGACTTATTTTTCACCGGCCCGGGACCAGGACCGGACATAAAAATTTGGGCCGGTTTTTTTCTTAAATATTCAAGGACCGGTTAGAGCCGGGTCATTGTCGGTCTGGGCCTGTCCTTCGGGCCTTTCGGTCCCAAAATTAAAAAATCGGTAAATCTCTGTAATTCATGTAAACATGCAATATAAATGTATAATGATGTATTCACTTTTCAATTTACATCACCTGTAATTCTGTAAACATATTCTGCAAGACTCAATCAAAATGGATGAAGCGAAGACAATAATCATAGAAAAACTAACGTCTAACCAAGCTTAAATAGTCAAATTTATGCTTAGCAGTTCAAGTTTTCAACAAAAAGTAAAACTTAAAGTTTAAATCTCACCAAGTGTTCAACAAAAACGAAAAAAAAAACTTGAAAAAAAAAAAAAACAATGCTGCTACCCTTGATGGTCTACTGCTCCACAACCTCCATCCCTCCAGGAGTCCATCACTCCCTTGGTCCAATCCTTCTCTGCTCCAATCCTTTTCATCTTCCCCCTAATAAAAAAAAAGTGAGTAAACACTAAAGTGATCAAATAATACCAGTATACCACTGTACCATTACCAGTCTACCACAGTCCACAAAGATCAATGATTTGGACTATAAAATGTAGATGCAGTCATGCAGTACCTTAATTCCCCAAAAACCAGTCTCAGCCTTTACTATATCATATGATGATTATGAATTTATGATTGTTGACAGTAGCCGCAGAGAGGCTACAGCAGGCCCACAGACCCGCAGCAAGTACACCAGGGCCCGGCCCGAGGCCCAGGACCGAGCCACCAGCACCAGGCCTCGGGGTCTAGCAGCCTATCCGGCTGCCAGGGACCCTGGGACCGGGGACGCCAGCCTGCCAAAGAGGACACCAGAACTGCCCTTTGAAGGGAACCAGTCCCACATCGAAGGGTGAGGCCAGCCCTCACCCCCAACCACCTATATAAGGGCCCCAACTACCCTCATAAAGAGGTAACTTATCTCTCTCACTGTTTACATACGTGCTCAAGTTATATATATTCCAACTATACTAACTTAGGCATCGGAGAGGAGAAGACCGGCCCGCCCGGTATTCCCCTTAGTAAGCAGGTTTGCAGGAGATCAAGTTGGATTCATCTGTATCTACCAGGCCCCCGGGTTTAGGCAGAAACAATTGGCGCCGTCTGTGGGAACGATTTTTGATCCACGAGAAAAGTTAGCATTGCTCTACCGGGGAGTAGAGCCCGATCGATCCTTTGAAAGATAGTTAAATACGCGGTCTAGAAGCCATGGAAGGAAGGAAGATAAAAACTGGCACCGGACGGTTGAAAGAGCGAATTCAGATCCCCGACCGGGCCCGTAACACAGGGGCTGAGGTCAGTGCGAGGTTCGCCCTTTCTCCCAACCGAGACGGAAGATCAGAGCGAATTCAGATCCCCGACCGGGCCCGTAGTATAAGGGCTGAGGTCGGTGCGAGGTTCGCCCCTTCTCCAGACCAAGACAGAAATCACGATCGCCAAGATTCAGGGAATCCCGACCGGTATGGTGCGGGAGAGGAAATAAAGAAGATGAAGGCAGAAGTCGAGCGGTTGCGAGCAGAGGGCGGCCAAGACCGGCTAAGGGCAGATGCCCGGTGCCAGGAGTTAGAAGCAGTAAACGCCGCCTTGTTAGCGGTCCTAGGAAAAGGAGGCCAGCCGAGCACTCCTCGGGCGGCGTCACGGCCCGCGAGCAAGGTTAGCGAATTCCCGCACCTCGAAGTGGGACAGCCCACGGGAAGAAGAAGGACCGTGTATGTACCCACGCCTCTCTTTTCGGAAGCTTTGGAAAACTCCGGTCCGGTCGAGCTACCATACCGCACTAGCCAGGCGTCAAGCGAGCAGGACAGTTCTACCGCAAGGACGCTCGAAACGCTCTCCGCCTCAGTGTCGGATATGAAGAACCGTTTAGACGCCAGTAAGAAGAAAGCAGGGCGACCGCGGGACAGTGCGCGATTCAATGAGCGCATCAGACCTTTTCCGCGCCGGATTAGGGAATCAGGAAGGTCTGGTAGCCTAAGGCCCCTAAAGCTGGCGTACTCAGGAACGAGCTGCCCGTATCGGCACCTGGACAGTTTCAAGTCACAGACGGGCACAAGGGGCTATTCTTATGCCACGTGCTGCAACGTGTTCCAAGAGACGCTTTCGGGGGAGGCGTTGAGCTGGTTCTACGAGCTGCCAGTGGACTCGGTTGAAACTTTCGAACAGATTGCCGACAAGTTTGTCGGCCGGTTTATCCTCAGAGCCGGGACAGCTCAAACATCCACGATCCTTTTCGATTGCATGCAGGCTGACCACGACCCGCTGCGCGCTTTCGTTAACCGGTGGCAAATCGCCACGGCCGGGGTCAGAAACCTGGACAAGAAGATCGCGGGGATGGCCTTCAAGCAGGGGTTAAGACCCGGAGAACTTTCGTACAACTTGCGAGTGCAGGAGCCGCTGGGGTATGATGAGCTGATGACCGTGGCCGTCAGGCATGCTCAGGCGGACCACGAGACATATGGGGATAAGGCACCCAAGCGAAGACCGGATGACCTACTGTCGCCACCTCCCCGTGAGAGCAGGACCGGGCGGCTAGATCGCAACCGTGTGCCTATAGCCACCAGGAAAGCAGAGGTACGGGAGGAGTGGCAACCCCGACGAAGCAGTGACAACAGTTCCCGGCCGAGGAGGAGACTGCCGCTTGTACGACCGACGCAGCCAGCGGCGGCTGCGCCAGTAGAACGACCACCGCGGGCCCTAGCCATCATGCCGGCAGAAAAGCCCGAAGATCCAACCCGTAGGACCAGCGATCCAAGACCCCAGAGAGCAGTTGTAGGCGGTCGATCCCGCCCGGTAGAACCAAGAGAGAACCGACCGGTAGCTCGGCAAGTAGGAACCATAAGCACCCGACCTCCCGGAGGGATCGAGGTGCACGGAAGCATAAACATGATACATGGCGGGGGCCATATAGATCAGCTCACCCGGAGCTCGAAGAAGCTGTGCTTAAGATCGATCCGGGGGAAAGAAGTGTATGCCTTTGGTGGAGGAAGCGGCCAAGCCGCCAAAACCGGATGGAAGTCGGTCACTTTCTACGAGGAGGAAGAGCCGGAGGATCTGGTCCAACCGCACAACGACCCCTTCCTCATCACGGTCCAAATAGACCACTGGATAACCAGCCGTATGCTGATCGATACCGGAGCCTCTGTCAACGTGATGTTCCGAGACGCATACAAAGGGCTGCAGAGGGGAAGGAATAAGTTATCCCAGGATAACGAACCACTTATAAGCTTCTCCGGTGAGGTAGTCCAGCCTTTGGGATCGAATTACCTGCCACTGATCTTCAGCGAGGGAAGCAAGACAAAAAAGGAGCACCTTGAATTCATCGTTGTGGACTGCCTGTCGTCGTACAATGGCATAATCGGTAGGCCAGGGTTATGGAAACTGAAGACATTTTTAGCCGGCCATATGCTGATGTTGAAGATGCCTTCACCGGCCGGTGTCATCACCCTGCGCGGGGACCAGAAGCTCGCCCGTAAATATTATGTGGAGGCCCTAACCCACGGGAGGAAGCGGGCCGAGGTCTTCACGGCCACTCAGTTAGCACCAGTGCCGGATCTAAGTATCGACCCCCGCGATGACTCCGATTCAGTCAAGAAAAAGCTAGAGCCGCCTTCAGCCGTGGAAGAAACCGAAGCGATCTGCATTTCAAAAGACCACCCAAAGAGAAATGTGGTGATAGGGACGCAGCTCGATCCGGTTGTCAGGCAAGAGCTCATCGCCTTCCTCCGGGACAACAGTTCGGTCTTCGCATGGTCCTACGAGGACATGCCGGGCATATCCCCGGAGATAGCCGTCCATAAGCTAAATTCATTGCCCAGCGTTCTCCCGGTGAGGCAAAAGAGGAGGTCCTTCAGCCCGGCAAAGTATGAGGCGATCAGAGAAGAGATACAGAAATTGAAGGGCATAGGTTTCATCCGAGAAGTCCAGTACCCTCGCTGGCTCACTAACGTGGTCATGGTGCCGAAGAAGGGAACCGACCAGTGGCGCATGTGCGTGGATTTCACTAACCTAAATCGGGCGTGCTCAAAGGACAGCTTCCCGCTCCCCCGAATTGATCAGCTTATAGATTCCACATCCGGCTTTAAGCTGCTCAGCTTCATGGACGCCTACGCCGGGTACAATTAGATTAGGATGCACCCGGATGATGAGGAACACACATCATTCACAACCGACCGAGGTACCTACTGTAATAAGAGGATGCCTTAAAGAACGCCGGGGCCACCTACCAGTGGATGGTAAACCGAATGCTGGAGCAAGAAATGGGTAAAACCGTAGAGGTTTACGTAGATGACATGCTAGTCAAAAGTTTGACTGCAGGGGCCCACGTCCGGGATTTGGCAGTAGTCATCGGCAAGATGCTCAAATTCGGCATGCGCCTGAACCCGAAGAAGTGTATTTTCGGGATCTCAGAGGGCCTGTTCCTAGGCCACATCATCAGCCAGCGAGGGATAGAAGCCAACCCGCTGAAGGTCCAGGCAATTCTAGATATGGAAACGCCAGGGGAGAGAAACCAGGTCCAGATGCTGACCGGCCGGTTAGCCGCCCTTGCCAGATTCATCTCCCGCCTAACCGATAAGTGCACCCCGTTCTTCAAACTGCTCAAGGCACAACAGACCAGGAAAATCCACTGGGCGGCGGAGCATGAAGCGGCGTTCCAATCTATCAAGGCATATATGTCTGCAGTGCCTCTCCTGTCCAAACCAGTGCCGAGCGAGATGCTATACCTCTATATAGCCGCATCCGAAACAGCCGTCTCCGCGGCTCTCATCAGGAAGGAAGGCACGCTCGAGCTTCCGGTATATTATGCGGGAAAGGGACTTACTGGAGCCGAGGGCCGGTACCCCGGCATAAAGAGATTGGCTCTGGCCCTGATTGTTAGTGCCAGGAAGCTCCGACACTATTTCCAGGCTCATTCCATCACCTTATATACCAATCACCCTCTGCGGCAGATCCTACAAAAACCAGACACCAGCGGTAGGCTGGTGCGGTGGGCAGTGGAACTAGGAGAATTCGACATCACTTATGCCCCGCGAACGGCCATCAAGGGACAGGCCGCTGCGGACTTCATATGTGAGCTCACCCCAATGGTGGCAGAAGCGCACCCCACCCAGTGCGACGACATTGAGGCAGGACGAACCGTAAAGATCGAACAAGGACTCCCCAACGGCTGGAAGCTTTACGTCGAAGGCTCCGTAACGAGCAAGCGGAGCAGAGCCGGTGTCATGATAACCTCGCCCGATGGCCAATCATACGAATATGCCTTACGGTTCCTCTTCAACGCCTCAAATAACGCTGCGGAGTATGAGGCCCTCATAGCCGGTTTGCAGCTGGCCAAGGAGCTGGGAATCCCGTCCATGGACATATACAGCGACTCCAGCTTGGTGGTGAACCAGATGAACGGGTATGGCAGCAACATCAAGGAACCCCAGCTATCCTCCTACCAGGCTTTGGCCAAAACACTGATTGGGCCGTTCCAGGGCACCACGATCCAGCACATTCCCCGAGAGGCAAATAGGCATGCGGACGCCCTTGCAAGGTTGGCAACCGGAAACTACCCTCCAGAGTACCGGAGTGCTAAAATTGAAACTCTCCAGAAGCCGAGTATAAGCAAGACCATCTCTGAAATATTTGCGGTGGAAGAAGCGCCACCAAGCTGGATGGATCCAATAGTCAAGTATTTGACTGACAAAACCAGCCCTCCGGATGTGGTGGAGGCCAGGAGGCTACACCTCCGGTGCCCCCGGTACGGTCTCCTCAATGGCCAGTTATACCGAAGAGGGCACAGCTTCCCCCAGCTGAGGTGTGTGACAAGAGAGGCAGGAGAGGCTATCATGCGAGAGATCCACGAAGGAGTGTGCGGTAATCACTCTGGCGCAAGGTCATTATCCCACAAGTCGCTCCGAGTGGGGTACTTCTGGCCAGATATGGCAGCAACATCAAGAAAAATTACAGGCGGCTGTCACAAATGCCACATGTACGCCTCTGCCCCCCATGCCCCGACAATCGCATTGTCGATCCTGTTAGCACCATGGCCATTCGCACAGTGAGGATTAGACATCATTGGCCCTTTCCCTATAGCTGTGGGACAATACAAGTATGCCATCGTAGCAGTGGACTATCAGACTAAGTGGGTCGGGGCGGAACCTCTGATAAAGATCACCGAGGAGCGGGTGAGAAAATTTCTATGGAAGAACATCTACTGCCGGTTCGGGGTACCGCAGACTATTGTCACGGATAATAGAACACAGTTCAATAATGACGATCTTATCCAGTACACAGCTTCCATGGGGACCCGGATGTTGTTTGCCTTAGTGGCACACCCGCAGACCAACGGCCAGGTAGAAGCAGTCAACAAGATTATCAAAACCCTTCTCAAGAAGAAGCTGGATGCCAAGAAGGGATGTTGGGCCGAGGAACTCCCCGCGGTACTATGGGCCGTCCGGACGACAGCGGCAGAGGCAACAGGAGAGACCCCATTGCATGGCATTTGGGAGCGAAGCGGTACTCCCTGTGGAGACCAGCATACCCAGCGGCAGGGTCGAGAATTACGACGCCGAAACAAACGCCGAGGGCGTACGGCTCAACCTGGACCTTATAGAAGAGCGGCGCGACCAAGCACATATGCGAAACCAAGCCTACAAGCAGCGGGTCGCCCAGTACTATGACAGAAGGGTCCGGGAAAGGAAGCTACGAGTGAGGGACTGGGTCATGAAGAAAATCCAGAAAAAACCGTTGGCCTTGGAACCAACTTGGGAAGGACCCTACCAAATCACCGCAGCTGTGGGCCCAGCAACATTCCACATCATAGATACCGATGGCATCTATTCCACCCGCCCCTGGAATATTCAGCACCTGCGGTTCTATCCTAAGTAATATCGCTCATCAAGGGGCAATAGTATAAATTGGCATCAGTATTGCAATACGCAGTTTGTTCATCATCAATAAAGCTGGTTACAAGGCACACAGATAGGGAAGCCAAAAAAAAAGAAACAGCTAGTCAGCGCCTCCGGAGCCCCCAATCCGTGGCCCGCCACCTTTTAGAGTTTGCTCTTGCTCCGCCATCTCGATCAGGGCTATGTCGGCCTCCATCTGCTCAGCGTCAAGCCACCCTTTCTCCCTCCACTCCAAATAGGCATCACTTATCCCCTTTGACCGGGCCTCCTTCAGCATCTCCTCAAGCTCCACCGACTCCCGGAAGTCGTCGACAGTCTTATCGGCCACTTCCGCAAGCTGGGATTCCGTGAGCTTCTCCCTTCGTTGGGCGACTACTGTAACCTGGGTCTGTAGCTCCAAAACCCTCGCCTCCAGCTCTGCAATCCTCCCTTCCCGGGCAGTAGCCTGAGTTTGCAGCTCCAAAACCCTCGCCTCCAGCTCCGCAATCCTCCCTTCCCGGGCAGCAGCCTGTCGATCGGCCTCCTCTTTCTCCTGCGACAGTTCATGGTACAACCGAGCGGTTACTTCTTTTTCCTGCACGAGCTCGGTGCCCAACCGACCGACCTCATCTCTTTCCTCCGCAAGCTTGGCTTCCGCCACGTCCACTCGCACACTCAGCTCCTCCACCCGCCTCTCCAAAACTACAGCAGACTCCCCTCTGGGCTCCGCGGCATAAAGGCTATGAGCTAGCTGCCAAACGTGAACAAAGGAACATTGGCTCATATCACTCCAGGGAAAAAGAAACACAGGAAACACTTACCCGAAGAACTAGTTCCATGGGCTTCGTCCCGCTCTCGCCCGGTTGTTCCGTCCCAGGGTCCCCCCGATCAAGTCCCAAGGTTTCGATGGCAGAGGCCACAAACCTACCAAAGCCACGCCCGAAACTACGATCGGCTTCCGGTCCTCGACTGCTTCGGCCGCCCACTTCCACGGCTGGAACTACTGCCTGCTCGATCGGTCCATCCGAGCTTGACGCCCTGGCATCAAAGGTCCTCGCCCTCTTCGCCGGAGCTTCGCCGTGGCCGCTTCGGCGATACCCGGTCGTCTCTACCGTTTCCCTCTCCCGCGAGGTCTGTACCGCCATCGGTCGCGCCACAGGTTCTGCGCCTGGCAGGGCCACCGAGCGCACTTCCCGGATACGGAGTGGGGAGTTATTCTCACCGCCAGGCCGCCTGCCATAGTGAGAGTCCGGAAACACGAGCGGCACATGCCTGTCATGCTCCCTGCGCCTCTGGGTAACCAGATCAATAACGGTTTTCGCGGCCTCCTCCCCCATCTCCATCAACCTCGGGGCCACAAGCTCTTCGTCCGGTTCAACAGTCTCCTCGCTCCGAACGACGAGCCGGGGGGCATTAGCTACAAACCGATCAACCAAGCAGTCAGAATACAAGCAACCATGCAGAGACAAACAGTACAAGATACCTTACCAGGTTTCCTCCCCATCTCGCATATCTCCAGCACATTCCACCGGATGAAATTATAGGAGCTCCGACTCAGGTGGTCCCAGCAAGTAAACAGCCGGTATATCCGTTGCTTCTCCAAGTCGCCCAACCGGTACGTCTGTTCCCGATCGATCGATTGATAAGCCCCGGGCACCTGATAGCCCCTCCATGTACGCTGCCACCTGCCACCGGCCAGCACCACCGACCTCCTCTAGACATCTGAAACCGTCGACGGCAGATGAGTGATTGCAGGACCAACGTCCCGCGCGGCAAAATTCACACAACCGCTGCACTGGGCCTTTCTGCAGTAGGAAATCTTGTACAGCGCCCGAAATTCATTAACCGTGGGCCAGTCCATATAGCTCAAGCTGAACAGACACCCGAGCCCAAGCAGTTGCCTCCACTGGTTGCTCGGAAGCTGGGCCGGGGAAAGCTTTATCGAGCTCAGCATGTACTGAACAAATGGCGGCAGCGGCAGTGATAGTCCGTGTCGAAACTGATCGTCGAAAACGACAACCCAACCCGGTTCCGGATTACAGGCTAGTTCCCCGGGATGCAGGCCTCGAAGCTTAATAGAGTTGTCGATATCCCACTTTGCCCGAAACTCCCTGATCTCTCTATCATTCATGCTTCTGACTGGCTCATCACAGAAAATCGCCCTATCACCATCCAGCAGCTCATGCCGCATGGGCCCGCGGTTTGCACCGGCAGAATGCGCAGATCTCCCAGACGCCATAAAGCCTAAACAAAAGAATTCACCTCTGAAGCACAGAAAAACAACAGGCAAAGAGTAGCAAGATGCGCCAGGAGGAAGGCAGAGGGGATGATAAATAGGGCAACAACAAAAGTGAGGCAACCCCAGCCGTGGATCCCCTCCATCTCAGACCGCCCCCTGCCGACACGTGTCCCAGCATCAATAAGGGATCCCATACTATCATAATTGATAGGTCTGATGGGCTCCCCCCCTTTATCGCATGTCTGCCACCTGTCCCACTTACAAGCGCAGTTGGGGGAGATAGGAGCGCACAACGAGGCGTCCATTCCCCTCGCTTCCCCAGAAAATCGTTCCGAGTATGAGCCATCCATCCGGCACCCTGGCAAATCTCCGGTTGCGCATCGTTCAAACCGGCTGCATGGCATCTCACTGGAGGACTCGTCTCGATATGGCAGAACGCCCGGTCGAGCTCCGCCCGGAACCATGGCATTCCACCGAACATATGACATTCAACCAACTCCAAAGCATTCTACCGGTTGTCACTTTCCTTCGCCTACGGGCAGGAACGAGCCAGTAACAACTCGAGGCTTCTAAACGCATGGGCTTTATAAACCCGGGCGAGCTTACATCTAACCCATGTACTCTTGTCCAGCAGGATAAAAACCCTGCATCACACTGAACTGTGATACATTTGGGGATACATGGCGAGACTCGTTATCTCAACGCCACTCCACCGGGCAGATTGTTTCTCTAACACAGAACAAGTCTCTCCGCAGGCTAACAAACCTGCACATTACCTCAACGCTTAACCAACAAAAGCTGAGAAGAACTAGCAAGTGTTAACCGATGCCCCAATATGGCCGTAACACTCTCCGGGGTACCTGTTGGCTTAGTCCACGCACCAACAGGCCATCCCGTAGGCTAGCGCACTCTGGGGGACTCGTCTCGATATGGCAGAATGCCCGGTCGAGGTCCCGTGAACTCCGCCTCGCACCGATATGGCAGGACGCCCGGTCGAGGTCCAGACTGCAAGTTCATCCGGGACTCGTCTCGATATGGCAGAACGCCCGGTCGAGGTCCCGTGAACTCCGCCTCGCACCGATATGGCAGGACGCCCGGTCGAGGTCCAGACTGCAAGTTCATCGCCTCATACCAAGCACAGCCCAACACCTCGGTCACGCCCAATCTTCAACGCGGACTTGGGGGACTGGGCACCGTTGGTTTGGTAACCCTGCGGGTCTGCGGGACAAGAGCAAGACAGACTTAAGTCCCCATTCAAGATTGCACTTGACCGGGAACTTGGGGGACTTGTTGACAGTAGCCGCAGAGAGGCTACAGCAGGCCCACAGACCCGCAGCAAGTGCAACAGGGCCCGGCCCGAGACCCAGGACCGAGCTACCAGCACCCGGCCTCGGGGTCCAGCAGTCTATCCGGCTGCCAGGGACCCTGGGACTGGGGACGCCAGCCTGCCAAAGAGGACACCAGAACTGCCCTTTGAAGGGAACCAGTCCCACATCGAAGGGTGAGGCCAGCCCTCACCCCCAACCACCTATATAAGGGCCCCAACTTAGGCATCGGAGAGGAGAAGACCGGCCCGCCCGGTATTCCCCTTTGTAAGCAGGTTTGCAGGAGATCAAGTTGGATTCATCTGTATCTACCAGGCCCCCGGGTTTAGGCAGAAACAATGATCATATCAATATAATATTTAGGTGCAGTAAATCCAGTAATCCAATTACAAATTTACAATAGATATCATATAGTGATTAAGTGATAATGTGATATAGGTGTAGACGTGCTCAACTATAGTGTGAGCAACACCTCATCAAAGCATCAACTAGAAGTCAGCACATATTCAACCAATTATCTACACGACTACACAACCAATAATTATCCTCTGAAAAATTATCATCAAGCAACCAAACAGTCCAAACATATTTCAAAGAGGGATATTTGTACCTTTCTTCGTCTTTGATGCAAGCATCATTTTCATAACCTGTGGTTGAGGCTTCGGGTTGGAGGTTCCAACACTAGCAGCAGGAACAAGTGCAGGGGGAACAACAGCAGGAACAACTGCATGTGTTTTCTTTTTCTTTAATGCCACCATTTCCACTTGTGCTTCATCTTCACTTTCAGCTACAACCTTATCTTTTCCGTGACCCTTTGTCGACTTTTCCTTTTCTTTTTGCTTCTTTGCATCTACAACATTAAAGACTTAAAGTTACAATTTGCAATGTATGAAATCATGTAAGTGCAACATTATTAAAGACTTAAATTCAGTAATTTTTCTTTTGTTCAGTAAGCATACCTTTTTCCATCTTTTCATAAAACTCCAGTTCTTCTTGGCTTGGATAATATTCAATGTTGGATTGATCTTTCTTCTTTATCCAATTTTACAAACAAATTAGTGCTTCCACAGTTTTAGGAGTTAGAGAACTCCTAAAAGAATTAACCACTCTACCACCGGTACTAAATGAGGATTCTGATGCAACTGTACTAACTTGGATAGCAAGGATATCCTTTGCGACAAGAGCAAGATTTGGATATTTGCATCCATTCAACTTCCACCAATGAAGGATTCTCCAATTATCTGCTTCTTCTGGTGGTGAGCACTCGGTCGGATCAAGGAGATATCTATCAACTTCACTCTCAACAACAACTTCGTCGGATTCAGCTAGAGCCTTTTGCCAACCTGCTAACATGTCCGCCATTTTCCCTGACATCTTCACCTTTTTTGACTTGGATGAAGATTCAGCTGTTGCTTTTGTGCTTCCGGCATTAACACTTGTGGCAGTGCTACTCTAGGAACTCTTACTCATTGAAGAGGAATTGGTTAATGTTCTATAAATATCAGTTAAGGACACCAACAACTCCTTGATAGAATTTGCCTTGGCTTTTGATTCAGAAGCAGAATATTTGAGCTCATGTAAACATATATGAGCTATGTTCTTTAGTTTGAACCTAGGATCCAAGACCAAGGCTACCAACAACAACTGATTCATGTCTTCAATTGTTCCAAAATATTTAGAGAACTTAGATCGCATCTTTACAACCATCTCCAACATTAGCTATGTTGTTTCAGTGCCATCAATCATTTCCGGTGGTAGAAATAATGCATCAATCTCCTCTTCTATTGCTACAATGTCATGAAAGGCTTTATGAGCAGTGGGGTGTTTGGTCGCACTCAATCTCATTGTGACATCATAAAAAACCCTAAAAAACTTCACAAAAATCTCAGCTTTTTCCCAATCTACTTCTTGTGGTGGTCCAACTCTTTTTCTTCTTTCTTGTCGTGTCACAACTTGTATTTCAGTCTCTTCTTCCTCCTCCGGCTCTTCTTCTTCTTCATCAAAATAGCTTCTGTACTTATTCATTTCCTCCCTCTCCATCCTCTCAAAAGCTGGCCTCACCTGTAAAGCTATGTCAAGCATTAAGAATGTGGAATTCCATCTTGTTGGAAAATCCAATGTCGGTATTTTTGCAGTTTCTATGTTCCCTTCTAATGCCTCCTTCTCCATGCACACCTTGAAGACATCCAATCTGCTAGAACTACTTCTAATATATTTTACCGCATTTCTTATTGCCGCACAACTTTTATCCATAATAGACAGACCGGCTTTCACAATGATGTTCACGATGTGAGCAAAACACTTGTTATGAATGTACTTTCCTCCAAACACCGGCGGGTACTTCCATCCTAACATTTTTGCTCGAATGTAATCAATGGCCACCTTATTAGCACTTACATTATCAACCGAGATAGTCAACACCTTATCTATCTTCCATCGCAACAAACAAGACTCTAAAATACTTCCTATTGCTGCACCTTTGTGATTGGAATTCACACAAAAGTTAATGATTCTCTTGTGTAAATTCCAACCAGCATCTATGAAGTGTGCTGTCAACACCATATAGTTGATATTCTGCACTAAAGTCCAAGTATATGTCGTCAAACACACTCTGTGACTACATAACACCTTCCTGAGCTCATCTTTCGTCTCCTCATATAACTTCCAGAAGCACCTTACAATAGTTCTCCTAGACGGCGGAATGAATTTAGGGACATCCATACTGCAAAAATGCTTAAACCCTTCTTTCTCCACGTGGTTGAATGGCAGTTCATCAATAACTATCATCTCACAAGCAGCTTTGGTACAACGATCAACAGACCAAGGTTTCTGCTGTGTTAACTTTGGTTCTGCCTCACCATCACTGTTGACAGTAGCCGCAGAGAGGCTACAGCAGGCCCACAGACCCGCAGCAAGTGCACCAGGGCCCGGCCCGAGGCCCAGGACCGAGCCACCAGCACCCGGCCTCGGGGTCCAGCCGTCTATCCGGCTGCCAGGGACCTTGGGACCGAGGACGCCAGCCTGCCAAAGAGGTCACCAGAACTGCCATTTGAAGGGAACCAGTCCCACATCGAAGGGTGAGGCCAGCCCTCACCCCCAGCCACCTATATAAGGGCCCCAACTACCCTAATTAATGGGTAACTTATCTCTCTCACTGTTTACATACGTGCTCAAGTTATATATATTCCAACTATACTAACTTAGGCATCAGAGAGGAGAAGACCGGCCCGCCCGGTATTCCCCTTACTAAGCAGGTTTGCAGGAGATCAAGTTGGATTCATCTGTATCTACCAGGCCCCCAGGTTTAGGCAGAAAAATTGGCGCCGTCTGTGGGAAACTTTGAACAAAAAACCGTGTAAGCATCATCCATATATGGCCTAGAGTTCAGAAGCAAGGCAAGAGAGAGGTACCACGGAGGAGGGACGTGTTGCATTAGTGCAAACGCTCACCTCCACCCCGGCCGTCACGCGGGAGCCGCGTGGCGCCCAGGGCAACGGTCAGGGAGGAGGAGGCTGTGGTAGGCCGTCCGGCATGCCTGGACCGGGACACCACGACAGCCTGCGCGGGAAAGGCCCGGCAGAGGATGAAGACAGTCTAGCGCTCCGGGGCCCCTCCTTGACATTCTCGGATGATATGAGCGACCGATCTAAGAGCCCGCTCTGTGATAGTGACCGGGACACTACGTACAGCCCCGACCAGAGCGGTATGGCAGGAAAGATACGGGCAATGGCCGCGGAGGTCAATCGTCTAAGAGAAGAGGGCGACAGGGACAGAGCAAGGTCCAACGCCCGGCACGAAGAGATGGAATCAGTGAACGCTCCCCTGGTAGCCGCCTTAGAGAGAGTACAGCAGCGCAGCGACGCTATGGACAGGGCGCAAGCGGCACCCCCGCCAGTCGAACCTCAGCAGTACGAGGCAGGGCAGTCATCGGGCGGCCGGCCCCATGATGCCGAGCGAGCGAGGTCACCGGGCGGTGCAGGTCTGCCGAAGAGCGCGCCAACCTCCCTCCAGCTCCACACTTCGTCTGTGGATGAAGTTGAGACCCCGACTGCACGGGTATTACAGATATTAGCCGACACTGTGTCAGACTTGAAGGCCCAAATGGAGGCCAACGAGAGAAGAGCCGCGCGGCCGGTGGAGGGCGCCCGGTTTAATGAGCGTATGGGCCCTTTCTCGCACCGGGTCATAGAGTCGGGACGGTCTGGCAACCAGAAGTCCCTCAAGCTCACCTATTCAGGGTCCGGCTGCCCGTACCAGCATCTGGACAGTTTCCGGTCCCAGACCTGCGCCAAGGGTTATTCTGACGCAGTATGCTGCAACATCTTCCAGGAAACTCTGTCTGGAGAGGCGCTCAGCTGGTTCTACGAGCTTCCGGCGAACTCGATCGAGGCTTTCGAACAATTAGCCGACCGGTTTGTAGGCCGCTTCATCCTCCGGGTCGAGGGAGCCCGGACGTCGACCATCCTCTTCAACTGCATGCAGGCACCCAGAGAGGAACTGAGGACCTTTGTCAACCAATGGCAGACAGCTACTGCCGGGGTTCGGAACCTGGACAAGGGCATCGCCGAAATGGCGTTCAAGCAAGGGCTCCGGCCGGGGAAGTTTTCCTATGCCGTCCGGGTAGAACTCCCGCAGGGGTATGATGAGTTGATGGCAATGGCCATCCGGCATGCTCAGGCCGATCACGAGACATATGGGCACCACCTGCTGAAGAGGAAGCGGGATGAGCAGCGGGAAGACCATTCCCGGGAAGAGAACCCCCCGCCCAGCCGAGAGGACAAGCCCAGTCAGCGGACCGAGAACCGCGCCGCCCGGCCGAGCCGGCCCAATAGAAACTGGCCACAAAGGCAGCAGAGGCCTTATCCTGACAATCCCCAGAACGAGCACAAGCCGGCGCCTTACCGCCAGGAACGTCCTCTGGCGATCATGCCAGCACCACCGGCCGGTCAAGAAGTCTTCACCGCTCTCACCACTTCCTACGAGGACATTTTACTTAAGAACGGGAGCGTCATCCCCCCACCGCCCAAGAGAAGGTACCCGAAGGGAAAGCTTACAACGGCACAAACGGGCAAGTACTGCTCCTATCATGATGAGGCTACTCATCGGACGAGCCAGTGCTGTGCTCTCAAGACAGCGGTACAGGGTTTGATCAATAGCGGCCAGCTCCAGCGGTACGTAGGGGAAAGGAGAGCAGATCCCGACTGGGAGCAAGACCAGGCCTGGTAGGCTCGGCCAAGGCTCGCCCAAGCCTCCGGTTAGTTTGGCGTACATCCGGTTCAACCGTTGTAACACCACAAGAAATGTATGCAAACTACTTTTGAGAAAATTTCACCGGCTCCGCCAGTTCAAATATATTCATAATCAAGCAAGTATACAAGCAGTAACCGTTCCGGAAAGACTACAAGGAGAAGAGCAAGGAAAATCCTAAGAAGCCACGACTCCGCCCTCAGCAGGCAATCCGCCAGCCTCTCCTGCGGTACCCTCGTCGTTGACCTCAGTTCCGGCGTCAACTCTGGCTCGAGGAGACTTGGCACCGTTGGTAAAAGAATCCAAGTCCGAGCGAATCACTTCTTCCGGCTGCCCCTCCACCGCCTCCTGATGGATGTCCGACTGCTCATGGATATCTCCTTCAGCAGCAATCGGCATCAAGGAAGTGTCTAACCATCCCTTCCCTGCCCATTCCGTGTACGCATCCGAGATGCCCTCTTCCCTGGCCTTCTCCAGAAACTCCAGGAACTGATCGCTCTCGCGGTATTTGAGAACAACCCGCTCGTAGAGTTCCGGGTCGTCTTCCCCGGTCGCAGCAGCAGTGGCGGCACGCAAAGCGGCAGCTCTTACTTGGAGCTCGTCCACCTTGGCTTCCAGCTCGGCCCTCTCCTTCTCCAGGCTCCGGTTCTGCTCCTCTAGCCTCTTGGCCCTCTCCTCCGATCTGGCTTTCTCCCAATCCGAGCGGGACTTCTCCACCTCCAGGCGTTGTCAGGCCTCCGATAAAGCAGCTATCTGTCTCTTCAGCTCCGACAGTTCCTCGCTCGCGTCCGGTTGGTATAGGCTGTACAACAGCTGCACAACAACAGAAACAATTAATCGGGCAGTAAGACACACAACCTACAAGCAGTGTAGTGGAACCAGTTAGTGCTTACCCGGAGGACGGATTCCTTGCATTTTGGGCGGTTCCCACCCGCCAGGGCCCCAGCAACCCCAGGTCTGTCCAGACCAAGGCCGGCCAAGTCCGCCGCCACTTGCCGGACGAGTGCACTGTCCGAGCGTCCCCTCGGTGCCTCCGCAGGCGCGGGACTACTCTGCCGGGTAGCAGCAGCCTTCTCCTCGGCGGAGTTAGGTTGTGCACCGCTGGTTGCCCTGAACCGTTTGGCCAGGTTCTCCCGTGACGACCCGCCGGTAAGCGTCACTAGCGCGGAGGAAGGAATGTCCCCGCCTTTCCGTTTCTCTCCCCGGCCTTCCGGAGAAGAAGATCGTGCACCTACCCGGGCGACACGAGCCACGTGCGGCACAGACACTAGCCGGCTGGGATCCTGCTCACACCACCGGGAACCCTCACTGGCCCCCCGGTAGCCTTGCCCTTTGCAGGCACCGCATGGGGCGCAGTAGGATGGGTCTTCACCCGCCTCAGGATGTAGGCGCCGTCATCAACATCCATGGCCCTCGACTCCGGATGAGTTGTAAGCCGGCCGGACTCCTCGTCCACCGACGTCCGCGAGACGGTCTCGCCTTTCTCCTTCAGCTTGTTAAGGAGGTCTTCCCCGTCCATTGAGAGAGTGGTTTCGGGCTTGATGACCGCCCGGGAAGATGCACCTGCAAGGAAAGCGAACAGTTAGCATTTTGCCAGAACTAGCACAAGTATCACCGCTAAAGGGCCTGCTACGCACCGGGACCCCGCCCGAGTTGGCAGTATTCCAGCACTTCTCGCCGGATAAAGTTGAAGGAACTCCGTTCCAGATTGTCCCAACATCCGAATATGGTCGAGATCCTCTCATGCTCTGATGGAGGTGTAATCCAGGCATAAAATACCTGTAAAACAACTACATACAAATAATACCCTTCTTTTGTCGAGTGTAGTATTGACAAGTAGGGATCGTTCTATCCGGGGAAATCAAGGGCTTTCAATTACACAAAGTATTGCATAAAAGGGGGGTTGTCGAAATTTATGTCTAATTACCTACTGAATTTTTACAAATTCTAGAACCTAAATTATTATATACAATTGATCATCACCTTTCACACAATTACCAAACACGAATCTCATTACACATGCAATAAAATTAAAACAAGTAATAGGGGCAGCAAGCATAAAACGATTTCAAGATTAATTAAGCTCCAATTTAATTAGGGCCAACGCAGCTTATCCTAATTATTCAAGACATCACAAGTATTTAGAATCCGAAACGCGCGCAATCCTAAACATGGTACTAATCGGTTTAATAACACAACGCATGTAAATTAAACACAACAAGCACATAAGCACATATTGTCGAATTGGAACATGTTAGCAAGTATGGCGTCACCCATCTCACATCGACATGTAAATTTCCATAATTACTCTAACCCTTAGATTAATACATGTTAAAACCAACAACGCGTGTGAATCAACATGTATTAAATCGGCATATGAATTCAACATCTAGATAACACTCATGGCCTGTGAATGCATCTAGACATCTCCTTCGGTTCCACACGAATTAAGTAAATAAACCTAATTAAAATCAAGAAACATGCTAAAGCTACTGCCCATAATACAAATTCAATCACATCACATATATAATTCGGCAATCACATATAAAATATCCAAACAATTATAACAAAGATCCGAAGATCCCATATATGATTATCAATACCGAAATTAAAACCAAAAACCAAAACATACTTCATAGACAAAGTTATGTTTAAATACAAAGTAACAAAAACCAAAATAATACAATCCATATTACAACCTTGGTTAAGATTCGGCAAGGATTGGTGAGATGGTGATCGAATGATGAAAGGATGGTGGATTCGGCTTTGCTCCTTGGTATGAAATTTGGGGAATTAATTTGGGCAGAGGTTCGGCAGCTTTTTGTGGAGAGAGAGATGATATTTTTATGAATACAAAGTATGATATATATAGAGGAGAGGGCAGCTAGGGTTCGGCAAGGGTTACACTCCAAGAAAACCAAAACCATTTAGGTTTTGGTTTCGGCAAACTTCATCTTCAAGAAACCGAAATATATTTCTCTTTATTTGATTCGGCCTAGTCATCTTTTCTTCATGCAATTGCCGAATAAAATCTTCAATTAATCCTCTTTTAATTCGGCAACAAGTAATGCATCAAGCTTCAATTAAGTCCACATGCATTCCAAGCTTTTCTCTTTTCCGAAATTCTATGTAGAAATAGAATTAAATCCTCTCCATTATCTCTTATCTTTGGCCGGCCATGAGGTGATCAAATCCAACTCTCCTTCCTTGAAGGCACACGGCAACAACTCTTCCTTTGCCGAAAATTATCCTCTCTAGTTAAAGATATTATCTCCTCCTTTATCTCCAAATAAAATCTGAAAATAAAGAAAAGAAATACACAATTAATTCATGTATTAAACTTGTCCTAATCTAGACAAATAATGTCTTAAAAAGACATATATGTAATAGATAAGATTATTAGATTAGGAAAGTTTCCAAATCCAATTTGGATTTGGAATTCTTATTCCACACGGCAAGGGATCTCATTTCTTGCCGAAAATTCCCTTTGTCTTCTCATGATTTCCTGAAAATATGATCATGAAATAAATCAAGAAGAAGACAAAAATATGTAGCACAATTATCATGAGTAAGAGTCCTAGATAGATAAGGAATCCTAGTCCAACAAGGAGTTGTATTTTCAATGAAATTCTTTCGACGATTCAAAAACGTCGAGCGTTTGTAGACTCCTTGTTCGACTAAGACTCTTCAATTCGTAGTCTTCAATTAGGACTCAAACTCGTAGAATCCTTATTCAACTGGGATTCCAACTTTAGTAAGGATTCCTTTTCCAAATAGAGTTCTACTTGAAAAAGGAGTCCTAGTCACAATCAAACTCTTATTAGGAATCCTAGTTCAATAAGGACTCCACCATAATTATGCATTTTTACAATTTATAGCACAAACCGTCTCCACACATGATTCAGAAACGACGAAAGATAAAGAAATCAATTCCGACAAGTTTCCTAGTCAAAACAGGTTTCCTAGTCCAACAAGGATTCCTAGTACAACAAGGAGTCCTACTCAAACTAAAACTCTTCAAAAATCGACATTTCTGCATTTTTAGCTCAATTTATTCACCAACACTTGCCAACGACTCTAACATGACTCAATGACTCTATAATACAACAATAAGGGATAAGAAATGCATAAATGGGGGTAAAACATATTAAGAACGTCGCATTTTATGCTCCTATCATGCTCCAGATCGGATAGCTCGAACGACTGGTCACCAATGGGTTGGAAGGCGCAAGGAACCCGGTACATTTTACTCCTCTTCTGCCACCTCCCGCCCACCATCACCACCTTCTTTCTCCAGCTGTTGTCTACCCATGTAGGCATATTGGTGATGATTGGTTGATGGTTCCGGGCGTTGAAGGACAGGCAACCCCGGGATCCTTGCTTCCTTGAGTACGACAGCCTATACAAGGACCGGAACTCGTTTACCGTTGGCATACTCATCCCGGAGAACTCGTACAGGCAGCCGAGGCTCAGTAGTCGCCTCTACTGGAGCCCAGGAAGCTGCGCGGGCGACACTTGCAGCGCACTGAGCATATACTGCACGAAATTTGGCAGCGGGAGCGAGAAACCATGCCGGAACTGGTCCTGATGCACGGCAACCCAACCTGCCTCCGGGTTGCAGGCTGACTCTCCAGGATTCAGGGGCCGCATCAGAACCTCATCTGGGATACCCCACGTTTCCCGGAACGCTGCAATCTCTCCAGGGGTCATGCTACCCTCCGGTTCATCACACGCAACAGCGTCCTTCCCTCTGCCCATGGTGTAGCTCACGGCCGGAGCACCCGCAAGGCGCACCCCGTGAGGTATATCAGTCTCCGAGGATTCAGCCCCGGAAGACGAAGACAAAGACGGAGACGAAGCCCTGCTCCCGGAGCAGTCAGCGACTTCGGTCTCCGGGGATTCCGAACCGAGCCAATCCTCTAGCCTCTCCGCATCATCCACGATGGGACCCCTGGCAGCCGATTCGGAAGCTCGGTCAGAACTTGAAGAAGACATCTTAACCTAGGGGAAGAAAACAAAACCCTAGCGCTCATCAGCAACAGGCTACAACAACGCCTTCTATGGCCTCTCCCCAAGTTTGCCGCAGAGCAGTTCAGTCAGCAACAGAGATCCCCCCCCCCCCCCCCCCCCCCCCCCCCGCCGCAAAACAACAAAACCAAAACAAGAACAACACCGGGGCAAAGAAATCAACAAACTTACCGATTAATATGCTCAACCGAGGACAATCCGCCCTGCGAAAGCAGCGAGCAATGGTAGGAGGAGAGTAGGGAGCGCTCGAGAAAACGGATCTCGTGGGGCAAGGGGCTCAGAGTTTTCGCCGGATTTCTCTCTTCCTCTTAGTTTCTCCAAAGCAAGAAGCAACAGCAGAAAGAAGAGCAGAAGAGGCCTTTTCATAGAGGGGACCGGTGCCCTAGGCAATCGAAATCCCTCCAAAAACACGCAGTCAGAGCAACTCAAACACCTGCGAATCCAGGCCCTCCATCTCAAGACCGCCCCCTGCTGGCACGTGTCCCAGCATTGGTAAACTGCCCATGCCATCATAACTGACGGGACTGATGGACTTCCTCCTTAAATGCATGTCAGCCACTTGTCCCACACGCTGGCGACAGGAAGGTAGGAGTGGGAACCGAGGCGTCAGGCCCTCCCACACTTCCCCAGGCTCCACGGCTACACGCCATCTCTCTTGGGGGACTCGTCTCGTTATGGCAGAACGCCCGGTCGAGGTCCGCCCGGCACCATGGCAGTTCGCGGTTATGATCATTCAACCGGCTGCATGGCTTCTTCGCTGCATCTCTTGAAGACCTCTCATCGGTTATGGTTTCCCAAACCGCTTCGAGAGCATTGTCCCGGGTATTGTCCCGGCACCATGGCAGTTCGCGGTTATGATCATTCAACCGGCTGCATGGCTTCTTCGCTGCATCTCTTGAAGACCTCTTATCGTCCCGGGTATGAGTCATCCAACCGGCACCATGGCAGTTCGCAGTTATGATCATTCAACCGGCTGCATGGCTTCTTCGCTGCATCTCTTGAAGACCTCTTATCGGTTATGGTTTCCCAAACCGCTTCGAGAGCACGTCTCGGGTATTGTCCCGGCACCATGGCAGTTCGCGGTTATGATCATCCAACCGGCTACACGCCATTTCACTGGGGGACTTGTCTCGATATGGCAGAACGCCCGGTCGAGGTCCACCCAGCTATATCTCTCTTGGGGGACTCGTCTCGATATGGCAGGACGCCCGGTCGAGCTCCACCCACCGGTTACGTAACATTCAACTGGATCGAGAGCATTTCCCGGGAACGCGATCCACCCGGCCCCATGGCATTTCACTGGGGGACTCGTCTCGATATGGCAGGACGCCCGGTCGAGTCTCGCCCGACTCCATGGCATGACCCCGGTCATGAGAACATTCGACCGGCATGGGCTTTATACATCCGGGTGAGTTTACATCTAACCCATGTACTCTTGTCCAGCAGGATAAAAACCCTACATCGTATTGAACCGCGATCAACGTGGGGCTGCACGGCGAGCCTTGTCACCTCAATGCCACCCCCCCCTTACCTCAACGCTTATTCAAACAAGCTGAGAAGAACTAGCAAGTGTTCACCGGCGCTTCAAACAGCCCGCAACACCGGAGTAATCTCCCCGCAGCCTAGCAATGTGGACTCGTCTCGATATGGCAGAACGCCCGGTCGAGGTCCTCTACTCCACCTCGTCTCGATATGGCAGAACGCCCGGTCGAGGTCCAGTACTTAAGTTCACCTGGGACCCGTACCGATATGGCAGAACGCCCGGTAGTGGCCCAGTGAACTCCGCTCCGTACCGATATGGCAGAACGCCCGGTAGTGGCCCAGTGAACTCCGCTCCGTACCGATATGGCAGAACGCGCGGTAGTGGCCCAGTGAACTCCGCTTTGTACTGATACGGCAGAGTGCCCGGTCGAGCTCTCATGCACACATCTATTGCATGGCGGATTTCAA